>CM053772.1:238800966-238896489 GCA_028658325.1 Potorous gilbertii | reverse complement strand
TAATGTGCACTACAAGGACCATCAAGCTGAGGAATTCAGGTAAAAAAAAACCATCATAGGCTGAAAAACTTCTCTTCTTGATTGTCTGCATAGTCAAGTCGGACATTCTACACATTAATTAAGATATTTCTTATGTAGTTACTAAGTCTCCTCTCCTCTTTGAGCCTTGCAGACATGGCCAAAGGTAAACTGAGATTATTGTCATTCATTGTCGTTAAAGGGAAATGAGACTTTTCAGTGACTTTTCCTTTCCTGCAGCTAAATCTGTCTTGAAACAGCTTCTGAAAGTAGATCCTGCCCACAGAATAACAGCTAAAGAACTGCTTGATAACCGGTGGATAACAGTGAGTTATATATATTTTTTGTTCCTACCCATTTATCAAAATTGAATACTGTAGCCTCGCATAAGTGTGTATGTGTGTGTATATATTATAGCTTTTTGTCTTCCAAAATTTTATTAAGATAATTAATTCAACAAGAATTTATTGTATATCAGCTCTGAGCTGGACTTTGTGTTCAACACGGTGGCAAAACAAAGAAGAAGACATAGTCCCTGCCCTTCTAGTGTCCACAGCTTACTAAGAGGCTACTTCATTGCACAAGTAGCTGTAATACAAGATGATGAGACATGTTAAGTCCATGAGAGAAGTTCAGTCAACTCAGTCATCAAACATTTATTCAGCATTATGGTGTCCCAGGCACTTTACTGATCACTAAAGATAAATAGACAAGCCTGCACTTAAGAGGTTTCTATTCTACCAAGTGAGCAGGTAGATCCATATAGAGGGGGATATAAAAGATACAAAGTTAATTTTCAGGGGGTACTTGTTAGCCATTGGGAGGACTAGGAAAGTTTTCATGGAGTAGATGGCGCTTGAATGGTCATAAAAGAAACTAGTGATGCTAAAATTTATAACAGTTGAGAGAAAGTACATTCAGGGAGTGGGGAACAGTTGGTGTGAAGGCATGGAGACAGAAGATGGAGCATTATGTATGATGAACAGAAGACCATATGTGTGGCTGGACAACAGACTGCATGAAGTGGATAATGTGTATTAAGTCTGGAAAAGCAAATTGAGGCCACCTTATAAAGAGGTTTTTAGGGCAGCTAGGTGGCTCCATAGTGGATAGAGTGCCAGACCTGGAGCCAGGAAGACTCATCTTCCTGAGTTTAAATCTAGCCTCAGACACTTACTGGCTTTGTGACCTTGGGTAAGTCATTCTTGTTTGCCTCAGTTTCTTCATGTGTAAAATGAGCCAGAGAAGGAAAAAGGAAACCACTCCTTTGCCAGAAAAACCCCAAATGGGGTCATAAAAACTTGGACCTGAGAATGACTAAATAACTATAAAGAACTTTGAGTCTCAAAGGCTTTATATTTGACCCAAGAGGTGACAGAGAGCCTCTAGAATTTATTGTGTAGACCAGTGTCATGGACAATTCCACATCTTAATAAAATTAATCTATCACATGTATGGAGGATAGAGCAGAGGGGTGAAGGCGAGTCTTGAGGTAGAAAGACAAAGTAGAAGACTATTACAAAAGTAAAGATGAGGTCATGAGATTCTAAACTAGGGTGGGGGCCACATGAGCAGAGAGAAGGGAACATATTCAAGAGATGTTGCAGAGATAGAAACAGCAAGATTTGGCAACTGATTGGGTATGTGGGGTATAGGCAGTGGAAAGTCAAGGATGACCCCAAAGTAGTGAACCTGGGTGGTAAGGTGGATGAGAGGACCCTCAAGAGTGAGAAGGAATTTTGGAAGAGATGTAGGTTCTGGAGAAAAGACAATCTGATCTGTTCTCTACATGTTGAGTTTGCAATGTCTGCGTGGATGCAGTCTGAAACATCTAACAGTGGTAGTTGGTAACACAGTAGTAGTGCTCAGGAGTGAGACTAAGGATAGATACTTCTTTTTGTTGTTCCATCATTTCCAGTCACAAATAATTCTTTATGACCCACCATTTGGGGTTTTCTTGTCCAAATTACTGGAGTGGTTTGCCATTTCATTCTCTAGCTCATTTTACAGATAAGGAAACTGAGATAAACAGGGTTAAGTGATTTGCCCAGGGTCACACAGTGAGGAAGTGTCTGAGACCAGATTTGAACTCAGGAAGATGAGTCTTCCAGCACTCTAGCTACCCTAGAAGCCAAGAAATACACACCACTGAACTTAGGAAACACTAAAACAACACTAGAAAATAAACATGGTTAAATTATTTTAACACTTCCCTCTTAAGGCTGATTTGGTTATTCAGATAATTCTTTGGAAATATTTCCACATCATTCATTGCAATCAGTCAATCCACCAAATGTTTCTTGAGTGCCTGAAATCCAATAAACCTTTGAGTAGGTACTATGAAAAGATAGGAGGAGAAAAAGAAGTAAAATACAAAGAACATAGAAGATTGGTTCTCATGGGATGTCTGAGATCTATTTGGGAAATAAAACTTAATTCCATGAAGTATGTTAAAACAGTCATAAAACAAAAAACAAGTCATTTGCCATTTTCTCAGTGGCATATTTATGTCCCAGCTATTGCTTTGGAGTTTGTACAAAATGCTGTCATCTTCTTGCCAGTGATCCCACATTCTATGTCTATCATCAGTCATCTTCTTGAATTCCAGTTCCACGTCCTGATCCCTTTAGACCTCAGTTTCTCAATGAGAGTTTTGATCTTTAGACTCACTTTGAGCTCTCAAATGTCCATGTTCTGAGTTCTTAGGTTCCTTCTAGCTTGGACGTTCTATGAGAATGATTCTTTGCATTCTAACTCCATACTGGGTTGTCCTTTCATCTTCTATACCATGACAGGAAGAGAATCAGGCCCATGGTGGGGCAGGCAATATAATGCAGTGGAAAGAACACCAGACTTTATTCTCAAATTGGTTCTGCTACCCAGTAGCCATGTGAGCTATTCTTTCTTATTTTTTGCCTGTAGCACACACTAGAGATGAAATATCATGATGGTTGTAGTTTGTGCTTTTTTTGTGGGCAGCCTGGTTACCTTCAGGATACTTCTCTGATGATAGCACCACCCTGTTCTGATTGTGCTAGAGGTGCATGTTGTGGAAGAACCCAGCTTGGACTCCCAATGGACTTCCTGTTTCCCGAGACAAGACTGGAGTAGTTTCCTTGAGGCCATGGTGTACTTCTTTCAACTTTGATAGATGGAAAATTTGTATGAATAAAAAAAAATCCTCACTTGTTTCTAGGTTACAAATGACAATTACAAATGGAAGGCCTTAGGAACCTGGGTTAGTCACTAAGGAAACTGCCATCATAGTTGTGGTACTCTTGGCCAAAAGGAACAATTCCAGTTTAACATCATATAAACCTCATATTTTTCTGTAATCTTGGCATGCCTGGATTATATATTCATGACAGATTCATAATCCTCTGGATTGAGGACATAATTTAGACCTATCTCCCATGGATTGACTGTTTGCCAACTGAAGGCTAACTGACAGGTCTGATGGGGTACTTTCCAGAGCCTTGCAAATCCATAGATCCTACTTTCTTTCCTCTGAACTTCCCAGATAACCCCTAAAACTCCTAAATCTGATCCTTTCAGAAGACTGCCAGGATTGGGTTCATGAGAGTTGCTGAGTCCTGTTAGCAGCAGAGCTAACCTGCCTGAGCTCAACATTTCTTCTAAGCAAGTTGTTCAGTTGGGGTGCCAGGATCTGCTGCTAACAGGACTCAGCAACTCTCATGAACCCAATCCCGGCTCTCTTCTATACTACCAGGTGTCACTTCCCTTGAGAGTGCGTTAAGTCTCAAATGACTGATGCCCTGTATCTGGGTCTGTCTCTCTAGGTTTCAGCAAGTCTCCCAACATTCTGCTGTTCAGAATGGAGAAATGTTGATTGAATGCTAGTATAACTAGATGAACTGAATCATTGAGTTGGACAAGCTAAGTGACCCTGGGCAAATCATTTACACCAGTCTACCTCAGTTAAAAATGAGCTGGAAAAAGAAATGGCAAACCACTCCAGTATCAAAGTCTGGATACTGGTTGAATGACTAGACTCAGAGTTGTCATTAATTAGTTGATAGAAACTTGGAATTAGTTCTTTAGCCGAATGCCCCAAGAATCTAATTTTGTCTTATATTCTTGTTTTGTTTTATTTTTACTTTGCTTTTAAAATTTTTTTTAGCATATCACATTTCTTGTGATTATGGCCTTAGGGAGGTCATTTTACTGCCTTGAGTGTACACTTTATCATTTCACATGAGTTTGATAATGCTTAAACACTTGTGCTACTTGCTTCAGAAACAGACCACACCTGTCACTATGTCTTAAAATCTCCTAACAAACATATTATGCAGTATTATTTTTATGGATGAATATCTTGTCTGTCCTTTCCATGAGGATGAGGAGATACTTTTTTCCCTAAACTTCATAACTTCCCCAGCACATAGGGGCTTACAGGGCACTAGTCTGCCTAATCCCACCCCCTCAAAAAAAAACCCCATCTACATCAAATTTCAGCTGCTCCCCATTTCTTCTAAGTGATCCAAATTAAAACTGGCATCTAAAGTCCTCTACAGTGTGATTCCAACCTATCTTTCTAGCCCAGATTTGTGCAACTCTCCTTCACTCACCTTCTTCAAGCCAAACTCAGTTCTTAGTGAATCCCCGAACTCATCATCCCTCCTCATCTCTTCAGAATTTTCATCTTCCTTCATGACCCACCTCCTTCCCTGATCTCCTAGCTGAAATGTCTCCAATTTTATTTGAGCACATTGTCTAAGCTTCTGTTTTGCCTCTTTTGTTCCCTACTTTAGTCAGTCAGTAAACATTTAATAAACGATGGGTCAGGCACCAGGCTAAGAGCTAGGGATGCAAAGAAAGACAAAAAACTTCCCTTCTCTAAAGGAGGTCGCAATCTAATAGACCTATAGCAGGTGTGTCCGGTACACAGCCAGTAGACTGTATGCAACCCACAACACTCCAAGTACAGACGGAACCAGACTAAAATGTAATTGAGAAAAGTTCAACAAAATAAATTAAAATATAATAAAACATAGATTAATATTGCATTTAAAACCTAAGTTAATATGCAGCTGCAGAGATCCTTCTATACCATCTAGTGGCCCCCATTCTCTGTGAGTTTGTCATCACTGTTTTTTGGTATACTTAGCTGTATACATGTTGTAGCTCTATGCACACTCCCTGCCCCCCCCCCAAAAAATAACCTTTCCTGGTAGAATATAAAGCTTTTTGATTGCAAGAACTGTGTCATTTTTATCTTTGTTACCCGCACTGCCTAGCACACTGCACAGTGTAGACATATATTGTTGTTCTTTCTAGGATCAAATGGGGAGTGGATAAAATTATATAAAATGCTACCAAAATGTTACCTCTAATTTTTGCTTTGTATTAAGTCATTCTGACACCAAATAATTGCCCAAATGAGGTAACAAGCAGTCACGGGAGAAATGTAGTAAGCACTCTTATAGCTGGACAAAAATCCCAGCTGTGAAACACCTTTGGAGTTTGTTTGCCTAGAGATTTCTCTGTTGTCAGCTAAAGACAATTCATGGCTTGGGCCTATAGGCTATGTGAGTGATTACTAAAGATTCATTTAATCAAAGTTACTAATTAATATAATTCAGTTGTAGGCTTGAATGATTTGTCCAAGTTTCACTTCTTTGGATCCTTTATAACAATTTGTTGCTCTCCCTTTATGGGCCCCTTTGAATTATCTACTGCAGGAACAATGTGCCAGGAAGCGTGCACTGAACAAGACTACCCTCAGGAGTTCAGTGTGTGAAGTCTAGAAGAATATCGCCACTTTACAAACTTCTAAAAGACAAAACCCTTTGCTTAAATGTGTACAGCCCTGCGACATACACTTCAGAGTCTCTGTTTGAAATAGTCCAAAGCAAACATGGCAGGCCTCTCAGAGGCTGCCTGCTCCAAAGCCAACCTTTCCTCATGTAACAACTCACACAAAATGTAGCGCCATCTTTCAAAGAACTCCACCGGATGAAAGATTTCCATCATTTGGTTGATATTTTGTGCATTTTGTAATATGTTACCTGTAACCCAGGCATTCTAAAGAAAGTAATACAAAGTGATGTGCATATAAATGAACATGACAGAATATGGAAAAATCTTCCTTATGTTTCTGAAGGTCAGATTCAGGAAAGACTTGCCCTTCAAAGCTGCTGACCCCCATTGGCAGAATGGCTAGGATTATTTTCTCTGATTTAGTTCTTGTTCACCACTGCTGGATTTTTTTAAAATAACCACCCCACCCTCGGTGCTGCAAGTCTCCTAACTGACGTCTCCACTTCCATGCACCGCCATGTTCCCTCATCTCTCCTATGCTGTGCCAACAGATTCATTTTCTTAAAGCCTAGCCCTTCCAGGACACCTTATTTCAGATAGGATCAAGTCTAAGTTGTTAGCCTGGTATTTGTCAGTCCATTCTCTGCCCCCTTTCTATCTTTTCTCCCATATCCCCCACTATCCCCTACACTCAACGGAGACTTGAGTATTATTCCCACCACATCCCCTCCTCTTTCCCATCCTTTGCCTTTATTCAGGTGGTTTCCTCTCCCTCTCCCTTTGTTGCAGTCCTTTTATACCGGTTCAGATGTTATTCACTCAAAGTATTCCATGATCTTCCTTAGTAAATAATCTTTTCTTCCCTTAAATTCCTATAGCACCTGGTTAGACTTCTCATATGACTCTTTTCACATACTGCTTTATTTTGTAGTTATTACCCCTACTAGACTGTGAGCTCCTTAAGAGCAGAAATCCTACCATTCATCTCTGTGTTGCCTGTGCTGCTAAAATAATAAGGACTTGATAAAATGATTGTTCTATGAATCAGTGAATTATTCCATCCATTAAAAAATTTATTAAGAATCTATTGTTTTCAGATCACTGTGCTTGGCTCTAGGGAAAATGCAAAGTTTAGATTAAAAATGATTCCCACTCTCATGGACCTCACAGTCTAGAACGATAAGAGAGTCTAGTTGCAAGCAATGTAAACCTGAAATACACAATAATGTGCACTGGAGACGAGGTTTAGAATGATAGAAAGGACAATTAGAATAAACTGCAGGAATTAAGGAAGGCTTCCTAGAGGAGGGAACATGAGTTGGACTTTGAGGAATTAGAAGGAGTTCTAACAGCTAGAGGCAGCCAGGTGGCACAGTGGATAGATCACTGGGCCTGGGGTCAGGAAGATCTGACTTCAAATCCTGGCCCAGACACTTAGTAGCTGTGTAATCCTGGGCAAGTCACTTTGCTCTGTTTGCTTCAGTGTCCTAATCTGTAAAATGATCAAAGGAAATGGCAAAACACTTCCAGTATCTTTGCTAAGAAAACCCCACATGAGTCACAAAGAACTGGACACAAGTGAACAACAACAGGAATTCTACAGACTCAAAGAGGGAGGAAGGACATTCTAGGAATAGGTAACACTTGGGCATGAAGACTGAACAGCAGTAATGCAATTTGGTTGTGCAGAGCTTGCAGAAGGGAGTGATGTGAGATAAGACTGAAAATGGAGGGTGGTGCAAAATCAGGGAGAGCTTGAATGTTAGACAAAGGAATTTAAACTTTACCTGGTAGGCAATAAGGAGACATAAAAAGGAATTTTGGACATGAGCAGAGATCACCCACTGGTCAGATATTTTTTTCAGTAGCAAAGACCTGGATTCAAGTCTCAACTCCAGTGCTTACCTTCTATGTGCCTAATGGCAAGTCACTTAACTTCCCTAAGCCTCAGTTTCCTGTCCTGTAAAACAGAGAGGGTAATACTTATACTACCTACTTCATACTGTCATTGTGGGGGAAAGTACTTTGAAAGCCTTAAAGCATTTATTCATGTCTATATGCCCTACAGTGCCTATTATAGCAGGTGTTCATTAAGAGGCATCATTGTTATTATTACACCAAGTGTATTCAGTGCCTCACTAGCCTCCACCATTGACACAAGGGATTGTGCATCTAAGAGTGGCAAGAGTCTAGTGTTGGCAGAAAACACTGGTGGAACCTTGATGCCAACCCCTGAGTCATAAATGTTAAAAATACACTAGTGATTAAGTAGGATACACAATACCATCTTCCAGCAGTTTTTCAAATGTACTGTTGATTCTCTGATGTTTATATCAGAATGCCAGCAAGTGGTGAGCTCAGGCAGGTCCTACCAACCTGAAAAGACTTGGAGGATGGGCCTGGCTGAATCTGTACGTCTGTGATTGGAGAATTAGTCTAGCTAAGTTCAGAGAGCCTCATCATCGCCAGAAGGATGCTCATGACAAATGTTCAGAAAGGCCTAGAGTGTGATACTTTGGTGGAAAAGGTACAACACTAAAGAAATAACATCTGTGAAAGATCAGAGTACAAGTAAATGAAGTCTTTCTTTAAATTGTGCTTTGTCGCTGACCTTGGTCCTAAATTTGTTACAGAAAGAGTGTAGTTCAGTCATTTCAGTCTTATCTGACTCTCATTGACCCCATTTGGAGTTTTCTTCACAGAGATACTGGAGTGGTTTGCCATATTCTTCTCCAGCTCATTTTACAAATGAGGAAACTGATGCAAACAGAGTTAAGTTACTTGTCCAGTGTCACATGCCTAATGTGTGTCTGAGGCCAGATTTAAACTCAGGAAGAGGAGTCTTCTCTGGAAAGAGTACTTCCTCTTCATTCTGAGGGATAAACTTTTAATGTCAATAATAAATTAGAGGACAGTGTGATGGATCTGGGTGCAGATGCCTATTTTTCCAATTAATTCATATGGGACCTCCACCTCATGGAGTCTCATTTTCCTCAACTCTACAAAAGGTGGACAGAGCATGATTGATCTCTAAGGTCACTTCCAGCTCCAAAGCCCTTGATTTTACATTATTTTTCATGTAGTGCTAAACATTCAAAACCTTAAATTCTCTATAAGAGTCAAATTCTAGGGGGGGAACCCAACATTTTTCTCATCATATGGAAAAGTGATGAAATAAGCAGTTTTTAGGTAAATGTTTTGAGAAACCTGACCTTTGCAAGCTGCTGTAGGTCTGGCATCCAGGAGGGCAGATATGGACTTGTTGGAATTAGAGCATCTGTTTTCTTTTATGAACATCTTCAAAGCATCTAGCTCAGTCTTCAGTTATTTCCCATCTATACAATCTTGAGGAGATTGATTCAGTTCCTGGAATAGGGAATTCATGATGCTTCAGTATGGTTTTAGAAGTCCATTTGGTTTCAGGACTCAGAGTATCAGCTCCATATTGGCTTCTGAGCTAACTGACTGCTTGAAGTCCCCTCAAGACTGACCCTCAGAAGATTCAGAATAGGTGGTCCATATCCATCAGACTTCTCTTGGTCACAGTGTGCTCCCTCAGGAACTAGAATGATTCCATTCTCTAGGTAGTAGGAGATCAGGGTGGCACTGGCCACAATATTCACACATGGGCTGGGGTTGTGCTGTACCTTCTGATTCATACTTTTATCGTATTTTTGTCTTTGAGTCTAGAAGATAAGCCTTGGGTTCCACTGATGTTAAGATAGTTCTGCCATTCCTACATGTTCCTTTTAAGGATTCTTTTCTGGTCTTAACTACTTGCTTTTTGAATGTGTAATCAGTGATGAGACAATATTCTACCTTGGGAACCTGTCTTTCCACATAATGTCCATAAAAGAAAATGTGCCAAATTGTGTGAATAATAATAGTGATAGGTGGCATTTTTTTTTTACAAACATTACAACAGCCCTGGGGTGGGGGTAGATGTAGATACTCTCCTCATTTTATAGATGAGGATACTGAGAAAGACAGAGGTTAGTGACTTGTTAGTCACTTGAAAACCTGAGTTCAAATCTTACCTCAGATGCGTACTAGCTGTGTGACCCCGGGCAAGTCACTTAACCCTTTTCTCCTCAGTTTTCTCATCTGTAAAATAATCTGGAGAAGGAAATGGCAAACTATTCCATTATCTTTGCTAAGAAAACTCCAAATGGAGTCAAAAAGAGTCATACATGATTGAAACAACTGAACAATACAACACACACAGGCATACACACATGCACATGTCATATATATATATATATATATATATATATATATATATATATATATACACACACTCATACATGTATAACGTATGCTATGTATAAAAAACTAAGCTAGGCCAGTTTTATAAAAGGAGAGAACAGAACAATTAACAAATTTATTTGTTGAGATACTCCTTGTGTTAACTAATGTGAACGTTTATATAAAGTTTCCTACCTTTATTTAAGACATGAGTGTCTTCCAATAAACAAAAAAGATACTTAAGTTCCACAAATTACATGTGAATGTCATAGGTCTTAAATTTTGAAGAAAGGACTCAGATTTAAGTAATATTCTTTACGTGTGGGGGTATGGATATAAAGCATTGTAACTGATTAACAAGCATACCAGAATACACATAAGTGAATATTATCTGATTCAAAGTAGTGACCTTGAGAGGCTTTAGTGAGATTCTAAGGATGACATCATTGTTGGAAACTTTTGGAAACCATTGCTTTCAGATTCTAGAGTGTATCTCTTTGAATACTCTCTACTTTGGTGAATCTTTGTCCTTTGAAGGTAAATTGGATTTTTGAAAACAGCCAAAATAATGGAGGTGGAGGCAGCTATCATCCTGGTTCTGATTGACGATGCCCTTCCCATTACTTTTGAAAAGCATAACACAAACTTCTTTCCATAGAGATGCTCACCAGAAGCTGGAGGGCAGAATGTATATGGAGGTCAAGGTCTTTTATCTCCCAAACCGAGTTTTTTCCCCTTCTCCACTATTCTATTTTTATCTCTTTATTGTTTAACTTCTTCATGTTGCCTTTGCCCTCCAGACTTTAATTATTACAGCTTCAATTTAATGTGATTGTGGAGGCTGTGAGTTCTGAAGGTGCTTGTTTTTTTCTTTCTAACTGAAAATAGTATATGTACTATGCAATAAGATAATTATCCATATTGTTTAAAGTACTAAATATTAAATGTTAACATTAGGGCAATATGCTGACTCCTGTTAGACCCACAAATGTCCTGGAGCTGATGAAACAGTGGAAGAACCAGCCAGGAAGTGATGAAGAAGAGTTGGAGGATCTAAAGGATGATCTTGCTACCAAAATACATGTGTATACAAGCTTCCAAACAGAGGAGAATGTCAATGACGGGAATGTGGTTGAAAATACAGATGACAGGAGTGACAAGTCCCCCATGCCAGGAAAACAGGTAGGAGAAAAAGTTTCCCTCTCCTCCAAAGTGTAGCAGATCCTCTACACCTGCAGTAATTATTGATCTGTATCTATTTGGAAAGACTTCTGTTTTCAGAAGATTTATAGAATTCTAGAATGCCAGAATCTGGAAGATCTCCTGCCCAGGGGAGGCATCCATTCCAATCCTTACCTGGGTAGGAATCCCTCTACAGCTTCCTTGACAAGTGTGCACAATGGTTGAGTAGGGAGGAGTGTACCTGAAGATTGGTGTAGACCTTTAGAATTCTTCATGGGTGAGGAGGATGGGTTGGTATTTGTATGGGAGGGGAACAGGAGAAGGGGAAATTAGAAGGAAGCTTAGGAGCAGAGAGAGATGCTAGCGGAATACATAGGGGAGGCAGACTAGGACAAGGGGATGAATCTCTCTGAACCTAGCCAGTTTGCTCCTTGGAGGACAGACCCACCATTGACCACCAGGCTCACACTTTTCCTTCCAGCTTGTACCTTGCTAAAACCTATTACAATGTTTGATCCATTAGTATAAGCTTCAAGATCAGCAGGTCACCTCCACACACCACAGTCAACCGTTGGAGTATCAACGGCATCAGTGGAGGAATGAAGTATTCCTGATAAATTAATCCTTGCTAACTGGTGTTCTTACTGTGCTTCAAGACTGTCATTCTGAACATTTATCCTGACCCATCTAGCTGAGATGCCAAAAGCATAGAGTCACAGGAAGCTGTGAGTAGACCTGAATTGCCAGACTCCTCTGACCTCTGAATTGCCAGGACCCTGTCCCTTTTGACATAAGCTCAACCAGGTAGGCATTTGGACAAGACACCAGGAATGCAACTGTCACTGACCTCAGGATACCAAGTTCCCATCCTCCAAACTGTACTATGTTCTCTATGCCCTCTGACTTTAGCTAGCAAACCTCTGTCTCTTTCCCTCAGTCAGTGTTTGATAACCTACTGCTACATGTTATAAATTAGCCTTTGCTTCAGTGCAATGCACAGGAATTTCCAAGTGACATACAACACAAATTAGCACACACATAAACACATAAGTCACTTGGGAGCAACCAATTCCCTAGAGCTCACTCCACCCCAATGGGATCTTGCTTCATGCTTTCTTACTGTACTTCCTACCGGGAGAATAATAGACCAACCTCTCCAACTTTTCACTACCCCCCCAAAAAAATTGAGTTTTCCCTGCTTTTATCTCTTACTAATAGTCTCTGAGAGGTCAGTACCCTTAATAGAGGTATTAGTAACAACATGTACTTTCAAGTTCCACAGATCAACTAGCCTAACAAAGAAGCACTGTCTAGACAGCAGAAGAGGTAGAGGCTTATCTATAATGTACAGTAGCAAGTCATAACCTAGCTTAATGAACAATGTCTGAAGGGTGGTGAAAGAAATCTGGCAATGATGTTAGATGGTGGCCAACAAGTATTCATTCTGTAAGTACTATATGCCAGATGCTGTGACAGGTAATGGGGATACAAAGACAAAGGTGGGACAGTTCCTGTCTGCAGGGAGCTTCTATTCTATTCTACATTATTATTATATTATAATATATATTATATATGTTTATATGTAACATATTATACATAATTATTATATATTATATTATGCACAGAATATACATAAGTATATGCAAAATGTAAACCATGTATAGAAATAAGTATATCAGAGATAAATTAAATAAAATACAACATGTTTATAAATAAAAACAAGGTGAATTGGGTGGTTACTATTTAGGGGGGTGAGTCATAAAAGGCCTCGTGTAGAAGGTGATGATTAAGCAGAACTTTGAAAGAAGCAAGGGGTTCTAGGAGGTGGAAGTGAAGAGGGAGGGCATTCCAGGCATGGCAGACATAGAAGATGGGATGAGGACCAGGAAAAGGAACAAAATATTAAAAAATTGAATAGTTGAACAGAGGAAGTTCTTCTTTATCCTAGAAGCAATGAAGAATATGGGTTTCATTAAGTAGGACAATATCAGAAAGCCTAGAGAGGAGAGAGTATCCAGGAGAGGTGATCAATGTCAAATGCTGTGGAGAGCTAAAGAAGGATGAGATGAAAATATTGATAGAAGTATGAACTATACGTTCATCATTTTATTCAAACTCTTAAAAGAGTAGTGCTAAACAAAGTGTTCATTGAATTTTCCCTCCCTAGAGTCTTCCCCCTCCTGGCTGTGTGAATCTGGGTGAATCATATAACTTTTCAGGGCCCCAGCTACTCTCCAGTCAGAAAATCAGTCAGTCAACTAGGATTTGTTAAGCTCCTACTAAGTATCAGTCTAAGTACTGGGAATACAAAGAAAGACAAAAAAAGATGGCTCCTTTTTTCAATGAGATCCCAGTCTAATGAAGGAAGCAGCATCATGGAGGCAATGCTGCTGGCATGGGTAAGAGATGTTCCTCACAATGAATTCCCAATGAAATCATAAGTTTGGTTAAAAAAAAATCAACAATCCAATTTCCCATTCTGATTGTTGATTTCCAAGATTCTGTTATGGTTACATAAGTACCAAGGACTTTTACTGGTATTTTTGTGCTATATCTACATGTGTCTACATGACAGTTTCCTCATATGAGGGGGTATATTCCTTGTAGCTTTGCAAATCCCATGGTGGATAACGCTCAAGCTAAAAAATTAGCAAACTGTGTATGTCATTCCAGGTACAGCCTAGAATATCCAGTAAAATTTGACAAACTTTTTAGAAGTTTGAGCTCAGAGCAGGAATGGTGCTGGAACCCAAATGATAAATATCAAAATAACCTCTGTCCTTCCAGAGCTTCCATGTTTCCATTCTTCTTTCAGTGTTTGTGTGTGTGTGTGTGTGTGTGTGTGTGTGTGTGTGTGGGAGAGAGAGAGAGAGAGAGAGAGAGAGAGAGAGAGAGAGAGAGGACATTATATCACAGTTAAGTTAATTCAACATCATTTCAAAATAAAGAGGAGCCTAACAGCTAAGGAATCTAAGAAAGATGACCCTCCCCTTAGTTGAGACATGAAGGAAGTTAGGGATTCTAAGAAGCAAAAGTGAGGGCACAGCCCAATGGAGGTGTGGGTGAGTTGCACATCAAGTTCAGAGAACCCCTAGAAGACCAATGTGGCTGGAATGTAGAGAGCATGGAAAAAGTGATTGAAAATTACATTATGGAATGCTTTCAATACAAGTTTGCATTTTATCCTAGAAGCAATGGAAAGCCACTGAAAATTTCAGATCAGAAGAATATTACGGTCAGACCTTTCTGTAATTTAGGAATCCTAATTTTGCAGTTATCTGGAAAGTGGAAGTAGGGAGTAGACACACTAGAAGCAGCACGGTCAATAAGGAGGCCACTGCAGTCATCCAGCCTGATTTAGGGTGGTGGCCATGTGAAGGGAGAGAAGAGGAAGTCGGTGAGATATGATGTAGAGGTAACATGGACAACGTTTGTTGACTGGACATGTCAAATTTGATGGAGCATCATGGTTGGGAAATACATGACTGGCAATTGATGGCAGAATTCAGGAGAAAGTAAGTTTGGAGACACAGATTCAAGAGGCATCTATATGGAGACAAATGAAGTCATGGGAGTTGATAGGAGAGAGAAGGAGGGCCATGAGTTTCGGAAGACAGCCATGTTTAATGGGAGGGAAATGGATGATGGTTCAGCAGAAGAAACCAAGAAGAAACAGGAAGATAAGTAGAAGAAGTATCAAGTCAATGCATCCTCACAGCAGCCCTTGGAGGTGAAAGGATACATGAGGAAGGAATGGTTTGCAGAGTTAAGTGCCGAAGAGAATTTTAAACGTTTGAGTTTTAAAGAAAAGGCCATTGGTAATTTTGAAGGAGAGCTATTTCAGTTAAGTAGTGAGACTGGAAGCAAAATTGCAAAGGGATTGAGAAGTAAATAGAAGGTGAGGAAATGAGTGTAAATAACCCTTTCAGGATTTGGACTATGAAAGGGAGAAGAGATACAATGTAACCATTTAAGAGATACCAGGGACCAGGGAACATTTTCTAAGAATAGGAGAGACCAACAAGTCTTGTTTGTTACAGTCACAAAAGGAGATAATGGATAAGGAGATAGTAAAGATGGTGGTAGGGGTGAAGTGGGAAAAGAACGATTTGTGTGACAAGCTTCTGAGATAGAAAGGAGTGAATGGTTTCAAGAACACTGGTAGTTAAATGTGGAGAACACTTTCATAAAAGGGAATTAATGTTTTTGGCCATAATAGCTCATGAAGTACTGTCTCCAAGAAGCTATGATTTGCATGGGTGACAGAAATATCCATACTAACAAAACCACAGATTTTTTGAAATATTGAAGAAATCCAAATAACACCACAAGTGAGTTTTGAAAAATGTTTCCTCCTCTCCTTCCTTTCATTCTAGCCAGAAACAGCCTCAAAGTAGTGAGTGTTCATTGGAATTACTTCCCAACTGCATAGTTTAAGGGTTGAGATGGGGGTTGTTTAAGTTCATAATTGTTACTTCTTTGGGACCAGGAACTGCATTTCTAAGTCATTCTGAACTGTACTGTTTATAAAAAGAACAATAAAGGATACTTCACATTATAGGGCTGAAAAGTATAATGTTCTTAATGCATTATAGGAATCAATGTGCATTTGTTGTAAATTATACAGAAGTCAGGTAAATGTTAAGGAGTTACTTCTGTTCTTTCCAGTCCTCATTAACAGTACACAGTGGAGTTTGAACTGATGACCTTGTAGAACAGCAAGAATTATTGATGAGACTGAGAAATTTAAAATTCTGAAGTGATAAGCTTGAAATAGAACTGGCCATTTACTCTTGTGTCCACACGTGATTCATATAATAATTAACACACTTGACATTAAGATGCTACAAACATTTCTATTTAACTTATTCTCTATATATTGAACTACTTTAGTCATAGAATGTCTGGGCTGGAAAGCTCCATATAGATCATCTGGTTCTTTCTCCATCTTACAGAGTAGCAAACTGAGACCAATTGAGGAGGAGCAACGTGCACTAGATAGGGACAAAGATAGACAGATAAATAGACAAAAGAGATGGATAGAGACAACTAGAGAGATAAAAGACAAAAGAGATAGACAGATAAATAGATGGATGGATGGATGGATGATAGATAGACAGACAAGCAAAAAGTAGATAGACAAAAGATAGGTATGTAGATAGCACATTATTCATGTTTTAGTAGTGACCTGATAGTTCTTTCATTTGCGATACCTGGTACCTAACAATCTTGTTTTTCTCTTCAAATGAATATTTTGAGGGAGCATTCTCTTTCAGAGCAGACATGACGTTTCTTATGTGTCCAGAATGGTAACCATCAGGCTGTGGACATTCAGTTAATTCTTCTCATTATTAGTTATCCTACAAACTCTCCATAGTGGACTCTTAATCAACTACTGGGTACTAATAAAATAAAGGCTTAAACTCCAGTAGTCATCAAATGAGGCACCTCACGAAAGGTTACCAATTGCTCCAACATATCACTTAGCATTCATTCCTTACAGTAGCCTGATAGATGATAAAATTCTGCCATTACTCATTCAGCTGCAAAGACTAGTGTAGAGAAATTAAGTCTGCCAATTAAATTGGCCCCTAACAATGACAGGGAGGGGAGAGGGCTGGCACGAAGGAATGAAATCATCAGATGAATCAGAACTCTGCCTGGATTTCAGAATTCTTTCTTTGGCACTTCATAAATGAAGAGAATCCCTAGTTGTCACAGTGTTCATTGGACACAGTCCTGAATGAACTAGAGTAATAAAAATATAAGATAAAATCCTCGGGCAAAGATTTTTTCTTAGTGACAGGATGGCCTATTAAATGCATGCTTTTGGGGCGATATTGTCTGTCAATGTTTGACAGTACAATGTTTGACACTTCAAACTATGAAAAAGAAAAGCTGATGTGTCTGGCCCTCAGAAACTTAAAAAATAATTTGTGTGATGACTATAGTACTGATGTATTTGCATAGCATTCCTTTGTAGGAGAATTTCTTCCCATAAATTTGAAAACTTGTAGCCAAGGAAGCAAGATTTTCATAGAAAATAGTTTTCTGTTAGCTTGAAATTAAAATGTAGTGCATTACTTTGTCATAAAAGAAGTCAGGTTTAAAAACATATTCAATTTAGTGGGATGAGAGAAATCTTATTTATATTTTTAGCAAAATCTAACTCAATTTCAGTTCACCGAATGTATAGGGGACAGCTAGGTGGCACAGTGGATAGAATGCCAAGCCTGAAATCAGAAAGACTCATTTTCCTGATTTCAAATCTGGCCTCAGAGACGTTCTAGCTTTGTGACCCTGGGTAAATCACTTCACCCTTTTGGCCTCAGTTTCCTCATTTGTAAAATGAACTGGAAACAGAAATGTCTTTGCCAAGAAAACCCCAAGTAGGGTCAGGGAGAGTTGGACACGACTGAAATGACTGAACAATACATACACCAACAAGACATAGGGGCAAAGAAACCATAGAATGGTAAAGTTAAAAAGGAATTTCTAGATGATGACTCTATGCTCCTTATTCTGCAGAGGAGGAGGCAAGAGAGAGGAAGTGATTTTGCTAAGGCTCCACAATTAGTGAGCAAGAAAGCTGGGAGGGATTCAGGACAAGTCTTTTGTCTCTTCATGGTGTTTTCATTTAGTTTGCACTTGACAATGCTCCCATGCATGCACCTATAATTCCTTCTTCAAAATTTTCTGACCCTGGTTTTGGAGGGAAGAGAGATTCAACCTTTCCTAGAACATATTTTCAAAGTTGTATTGAAGTCTGTTGTATTTTACACCATAAAAATTTCCTGCTATCCCCTGTCTAGCCTAAAGACTCCTTCCATTGTCACAAAGAAAAACAATTAAGCCAAAGTAAGTCAGCATCTTGTGAAGCTATACAACATATGACTCCTTTAGGCCGCCACCTGTCTGATAAAGTAAGAGAGGTCCACCGCACATCGTTAAGTGAACATGTGTCTTGGTGACATAGAAACACATTGTTAGGGAGTGTAAATCAGAGTTCTTGGTGGATTCAATCTTTAGAAAAGCAAGCTATGTCATTTCCCTTCATTTTTGAAAGCAATGTCAACACTTATCTTGGGAATAGTGAGAACTAGTCATGTGTGGACAGTAGCGTACACACTGCCTACTTGATTAGTGTCGTCTCATCCTATCCCCTTTGGCAGAGCCTTCTTGGTCTCACAGGATTTTACAATGATCTAGAAGTCAGAGCAGTTGATCTGTGGAGGCAGGAGTATGGCAGCAGCTGCTCCCAATATTTTTCCAAGGGCACTAGCTTCTCTATGACTCGGAGGCTGTCTGTAGGCAACAGATAAAAGTCAGCAGAATCCAGGCTCCTGGGCTACTGGTTAGGCCAGCCATTACTCTGTGTTGATTAAGCTGGGGGCATTAGAAGACTGAAGGACAAAAGGGGCAGATGAGGTCTTTGTGTTTCAGAGTAATGAAATTCTGGATAATCTGGTTGGCATGAAGGCTTTGCCTGTGTCTCTTTTGTTTGTGTTCCTGGCAAAAGTCTCATCCAGTGGGCTGTACTGTGACATGCCTGAGGTCTTAAATGGAGAGTACACCGAAGGGCATAGACCTTTGTGATGACCCTGTTGCAAGGTCAGTAACCACTGTGCCCTGGTTGATGGCCCTGAAGCTTTTCCATGTTCTGTTGGTCATCTTTGTGTAGGAGGCTGCAAGATCCTGGCATACAGCAGCACTGGGACCCTGGCACAAGTAACCCCAAGGCCTTTTTCAGGAGTCCCATTCCTCATCCCCTTCTTGATTCCTGTATGCCATTTTCATCCATTTGCCTGTTGTAGTGTCCCAGCAGGCCATTGCAAGGCCACTAGGGTTTGAACTGATGTATCAGTCCCTCCATAAGGCACATTTGTTTTTTGTTTTCCCCGAGTGGTTCCCTCCTTCCAACTGCACATATTAGAGCAGCTTGGTTATCATGCTTTAATACACTCTCCATATAAATCCTGCCCAGTGGAGTTGGGTTGCAATGAGCATCATTTCAATCTCATAAGAGTATCATTCCTAGTCAGGATTGCACAGTCTAATGCCTTTCCCTTCCTATTCTTTCTTTTCCTGTACATTGATATAATAATGAAAATGAGTGTTTCTGAAGCTTGCTTTTAATAAAATTGACCAGCTTACTGTTTTAGAGAGCTCATCATTTTGGATGAATTTTTCCCCCTTACTTGGGACACATATGTCACAGGTATTAATGTCAGTGGGCTTAGTCCTACGGGTCCTGCTTACTGAATCAAGACCATAGAATTAGTCCCCATATACTGGGGCTGAAAGAAATTGGCATCCCTGACTAACTTACAAGGTAGATTTCATTTCTATTAAATCCATGCAGAACTCAGATCTTTCACTCTGGAAAAGGTTCGAGAAGCAAGCCTCTCTGTTTAGGAAGGGTCAGGGGAGAAGCAGCCCTCTTTTCTGCTCTTCCCTGGTCCTTCTGGAAACTGGAGCATTTTTCCAGGAGGTGAATGGCTAGTACCTAGTAAAATGATGGGGCAGAACTTGTAGTCAAATGTCCTGGCACTTTGGACTCCATGTTGGTCTATAATTTTAATATGACTCTAGAGATGGTTGCTATGGTGATAAACCACTTTATTTAAATAGCATGTATTTTTACTCAAAATTCAGAGAAATGGTAACAGTTTCTCGTAATCATGCTCTAGTATTAACTCTCAATGATACGCCTAGAGCTTACAGGTTTTGCATCCATTATCACCAGATGAGTTCATCAGGTTAAAGTTATGCCAGGGAATAACAAGATATATGTATTTAGCCTCAATTTCTTAGAGCATATCTCGCCTTGCACACATGGTGTCCCCTTTGGAAATTAATCATTTGTGCTAAGGGAATTTGGCCCAGTGTATTTGAAGTCACTGAATTAGAGACTCTTAGGTTGGAATGAATCTAGAATGATCACCTTGTTCATCCTTTTCCTTCCATCTAGAACTATACCCAAACTTCTTCAGACAAGCAAAAAGCTGCTCAGGATAGAACACCAGTAGTGCAGAACACCTGTCAGACTATTGTCCATCCAGCCTAAGATTCTGTCTCACGGTATTCTAAAGGAAGGGATGGATGTTATTGGGTCTAGACACTTACTAGTTGTGTGACCCTGAGAAAATCGCAACATCTCTATGAAGGCTTTTCTTCACCTACAAAAAGAAAGGATTGGACATGATGGCTTCCATCAATTTTTCTCAGCTTTAAATTTGTCTATGATCTTTTGATCCTATGATGTGCCTCCCCTGTTCAAAACCCTTCAGTAGGCCCCACCTTGACTCCTTAACCTGCCGTCCATGGTCCTCCACAACCTAACTCTAGCCTTTTCTCTCCAGCTTTATCTCCCACAACCTCCCTGCACATACGGTATCTTCTGATCAACTGGACAATTTTCTGTCCTCCAAACACAATCTGTAGACCCTTACTGTCAGGCCTTTATTGTTTTCTACAACTGAAATGTCTTCTGCCTCTCAATGTGTCTCCCTCTAGCTCTAAATATTGACAATACTTTAATGTCCAGTTCAGATTCCACCTACTTGAAGGTTTCTTTGTTCACCTTGACTGGAAGTGATCTCTGTCATCTAATCTCATAATATTTTATGCTATTGTTACACATGTAGACTCCGGGAGGTCCTTATCCTTACCTCCACTTACAAGGACAGATTGGATCCCCAGAAAGTAGTGAATGGGGCTTTAGAGTAGCCCAGAAGGGTTCAGGGGTATCTTTTTAATGTTTTAGCTCATGAGCCCCTTCTGGTGTGTTTCCTCATGATTACCAGTTGATGTCAATTAGTAAGCCATACTTAATTAGTCTGTCAAAAGGAGCATTTACTGAGGTGGAACAAACATTCCCCAAAATGCCTGTGTCATACTCTTCCATGGATACATACAGAGTCTAGGGGAACCTACGCTTAAGCTTAGAGAGCACTGTGGCAAAGGAGTAACAAATGGAGTCTGAAAGATATTCCTCTGTACATGTGCTGCATGGCCTATTTGTTCGTGGCTCCCATTGCAGACACTGCTGCCAGCCATTCTGGGGATGCTGAGGAAAAAGTTCAAATCCTCTGAATACTTCAATGTTCAAGCAACTTCTTCAGCCAAGGGGAGGGAGAGGAAGTATCGTTGTTCTTTCCCCCAGCTGGCTGCTCTCAGAGGTTTAGCTGAGATGATCTTTGCCAGGCACTCAAATCTCCAATGCCAGCTAGCTTGGTGATTAGATGCTTCAGGCTGAAGAGGTGTGGCTAAGTCCCTCAGTCAATGGGAACAGACTTCCAGTTGTACCTAGGCACACTTTGTGAAAAATTAGGATGAGTTCTCACCTGACAAAATTATCAGGGTACTGGAGTCTTATCACTTACTTTAAATGGGAAGGGGTGATTTGATTGAGTTACTCATCCTTATGCCCTTCTTGTGTACATAGTTTATCATAATTTGTATTCTAGTTATCTGTTGCCTTGTCTTCTCTCTTTAACTTGACTGTCGGCACCTTGTGAGAAAGAACTGTTTCTCAATTTATATTTGCTTTCCCTATTTCCCACCATAGTGCTTTTCATGTAGTAGGTGCATAATAAATGTTTATTGAATTAATGAAAGTGTACAAGGAAAAGATAATATGTCTAATTTCCAAGGATTTTTCTGATAATTCCCAGCATTTTGTTGACCTTTCTAGTGGGAAAATACAGGGTTTCAGTCTTCCCTGGTTCTGTAACCCATTTCTTGGGCTGCTACTCAGCATGATTCTATAACTCTGGCTTGGTTTCTTTTTCCTTAATACCTCATACTTTCATGTTGAAGCTCTTCTACCACGTTTCTTCCATTATCTTGTGACAACTTCCATTTTGTCTCTCTATTGACTTAGCATTTCACCATTCTGAAGGCCTTAGTCAATACAGCAGGGTGGGAACAGGTGTTTGTGTGAGGTTGAAAAATTGCACCCCTGGGAGATTACTGTCCACCAGACATGCTGAGCCATCATTGTTACACATGAAATGTGACTTCTTCAATACTTCAAGGGACTGGCGGTTTCATCAGCCTGGATACACCTTTCATATTCATTTCCTTTACATGTCTTGCAATAATTCACCATGGAAGATCATCCAATGGATTGCAGATTTTCTTCTGGTTGGTCTGTAACAAGATATTCTTGTGAATACCAGTACAACCCATGGGCTGTCCACCCCTGTCCATCCTTTATCTTTGTAGTATAATAGGCTCACCTTCTTTTCTAGTCACATCAGTTCCTAATAATGTCTTCTAGGTCATGTCTTGAATGCAAGTAATTGCTGAAAATATACTATCACCTCCTTATGTATGCCACAAGTCTCTCCATTGCCACTTGGAAAGTAGCCCAAGATTTTTATTTTTCTAGGATCATAGTACTCCATGACTTATAGCCACATAGCATCGACAAAAGAATACTGTGTGAAAATGATGGACTGTTATGATGAGGACCATGACTGGAATTGCTGCAGGGTTTCCCCAGAACAGTCTCACCCAAGTCTATCCCTCCTATTCAGTTCTGGGCTTGGGTCATCTCCTTTGCAAGTACTGACAATGACTGAATTACATGTTCTGCTGAACTAACTGAGCAAACCACCCATTCAACTGCATGTTCTGTTTTCATTGAGAACCTGTGATTTCAGAGAGGTGGGGGACTCCAACTGTGGAATCTCCCTCCACTGATACACATCAGCAACTCGCCTGCAATTTAGAGTCTTAGAAAGTTGTCTGGGGAGCAATGAGAGGTTGTTTAGCCCATGGTCATATATCTAGTATGTATCAGTAGTAAGACTTGAAGTCAGATCTTTCTGACTCAAAGTCTGACCCTTGGTCCATTAGCCTACTTTGCAATCCCAGAGCATGTCTGAATCTGGCAAATCTGTATTACTGCATCCCTGTGGATCTCATTGAGGAAGACTTGTCATCTTGGGGCTCACTGAAATAAGCATAGTATTATCCACAGACAGGAACATTTATAGAACCTCTTGGTGCTCATGCAATCCCTTTTCTAGCCACATTTGGTGTATGATGTCAATGATACTGACAAACTCTTTTGATGAGAACCTATGGACATACGTTCCCTTTGCCCTGTTTGATGTCTCATGCAAATAACAGCACTGAGCACTGAAAGGACCTTAGAGATCATATATTCCAGTCTCCTCATTTTACAGATGGGGAAACAGAGGCCTAGATAGACTAGATCCCACACAAAGATAATAGTAGAACTGGAATTCATTTTGAGCTCACATTCTCTGACCAAAATCCAGTGCTTTTACATCATATCATGCTACTTTTCAAAATAACTACCTCTACTAAAGTCTCAGTCGGTCTGATTTTTAGCATTAAATTATGTGCATTTATTATTAAAATGGTCTCTAGTTGCACTCTTATGTTGCACATCAAGTGACTGTCTACCTTGCCTAGGATTATAGACTTGGAGATGTTCATATGAATTCTTCCACTATCTCTTTTATGAAGAAATGAAATACTACTAGGCCAAGCATTTGTCCTGAGGAGAATCTCACAAGCCAGAAAAGATAGAAGAAGAAGAACAAAGAGGAACCTGGGGCCTGGTTCGTTCACAGACTGGAAAATCAGATCCTAAATAATTTAGGATTGGTTGCATTCATATAGACAAGGTTTCAAGTTGGTATCTTTATAGAAAAATTACTTTCAGAGGAAAAAATAATTCATCACCCTTAGAAAATCAAAAGGAACTAATGCTGTCACTTATGTGACCTGGGTACATTATTAGATTGCTCAGTTTCTTCATATGGAAAAATATAAATACTTGTACTATTTCCCTTCCAGGAATCCCATGAGGATCGAATGAAGGTATGTGAAAGTGCATTATAATCATAGATGCCCCTTCACATAGAAGTGAGTATTGTTGATAAGGGTGATAATAGTTTTCTGATATAATGTTTCTCAGGTTTAAGGCTGACAAGTGAGAATCTAAAGAGGATTCAAATAAAAGGGTTAATTCCAATAAAAGATTTTTTTTAAGGAGACGACTCAAACGTCTCTTGTGAGAACTCCCCCAGCTGTTCTGCAGTTTTCTAAACAACAGAATTAAAACCTAGCAAATATCACCCACAGAAGCCACTCCTCATTTCTAAGAAACGTGTGAAGAGAGAACCTATGACACAATCAGTGAAATGATCATCTCTCCTCAAGTGAGAAACAGGTGTTGTGATTTACTTCTTCACAGTCAGCTTTAAATTTATTTTTGGACTAATTTTAAAATAGGTGTATAATCAAGTGTTCTTCCCCTCCTTCTGCTCCCCCTGACCCCGCTGGCTGCAGGAAGAAACCATTTGAGGGAGAAGCTAGAGGTATTTCCACATCAAATTAGAAAACATTTAGGGAGGAGACTGGGGGTGGGTATTTTTCCCAATTCACCTAAAAATTCAGAGATGTCTTAATGGGCATGTAAATTGTTTAAGGTATCATGTAAAGTAAAAAGCACCATCATCAACCTTTGTCTGTAGAGCCAAGATGACCATTTGAGTGCGTTATAGCAGGGTCTTTTTTTGATATATAGTTTGAACTGATTGGTTCCTATGGATGAGGCCCCCATCCAAGTCTGAAATTCAGTGATTCTTTGAAAACCTCAAATGCTTAACCAGTTGAAAAGAAGCACTCTCCAGTGTTTTCCAACTTGAACTATATAGTTTCTTTTTTTGTATTTTGCAGGTCAGCAAGAAAAAAAATAACATAAGTACATTAACAAATGGGACAGTGAAGAAGAAAAATGTGAATTTGAGACCATCTAGTAATGTGAGTATGTTTTTTTAATGAAATAAAATTACTACATTTTCATTTCTATTCTGATCATATTGTACATGTAAAAAACATTTGAAATTTTGTTCATAAGATAGCTTCAGATTGTAGCAAGAAGAGACCGACTACATTTCTGTGTCATTTGGATAGAGAATGTATTTTGATGAACTGATTTTTTCTAATAACATTCACCTCTTGATGAACACTACCATAAAAGTGTATATGCCACGTAGTATTACCACAGCCAGTGCTGTTTTACCGTAGTTATAATAATTGAAACATTGTTATCTTAATTGGATGTTTTGGAGGGGTGGAATGAGTCCCATCTTGGAGTCAGGAAAACTGGTTTTCTTTCTCTTTCTATCAGATTGGTCACTTGCTGGCTGGGTGTCTTTGGGCAAGTCACAACGTTCTGGGGATAATGACGCTCACTCTCCCCGACGAGTCTTATGAGAAAAGCCTCAAGATGCTAGTGTTTTTTTTTTTAAAAACAAAGCCCACTGTAATGTTGCTTGACCAGTCACCTGAGAGTGTTCCCAGCTGACTTCCTTTTCCTAACTGCTCCCTGTCAATGTAATTGTCCCACCCCTCATTCTGTTTTCACAAACGCAATTGATAATATTAGGGATGCTATGCCTGAACTCCACAAAACAACTAATTCTTAAATAGAAACAATTTGTGTGTGTATGTGTATGTATTCTCTTGCTGTTATGAAAAGTAATTAAAGTCTTTAGAAACTTTTAGAAAAATCTTAAAATCACATCCACCCCTTGAAAGAAAATCCAGAAAAGTAAATCAACATTTCCTTTGCTATAGGAAATGGATATTTTTGTGGCTTTCAAATCTTTACTTTGTAATAAACAGATGGTTTAAAAAGTATTGGCTTAAGTATCAGGTCATACTATTAGAAAGTATACTAGGGATGGCTTCCCTGGTAAGCAACCTGATATTGGTAAGGTTGCTCTAGGTGTCCCATTCTCTTAATCCCAGTTATCCAGATGAACTGCACTAGGCACAAGCCCTGTCCCCTCATTATTTCTCTCTGTATTCTCTCTCCTGTTCACTCTGTCCTTTCCACTCCCTACTCCCTACTCATCTTAGTCTCTCCTCTTTTCTGCCTGTCTTCTCCACTGTGCCTTTGGGAAACTGTTTCACTGTTGATAAACTCCTCGTCATCCTCGAGCTGTTACCTGCTGTATTCCTTCTATGGACTTGCATTTATTGAAATGGGACTCTCTCCTGAGGGCTCCAAATCTGTGGCAGCCTTCTCCATTGTTGGCTGCTTACTCTCCCTGCTCCTGGCAAGACCTGGGGAGAGAATTAGCATAGTCATAGTCACCGTGTCACTCAATAGTCACTGCCACAATCAAACCTTTTCTGTGCCAACATCATTTAATAGCCTTTTCTCTTCCATTTCATTCTACCATTCCACCTTCCCCCAAGTCTAGTCTATGCCATCGACTAATCTCTTGAACTCTTTTCCATCTTTTCCCATGACTTTGGCAACTGATCCACTTTTCTTTTCCACATCTTTTCTTATTATCACCCTAGAGATTTCAGTGTACATCCCAATGACCCTTCTGAAATCTTGTCTTCCTCAGCTACGATATAGCGATTCTATATTTCAGCCACCTCCTAGGGTGATTGCTCTTTTTTTGTTGTTTGGCTGTGTCCAAGTCTTCATGACCCCATTTGGGGTTTTCTTGGCAGAGATACTGGAGTGGTTTGCCATTTCCTTTTCCAGCTCATTTTACGGGTGAAGAAACTGAGGCAAGCAGGGTTAAGCAACTCGTCCAGAGTCATACAGCTAGTAGATGTCTGAGGCCAGATTTGAACTCACAGAGGGGAGTCTTCCGGACCCCAGATCCAGAGTTTCATACTCCGTGCCACTCTTTAGACTTCACCATTCCTTAAAACTCCAATATAAAGGACCATGAAATCCTCCTTCCTTACCACAATCTCCTGTCTTTTCAGTTCTACTCCATTATTCCTTCCATATTTATTACTTTTCTCCTTTCAATACTTTTTGTTCCTTGATTTCTCCTTATTATCCCATAATATTAGCCACTTTCTTACCTTACACAGTCTTGCCTCTATGGCGCACTATTTCAGTAACACATTTCCTCTATCCTCAGCTCATTCCCTGACCCCTTCCATTCAAGTGTAAGTACCTTCAGAGCAAAATCTGTGTTTAATGTATTTTTGTATCCCCTTTGCCCAGCACAGAATCTTGCAAACAGCAGGATCTCAATAAATGTGTATTAAACTGCATACTCTGTGCAAAGCATCCAGGGACATAAGCATAATACATAGTCCCTGCCTTCATGAAATTTAGGATTATAGAGAAGAAGAGGGAGAGATTAGAGGATGAGACCCTCCATACAGCTAAGTAGGGCTATCCAATAACTCTAGTATGGAATAGACCATGATACTAACCCAAGCCAATGGCAAAGTTAGAAAAGAAAAGTGCAAGGTGAGAGAGTATTTCTGACCAGAGGTGTCACAGAAATCTTTTTGAAGGAAGTAGCATTTTAATTGGTTCTTGAAAGATAAGTAGAGTTTCATGAAGCAGAGATGACAGAAAAGGTGGCACAGGCATACTAGATAAAGGCATGGCATAAGCAAAGGTATAGAATGGGGATAGTCTAGGATTGGACAAGGGGCAGTGAATAATCTAATTTGTCTTGAGTGTAGAGTTCATGGAAGAGAAGTACATGAAGTAAAGCTTGAAGTAGGTAAAGCAAAGGTGTGGAGGGTCTTTTGTACCAGATTAAGGACAAAAATACTGAAGTCAATACTTCTGGGTAAGTCTGGTTTAGGGGAAGGATTGCAGTTTGTTCAAAACTGAGCTTGAAGTTATACTGAGATATTGAGATAAATTTGGATTGGGACTAAGGCTCTAGAGCACGGGAGAAAATACTGGACTAGAGATACGGATTTGGGAATCATCTGAACGTAACTAATACGAGAAGTTATGGGAGTGAATAAGGTTGCCAGAAGGGAAGTCACAAGGAGTCGAGTCTTCATTCCTCCCACTCCTCCCTCTCTGGACTTCTTTTTCAACTCACTATGCTGTAGCAGACTCTTACCCTGGAAGTTGTCTTTACTACCATATTCTTCCAGTCTTCTCATCCTACAGGGTCCCTCTTTCTTTCTCTGCCCCAGAGGCCTGTCATTGGAAATTCCTATGGAAACCTCCAATTTAAGAAAGGGTCCCCTTGTCATTAACATTCACTCCTAAATTCCTCCACAAGCCCCATCCCTATGTCTCTGGATATCTTTCTTCATCATGCCCCATAAGATGGCCTTTGGACAATGTTCAGCTTAAGCAACTTGGTGATGCCATGGATAGAGTATTGGACAGGAGTCAGAAATGCCTGAGTTTAAATCCTGCCTTAGACACTTAGTAGATGGAACTTAGGGTAAATTATTTAATTTCTCTCCATCTTAGTTTCCTCCTCTGTAAAATGGGGATAATAGCAGCATCTACCTCACTGGGTTATTGTAAAGATTAACTAATATACATGAAGCAATAGATAAAAGTTAAAGTATTGTTATTAATGGAATATAGAATTCTTGTGAAAAATCAGCTAGCAAAGGAGGCAGAAAATGCAAAATAAGAGAGATGAGAGGAGAACCTGCTGCATGTGCTATCATAGAGGCCCTTCCCTGGCAAAGGTCATCTCATGGCCTTTTCCTCCCATACTCTCCGCTTTGGCGATCCCAATGTCGATCTCACATATTCTTAAGACTTCTAATATGAGCTCTATGTGGATGATTCTCAGATCTTTATCTCCAACCCTGACTTCTCTCCTGAGTTCTTCTTTACTGATAGTTCTGATGAATTGTATCCCTCTAATCTTCCTCCTATAAATTCCATGAGGTCAGGGATTAGCTATGCTTCATTCTGTTGATGAGTGTTTTGTATGTAGCATATAATTCAACACACATTTATTAAGACATTGCTATTTGCAAGGTCCTATGCAAGCAACAGAATTAAAAAGACAGGACATAGGAACCCTTCCCCTATTCCTCCTCCCTGCCAAAGAAGCTTATAATGACATAGGTTAGGGGAGGAAATATTTGCACACAACTAAACAGGAGAATAAATACCACGGTGGTGAGCTGTCTGAAATGCTCTAGAGTGATCAAAGAAGAAAGGGACTGAGAAGAAGCCTGAATTTTTGGTGATATGACTTGGGTGACATTTGAAAAAGCAATATCACTAGAATGGTATACAAGGGTTTTAGTACCCTGCCCATATAGTGTTCTAGAAATTAGTTGCACTTAATAAATTTGGATAAAGAGAGAAATCTTGGGTGGGGACGAGTAGAGGTGAGGAAGAGGAGAATGAAGTCCAAAAGAATGAGCATTGCTGAGAACAAACCTAGGAACTCACAGAAACAGCTAGTAGAGAAGTAGACAACTATATTACGAATGAACTAACAGGAGGAAATGAGATGGATCACCCCACTATTGAAACTGAGAAAAACAAATGTCCCAACTTTCATAAAAAGAAAAGAGAACAAAGTCAGTAAACTTTAGGCCAATAAGCTTGATCTCTGTTGCAAATAAAATTTTAGACCATAGTGTTAAAGAGATGATGTGAGAGCATTTAGAAATGGAACTGATGATCACCAAGAGTTAATATCACTTTGTCAAGAAATAAGTCACACAAAATAAATATGGTTTCTTTTCGGCAGCTAGATCAAGGGACATAGAATAAATAATGAGGCTTCCGTGAAGAATTTGATAACCTCACATGCCATCTAAGTGGTTCAAAGACAGGAAATGGATTTCCAAGGTCTTCCTTCTAGAAAGTATCTGAAATGGGGTTTGAATTCAAGTCTCTGGATTGTCTTTTCTGCTTCTCCATATTGTAAAGTAAATGGTGGCATGGTGGACAGAGTGCTGGACAAAGAGCAGGACAAATCTTGACCTTGGATTGACCACTTAAAACTTTAGTTCCCTTGTCTGTAAAATGAGAGTTTTGGACTCTATAATATCTGAAGTCCCTTCTGCTAATTGCTTGCCCTATGAACCCCAAATAACTGAAAGTTTGTCACATGCAAGGTTTTGACCTGGAATTATTTCCTTTTATGGTGGCAGGGTAGTCATGTCTCCTCCTCCCTCAGATGGTGCTGAAACAAGGGAGATATCAAATGTAGATAACTTTTCAAGGAGTTTGGCAATAAAAAAAGAATAGAAATATGGAGCATGAGAAGAGTCAAGAGAAAGGTTATTTTTTTAATGAACATGAATTTGCTGTGATTCGATTCCCATTTAATTGCCTACTAGTTGTGTAGTTTCCTTAGAATGCCAAGATACAATAGAGAACAATCCCTTCCTAAAGGCATCTTGGTGTCTAGAAGGAAATCAGTTTACCTTCTTCATACCAGGTTCATCATTTTTCAACATTAAAGGGTAGTTCAAGTCTGCAGGGGAGTGAGTAGATAGGTGTAAATACTGGTATCAGTCTAGTGGATGGAGAGTAAATAGAAAATAGTCCAAACATATCCCTGTGATGCTCAGAAAACGTATTTCCTGAGCATGAAGAAGAGGATCATTCTGAGCAGGGGTCAAAATGCACTTTTAAAGTCATTCCTCTAAATTACAGAATCTAGATCGAAATGTCTCTAAATACCGATGACATCAGATAAGAGCTGTCAGGTCAAAGTGGACCTAGCCATATAAGGGTTATTTTCTTTTCTCAGATGAGGATTTGAGACTGAGCCTATTCAATTCCCATCACATCAAACACTCCACAATTCTGAGCTTCCATGGAGCTGTTAACAGGAGTTTTCATTGACATTTCATATTTATTTTACAGCTTGGTGCTGTAGAAATAGTACTTGACATGGAGTCAGGAGGCTTAAGTTCAATTTTTATCCCATCTCAGACACCTCCTAATTGTGTGACCTTGGGAAAATTGCTTCCCCACTCTGAACTTCAGTTTCTTCACCTCTAAAATGGAGATCAGAGAGGAAAAGCACCGAGAAGTGGTCTGGATTTAGTGATAAGGGGTTTTGGGTGACCTTTAAGAAAGAAATGTCAGTAGAGTGATGTAATATAGCAAAGTGGTGAGTCCCTGCCCCTACAGTGTGCTAGAAATGAACAGCAATTAACAGTTCATATACCTACAGCATCCCAGGCTTATTTTGAGGAAAGCATTTTGCTAACCCTAAAGCACTCTAGTATGAGTAATCATTGTTGTTACATAACAACGTTTTACATAGATATAGAAAATTGCTAACATTTATATGACAATTTAATATTTGCAGAACACTATACTTACATTATTTCGTTTTGCCTAAAAATCTATCTAGCATTTCAACTCTGAACTTTCAGAAGAATTTTGTAGTTGTTTGCTTGTTTATCAATATTCAATATGGTTTTTTAAAAATTCACTCTGGACTTTTTCTTTGTTTTTAGGTCTCTACTAGTGGAAAACTGGCCAGTCCAAAGCGGAATATGGACAATTCAGAAAATATGTTTCCTCAGGGTTCCCCAACCTCTAAACTAGTCACACCTTCACCAAAAGGGGAGCTGGATAAGTCCTCCATGACCCCAAGTCCAGGATTGTCACAAAAAAATTGCTCCAAAACCCCTGCCACATCTAAAATCAAAAAGAAATCCTAAGGTATCCTTCAGCTCTGTGCAGCACAGGGCCAGGGTTGGGATTCCTTTTTGATGGAACAGAACAAGACAGGGCCAGGTTGAGTCTTTTAACTCTCCTCCCCCCTATCAGGGCAGAATTCTCTGCCTCAGCTTAAACCTGAAGCTCTTTCTAACCCTGTTAACAAACATCCATTCACAGCAGTGTTGGCAGAGCAGAGTTGTCACTGACAAGAGGTACATGTAAGTATTTTTTTAGTCTGAGTCGGCAAGCCCCCTCACAAGGGCTTCGTGAGCCTTCTGCTCTATTTTACCTAAGATTCTTAAATTTAGCCACAGATATTTATAGGGAAAACTATGAAAGGGCAGATTTGGTCCCTGGGGATCCTGCTACTTATGCCCGCGGATTTTGCTAGGAAAATACTTGTCACCTTGCTCTGGGCATACAGCACAAAGTCTTCAGCCATCACGTATATCATTGTTCTTTTAGGTCATCTTAGATTACTTAAACAACTCATTTTAAACTTGGAAAATAGGAGAAGTTTTTTTTTAACTACCTGCTGTTATCTTCCCAGTTGTATTGAGAAAATCAATAAAAACAGATATTATCCATTCTAGTTAACTTTTACATAAAAGAGGAGAGGATGAACATATTGAGATTGGTTGAGCTCATGGACAGATTCTGAACTTGTTCTGCTGCTAAAAAGGGGATATCTATTTTTCTGTGTGCAGAATTTCTTTGTGGCTAGTCAGTGTATTGAACTGAGAAACTATTTCCAGAAGGTTTTGTTTAATTTCCCTTAGACTTGTGTCACAAGCGTCTTCTAGCCAGCTGGCTGAGGGTTTGCCATCTGAGTCTGTACTGAACAATTAGATGCTTCTGCAGGCCTCTCAGACTAATTAGAAACAGGCCACAAGGAAGAAGCAGTTACTTTTCTCCTCATCAAGAGTAGTAGCCTGGTTTCATTCCAAACCCTTCTTATGAGATCATCTCAGAGTCTTCTTGCAGGAGTGAAATCTGGAAGTCAGTATGAATTTAGGGGCCCTTGTGTATCTACTTAATAGCTGGAGGCAATAAGGTGTTAGTCATTTGTAGCCTGGAACCTCCTGGCTATCAATGACTCTGTCAAATCCTACTACTCAGCTGTATGGTTCTGCCGGTAATGTTGGTGGTCCCTGGAGCTCTCTTCAGTGATTTCTCATCCAACTTCACCCTAATGGGCTTAACTTTTCTTTACAAACTGGATTTAATAGAGTTTCCTCCAAAGATCTTCCGATCCCTGATTAGACCACTGGGGGCCCACCAACCTACTCACCAGCTCTGTTAACCTTTAGCCTTTGTTCAATGCTAAGTGAACCCATCTTTGAAGACCCAGTTTTTATTCACCTGATTAGGAAGGTGGCCTCATTAGACAAGTGGAGATCACCCTCACCTAATAATACTCAGTCTTTTATCTTCCACATGAAAGTTACTGTAGAGCACCAACTCTGATGCTCCAGAGCCTGGCCAGGGCTTTCTGCAGAAAAAAAAAAAATAAGGCACAGCCCCAACTTTGATTCTGCCTTTGGGTTTTAAATTTGTCAGTTTCCAGGGCCTGAAAAATGAAGATTCAATACTCTCATTCTGCTCTTAATTTTTACAACAATCTAGTTTAGAGTCGTGCCCTTCTGAGGATAGAAAGTGCTGCTGTTAAATTGGGTACTATTGCTCTTTGGTCCTGAGAAATTAGTTATTCCACTCAGTAGGTTTGAGTTGAGGTCCAGATGGAACCAGCTGTTTGAGAAATAAAGCACTATTATACTATATAAATTTACATACGCTCTTCCCTATCCTGGTTCTATTTAAAGTTGTCTGTCAGTCACACACATTTCACTAAGAGCACACCGTGGGTGAACTCTTCTTTCTAAGAGTTACTTTTAAGTATCTCTTAAGCATCTTGGCCATATTCTTCTTCCATTAATAAGCTACCTGCTGTCAGGATTGTGAACAAGTTATTCCATTTCATTTTGGCTTCTGATGACCACAAGCCAACTGCTGGATGCTTTCATTTTCTCAGCAGCACTTACGTCCCATGAGTCCTAGAGCAAGAGATGCTTTGCTATGTAATAGAGAGACAGAATCGGTCAAGGCAAAAAAGTAGGTATGGTGTCCATGCCATGTGAATGCAGATCAACCATCAGCTCGGGTAAGCGATAGATAAAAGTATGAGGTCTAGGGTTGTCAGAAGAGGAGAGAGTGAGTGTGACTGAATTCAGGGAAAGGGCAAGTTAGGGAAACAAATGAAATCAGAGAATGGCTTAATCCAAAGCAGAAATGCAAACAAAGAGTAACTGATGAAGACACCAAGTTATGCTACTTAGGAAAGGAGCCGGATGACCTCTCATCTCTTTAGAAGAGTAGGTCCCTCCCAATCAGTGCCTGCAGAGTGGAGCATCCCGCAGTCCTAGCCAGTTCCTTGTATGTATTTGCTTTTGCCTGGACACAAACAAATCTATACAATAGAAGATTCCCCAGAGCAAATCTGAGTGAAATAAAACTTTCTAAACTGTAGCTAAATCCTCCCTCCACTTTAAATGGGAATATGTAAATGGAGTGTCTGGATGATGAGTATAGATAAAGAATCTCTTTGCTTTTGAAACACTTTAATTTACTAATTTTATTTGCCTTCAATATGGAAGCTTGAGGTTAGATGAATTCAAGGCATTTGTTCTTTAACATGGGTTTCCTCAAATTTGGTCTGGGAATCCTGAGTAAATGCTGTGTTCAGACATGTTTTCTCAGCATTAAGTAAAACTTTGGAATTGACCAAAGAAATTTGGCTCTCAAAAACTTCTCGGGATGGAGATTAATATGTGTCTCTGGAGGAGAGGAAATGATCCCTTCTTTTATACCCTTTCCATCACTTCTGACAGTACCTAGGAAACCCAAAGTAGAGAAAGGCACCTAAAAGAATACCTCCTAATTGTTTAAATACAGCCTCAATCTATCTGACTTTTTAGAACAATTCTCCCCATTCTTGCTTCTAGAAGACAAAACTAGAGACAAAAGACACTTACAGACCCTGTCATGTCACCAGGGAACCAAACCTAGGCTCACCAAACACCAAAATTCATGAATGCTAAAACCTTGACATACCTCAGGTCTTTCCAACTTACGTCTCTGAGCCAAGAAGACACCTCAATACCCAAAAAGACACGATGAATGCCTTTTGGAGCCTCTTTCAGCAGATGGAGATGGCCAGGGAGAGGAAGCAGGCCATTACTTTCTCTCTCAGTCTAGACTAGGCATTGACTCACTAGGCCAATTTGTGGCTAAAATCGTTGACCTTGGGGTCATATATAACAAAGGAAAACAAAGACTTTGAATTCCCAGTACTTTTCCTTCAACCTCAATTCACAAGTGCTATAGTCATTTAGAAAAGCAATTAGCTGGTAGTTCCTTATTCAAAAGGATTCTCCCATAGTTAAAATTTCCCTTTCAGGATCCTAAATTTTTTTCAGTAAACTGGACTTAAATTTGATTTTTATTTTTGTTTAGGAAATGATTATCGCTTCAGCACTTATTGGTGAAACCAGTTCTCTTCACCTTTTTTCCTTCAAAGTAATACAGTATTTGTCTTATATTGTGGTTACCTTCCTCAGTCTTATTCAGTAGCAAGAACAATAAACTCTTCTCTATCTCACTAACAAAAAAAATCTGAATATTTTATTATCTGGAATTACTAGTAACATTCAATAAGTAGAAGGTTGATGGTGTCCCAAAGAACTTCCCTTACCCCTTTTTGGCCTACAAGTAATTGGTGTCTGAAGATTTAGGTAATTACTGTAGGCAGTTCCACAGCTCCTGTACTCTCCCAAGGAATTCTTATTAATCCATGGGCTAGCTTTGTGGATTTCCCTCCCTAAGACATTGCTGCATCTTAGGCTCTACTAACCCTTATTATCTCCTTTCCCCATAAAACGCTTGTACACTCTCTTGGCATCCTACTTCCTCTTACAAGGACAGAGGCTACAGAAGACTAACTGCCTTCTATGGGAGTGGGATCTGGAGCCCATGACCTCTATTGAACACGAAGAATATTCTAGCTATATGCAATGAATTCTACTCCTGAACTGTTTGTATGTGGAAGAGTTTATTGTGCTTGCTCTAAGTCATCCAGACCTGTCCTGGATTAGTTAACTGATAGCACCCTCTCCATCCCCACCCTACAAATGTTTAGGCTGTGTGAAAGGGGACCCAACTGCTGGCTGGCACCATGCTCCCTGGAAATTGAAAGTCTTTGGCAAGCTGGATTTTAGCATTTATTAGTGAAAGGGTATCTCTGAAATTTCTGAAGAAATGTCCAGATCCAGCTTAGTTCCATTTGGTTTGGATATTTTTGCTCCCTGACAGTCTAGGCCTGTGACTGACTTTCTCAGTTTGGGCATAGAGAATGATCTAAGCCTGTGGAGGACTGCATCTATCTACCTGGGATAGCTCAGCTCTTGCTACTGGGAGTAAGTTCCTTGAAGTAGTCTCTGGGCCCTGGCATTTACAAAAGGAGTCATTTTTAATTCCTGTTGGTCACTGAGAAATTTAGGTGAGAAAGAGAAAAAACAGGATATTATTCAGTTCTGTATTTGGTTTACTACATTCTGTACTCTTTGAATGACAATATTTTATAATAAAGTCTACTTGAAAATATTTTAAAATCCCATCCATGGTGCCATGATAGTCATTTGCAGGCATAAGGCCTCCAGCAACCTTGGAATGTGCTCCCAACCAAAGAAGGAACAGGGAGCTTGTTTCCTGGTCAGGCATTTCCATAGCTGGGGGCCTTCATGCGTGTGTTGCTCCAGGAGATTGATGCTAGCAGTGAGAAAAGTGTCATAATTGCCTTTACAGGTCAGCTGGGGGTTGAAGAATCACTGTAACATTCCTATTTCCTATAATTCCTCATCAGAGGAGCATGGGCAAGCTGTGCAGCTGAATATATGGCCAGTTGCTGGAGCATTTCACTCCTCCTCCCCTCAATGGCTGGAGTCCTTGCCTCTCCCTCTTAGCTCTCACTGTTGATACTGCCATAGGATAGCGTTAAGTGGAGTGACGGTGTTTTCCTTATCAGGTAGACAGCATCCTGTTTCAGAGAACGTAGACCATTCTAGAGACAAAGGAACAGCACAAGATTGGGGAAAGCATTCGGTGCTGATGAGATAGCCAAGCCAAGTTTGATACAGCAGCCCCTTCCAATCAGATAACCGCCTGCTTTAGTTTTGTCTCCAGAGAATGAAAATGATTCATAATTTAGGATCCTGTCATCTGGTTTAACACTTAGTTCCCATGTTGGAAGTTCATGAGTAAGGAAGAATTTCAGAACTGAAACACCAGACCCTCTCTCAAAATAACAGATTTGTGATCAACATCATTTACTTTCTGGGTAAGCTTGAAATGATTTCCTCAAAGATCTGGACCTTGGCAATAGGCCATGTTATCTGGGTCATCTGTGTCTCCTCCTTACCTGCTAATCCTAGATATTCACACCCAGACTTGCATCATCCTATGCCCAGGCTTGAATCAGAGTCTTCATAAAAACAGAAATGGCTAGTACACTCTTGTTTGCTTGCAAATAGAGAGAAGCTCCCCCACCTTCCCTGCATACACACCCCAAAGAATTCTGCTTCTCCTAAGGTCATATGAGAAAATCTAATGAAAGGGAAAGTTAGTGTAGCCACCACATCCAAGGACTGGTCGTGGGTGTTGGTACTTTCTCTTTCTACACAAACTAACTTCACCATTATATTAGAGGATTTCCTGGCTGGTATAACTTAGAACACCATATCAAATGGGGCAATTGGATTACATGATCTACAAAGTTCTTTCCAAGTGCAAATCAGATAAGCCTATGTGGGCAACAAATCTCATGGAAGGCAAGGAGAATTGTTCTTAACCGGGTATATCTGAGCATACTTCTATTGACCACCTAGGGGTCAAGCAATGCCGGGATTGTAGTGATAAGCAGAGGAATTATAGTGATAACAGTCATCTCAGTCAGAAGAGCCCAACCCTCACTTTGTGAGTCTTGTCCAGCCTCATAAGCTGGCAGTTGTAGAGACCCCTAATTATAGGTCGGTCATAGCAATGACCACCATTTTGCCTAGAGGTGCCTTTGAAAAAAAAGAATGTGCTTGGATAGCTGAAGAACTGGGTTCTCTCTACACAGCTACTTGGTGCTAAGCAGTGTACTGTGTGTGTGTAGTGTGGTATGGTGTGGTGTGTGCATATTGTGTATGAGGAAAATGCTTCACAAAGTACCATAGAAATGACTTTTATTTGTTTACATATAAATACACAAATATTCATACATATATATAGATATGTATGTATATAAGGCAAGTCATGATTTTATAATTGTTTAAAGTTTATGAAGTCCTTTATAACAATCCTGGGAGAGAGAGTATTACCCCAGTTTTCTGGATAAGGACAATGAGGTTGAAAAGCTTCACTAAGGAAATCACCCAGTCACGGGAAGTTACGGGACCAGAAATCAGACCTAGGTGTTCTGAGGCCAAGTCCAGTGTTCCCAGCACTACGCTACTCTGATTGTCAGCTTGAGCTTCAGTTCAATTAAATAAACAATGACGATAAACAATTGTTTCATACTCAACATTGTGTTTGACACTAGAAGTGCCACGAAGGAAACATTGTCTGCCCTTTGGAAGCTAGCAGTTTCACTCATGCACTCACAGGATCTCAAAGGGCATAAAGAACTGAGCTGAGAGTGGAGCCTCCTCAGTCAAAGTACCTAGTTCCATTGCACTAACTGAATGAATAGATTTCGTGATAATCTAAGACACTTGTGGTGACGCCTTGTAGAGGATGTCATAGAAGGAATTTACAATTGAAGTTCCAACACTTGAGATTCTCATTATATGTGATTAAGTGATGAGTAACACAGACCTAAAGACTAGTAAGACCACAGGGAAAATGAGAATACAGTGTTCAAAGAAGACTTTCTCAGGAGGTGCCTAAAGTTGGATTTTGAAGGATGAATAGAATTTTCCTTGGGATGTGGGAGAGATGGGCAAACACTCTATGTGGGAGGTTCAGGATGAGTGTGGGCGAGGAGCCTGTAACATGGTTTTCTATATCCTTTAACAGAGGTCCATCCGATCATAGGGCCAGGAAAAAAAGGGACTGGTAGTGATGACAGCTATGGGAATGGGAATGGGGAAGATTTCACCAACTACTGTTTTGAGAGGACATCTCTAGTTGATAGAAGCTGGCCTCATAGTGTGTTTCCCCTCCCTGAATCACGATGAGTCCACAGTTGCTACAATACAGTTTCATATCTTCCAATAAGCCAACACAACATGACTCAGTGCACTTTTTCTTCATCCCACCCAGATCAAAACCAGTCACAGAATCCTACAATCTCTGCTCTGAAAGAGACCTCAGAGAACGTTTAGTCCAAACTCCCACCCAGTGTAAGAATACTTGGTACACCATCCAGCCTGAATGTTTCAAGTTCAAATTGCATATGTAACAGGGTAGTCCATTCCATTCTTAAACTGTTTTGTTAGGAAAGGTTGCTGTTTTGAGCTAAAAGCTGCCTCCCTGTAACTTTCTCCCTTTACTGCTACTTCTGCCCTCTGGAACCAAGCAGTAATCTTTGGCGTGACAGCTCATTAAATACTTAAAGGTAGGGATCATAAACACCTCCCATCTCCAAATACACACATACACACACACACATATTCACACACATACGCACACACACGCACACACACACGCACACACAAAAACTCCCAAATCTCCAGACTAAACATTCCTAGTTTCTTTACCTGTTCCTCATATGACATGGACTCTAATACCATGCCCCAGACTGGTTGCCAATTTTCCAGTTCCTGCTATCCTTCTTGAAGTGTGGCATCCCCATAACTGAATATAGTACTCTCTATGTGGTCTGATCAGGAGACTACAGGCTTATCGCTTCCTTTGCTGTGGATGGTAGACTTTTGTTAATGCAGCCCAAAATCACCCTCCTGTCAGTGAGTGTTCTTGGTAGATCTAATTCGAGTTTAATAGGACAAGCTTTAATTAAAATGGGTCCCTGAAGCATTTTTATTTTCATATCAGTGTTCCTGTAACATGGTATAGATGATCACAGCAGAACCTGCTTCCAGTCAGAGTGGAATGGGGGGGACAGACAAGAGCACACATAGATATCTCCAAGTCTGCATTTATTAGCAGAGTCCTGAGATTACAGGGAAAGAAAGACTCATTTTCCTAAGTATCAGGCTTGCTAATTATCTATTGAGATATATGGAGAGAGGAGAAGGCACAAACTGAATTATAAGGGAGGTTGCCAGAGAATGCATTAGGGAGCTAGTTATCGCTGGCGTTTCAGGAAGAAAAATAGGAAATGAATTGGAAACATTGTACAGTACCACATACAATCCCACAAAGAGAAAATGGGGCAAACAAATGTTTATGTGTGTGAGGACATGTGGGAACATGTATATGTGAGTACACAAGTAAATGTGAGTACAAACCCTGTATATACAAGCAGGTATGTGGGAACACTGTGAATGCATGTACATATAAGCATTTGTGGCGATGTGAAGATATATGATCTGTGTGCATTGTATATATGACTATGAGCATGTAAGAGTATATATGTGTACAGATACTTCACTGAACATTTGTGAGTGTGTTGTGTACATAGATGAATCTGTGTGCCCAGATGTGAGTAGCGATGCCTGTAAAGGAAGAAAGTTGTGTTTGAATGACTGTTGCTTCTGAGGAAGGAAGATACTTTTGGTGCACATGATGGAGACAGGGAATAACTTTTTAAACTATAATTGAAGTTATGGCTCTGAAGGCTCACCATATTGCTTAAGATTTGTTCCCATCCCCATGCCAGTGGTTAGTGACTTTTGACCCAGGCAGCAGAAGGTGCCTCCAGCAGAGAAGGAAGATGATGGATGAGGTAGGGGATCATAGGAACATCCAGCTACAGTTCTGTCCTTTGATTCCCTAGCAGTCTAAAAGAATGATTGTAGTGGACATAAAACTGGGAGATGGGGACCGATTATATAGGAGCCCCATGCCCTTCTCGTGGAAAAGAGAGATTTCAGTGGATTGATCCGGGGAAGAAATGAGGGTTGGAAGAGGAAAATCATTTGAGACAGCCCAGCTCCCAGTGTAAAGAGGAATGAACCAATCATGGAAGCTAGTGGGAAATGCACAGGAGATCTAGGTGATATGACCCTTCTCCAGACCTTCTCCAGACCTCAATTCTCCCATTAAATCAGTTAATACCTGCCTTTATTCAAGAACTTTTCTATATAAAGACAAACAAAAGGCATCTCAACCCTGCCCTCATGGAGCTGGTGACAGATATACAAATTAGCTACAATGCAAGCTAGTGTGTGGATGGACTGAAAACATGGCTTGAGAAATTCAGAGAAGAGGTGACTTTTATTTATTTTATGTTTTTTAAAAAAAATTTTCCCTAGTTACATAAGAAAACAATTTTTAACATTCATTTTTAAAACTGAGTTCCAAATTCTCTCCCCTTCCCCTCCCCCACCCAATTGAGAAGACAAACAATTTGAGGTAGGTTATACCTGTGTAGTCAGGCAAAACCACTCTGCGACAGTCGTGTTGTGAAAGAAAATATAAACAAAAACAAGAAAAATAGAGTAAAAAACAAGTATGTTGTTTTCAGACACCACCAGCTATTTGCCCGTGGATGGAGAGCATTTTTCAGCATAAGTCCTTCAGAGTGGTCTTGGATTGTTGTATTGCTGAGAGTAGCTAAGTCATCTGCAGCTGCTTATTCTGTTACTTTGTATGCAGTATATTTCACTTTGCATCAGCTCATATAAGTCTTTCCAGGATTCTCTGAGAGCGTCCTGCTCATCATCTCCTACAGTAAAGGGGTGATGGTTAGCAAAGGTCATCAGAGCACGTTCCCCTGAAAAGCAGCAGAATCACAGAAAGGATTTCAGTCCCCATGTTTTCTAACGCAAACTTGTTCATCAACGATCTTTACAACATCTCCTACAAATGGTCATCCAGCCTTTTCCTTGAAGGTTTCCAGTGATAGGGAAGTCACTACCTGTCCAAGCAACACCTTCCATTTTAGGTAGCTAAAATTGTTAGGAAGTTTTTTTCTTCTATCAATCCTTAACGTACCCCCTTGCAACTTCTATCCACTGCTTCTAATTCTGCTTTTTGAGGTTAATCAGAACAAGTATTATATTCCTTCTATGCAAGGGCTCTTAAAGATACGATGCTGTCCCTCCTGACTCTAGGGCCAAAAAAGAGTGAGCCAGCCTAGCTAAGTATAGACCAACTGAAGGAGGATAATGAAAAATTAGGTTAGTAAGAAAGGATCTCAACTGCCAGGGTGAAGAGCAGGTACTTTATTCTGGAGACAGTTGGCAGCAGTTGAAGGTCTCTGAGCAAGAGAGTGATGTCATTACAACTTTGTATTAGGAAAATTATTTTGGTAGTGTGCAAAGAATGAATTAGGTAGGAGAGTTGCTGAAGGCAGGAAGACCAGCCAGAAGTCTATCACAGAAATCAAGGTTAGGAGAAAGTGTGGTCCAAATTAGGATAGTGTCAGTGGAAATGACTCATTGGGAAAGGAGAGAGTGGGAGGATTGATAATGAAAAATGCTGTGGAGGTATAATGAATCTACTCTGACTTGGTAATTGGTTTGAAATAGGGGTGAGGAAGAGGGAAGAGTCAAGGATTAGTCTTCCCTATATTATAGTGAATGTCTTTCCCAGCCATCCTGCGTTACTCTGAAATCTCAGTCTTCAGATTCTGCTCTCTGCAGGGATGTGGCAACCGCTCTAGGCTGTGCTGTTGCTAGCATCATCCCTTTGGTGTCCCCTGTGCAGCCAGCAGGCCAGTAGCACAGAGCAGCAGGGCTCTGCCTGAGGAATTAGACTCATGGGGGAAAGGCAGGAATTCATAGAGGTTTTGCCATTTAGGCAAGAATGTGGGGTCCAGCGGGGCAGTGGGAGGAAATTCTCAGAACTTTATTAACCCAGACAGAGACTGCACCATTCCAAGGCCTACTTTTTTTTCTGTCTTTCCTCATGGTCTGCTTTTAAGTAGAAGGTGAAGACATTTCATAGAATCAAAGAATTCATGAGATGCACTATAGGCTTAGCTTGACGTAGTTACAGGACAAGATCAGTCATAGATAATCAGAAATGGAAAGACTTAGAACAAAGGAATACAATGTCAGAGATGGGAGAACTCAAGATTATAGAAAATCACGCATAGAACACAGAACCAGAAATGATCCTAGAACAGAGACTAGCAAACCTAGTTTCTAACACCATCATTTACAGGAGGGGAACTCAGAACCTAGAGAGGGCAAATCCCATACCCACCAAGTCACACAGTAAGTTAGTGGCAGAGCTTGGACTTGGACCCAGGTCCCCTAACTCCCAGTTCAGTGCTTTTTCCACTACCTGATGTTGCTTTGTATTTGGATATTTAAAATTGCAAACATGTCAATGAGATGACAATTATGTCCTGACTGGAAAATGTAAACATTTGGGGAAGTTAACCATGACTTTAGTCGGATTTCTGAATGGCAAATGGTGATATGGAATGCCTAATACATTGGTCAAGAGAAATAAGATCTAAAAAAATTCTTTCCAGGCTGGAATAGTTGGCCAAATCTAATAAAATTTCAAAGAGATAAATGTAAAGTTCTAATCTTTGGTTAAAAAAATCAATGGCAGAGATACAGGTTAAGGCTTCCAAACAACTATAAGCTCCATATGAGTCAACAGTGTGAACATGACAGACAGTGACCGTGGTCAGATGATATATTCAGTATATTCACTTTGGAGTGCCATGTTGTAGGAAATACATTGGTCAGTTGTAGTGGATCCAAATGATGGGTGAAAGGACTGGAAACCATACCATCTAAGGATGTGGTGATACTTTGTTAGAGGGAAAGACCTCTGACTGGGGTGGAATATGATCACTGTTTTTAAGGATTTAAAAGATTGTCATATGGTAGAGGAATTATACTTATTCTTAACCCCAAAGGGAAAAATTGGAAGTACTGAATGGAAATTGTAAAAATGGCAGATTTCAGTTTTAATGAAGAAAAACCTCCTAATAATTAAGACTGACCAAAGATAAAATGAAGTAAAAAGTTCTCTGACACTGAGTGCTTTCAAGTTAAGGTTATCAGGAGTGTTGTAAAAAAATTCCTGCTCATTACATGTTCCACTAGATGACCTCCAAGGGCCCTTCCAACTCCGAGGTGCTACAGTTCTCTGATTCCCTGTGGATTGCAGCATTGTCTTCTAGCTGCCTCAGAGCTTAGTCTTGTGGGTTCCTTTTCCTTCTGCCTGCCCATCACCACCGCTTCTTGGTCTCCACCAGAGTGCTAATGATGCCCTGTGCCCCTACCCCTCCACGTGATGGTGGCAAGGACATTAGCCACCTGCTCAGGACATGGTGAGCTGAGCTTCTTGAATTGTCTCTTAACAAATCACTCCCGTTGTCTTGTTGAAGCTATGTTTTCCCTTGGGGATTAGGAGATTAGAAACGAAGTACAAGCGGTAATTAGGCTGGAAAGCTTTTGCTACGCTATTGTTATTGTTATTACCATTGATTTTTAAAATGTACCTCTCACTCCATCACTGAGAGTGCAGCAGCTGCTGCCACCACAGAATCTACGACATGTCAGCATCTGTTATACAATCATCGTTTTCCGTCCTACATCGATAGGTGCTGTCTGGCGCGTGTGATCGTCTTTGCTTTGCAAGCCACAGAATTACAGGATTCAGAATTTAGAAGGATTCTAGATGGTTTACTCCAACCGTTCATTTGACAGATGAAGAAACCAAGGCCCATAGAGGGAAGGGGGATTACCCAAGATCACACAAGCAAGAAATAGCAGTCTGCTGCCTCAAGACTGAGGCAGCTAAAGAAGAAACTACAGGGGATTTTTTTTTTACAAACCTCTGGTGCAAAGCCAATCTCTGATGCCTCATTATGGTTCAGAGAAGACCCTGTGCTCTCTAAATCAGTGCCATGAAGCACAAGCCTTGGTAGATCCTAGTGGACTGAAGTGGGGAAAGTCCCAAATCCAGGTTAACAAATGTACTATGTATTATACAGATAAGTCTAGGGAAGCATAAAAAGACCCATTGTTAGAGGATTGGCCACTACTGTTTATGAAAGACAGGCAGTGCAGCACAGTTACTTCAGGGGTCAGCCTTGAAGTCAGGAAGATCCATCTTCAAGTTTACTTCTCATGAATGCTATCTGTGTGACTATAGTCAAAACACTTAAACTCTAATACCCCACCCCCAACAACTCTCCAAGAACTATAAATTAGAGACAAATTACTGGTCTGTATTAATGGAGGGACTTTCCACACTGGGAATCCCTGCACAGAGAAAACCACAGGTCTAGATTCGAAACAAAAGAAGAATTTTTTGAAGATGTTCCCTTAAGGAGTGGAATGGTTCTGAACTGCTTTGATGGAAGGAGATTGTCTTCAGAAGATTGGAAAATCCCTCCATTGATTCTGTTGCTAGAGATTGGAATCAATCCCATACTGGAGTCAAAGCCTATAGTTTAAAACTCTACCCTCTTCCCTTTCTTGAAAAGTGTGATATTGACCACCTTCAGATATCTCAGCAATGGAGATATAGTTTCACAGTGAAAGACATTCAAATCAATTCCCCATATTGAGATACTATTTGCCATCTTTGCTCTCTGCTCTTGAACTTCTCAGTTCAATTCATAGAGACTTTAGAAGGTACTTTAGATATCAATCCCCTTATCTGACAAATGAGAAAGTTGAGATCCAGAGAGGGAAAGGGACTTATTTGATGTTGCACAATGAGAAACAAAGCCAAGATTGGAATTCAGGTATTGAGATAGTTTTCTTTCAATGACACTACAGATACCTATGTGGTTTATCCTTAACCACACTCCTGCCTATGACCTTTGGTCTCATCTCAGTTGTACAGATCATCAGAATTCAACCAACTTGGGTATCTGGGTCAGCACAGCTGGATATTAACTGCTCCAAAATCCAGACTTAAAGTCCACCGAAGAGAAAGCTAAGCAGTCACAATTCATGCGGCACTTAGCCTGAGTGCATGTCTGACAATCAGAGATGGTGCTCACTGATGTTCCTAGTAACATTTTCACTAACAACTCTGTCTCTTACTACTTCCTTCATGGATTTCTATTCTAACCAAACTGGATTAATTTCTGTCTGCCATTTTGTCTTAGCCTCTCCTAATTCCCTATTCTTCTCACCCTATATTTAGAGTATATTCTCCTCCATCTTCATCTGCTAAATTTCCCCCTATCTTCAAGGTCTAACTCAAGTACCACGTTTCCCATGAAGCCTTCCTGAATGTTCCTTTCCCCATCCCTCATTCAAGACAAAAAGTATCCCTCTCTTCTCAAATTTTCTCATAGTGCTTGGCTTCACTTGCCTTCACTCCTCCCACGTGTCACTTCATACGTTTATTTGTTTATATGTCCTATACCAATCTTATTATGCTATAAACTTCTCTAGGGAGGGGGAACTGTGCCATTTTTAATTTTTGCATCCCAAAGATTATTGAGCACAATATCCTATCTCATAGCACAGAATGTTTGTAAAATTGAATAATTGAGTTAAGTGACTCCCTTCTGATTATTAGACTTTATTCCACCTCTCTGTTCTATTCTGACTCCATCCCACACAGACCCAAGATAGGTCATGCCACTGACTTCTGGACACTGACCTTGGCCTTCCTACTAGTCTCTTTGCCTCATTATTTACATTTTGTCCTGGATCTTGGGAAAATGGCTTGGCCAGTCTACCTGAACTCAACAGCCTGACTTTGACTCCAAACCAAAGGTTCCCACCTTACCTTCCCACTCTGGATTCATGGTACTGATATACTCCTTCTTTATATATTAACTGACCTCTGAAAGTGATAGTCTCTTACCTTCAGACAAGGTCAACTTGTCCTATAGTGTCATTCCTTTCCCAGCCAACCTGGCTATGGGTCCTGATCCCTTCCAGTCTGCCCTAGCTCAGCCTATTAAGTCAAGCAGAACTCCACCTGGGAAATTTCTATAGGCTTCCTAACACCCCTCCATACGCCATCATTGTGTCAGTGAATGGAGGCAACTATGGTTTGTTGGAAAGACCACTGCACTAAATGCCAGAGGATAAGTACTTGAAGGCTGTCTGTGCCACTTACTAACTGTGTGACTATGGGCAATTCCCTTCTATATGAGGCTCAGTTTTCTTAACTGTAAAATGGGAATAATGATATTGGTCTACTTACATCACAGGCATGTTTCACGGATCAAATTAGGTAATATATGTCAAGTGCTTTGTAAACCTTGAATGCCAAAAAAATGTCAGCTCAGCTCAGCTAATTGTCATAAACGAGTTCATTAAGCACCAAATTCATCCGAATTTTCACTAGAGGGAAGTTTAAAGTGCCAATTAAGAATGAAAAAGTAATTGACATCCATGAATGCAATATTAATGCCCAATGATGGTCTATCCCAACCACCCAGAGAGGATACAACAGGGGCAAAATGAGTCTCTCTATTACTCCCACTTCCTAAATAAAAAGTGGCAATGTTATTATCATTAGTGTGTATTGATCCCACAAAACCCCCAATATCCACCCAGTTACCAGCTTCCTCTGGCAGCATGTGAACACGAATCCGACACAAAAATTACCTTCTATGGCTGTCTGGAGCTGGTGGGAATGGGCACAAATTCCTTATAACCCAGAGAACCTGGGTACATACAGATCCCAGCTCTAAAACCTAGCTTCATGACCTTGGACAAGTCATGTAAGTTCTCTCAGCCTCAGATTTCTCATCTGTAAAAATGGCAATAATTTTGCTGACACTACCTGCCTCACATGTTTATTGTAAGGAAAATGTTTTCAAGCACTTTGTAAATGTGAGTTATTACTATCTCAGGATATAGAAAGCAAATCCCTAATCCTCACTTCGATTCCCATTCTAAAGCCATAGAAAGAATCTTTTTTTATGAGGTCCTTTCTTTCAAACAACTTCTCCCATATTTCCATCTTTTGGAGAGGATCCTCAATCAGTTGAATGATTAGGAAACTGAGACACCAAATGTTTGCCTACAAGTTTATCATGAGACCTAAGAATGATAACTGTGAAACTCTTTTCTCTGACTGTTAAATTCTAGTCCTTGTTCCTGAATACTGACAGATCATTAGAGTTAGGTGACACCTCAAAGGGCATTCTGTCCTGCCCTCCTCAGTCTATTAACTCCCTCTACACCACTTGCCCAAAGCACTTACGGAACATCTGCTGGAGATCTTCAGTCACCAATTTCCCTCTTGGATAGCTTGATTGTCAGGAAGATTTTTCTTCTATTTATCTAAAATCTGCCCTCTGGATACCTATGAAAATGTCCAAACTAAGTGAAACTGTTGACAAATCAGAGATAGGATTAAGGAAGGAGGGTGGAGGGAAGAGATTGTGTGGGAAAAGGATTAAATAAAAATAGATTAGGCAAAACTGATCATAAGAATAAAGTGCTAACAAATAAGAAGGGAATAAAAAATCCTAAAACAGTAATAGAGATGCAAATGGAGAAAATATAAACCTGACTACCATAACTTCAAGTGTGAATTGCTGAAACAATCCAATAAAATGGGAGTGACTGATTTGATAAGAGAACAAAACCTGCACAATCTGTTGCTTACATGAAACACATCTAAAAAGCAAAGGCATACCTAGTATGTGACCCACTGACCAGACTGTTCAGAATATGGCAAATGAATTTATCAATGTAGCTAGAATAAGTTTAGGTGTATATTATGTCATATTAAATCATTTTGACTTTACAATCCACTAAGATCCCCAGATCTTTTTCTGCACAAATTATCGTCTATCTAGAAGGTAGCACAGTATCACAGGTTTCTAGTACCTTGGAATCATAAATATCTGGATTAAAGTCTCACCTCTGACCTCTGTTACCATGGACAAATCACTCAACTCTGCCTCAGTTTCCTCATTTGTAAAATGCGCTGGAAAAGAAAATGGCAAACCACTCCATTTCAGTATCTTTGCCAAGAAGACACCAAATGGGCACTAAAAGTCAGTCATGACAAAAATGTTTGGACAACAACAAATTTTGCTTCCAAGTGTAGGGCTTAACATATACCCCTATGAAATGTCATCTTGTTCCTTTGCTCTGGAGAATTTAGACATGGATCTCAGAGGTAGATTCATCCTGATGAGGAAGTATCTTCATGGTTGTTCTCTCTCTCCATTGAGGCAGCTTCAGTTGCTTCTGTAAAATTTGCTTTTGGGGAGGACTCAAAGGAGTAAATTCAAGGTATTTTTAAAAGGTAATAGCATGGTGCAATGCAAAGACTATTGAAATGGAGGATGAGAAGACCTGGCTTCTAGGTCTTGTTTTTCCCTTTGAATCACTTGTGTGGCCTCACATTAGTCACCTTCTGTCTTTGGGCTTCCATCTACTCATCTGACAAATGAGGAATGTGAAGTCAATAATTGATTTCTAAACTACACTCCACTAAATCTAGATATTCCATTAAATGTGTTCTATGAGCAGTTCTTGAGGAAATGTTGATACTCATGATATTTTCTATGCTAGAATATTAAATCCTTCTAAGGAAAATTAGGAGCAGGGTCAGCTCATGAAACAGGAGAAATAACAATATTTCAAAGAAAGTTTGACAAAAGACTCAACTAAGCAAAGGCATTCTGAATGAAAACAGAAGAGCAGCAAACAGATAAAAAAGGGAAAAGATCTGCCAAGAATTTATCATGGGCATTCTTCACCATTAAGTACAAAAGAACTACCACTTCAAATGCAGATGGACTGTATCAAGTATAAACAAGACAGCATAATCAATGGGTCAAGAGATCAATCCTCAGGGTATCTGAAGGAGAAGAAGCTAGCAAAGATGTGGAAAAAATTCAGCCTTTACTAATAAAAGATGGTGATGAAAGAAACAACAAATGGCATACAAGCTTACTTTCCCATCCAAATAACAATTTAATAGGAATGCTCTTTACCCTATATCAAAGACATCTTTGATGAGGGTTTTATTCGATGGGAACTGGAAGCATTTTGTAGTAATCTTTCAGAGCCAACCGTATCTTTATCATCATAATTGACTGAAAGATGTAAAGAATAGAAGACTTCATCATGGTTATTGTTTATTGACTATGAAAAACCTTAATTTGGTAGATCCAAAATCTGTCTCAAAGATTCTTCTCCAACAAATTGTATATACATCCAAATTACACAGAGATAGAACAACAGAGAAAATCTTATTGAATTACTCAGTGATCACTATAAGGCAAGTTATAAAATAGAGACTTGCTGGAATTCATAAATTCCATTCCAGGCAATGGGGGAAGGGGGAACGTAGGATTCATGTCAAAGAATGCTAGATTTTCCCAGCTGCTAATGCTCTCCCCTCCCAAACTACCTGGAGGTTATTCTACTCACATAGAGGTTGCCACTGTCATGGAAATCTAGCGTGGAATCTGAGTGAAAGAGAGATGCCCCTATCAGGGGTGAGGTCCTTAGATGCTTCTGTTTTCAGATGACATTGTACTAGTTGTATGAGAACTCGGAGTGTTGTAAAACCACCTGGATGAGTTTGAAAGTATCTCGGAAAAATTTGGCCTAATCATATAAAAAGAGGAAGAAATAAAGTCAATGAAGAGCACCTCATATCTAGATAGATGTGCAGTCAGACAACCCATAGAACCCATCCAATCAATTTGTGTAGATATACAAGGTATCCCAAAAGTTTGAGGGCAATTTTTAACTTTAATAGCAAGTAGCTATTAATAAAAATTAATAAAAGAAGTAACAGTTTGGGCGCACCTTGTGTTTATACACATACACACATATGTACATAACATACACATATATGTGGTTATGTATACCATGTTGCTGAGTCATTTCCAGTTGTGTCCAAGTCTTCATGAATTGGGCTTTTCTTGATGTTTTTTGGCAAAGATCCTGGAGTGGTTTGCCATTTCCTTCTCCAACTCATTTTACAGGTAAGGAAAGTGAGGCAAACAGGGTTAAGTGACTTGCCTTGAGTTCCACAGCTAGTATAAGTCTGAGGTCAGATTTGAACTCACAAAGATGAGTCTTCCTGACTCCAGACCCAGTGCTCTATCCACTGTGCCACCTAACTGCCTACTATGTGTACTATACACATACATATATCCATACTTAGAAATATATGTATATTTATATACTACCTTTCTTAATCACGTTAGTCACCATACATCTGTGTGTGTACATGTGTATTAGATAGGCGCAGCAAGTGAACAATGAATTGGACCCAGCACTGAACAGGAGGAAGACAGCAGCCTGGATTGCCTTTGGGATATTACAAAAATTCTTTTAATGACCCCACACTTCCCAATTCTCATTTTAGTGCCAATATTCTACTGGTGCTGCCATATGACTATGAGCGATAGAACACTTTATTCTCTGAAGATTGAAAAATGATTACCACCCCGAGGGCAATGGAGAGGTACATGGTAGGTGTGAACAGGCAGCAGCTCATCACTAATGAAGAATTAAGAGAGAGAATTGAAGTCAGGGATGGCATTGAGGAGATGCACAAGGAAGTATGGCACAGTAGACAAAGTACAAGTCTTGAGACAAAGGACCTGGGTTCATATCCTACCACAACTGTGCGCATGTGGGCAAATCACTTAGCTCCAGTTTCCTCATCTGTAACATGAGAAGGTTGCACCAAATGGCCTTGGAGGCCATTGGGATAAGGTCCTGTGTGATAAAAGACCAACTTCTCATGTGGAAAGAGTGAGAGATAACCACGCAGCTTCACTAGTATTCCATCAGTGTCAGGAGAAAGCAAGGACATCTCTTAACACATTGCAGCAGGCACAGGAGAGAATATGGCTGAGAAAGAGACCCAGGGCAGCCACGGATGAGTCCAAGTCAACAAGCATTTATTAAGTGCCTACTTTGATTCACAGGTCGACATGACTCTGTGGCTAGAGTGCTGGGCCTGGAGTCAGGAAGACCTGAGTTCAAATCTAGCCTCAAAAGCCTGTGACTCTGGTCAAGCCATTTTTACTTCTGTTTGCCTTAATCCACTGGAGAAGGAAATGGCAAACCAATATCTTTACCAAGAAAATCCAGTGGGATTTGGTTCACAGGGTCACGGAAGAGTAAGAACCAACTGAATAACAATGATCCAGACACTCGTTGAGATACGTCAACAATATCACAAATCTATCCGAGTAAAATATCAAGTTATGTATATACTAGAAATATTTATTATTTGTGACAATTTAAGGGCCTGAAAATATCCTTCATTTTCTCTATCTTGTCCCTCTTTCCTCTTTATCATAGAGCTATTTATAGAATCCTAGGACTTAGAACTAGAATCTTAGAGACTACCCAGTCCATAGCCCCCTCACTACCGAAATTGACTTTACAGATGAGAAAACTGAAGCTTAGAGAAGTTACATGACTGTCCAAAGTCATGTGAGTATTTTGTGACAGAGCTAGTATTTACACCTGCATCCTCTGCCCCTATGGACCATCAATCAACAGGTATGTATTAATAGACTAATACGTACTAGGCACTGGGGAGGCAATTTTGTTGTTGTTGGGTCACTTTCCAGTTGTGTCCGATTCTGTAAACCCATTTGGGGGTTTCTTGGCAGAGATACTGGAGTGGTTTGACAATGCCTTGTTAAGTGACTTGCCCAGGGTCACACAGCTAATAAGTAGACTTGAAGTCATGAAGATAAGCTTTCCTGATTTCAGGCCTATGGCTCTAAGCACTGTGTCACCTGGCTGCTCTGGGGATACAAATTCCAAAAAATAAAGCAATCCTTGCACAGTACAAGCATATGTGTGTGTATGTGTATGCATGTCTGTATATATGTATGTGTGTATGTATGTGTATATATAATGGCTATATGTAGGTGTGTATGCATGTATGTGTATATATAAAGTCTATATGTATATCTATATATATGTGTGTGCATATATATGTATATACATATATGTACATGTATCGTGTCTGTATGTATATGTATGTGTGTATATATTCATGTATGTGTGTATACATAAATATTATTTGTGCATGTATATGTGTATAGGTGTGTATTTATTTATATTATATATAAATATAAAGGGAATAAATAGATACAAGGTAGTTTGCAAGGGAGGCCATTGATAGTTGATAGTATCCAGTGTTCTGTTACCTGTACCTAACTGTTACTATTCCCCAACACACACCAACTCCCTAGACCAGCAACATCCAAGGTATCATGGCCTAGTTTAGGAAATATCAGAATAGATGATGTATCTCTAAGGTTCCTTCTAGTTCTTAAGGCCTATGGACTTTGGAGGCCATCTGCCTTGGGTTAATGGGGACATTGCTTTTCACTCAGTTTCAAAGGAATAAAGGGCCATAATGTTCCCTCCTTAGGTGCACATTGAGAACCCACCTTTGTCTGCTGGGCCTCTGGGCAGCCATGTTGGTGAGCTACTTTGCTCATGTCTAGATCAAAAAAGTAGCTTTGGTTTTTCAGGCAGGCGTTTGAAACCAGCAGGGGTTAATTAAGAACTAAATGTGGAATCTGCAAACACTAAGAAATTATTTACACTGTTGTTAATTTCTCTTTTAATATTCATAACTGTTTTCTGTTAATTAAGAAGTGAAGGGGGAGCTGGAGGAGAGAGACTGAGGACAAAAGAAGCCAATGCGTAGATAAGACCTTCTGCTTACTTGAAGCCCAAGCCAGACAGCACCCCTCCCCTTCTCTTATTCTTCCTGCCCCCCACCCAAGTTAGCAGCTAGAAGCCTACTTTGGGCCTGGCTGGGATGCCACCTGCAGCAGGAGCCTCTGAAGTCTCAGATGGGCTTGTTCAAAGTCTTTAGACATGAAGGAAAGAGAATGAAAATGCCAGAGGAAGAAAATGAGTCGAGGACCTGGTAAGTACCTTTCCTGAGAAACAGAGGCTGAGGGACCCTTGTTTAGAAGGAGAAAATCTGTGGAAGTAAAAAGCAAGGGCAGAAAGGAATCCTATGAGCTTAGAGCTGGAAGAACCCTTAAAAAGAATCTCATCCAACTGCCCTCCTTTTATTAACAGATGGAGAAACTGAGGACCAAGAAAGTTCCAAAAGGAACCAGCATTTATTTAGCTCCCACTGTGTGCCAGGTACTGCGCTAAGTGTTTTTATGAATATTACCTTGTTTGCTCATCACAACAACCCTGGGAAGTAGTTGCTGTCATTATCCCCATTTTACAGTGGAAGAAATTGAGGCACACAGAGGTAAGTGTCTTGCCCAGGGCCATACAGCCAGTAAGTATCTGAGATCAAATTTAAACTTCCATATTCCTGACTTCAGACTCAGTGCTCCACCCACTGAGCCACTTAGCTGCCCCTATGGGACCTCAGCGATGCGTTCTTAATCGAGGACAAAGAGACATTCGTTTTGTGCCTGGCTTTGGAGTGCAGAACTAGAGTGGAGGACAGGCTGGTACCAGAGATTTCTGAAGGTGAGACAGGATGTAGTGAGCTACAGAAGGAATTCCTGTTCGGGTCCAGATGGTGTTCTAGGACCTCTGAGCTTCTGCCATTGTAGGACATGGTTTGTCCAAGGCCGAATAGTGACAGAGTTGGACCTGGAATACAGACCTCCTAACTACCTACCTGTCTTGGTTTTACTTACAAAAAGTATGTGGAGGCGGGAAGAGACTCATCCTATGTTTCTATGACTTAGGATAGCAACCCCACACCTCCATCTGTCCCAGTAGAGTGGAAGGTCACTGTTATACTGTTTAATCGTCTTGTATCTCAGGTGCCTGATTCATAATAAGTACTTAAGGACTGAAGAAAGAGAAAAAAGAGAGAAAGAAAGAAAGAAAGAAAGAAAGAAAGAAAGAAAGAAAGAAAGAGAAAGAAAGGAAGAGAGAGAGGAAGAGAAAAAAGAGAAAGAAAGGAAGGAAGAAAAGAAAGGAAACAAGAGAAAGAGAGAAGGGAGAGGGGAAGGGAAGAAGGGAGGAGGAAAGAAAGAAAGAAAAAGAAAAAAGGAAAGGCAGCCAAGTGGTACAGTGAATAGAGCACTGGCCCTCGAGTCAGGAGGACTTGAGTTCAAATTCGGCTTCAGACACTTGACACCTACTAACTGTGTAACTTTGGACAAGTCATTTAACCCCCATTGCCTTGCCTCCCCATTTCCAACAAAAGAGGAAAAAAGAAAGGAAAAGAAAGAAAGAAAGGATTCCCTTGGTGCATACCCTAATGAAGTGAACTATCCACAACTGTATTTGCAATAAAAGGTAAAACGAGACTCTTTACCTTCAGAGAGCTAACGGGGGGGAGGGGCACAAGGGGAGGATTTGGGGAGAGTTTTGTGGAAGCCACAGATAACACGTAAAGGCCAGCCGATGACACAGCAAAAGTTTATCAACTCAGAAATGCATAAAATATATGCATAGTATTGTATAATGTCAACTCCAATTTTCCAATAAGGTAAACACCCCATAAAAGAAAAAGAAAAATCTCAAATTTCTTTGGTATGAAGAGAGGGCCAAAATATTTTAGTTTGATTTTCTAGATCATGGGGTTGCCATGCCCCCACGACCACCATCACCACTCCCCCCAACCCCGGGCCCTCCACCCAAAGTACAACACAAGTCAGAATCTGATTAGTGAGTAGGAGAAAAGAAGGATGAGATGGGGGCTGAGGAGAAGGGCTTTACTTTGGGGAACAGTAAAGGAGGGGCGCCCGAATTGACCTTGAAGAAAGAGGATTTCACTAGGAGGAAATGGGGAAGAGCATGTCCTAGGTTCCAAGGGACTTGTTTGGAGGTGAGAAAGAAAGGTGAGAATGGAGTAAGTGAAAGGGAGAAAGGTATGTGTTCGTCCTTCATTGCCAAAGAAAACCATGCCATCAGAGAAATGACATGACTTGCACTTGACTTTGTTTTGAGTGAGGCAGGTCTGTGCAGGTGACCAGCCTCACGTCTCCAGAGCCATCTGAATCCAGTGACCAGATATTCATCAGGATGACTGGAGATGACCCAGGATGAGGCAGCAGTTGGGGTTAAGTCACACAGCTAGTGAGTGTCAAGTGTCTGAGGGGAGATTTGAATTCAGATCCTTCTGACTCCTGCCCTGGTGCTCTCTCCACTGCACCACCTAGCTTCCCCAAAGGGGCAGTACTATGATAAAAGGTGAGCATTAAGATTCCTCAGACACCCTGTGCTGGGGAGACATTGCTGGAAGTCTGGGCTGCTGTGCCTGCTGGGAAGGAAATAAGACAAAGCTGTCTCTTCCCCACTTGTTTCCTCTTCATCCTCTTTTCCCCTTCCTCGGATAAAGATACACCAACCAATGTCTTCATGATCCCTTGGCCCTTCCCTAGTTGGACAAAAGGGACGACTCCCCAGGCTTTTGGCACTCATGCCAGAGCTTCAGACTGGGCTGGCCAATGGGCAGAAGGTGGGGGCAGCGCAGCAAAGTGAAGGTTTCCCGTTGTACACTAGCCAAGGGTTTGAGCTCACGTCTCCAACTACCGTCTTCCCTGGAGAAACTACCTGGGCTGCCCTCCCTCTTACCAAGCCCTGCATCCGCCCCCAAACACAGGGTGGTCCCAATGTCCCCCACCCTGCTCAGAGGCCAAGAGGATCATGTTCAGTTCTAGTGGCCTCATTTTAGAAAATACGTTGACAACTTGGAAAATGTTCAGAAGAGGCAGATCCTGATGACAAGCCAGGGGCTAGAGAATGTGCTGCCCTGGGATCTTTTGAAGAAAAGTTTAGCCAGGAAAAAAGGAAATTAGGGAAAGGGGGGAGTGGGACTGAGAGTTGTAACCTCCCAGTGTTTTTAAAAGGCTGTCATGTGTAAGAGGGATTAGGCTGGGTCTGCTTGACCCCAGAGGTCAGGGCTAGGAACAGCAAGGGGAAATGTGCATGTATGGACACAGATTTGGGCTTTTATATAAAGATATATACAAACATATACATGTATGGATATATACGTGTGTGTATATGTGTTTGTACATATATGCATGTGCACATATGTACACATAAGATTGCATGATGCATATTATATAGGGCATGTGTACACATTTTTATATACATTTTATATACATGATATATACATGATGCATGATGCATATTATATAGGGCATGTGTACACATTTTATATACATGATATATACATGTATGTTATAGGGTATATTGATGTATATGAAATTTTATATACATATGATATGTACATGATGTATATTATAGGGCATAATAGATGTCTGTATGTGCATTACATGTATATGCACATTTGTGCACACAGAATATATGCATGCTGTATATTATATAAGATACAGATGTTAATGTGCGTATGTGTGTATGTACACATATACCTATATATATATCCTATGTCTATATACCTATATATCTATATATGCCTATCCATATACCCATCTATCTCTCTATATATACCTATATGTCTCTGTACGTATTATACACCTATCTATAAGTTGGATCTCTCTCTCTACAGCAGGGTTTTTAAAATTACATATATAATATATTTATGATATAAAATATATATTCAAAATATTAAACATATTTTAAAATCTATTTTGATAACTACTTCAATCTAGCTGGTTTCCTTTGAAACTCTATGTGTTTTATTTGATGCCTTTAAAAACTGGATTCTGAGAAGGGGTTCGTTCACCCATGGGCTTCCCTAGCCTGACACCGCACCCCCACCCCCACCCCGTCGAAGGGTCCAGCTTGAGGACTCTTGATGGCCCTTGCCCTGGAGGCCTCGAAGCAGAGACTGGATGACCGCTCATTCCAGATGTTGTCAAAGGGAGACACTGGACAGTGTGACCTGCGAGGCCCCTCGCAGTTCGGACACTCGAAGGATCTATGACTTCATGAACATCTGTGTGAGTAGGAGAAGAGAAAGGGGCTCTGGAGGCTGGTCACTGTCACCCAGTCCTTAGTACATGCTGTTGCTGCACAAACCTAGTGGGCACAGAATGCACCACAGGCCCCACACATATCACCTCAGGAGAGGTCCTCCGTCCCCTTCTATTTCCCTTTAACCTTCACTATTGCCAAAGGGCCAGGCTTGGGACCAACTGATTGGAAATTAATTGGTGTCATTAACATTTTGTGATAATAACCGCTTTGAATCGATACTTTATGCAAAACCCAGAATTGATCAGAAGATGAGGCGCGTAAGGGGTGTAGGTGCAGCTCCCCTGAGACTCTAGGACTTGACCCCTGCCTCTGTAAGGGTCTCTGGGACCTTCCTTTAACTCAGAGGCTGCCCTGGTGCCCACTCCCCTCCAGCACATGTGATCCTTGTACTCAGGAACAGAGAACTGAGGGGATTAGCCTAGGCTCCCACAGGCGGACCATTGGGGTAAGGGTAAACTCGCTGAGATTAACATCGCAGGCTCTTCATCCCAACTCAACCTCCTTCTGTCACACCCCTCCCCACTTACCCCCCCTGGCTGGTTTCCAGCTCAGAAATACAAAGGTCAGTTCAGTATTTGTTATGTGCTGGTCACTACACTAGGCATAGGGCTTACAAAACCAAAAATAACTGGGGAAACAATAGGGATTGCGATAAATACACACACATACACACACGCATGCATGAATGCATGCGTATGTATCATATTCCAAATAAATAAAAAGTGTTGGAAGTGGGGTTGCTATTAAATAGGAAGATCAGGGAAAGTCTCCTGCAGGAGGCAGCCCTTCAACTGACCCTGGAGTGGAGCTAAAGCATTCCAGGCAGGGAGCACAGCAAAAGCAAAGATATGGAGGCAGAAAAACGGAGTGTGGGAAGCCTCATGTGAGAAAGTGCCTTAAGTTTATATATAGATATAGATATATTATAGATATTAAACATATATACTTGTAGTTATCTACAAGCTGCTTATCCAGTTTGTGGATTGCAACACTGCATACTGTGAATGCTGCCAATGATTCACATTTATGTAGAGGTTGGGGCCTGGAGTCAGGAAGACTCATCTTCTTAAGTTCAAATCTGACCTCACACACTAATTTTGTGACCATGGGCAAGTCACTTCACCCTGTTTGTCTCAGTTTCCTCATCTGTAAAATGAACTGGAGAAGGAAATGACAAACTGTTTCAGTGTCTGTGCCAAGAAAACCCCAAATGGGGTCACAAAGAGTCAGACAGAACTGAAATGTCTGAACAATTACAGTTTCTTGCTCACAATGATAGTTCAAGGGCAGATAGTACAAGTATGTCCACTTCACAGACGAGAAGACTGAAGACCCATTACTCTCCCAAAGTCATACAGCTATGAAGTGGTAGATGCCAGATTTTCAGTGTCAGGGCCAGAAATAACCAGGAACTCCGGGCTCAGTGTCTCGCCATGCTAGGGAGTATATCGTGACTTTGGAAAAGTCATTTCCCTTCTCTCCACTTCTGTTCCACCATCTATAAAATAGCATTAAAAATATGAGCACTACCAACCTCATGGAATTTTCTGAGCCCCTTACCCCTTCCTGGTGTGTCCCATGACCCTCCCAGAGCAAAGACCATAAATCGTACCCAGAGAAAGCACAGGGAACTTCTCATTTTAGGCAATTATTCTTGTTAACTGGGTACTAAAACTCTGGGGGTTTTTCTAGCATGCTAAAGAACTACAAGTACCATTACCTCCCTCTAAATCTAGCTCCCTGGAGCAAAGCTCCAGCTATCCAAACCTGGTACACTTCTGTTCTCAGGTCCAATGCAGTCTTTTTATTTCTCTCTCCCCAACAATGAAATTGCTGCTGGGATGAGAAATCGCAATTAGGCCAAATGACTGTTAAGGCTTCACAAATGAGAAGTTTATTTGTTCACTGGGGACGGAGCCTTCAGCTAGGCTCGAGGCATGAAGATCTAACTAAACAGAATTTCAAGGTTGAGCCAAAGGCGGGAGAGAGGGCCTACGCCCCACCCCTGGGCTGGCACTTTCTTTGGTCCTGCCAGTTTCCTCCCTCCCCTAGACTCCCCTGGACTCCCAAACCAGTCACTTTCCCTCTACTTGAACCCAGAGGCCACAGGGGTGACAGAGGAGGAAAAATGACTTGCCCAAGGTCACACATCATGTGCCACTCTCTGCTCATTCCCCGACCTAGCCAAGGGAACCCCTGCCCCTCCCACCTGGTTCTTCTAGCTGGGCTGAATTTGTTCTTGTCACACATTTTTCCAAGTTCCTAATGAGCTGTTAATGAGCTGTCAGCTAATTATGCAAATTGAGTGGGGGAGGCTGGTGGAGCTGCTGTTTCCTCAGGGCATCAAGAGAAAGGGGAAAAAGTAACAGGATCCTCCTCTCTAGCTCCAGTTTAACTGATCTTCAGCCCTCTGCTTTTAGGGGAGGAGGTGGGGGTTAAGCGATTGATGTTCCCATTTTACAGGTACAGCAACCGAGACCCAGAATGCACAAAAATCCTCAATGCTCATAAGCATGCCAGCAGTGAATGTCCAAGGTAAGACTACAGAGGTGCTTGACCCCTAAAAGACAAGATTTTGATCACAGTCTTCTGGTTTTTGAGTGTTGAACATAAGAGGGATGGCAGAATCCAGGTGGAAGGCATAGAGGAGTAGATTTAAGCCTGATATCAGGGAAAATTTCCTAACGATGAGAATAGTCCAAAAATGCAATGAGATCCCTTGAGAGGTAGTGAGCTCCCCTCCTCTGGATGTCTAATAGCAGAGGTTTCCACTTCCTGGGGGATTTCTGAGAGATCCTTGCTGTTCAGCTTGGCAGCTCTCCTTTGAGGCTCTTTCTGCTGGTTAACCTCCTGTCCCTTTGTGCCTGAGAAGTGTCGTGGGGAGATGAGTTAGCAGGGAGTCAAGAGGTATGGGTTCTAGTTCTAGATCTGCTCCAACTCAATGGGTGACCTTTGGGCAAGTCAGTTTCTAGCCTCGGTTTCCCCACCTGTAAAAAGTAAGACTAGGCCATCTCCAAGCACATTGATCCTAAAACCTGAATATTTAAGGACCACCCTGATGTCCAGAAAAGAGAGTCTACTTCAGAGGAGACTTTGCCAAATCAACAGATTTTCATGTTCTTTGGTTTGGTTACCAGTGGGAGCAGCCGCTGCTGCCACTAAGCTCATTGAGTCAATTTGAGGACAGAATCAATCAACAAACATTTATTAAGTGACTACAATGGGCTGGGCACAGTGGAGACTGTGGCCTGTACATACAAAAGCCCCTCCAGGGGCTTACAATTTAAAAAATAGAAAAAGATGAAACATTGATAAAACACTGGTCTTCAAGGTGCCTCTTCTGAATTTTAGTTTCCACATTTGTAAAATGGAGAAAGTAACTCCTGGGCTAGGAGCGATTACATACTAAGTCTTAGTTGTTTACACAGATTGGGATAGGGAAGTGGGGAAATAGCACAGTGGGAAGTTAGCTATGTTAAAACAGAGGAGGCAGAGGTTCCAGAGCTATGCCACCCAAAGACTCTTAACCCCAAGGTACAAATAGTGTGCTTTGACAATTGCCCAAGTGACTTCCAGGAGATTGTTACATTTTTAAAAAGTATGAGAGGCATAGTTTCTGAGTAATTTAATCATTTTATCAATAAGGCCAGCAGGTCATTAATAAAAGGATGGTTATTTGGCCATCTCAGAACAAAGACAATCATGGCGTTGGGGCTCATAGTTTGTATACTCTTTGAAACAGTAGGTGGTCGATGGGACTGAGAGTGAGCCTGGCACAGATAAATCTTCTCTACCCAGAAGACCTCCAGACTTAGCCATCTAGACAAAAGGACCCATCTCCACCCAGGTTTGAGTAGAACACAATAGACTTCTCCACCCTAGATTAAATTTCTTGAGAAATTGGGTGAAGCTTGATCAAGATCTTTGAGAGTCCTTGCAATCTCATTATCAGCAATGTCCTACAAGAAAAACTGGACTTAAAATCTGAACTTTGGAAGAAGAGGGAAGAGCTCTGAATCTCCTCAAGAAATTGGTTATTAATAATCATTTCTCACAAGATGTTTTGGCATCCAGCTTTTAGGGGATAGAAGTATTCTGGAGAGAGGGGAGCGTGGCTGTCTGGACATAGTGAGGCCCTCACCTTCATTTGGGGAACACGACCATTGGGGACAAAGGTATGTGGTGTGTGCATACCCAACATATTATATGTATGTGTGTATATAGACATACGTGTATACACACACACACACACATATATATATATACATACATATATATATAGTAGGCACTTAGTAAGTACATATTTTTTCCTTCTCTTTCTGCTCTCTCTTAATCAAGCTCGAGGGTAGGACTTTCCTGCAGGTAACTGCAAGGAGATGGGTAGGGATTTAGAAGAAACCATCCAGAAGAGGAAAGGGCGAAAAGTCCCAGAAGGCTAGAGCAGGAAATGTTTTTCAGCTGAGTCCTCTTGTTCTTGTCTCATTGAAGATGTCTTTCAGCCCAATCTTCCTTCTCCTCCTTCTCCTCTTCCTTCTCTTCTCCTCTCCCTCTTGCAGTTCCCTCTTTCTCTCTCTATTCATAGGCTCCCATTAGCATTTAAAGGGGGAAGGGGCCTTAAAGGCCATTTAATCCAACCTCACACTTTTTAAACGAGAAAACTGATCAGAGAAGTTAAGTGACTACCCAAGATCACCCAGAGAGCGGGTCAATGGTTCTGATTCTGAAGTCCAGGCTCTTCTCCAGTTTCTCTTAGGCAGCATGTAACCCCGCTATAACCCAGAGTAGGACAATGGCCACCAATAGGACATTCTCTATCCCCCCTTCTTCTTCAGGAACTGCCCCTTAGAATTACAGATCCAAAGCTGGAAGACCACCTAGTCCAAACCCTCATTTTACAGATATGGAAACTGAGGTGGGGGGGGAGAGTTGTTTTCAAATGACTGGCCTGAGGTCACCCAGGTGGTAAACACTAGAAGCAGAGTTAGTGTTCTCTCTACTATACTGTGTCTGGACTGGAGGAAAAGGAAGAGCATGACATATAGGACCAGATGCCATTTAAAGGAAAGGTTTTTAGATTTAGGGAAGGAAAGAATCTTAAGAGTCCTGTCCCCTCTTTTTCTTTTTTTAACATGTGAAGTAACTGAAGTTCGAAGGGCAACCAATGAATGGCAAAGCTGGAGATTCTAACATGGAACCTTTGGCTCTGGATCCAGCCCTCCTTTCTTTGCCCAGTACTGTGGTCCTAACTTCCCTTCCCTCCTGCCTGGGACCTGTATCCTTTGCCAGGCCTGGCAGGGATCAGTTTGTCAGCAGCCTCTGCCCTCTGCACGGCTGGACCTTTCTTCAAGTTCCCATCCTGGGGGCAACAAATGCTTCAACTCTGGAGCTGCTTCTGATGGGTCATTTTAATTGGGAAACACACACAAGCACATACACATGCACAAGCAAATGAGCCCAGGGCAGCTGTGGGGAGTTCCTAGGCCCGTTGAGGAAGGTGGAGACTTGGCTGCCATCACTGGGCTGGTGCCTGAGAGATGGGTGGTGATATTTCTTCTAATTTATTCAGGCCTTCCTTGTCAGCTCCTCCTCCCTGGGACTCTCCTCTATCAATTTGTAAAATTCCATGCAAACCGCCTTCAAGCAAAGGTACCCAGGCTGGACATGAGCTGAGATCATAAAACATGAGCCTCTGCCCGGCAGTGGCCGCCAGCTGTGTTACATGGCTCAGCCTTCTCTATCAGCTACTGCCCCAGGACAGGGCATCTGATAAGCCAGTAATAGGGGAGAGAAGGCTATTGCTTCTGCTGCTGCTGTTGCTTCAGGGCTGGAGGGACAGGCAGCAGCAGTCTGGGCCCCCCAGACCTCAGGGCAATTCATTCCTTCCTCTTCTGGCTGGTTTCTTCTAAATCCCTACCAATTACCTGCAGGAAAGTCCTACCCTCCAGCTTGATTAAGAGAGAGCAGAAAGACAAGGAAAAAAATATGCATTTACTAAGCGTCCACTTTGGATCCTCTCACCCTGACCCATGACTCCCCTATAAAACCTCCAAAGAGCATCTTGAGTATCCACCGGCATGTTAGAGGCAATCTTCCCAGTCTGATTCTTTGGATAGTCTCCATTTGTCTGCTTGTCATTTCAGATATCCATGCATTTAGCATTTACTCTGTGTAAGGCACCTTGGATTTTAATTTTTGTTTAAATTTTATTCTTTGATCTGGATGTGTTTACATTGATTTAGAGAGCTCCTCAAGTGATAAGAACACCCCCAACTCACTTTGTAGCTTACAGTCACAGGTGACCACCTGGGGCACAGAGAGGTTAAGCAGTGACTGGCCCAGTGTGTGTCAGAAGGTAGGACCTGGGGCTCTGGGTGAACTCTGATACCCTAAACCAGGCTGCGTCTTTGGAGATAGGAGGAGGAAAAATCAAACAGCTCCTCCCTCAAGGGGTTTCCATTCTACTAAAGGAGAAGGTGCAATATACAGACAACAATGCCAAGCACTCATAATTACATAAAGGTTTTCGAAGTGCTTAACTTATATTATCTCTTATTATATCATTTACTTATACCATACCTATAAGTACACTTCTATTATAATGGTATTATATATTATGTAATATATAATTATATTATTTACTTATATTGTCTCAGCTGGTAAAAGCTATTACTACACATTAGGAAAATCATTTTCAATGTTAAAAATGTATCTATTACATGGAAAAGCAAATTTGTCTTTGCGAATAACCTTCCAACAAGAGACTAAAATGACCTGACGAAAGAAATCAGATTCATCTTTTCTTTAATTTTGAAGATTTAGAGTCATAGCAGCAAATGATGCTTTCAAGTCAATGCAAAGCAATGAATAAGGAATTTGGGGATTAAGGGAGGATCTTAGCAACTGTAAGGATCATGAAAAGTTTCACTGGGGCCAGGTCTTAGAAGGGGCCAATTCCAAGAGAGAAAGAGATGAGGAGGTACTTTGTGATGGGAAGAGGGAACAAAGACTCAGCAGGGGAAGATGGGAGGCAGACCCTCCATTCTCACTATAGCATAGACCCAACCTCTCTTCTGATCATAGATACCTGTGCCCATTGATAGTATGCACTAGCTCATTTATTGTCTCCTTGCATCTTTTCTTTGACCTTCAGTTCTGGGTCATCGAAGGTTGCCACTGTCTAGAAGTCCTGATTCTAGAGGTTGACCTAGAGATTATATTGGTGTTACAGAGTTGAGATTTGCTAGCATGAATAGGTTTGAATGTCTGAAAGCACCATGCTATTTCTCATATACAATCTAGCCTGCCATCTTTCTCCCACTTAACAGTAGACCTAGATCAGTGTCCATCTTCAAAGCTCATCTAGATCTCAGTACTGACTGAACCAACTTCCCATTGGTAGAGAGATCTTGGAGCAGTCAGTGAACAAGTGTTTATTAAATACTTACTGTCTGCCCAGCACTGGGCCAAGTGGGCAAAAAATAACCCTTACCTCCAAGATCACACACTCTAATGGGAGACACAAATATGGAAATAACTGGGTACATAATATAAGAGCAACGGTTAGAAGGTAATTTCAAAGGGGAGGGCATCTACAAGCTTGAGAAAGACCCCCTACAGAAGGTGAGATTTGAATGTGTCTAGAAGGAAACCCAGGAAAAAGAAGCAGAGGTGAGGAGTGAGAGGATTCCAAGCATGGCATCCACCACCATAAAAATACAGAGACACACCATGTGTGAGAAACCTCAAGTAAGTCGAGGAACCTGGGTCATAGCATGTGGAGAGGAGTAAAGTGTGAGACAGCAAAAACAGGAAGGGATAGCATTGTAAAGAATTTCAAATGCTAGAGGGCTTTCTATTTGATCCTGGAGGTAATAAGGAGCCATTGGAATTTATCGAAGAGGAGGGGTGACATGGCCAGATATGTGCTTTAGAAAGTGCATTGTAGTAGCTGAGTGGAGGTAGCTGAGTGGGTTGGAGTGGGGAGAGACCTGGGCCGGGGGGGGGGGGGGGAAGGGGGGGAGGGTGTGAGAGATTAATTAATTTCACCTGCAAGAGCTCAGGTGAGAGATGATGGGGACCTGAATGTGGAACTAGGTTTTCGTGAATGAAGAGAAGGGAACTTCTGGGAGAGATATCGTCATGGTAGCAACAAGATTTGGTGATGGAATGGATATTTGATAGGAGTGAGAAGGTGTAATTTTTAAGTGCTGGAACTGGGGGTATCAATCGGTTGAGATTTCAACAAGCAGAAATGTTGAAAGGATGGGGAGGGGATGAAATTAACCAAGATTCAGGGGGTAATAAGTGCCAGGACATTTGGGGGAAAAGTTTGGTTTGAGCTGGAACGTGGGGTACACAGAAGGAAAGAATCCTACATAAAACTTACATAAAGGTAAGTTCAAGGCCAAATCTTTGAATGCCAGGCTAAAAACTTTGGACTTTTCATATATTCTCCTTGGCATTGAAATATTTGGTATCTATGCAAGCTTCTGAGAGAATACTCTAATGGAGATATTCATGAAGACACATGAGTTGTCTCCAAAATGAGGCTAACGTTCATTTCTTGCTTCTCAGTTCTGTAAGGTCACTACCTCACAAAAAATCAAAGGGGAAAATAAAAACAAATCATAATATCTCATATCTATGGTAATTTACCTGTGTGATCTCATTGGGAGAGGGGAGATCATCCTCAGCCTGAAAGAGGATCCAAGAGAGATCAGAGCAGCAGGGAGCTTTCAAGTCCATTTATAATAGAAGAACCAGAAACTCTATGGTATTAGCTATGAATGGCATTCGGAAATGTCTTCTTCCTTTTTTCTCTTTCCTTCCTTCCTTCCTTCCTTCCTTCCTTTCTTTCTTTCTTTTTCTTTCCTTCCTTCCTTCCTTCTTTCTTTCTTTCTTTTTGGACAAATCCCAAAGACATTGCTAAGATTTACATTTTCAAATATATGCTGACCTTTTTCCCTCCTCCTTTGAGTTCATTTGTCATCAGGAGGTAATTGAATCAATATATTTCCCGATCAGCCCCAAGATTGAATAAGGTCATGGGAAGCCATGTGTGGGCATTAGGCGTCATTATTTTCCCCGAGAATGAGCAGCCTCAGCCCGGACCATTCCGGGCGCCAAATGAAATTCCATTAGATTCTATTACACTTTTACAATTATAGAGACGTCCCGATATTACACGCGGAATGAAGTCATAATAAAAAAGCCCAGAGGTGTATTACAGAGGAATGGGCACACTATTTTTCTAGTTAAAAACTTGATGAAAGGCGTTCAGCTCTTTTCTGGCTGCTGGGATGTGACCTTGTTCGGTAAGCCCCCCTCAAACCCTTGTTCCTCCCCTCCTCTGTCCCTGAGCCTTCGATTTTAGGAGACTCAACCCAAGCCCTTAAGTCTACTCTCCTCCATTCCTCATGGCCTGTTCTGGGAGGTGGTAAAGGTGCTAATGGTGCCTATACTTAGACAGTGATTGCTGAAGGAAAAGTGGCCATACAGAGGATGTGGGTGGACAGAGGCAGGTGTATTCAGAGAGGTGCAAGAGCAAGATTGTAGGGTGAGGAGTAGGTGTGTGCCTGAGTATCCAGAGCACATGTGGGTGGAGGGAAACACAAGCCACATTGGCCATGAATGACTGTAACCAGGGTACATAATTTTTTCAGTCTTCACTCTCTTTCCTCTCCCATCTCTTGGAGCCATTGGCAAAGAAACTTTCTTGATGCGTAGCACTATTCATGTCTCACCTCTACAACAAATTTCTCCCCATTGGCAACTGAGTACTTGCTTGCCTGGCATTTCAGCTGTCCCACAATTTGGCACTCTCTTGAGCTTCCTAGCCTTGTCCCCCCACCCCCTTCATTTACTGTAGGTTGTAGTGAACTCGTCGTGAACCATCCCACACCTTTGTGCTCTGGTTCTCTGTGTTCTTGGAATATCTTTTCTCTCCTCCCTCATGGTGAGAGGCAGTCAAGGATGTCAAACAGAAATAAGGGTTCCCTGAACTGTACACATAAGGATCCTTCCATATTGACTAAGAAAATCACGTATTCACATTATCTATGTTCTAGTGCATTTTTTTATTTTGTTAAACATTTCCTAATTGCATTTTAATTGGACCCAGGTCACCCTTGGGAGTATTGTGTGGCACTGAAGAGCACTTTGACAATTCTGGTGTAGGATATGGAGTCAAGAAGAACTGATATTAACTGGCAACCATGGGACAAGTCACTGAATTTCTCTGAACCTTGGTTATCTCAACTCTAAAATGGGAGCATTAAGTCTCCCTGTGTTGTCATGAGGATCAAATGAAATAATGTATTCAAAGCTCTTGGAAAACCTTAAAACACTTATGTAATGCTAGATATTATTCTTAAGGATAAGGGGTAGGGGATTAAACCTGTGATTTCATTGGCATAGAGAATGCCCAGGAAAGGAATCTCCCTCTACCATCTGAGTGGTGTCTTCTTTTCATCTTATAGGCTTGGAAAATTGACACTGACTTGGAGGTTTTCCAATTTATGATGTTCTCTGTTTTACATTCTAATGTCCATTTTGGGCTAATGTTTTGTGTTCTGTGTCGCTATCTCACTAGTTCAATATTTTATGTCCTGTTTTCTAAAGTCCCTCCCAGCTCTGACAGTCTCTAGTCTATATTCTAAGATCACTTCCAGTTATGAAATTTTGGGATCCTATATTTAGAAGAGGGTGAGTTGATGGTAGATGTTAGGGGACCAAGGAAAGTTTCCCAGAGATGATTGGTGTTGAGCTGGAGACTGGTTGGAAGATGAACAGGATTCAGAGAGATATGGGAAGGCCATTCTAAGCTGAAGGAACAACACAAGTGAGCAGATATGGGGATGTGTAAGGTCCATTGGAGGAGACTGATCTGATTAGGACACAGAGAATGTGGAAGAGGCTTGTAGGAGACAAAGGTGAAAAGGGTAAGTTGGGATGAATTTATGGAAGGCTTTGAATGCTAGGGCAAGGAGTCTGTATTTTATCACCTAGGCACTGGTAGGCCAACGAAGGTATAAAAAGAAAGGAAATTACTTTAGCAACTCTTTGAAAGATGGATCAGAAGGGGGAGACTCAAAGCAGAGAGGCAGCTTACAACAGCCCAGTCAAGAGGTGCTTTCAACCCCCAAGAGGGTGTAGCTATGGAAGAGGAAAGAAAGGGATAGATGCTAGAGATATTAGGGCAGCAGAGCTGGTAGGATTTGGTAACTGATTGGATATAAGGAGAGGGAAGACTCAACAGTGACCTTGAAGTTATGAAATGGTGACTGAAAGGACTAGGAGCACCCTAGAACAGTTTGGGAGAAGGTGAATTAAATCTGTTTATTGTTCAAATACCATAGAGGCACCATGTTGCAATGAACAGAGAGCCTGCCTCAGAGCCAGGGAGATACGGGTTCAAGTCTTCCACTACATATGGGCTGTGTGACCCTGGGCAAATCACTTCCCCTGTCACTACTCCAGGCAATTCTCTAAGGCTGTACCTTTCAATGATGGTAATGACTTGTATCAGAAGAATGAGTTTCCTCATCTGGGAGTTTCCTGTAACAATAAAATTACAGGGCCAGTCCCCATCCCTAGTCCTCATTGACTACCCTCCGTGGGACAACCAATGAGAAGGTTGTCTAAACCTTCCCTCTAAGCTGAAGGCAGGAATGAGAAAGCAATAATTATGAAAACACCCTGGTGCAGCTCCAGAAGAGGACAGAAATTCATAGATAATTTGACCTTAGAAGTAGAATTATGATCAATGGGAGGAAATTGCAGATTTCCAAAATCTTCCTAACATTTAACAATGAAATTGGTAGGTAATGAGTTCCCAGATAGTGAACAGAGTGCCTGAACTGGGGGCAGGAAGCCTCATCTTCCTGTGTTCAAATTTGGCCTCAGACATTTACTAACTGGATGACCCCTGGGCAAGTTGCTTAACCCTGTTTATCTCAGTTTCCTCATCTGTAAAATGGGTTGGAGAAGGAAATGGCAAACTACTCCAGTATCTTTGCCAAGAAAGCCCATAATGGTGTCATGAAGAGTGAACAGAGAGGGCTTTCTGTGTCATGGTCTCTTTGGGCAGTCTGGTGAAACCTATGCCCCTCTCCCCGGAATCATATTTTTAAACACAAAACACATAAAATAAAGTGCATAGGGACTCCAAAAAAGGTCACTTCTATAGTAATAATTAGTGGTACAATGGTTGAATGCCAGACTTGGAGTCAGAAAGACTTGAGTTCAAATCCAGCTTAGACATTTACTGGTTATGTGAATTTGGACAAATTATGTAACCTCTTTTAGACTCGATTTCTTCATCTACCTCACAGGGCTGATAGTGAGGATCAAATGAAATTGAATGAATAGAGAGCTTTACAAACCAAGCACTGTATAAATACTAGCAATTGTGAATGTGTCTTTAACTTCATAAATCCAGACCTCCCAGAGAGGGTGTTCCTACTCAAGAATGATGGCCTCTGAACTGACTTTCTACCAGTTCATTCATTTATCAACTGTTTTTTTTTTTTTTAAGCGCCTACCAGATACAACAAGAAAAGGACAGACCACTAGAACAACTCCTGCCCTCAAGGGCTTACTTTCTAATGGAGTACCTATCCTTTTGTGAAAGGAAATAACTAGAATTAGAGCTAATAATCATCTTTAAATTAGCATTTGGCGCTTTCTATCCACTCCTTTGAATTGTTCATTATCTTTTCCAAAGTGTGTGCTTTCTTCCTCCCTGAATGGACTATGGATTCCAACCAGTGGGGGCTCAAACTTGTCTTATTCATCTTTATCTTCCCTACAGCTCCCCCCGGGGTACCCTGAGGACTCTGCTTGGAAATGATTGTGGATTAAGGGATTGAGTGAAAAGGTTTGCAATTTGTATTTGCAAATATTTGCATGTCTTTAAAGAGCCATGGCTCTAACTAGTATTAAGCTTCTTAAAAGGGATATTCCAAAGGGGCTTCGCTTTTTTTTTTATTAGGTAGAGGATCCCTAAAGTGGTGGAACAGTGGGAGTCAGGTGGAGGAGTGAGGATCGAGGCTGGGAGTCGTGTCAAGACCCAGCCAAGAAGCCCTTGCCTCCAGACACCCCTGTACAAATGAGGCAAGGCAGGCCCTTAAATAGGGGAGGAGGGTTTAAGACCTTGGGTCTGTGATATTGGTCTGTTTTTTTTTTAATATTTTGATAACTCTTTGTTGTTGCTGCTCAGTCATTTTTCAGTCATGTCCAACTTTTAGTGACTTCATTTAAGGGTTTTTGTTGGCAGAGATACTGGAAAGGTTTGTCTTTTCCTTCTCCAGCCCATTTTACAGATGAGGAAACTGAGGCACATAGGGTTAAGTGACTTACCCAGGGTCACACAGCTAGTGAGTGTCTGAGGCCATATTGGAACTCTTTCACCAGTCTGATAAACTGTTTCAATGTAACTGGTTTCCTTTGTGATTCTATGTATTTCATTTTATATATTTAAAAACATTATTTTGAGAAGGGGTCTGCTTCCCCAGACTGTCAAAAGGGTCCAAAGACTTCTTCAGACTGTCAAAGGGGTCCATGGGCTTTCCTAGACTGTCCCACAGGTCCATGGGCTTCCCTGAACTCCCAAAGGCATTCATGACACAAAAGAGGTGTGGTGTAGAGGAAACAACACTAGTTATGGCATCCAGGGACCTGGATTTAAATCCTCTGTTGGTCCTGTTGTTTCTGGCTGTGTGATATAGGATAAATCTCTGTACCTCTCTGAGACTCAGTGTCCTTAATTTAAAATGAGGAGGGCAAACTCGGCTGCCTCTGAGGTCCCTTGCAGCTCTGCATCCCATGATCTGCTCACTCCCTAAGTTATAAAGAGCCTGGCCTGGGCCCACTCCCCTGGAGCGGACCTCCCTCTCAAGGGATAACTTCCTCAGGTCCCCAGCTCAGCAGGTAATGATTTACGGGGGGCCTCGTGCCCCTATCTCCAGCTTTCACCCACTGAGAAGTTAGCACAGCTGTTAAATTACCCGGCAAATTACTTCCAAATGACAGAAAACAATGCAGGTAGTGTGGTAGCAGGACTCCCTCCTCCTCCGGCTCATTTATAAGCGCCATTCCCAGAGTCTTAATTACAATCTGGGCTCCAGCCAGAGTCACCCGGCCCTCATCAGTCACCTCTGCTGCCATGGTCGGAGAGCAAATAGGAGCGGTTTTGCTCATCTATAGGTGGTGGTGGGGGCTGGAGGTGAGAGATCATTCCAGTGCCCCAGAGACCTTCACCTCTCTCTGGCCCAAAGCCTGGACTGTGTAGTCCCCTTCCTCTGATCCAAAGTTAGGTCAGCTCCCATGGCGAGACCTAAAAGCCAGAATGCTTTCCTTTTTCCAAACAAGTCTCTGGCTAGCTTAGAGCTCAAAGAGAGTCAGACTTCTTATGCCAACCTAAAACTGAGAGGTCAAGGCCCCCAACCTCTGACCCACAACTTGAGCAGAAGGGAAATAGCACTGACTGAATTAAGGGGACCCACGTTCCAGCCCCAACTCTGTTACATACTGGGAGGCAACATACAGAGGACCTGACTCTAACACTCAACCTCACTAGGACTCTGTTTATTCATCTGTTGGAGTCTGAGGGCTCTGCTTGATCCTTTATTCTATGTTCCTCCCTGATTGACCTTGGGCAAATCACTCTCCCTCTCTTAGCCTCTGTTTCTTCATCTAGGGTTAGTTTAGGAGACTGGATGAGATTGTCGATAATAACCTTTTCAGCTTTAAATCTGAGGATCCTGTATACTTGGAGTCCAAAGTGTTAAAATACCCACTTTCTGGAATAGAATTCTAATTCTATAATCTGGAGTTCACAGTCCAGAGTCCCTTCCCTTTGTCCCTTGAGTAAGGCCAACCTTCAGATTTAAGAGCTCAATACCTTCTCCCTCTGCCCCGGATCCCCTTCATTCTAGACTGGATCTCAGATCCTAGAGCTTAGGGCTCAGAACCCAAAGATCCTTCCAAGAAATCAGAAGGTTTATGACCTGGAGGTGACCCTAGTTTCTCAAAAACTGCCAGGGAAACACAAATTCTCTTAGGTGTTCCCAAGCTGAGGAACTTGAGAGCTATGCTGTCTGATATTGGGGGAAGAGTGTCAGCTTTGGGATCAGACAATCTGCATTTAAACCCTGGTTCTGACACTTACTACCTTGATGAGCTTAAGCAAATTACTTAGTCTCCCCGGGCCTCAGTTTCCTCATTTGTAAAATGAAGGGGACCAGTGGAGGCTGATAAGGAAATTGGATCTCTGCTGTCCAAGGACCAGCTTAGTAAAATTTAGCGAGTCTCTTTTCTAGATTAGTCACTAAGTGATGAATAGTTTTGGCCCTAACAACTCATGAAGACTGTTTACTAGGGCACCAGGAGAGAGGATGAGATTTTTTTGGTCTTCTAGAAGAGCCTACAGAGATGAATAATGGATATTTCATGTAGAGAAGTATACATGTTACTTGACATGTGCACAGTCCCCAGAACAGGAATGTACATAGTAGGAAGGAGACTCCACTCCTCGTGTTCTGGATGTGGTCATTCCCAGCTTTGACTGGGGAAAAGGAAAAGGAATTGAATGTTGGAACATCTTGGGGAAAGATACAGGGAAGGAGTGGAGAAGGAGGTATGGAGAGGCCAAATATTTAACTAGATGAGGGAGGAGTTCTATCATGCAGAAGGCCTTGGGTTAGACTGTGGTTAGTTTAGGGGTAATTTACAATTAAATGTCTGTATCCTGTAATGTGGTCATTTCCCCTGTGAACTGGTCTCATTTCTCTGTTTTTCTTTTAATTGTCAGGTAAGTTCTTTTGAGGAAAACAACTCTGTCTTTAGGTAAGTTAAGAAGAAAGAAAGAGAGGTGATGGTACTACCATTTTGACCCTGGTCAGACCACACTGGTGGTACCATGTTCAGTTGTGGGTACTCTCTTCTCTATTTCTGTTGAAGGCACCACCATTCCTCCTTCCTTCCAAGTTCATAATTTCACCACTGGCTCCAACTTCTCACCATCATTCCATATCTCTAATCAATTGCCAAAGCTTGTTGTTTCTACCTCCACACCATCCCTCACATCTAGGCTGTAATCACCTTTGGTCTAGATCATTTTAACAGTCTCCTAATTAGTCTATCTGCCTTGGATCTTTCCTTTATTGAGTTCAGCTTTCAAGCTTTAGTCAAAGACACTTTCCTTAAGTATAGATAGATCTGACCACGCCATTCCCCTACTCAATCAACTCCGATGACTCCCTAACCGTCCCTAGGAGGAAATATGAATTCCTCTGTTTAGCTTTTAAAGCCCTTCACAATCCAGCCCCAACCTAGGCTTTCTATATCCTCTTCCGCATTCCATAATCCAGCCAAAGTAGCTTTCTCTTGGTTCCTCACATGACACTTCAGCTCCAAGTTCTTCTAGCCTTTGCCCCTGCTCTCTCCTATGCTTGAAATGAGCTCCCTCCTTCCCTCTGCCTCTGGAGTCCTGTCTTCCTTCAAGGCAAAGCTCATGTGCCCATAATCTTCTACTTGAAGCCTTTCCTGATTCCCCAACCTGCTACCAAATCACATTGTATGCAACTACTTTCCACTCCTTTGTGTTTATTCTCTTTATGTTTATTCTGTGTCCTTGTCTATGAGCTTGCTGCCCCTCCACTCCACTCCATTAGACTGCTTGGAAGTAAGGATGTGGATTTCTGTGTTCTTTGAATTTGTATTTATTTGTTTTTATTTTAGCACCGTGCCTGACAAATAGTAGGTGTTTAAGAAAAGCTTGTTGATTGATTGAAAAACATTGACAGTCTGGGAGCCCTGAATATTATGTGAGGATCAACTGAAGAAATTGTGGGTGTTTAACCTTGAGAAGAGGCATCTAGGTGGTGCAGTGGATAGAGGACCAGGCCTGGAGGCAAGCAGACTCATCTTCCTGAGTTAAAATCTGATCGGACACTTACTAGCTGGGTGACTCTAGGCAAGTCACTTAACCCTGTTTACCTCAGTTTCCTCATGTGTAAACTGAGCTGGAGAAGGAAACGGCAAGGGGTCAAGGAGAGCCAGACTCGTCTAAACAACAAACACTGAGGAGAAAAAGATGAACCTGTACATAAGTGAGGACGAGTGTGAAGAAGGGATGGAGACACAGTCATTGTCTTCAATGTTTGAAGGATTGTCACATGGAATAGGAAGTAGGTTTGTGTCTGAGGCAGCTAGGCAGTGCATGGAGGCCGAGACTGGGAGTCAGGAAAACCCGAGTTCAAATCCTTTCTCACCGTTCTCATTCTAGATTTCCTCATCTGTAAAATGGGAGTATTAGTGTCTACCTCCCCGGATAATGTTAAGATTAAAAGAGATTTTATGTATGTATACATGTATAGACACATAGGCACACACGGTGTATATGTGTGCATACATGTATACATATACACATAATAAAATATGATATGATGAATTATAATATAATACAATGTAGCATTCATAACATAATACAATATCTAATGTGATGTGATATGATGTAATGTAATATAATATAATATGGTATTGCAAACCTTAAACTGTATAAATGTGAGTTATTGTTCTTATAACTGCCCTGTTTGACACTAGATCAAACTAGAAACAATGGGTTTCTTTATTAGGAAGAACACCCTTTTAATTAGAGTGATAGCTAGCTAAAATTTTTATGTAGCATTTTAAGGTTTGCAAAGCACTTTATTCCATTTTATCCTCATAACAATTCTGGGAAGGTAGATGCCCTTATTGTTCCCATTTTATAGAGGAAGCAACTGAGGTAGTCAATGAGGTTAAATGATTTGCCCCCAGTCACGCTAGATTTGAACTCTGGTCTTCCTGACTCCAGGTTCAGTACCCTGTGCCACCTCAGTGCCAAAGTAAGAGGCTGGCTTAAAAGGCAGGAGTTTCCCCATCACTGTACTTATCAGGGATGTGATAGAAGCACTCAGTAAAATTGGAAGTCTTTTTTCACCTTGAGATTTTTATGATCCTATGAAAAGGAACTTCCAGGTCCAAGGGTATGCTGCGCTCTCCAGAGAGCAAATTGTTACATTTTCTGTGTTATCCTTTACCCTTTGGAAATTGGCAGATGCTGCGATTTGGGGCTTGGCTTATTGTTTTGTTGATTGTCTAGACTTAAGAAAGTGGTGGGAAAAATCTTACTAATGTGGATTATACTTACAAATGTGTCCTGTGGACATTTTTTTTTTCCTGGACAGCTTATTGTTAAAGGTTTACCAGCACATTCTTGCTTCCAGACCAGGTTAAGCAAGGGCAGGGTTCAGTGGCCCGTAGAGAAAGAGAGAGAGTAACCTCTGTCCATTGCTCCCTGTTCTCCAAAGCAGAATAAGACTAATCCCTTTTCCATCTGTCCTCAAACACTCAAAGAGAATGGTGTGCCAAGTCCTTTCCCTAGTCTCCTCTCCTTCAGGCTGAACAGCACCAGTTGATTCTCTGATGCTACAGTACTGGGGACTGGCTAATTTGGGAATCTCCAAGTGTGGGTATAGGCCTGGCACGCAGGTAGGGCTGGTGCTCTCAGGTTCACAGATGGCTCTCCTTTCTGACCTATAGTTCCTCAGACTGATTTTGCTATCTGATTGGGAAGCCAAGGGCTGACCCTCAGAGTGGGTGGTCTCAAAGGGACAAGGCAGGGCAGGAGGTTGGTTTTGATGAGACCCCCAAGGACTCCAGGGCCCTGGCCCCTCAATGCCCTTTGCTTGTCTGGAAGCAGGATTTTTAGAGGCTTAATGCCAAGAGAAATGGCTTTACCTGTCAGGAGTATGGCACTTTGCTCATTAAGATGTTTGACCCTGTCTCATAAATGCTAGCTGGTGATCATAAGAAGGACGAGGAAAAGTGGCAGTGGAGGTTTTCCTAATGGGCCCCTGTGACTCACAGGATGGGCATGCAGGGGGAAGGGGGAGAGGTCAGCCGTGTACCGAGCTACCTCTTGAAGGAATTCTGCCTGCTGAGCCCTGGTAAGAACATGGTCCAATACGCAGGGCCCATGGAAACACTGACCACACAGACATGTAAGACAGAGACACAGGAGTTACCACTGGCCATTTCTATCCCTGTCGTATCTGGCCATCTCTGTCACTACTCTGTCTTTGTGATATCTGTCTGTCACAGTGTCTCTGTCTGTGACACCTAAGTGACTCTTTCACCTGTGTTTCTGCTACTATCTGACCGTTGTCTGAAACTGTGTGCGGCCTGTGTGCGGCTCCAGGACAGAGGGCTCCTCTCGTTAAAGCAGAAGAGGAAACTCCCCCTCCTTGGACATTCATGCTGGTCCCTCCAGGAGCTTCTTAGCTATGGAGGCTTCTATCTCCTCCTGCCTGCCCCCTGACCTCACCCCTACTCACCTCGATTCAGTTCATTGCGTAAATGTTTTTAGCGCTAATAATGCTTTGAGCTGGAATACAAAGATGGAAAAAATGGCGGAGGACTTACCTTTAAGGAAGGGACAACTCAATGAGGAGTAGGTATAACACATAGAAATAAGTACGATGAAAAGGACAATCTGAGCAGGGAGAATTTCTCTTACTCCTGTAGAGCCTGTGCCTACAATGGCAGTGGTAATGGTGGAATCTCATGAGACAGTGAGATCTCACCTCTCTTCTATGGTCCTAAAGGAATCTCTCTGGAAGATCTCTCCGCTACCTGACTGCTGCCCATCTGGTAACAGCATCTCCAGGGATCCAGTAAGTGAGATGTGGTATTGACTTCCTGCATGTAGCACAATACCTGGCACATAGCATGTATTATATGGATGCTTATTCTCATCCCCCTTCCAAGGCCATCTCCTTAGCTTCATTCGGTTTGCCCCTTACCTAATTCCAGGACTGTGATGAAAAACCCCATCTTTCTTCTGCAGGTAACCAGAATGTGGCCCTTCTTGGTTTAGAAGGTATACTGTTAATTTGTCACCTCCAGCTCAAGCCTCATTTGCATAAGACTCTCCTCATTGGTGAAGATTGATTATTCAATATACTTAGCCTTTGTGGAACTTGGGAGAAGAAAGAGAGCATAGTTATGTCTTTTGGTTTCCAGATTAGAAAGAGAAACCATGTGATTCAAAATTCAAATTCTCTTCAGGGAGAGGTTTTAGAAAGGAGAGAAAGACTATGGGAAGAAGCCAATGTGTAGAGAAGTCAGCACTTCGATCTTGCTCCTATTCTCAGATTACTATACTAATGACTATTACTACACTAATTCAGGGAATTTTCTCATAGGTGAGGTGTGGGTCTCTCTGTCTCTCTGTCTCTTATCTCTCTGTGTCTCGCTGTCTCTGTCTCTTTGTGTCTCTGCCTCTGTCTCTCTGTGTGTCTGTCTCTGTCTTTCTGTGTCTCGATGTCTTTGTCTCTGTCTCTTTCTCTGTCTCTGTCTCCTTCTCTCTCTCTCTACTAAGCTGAGATCTCTCACTCCAAGTAGGAAAGCTCATTAACTCTGTATCGTCTAATATATTTTCATCTATAGGCCTTCTCTGACATCTGCTTGCTATCATAAATGGGTTTGTTATTCACTATGTGTGGTCTTGTGGAACTGTCATTTTGTCAAGCCTTGAATACATAGCTTGAGGCACTCCTCCCTCATGAAGGAATAGCAATCAGGACCTCGGCTTGGACCTAAAACTGCAGCTGTTGTTTGTCCATCATTCCCAGAGAGGACCAATGATGTCACAGGGCAAAGTCTTGACTTGAGAGTGAATTGGGTTTAAGTGAAGCAGATCTGCACAAAGTCATCAGCCTCACTGTCTCCTCCAGAGTCATCAAGGTCCGTGGCAAGATAAAAAGTCAAGATGACTGGCTACTGGCTCAGCCATCTCTATCTTATTCTTGATTTGATGATGTCAAAAGGTAGAGATAGGGAGTAAGAAGGAGAATCATTTCAGGGGTATGAACAAAGTTAAGATGAGGAGGAGGAGGCATTCTCTGTGTAAGGAATAATGTGATCAAAGGCATGGAGATGGAGAACCAAGGAATATATTCTGGAGAGATAAAAGTTGGCTAGAGAGTACAGTATATGATCACTTGCCCGAAGGCCTAATAATATCATTTCCCCTAGACTAACAATGTTTAGGGGAACTATATAGGTATATTTGCAGCCCTGTATCATTTCTCTGAGGAGACCACAATGGCCAGCTTATGGATCTAATCTCTTCCTTCCCCTCTTAGCAGGAATCAGCCTCTCCTTTGGAGAAGGGTTAATAGAGGACTAGAGATTTCTTTTCATGTCTCCCTGCAATCGATATCCAGACAGATCCACATATATACATATATACTAACACATATATACAAAGACTACAGATTCAATAATCTGTGTGATATGTGGATGTGGGTTTGGGAGACTCTAAGGCATGTGTGTGACCAAACCATATTGAAGAAGATTTTGTGTTTTCTTCTTACTTCTAAGATAAAATACAAACTCCTCTGTTTGACTTTATATTCCTTTACAATCTGCTTCCAACTCACCCTTCTTTCCATGCTTACTTCCATGTTTGCTACTGGGCTTTCTACAGTCTGTATTCTAGCCAAACTGATCTGTTCCCAACTCCCATCTCTGTGCTTTTACCTAGGCTGTCTCCCATGCTTTCATCTCTGTTGTAGAGAATCCCTCACTTCCTTCAAAGCATTGCTGAGGAATGGAAGGAAAGGAACCTTCTGGGAACCCCTCAAATCCCAACACATACCTGACCCCCCCCTTTTCTTGGATAGATACTAATCTCTCTAGGAGTTAGATGAGAGCTTCTGCCTGGAAGTAGAGTGAATGAATACTTCCTAAAAGGAGCTAAGAGTCAGAAGCCTGTGATTCAAGTTTTAGCTCTTGTTGTGTGCCCTTACACAAGTGCATTGCTCTCCTCTGTTTCCACAGATGTAAAATATAAGGGTGAACTCAATGATCACCGAGGACACTTCCAGCTCTGGCATTCAATGAGTACAGGCAGCGTGATATAGTAGCAAGTGATATTGTAGATAGTGATATAGTAGCAAGACCTCCTGGCTTTCCAGTGAGAAGATCTGGGATTCAAATCCATGACTTCCTGTGTGACCTGGTCTAGTCTCTATGTCTTAGTTTCTCCTTATGTAAAATGAGGAGATTGGACCAGGTGACACCAAAGTTCCCTTGCAGCTCACAATCTATGATCTTATGACATAAAGAGTCTGAGTGGGACGGGGAGTAGGTACCCAGGATGAGAACAAGGTGTCTGAGAAGGTGGAAAGGGGGAGAGTGGTGAGAGAAAGAAAGGAAAAAAGAAGAAAAAGAAAAACTTCCTTTTCATTGAGTCAGAAGTCTTCCCCCCAGTGGATTTTGAACTTGCAGGAGTGGGCAGAGAGCAAAGGAAGAAATGGGAGGCTAATTGTGAACGAGAAGCCAGGTTATGCCAGGCACAATTGAATAAGTCCTGATTCTTCTCCCTGACAGACATGTATATTAATCGTTGGCACTTATTGAACCAAATATGAATATTCATCTTCATTTATATTTCAAGGCCTTTCATTCCTCAAGGACCCGCAGTGCTTTTGACCAATTTCCATCCCCATCACTGGTCTGACAGCTCTCACTCCTGGGCCCTGACAGAGGTCTGCGGAATTCATCGGAGGTCCTGGGAGGAGGGAGCCTGCGCCCGCTCCCAGCTGTCCACAAACACTCATTAGGAGAGGCAGATACCCGGCCGGATCTCTGGGAGAATTTTTAATCACGCCAAAGCTCTGCTAATTAGGTAGCTGATGGGGCGGAGAGAGCACAAGGACGAATTCTTTAAACAAAGGACTGGAAACTTTCAGAGATTTAATTACTTGGGCACAGAGTTCATTTCGGAACTTGGGAGCAAATGAGTCTAATCACAATTAGACCGGGTGGCAGGGCCACATTCATTCAGAGAGGCCGATTTCTTGAAGAGGGAATGGGTGATGGGGGTGGGAAAGGGTGCATCCAGAGGAAGGGGCCCAGGATAGGTAGGAGGACTTGAAACTTGGTCATATAGATTATCGAGGACACACCACGGCTGGAAATGATACCTTTAGAAAATCAACAAGGGGTCCAGAATCACAAAATGTTTAAGAGGAAAGGACAGCTCCCTCCAAGGACAGCTAGTCCAGCATGAACCTGAATGCCTTTTACAGTGTCATTGACTACTGGTCATCCACCCTCCACCTGAAGTTGAAGTGACTGGGGGTGTGCAGCCTGGAAGAGGGAAGGATCAGAATCTGGAAGCTGGAAATGGGATTGGAGATAGCTCTGTTCAAGTATCTGCAGGCCTGGCACGTGAAAAAGAGATTGGATGTGCTGATGGGGAGAATCAGGTTAACAAAGAAAAATGGCAAATTTGAGGTGAATCTCAGGAAAAGAAACTTAAAATTTATTGTTCCATCATTTTTCAGTTGTGTCCAACTCTACATGACCGCAACCGAAGTGATTTGCCATTTCATTCTCCAGCTCATTTTACAGATGAGGAAACTGAGGCAAATAGGGCTAAGTGACTTGCTCAGGGTCAAACAGCTAATAAGTGTCTGAGGCGAGGGTAGGTAGTAGTTTTCCTGACTCCAGGCTCAGCACTCTACCTACCACTCTACCTCGCTGCCCCTGATAACAATTAGGTCGATTTTAGTCCAAGAATGCAATGGCAGCAGGTTTTCCACTCACTGGAGGTCTTCAAACACAAACTGGATGACTAGTTGGATATGTTAAGAGTGGGGATTCTTTTGTTGGGTGTGTATTGTACCAGATGTCTGCAAATACAAAGAGGCCATGATTCTATGAAGACCTTAAGTGACAGGGAAATCATTACCTCCTAAGGCAGCCCAATTCACTTTTGGACAACTGTAAATGGTGAAAGTTTGTCCATATATTGAGCCTAAATGTTCCCTTTGTGACTTACACTAATTGCTTCTAGTTTTGCTTTCTGAAACCAGGAAGGGATAGAGATAAGGAGTGGAACAGGAATCTCATATAATAGGGAATTTCTGGGAGAGGAAACTCCCTTTGCCAGTACAAGTCAGCACTTCTGCCGATTGTAGCAAGCACTAGCAAGCAGTTGAGCAACTAGTTAAATTTCTAGGTAGTGCAGTGGATAGAGGACCAGGCCCGCAGTTAGGGAGACCTGACTTCAAATTCAGTCTCAGATGCTTATGAACTGTATGACCCTGGGCAAGTCACTTAAACCCTATTTGCCTCAGTTTCCTCATCTGTAAAATGAGCTAGAGAAGGAAATAGCAAACCACTTCAGAATCTTTGCCAAGAAAACACTAAAATGGGTCATGAAGCGTTGGGCATGACTGAAAAAATAACAACCACAAAACTGTGTAGCCAGTATGTCAGAGGCAAGACTGGAACCAGCACCTCCCTCATTGGAGGACGGTTGATCAGTTACTCAATGCTCCTGCTTCTTTACCTGAGGGGCTGCAGAGAGGCCTCAAAGGGCAGTTACCTCTCATTTGGAGCAGAGAAAGTTTTATTTTTTCAAATACTTGAAAAATACTTCCCTTCTCCCCTCTAACCTTATCTACTCTTTTTTAAAGACTAAACATCCTAATTGGTTTAAATCATCCTCTTAGGGTTAGATTTCAAGTCCCTCCCTATTTTAGTCACCTTTCTTTGGGTTGCTTCAGTTAATAATTGTCCTTTTAAAAATGTGGCCCAGAACTGGGTGCCATGCTGTAGATACTGAAAAAAAATCATTTTCACAGAGCAGCAAAGGAAGGGCCCTGGAAACTGTGTAGAGTGTTAGAGTTGTTCCTCTTTGTTGTGGAAATATATAATTTATTCTCATTAACTCACCCAATTAACGAACACATATATCTAAATCTTTCAAAAAAAATTTAATGACCACATTACCTACTGTGAACTGGGAATAAGACCAAAGGATAATGTCCAGTCAATGTAGATCAGGTCTCTGGAGTGTTCCCATGGATCTGCACCATACTCTTGGTTGGGGCTGGGAGAACAGATAGAGGATACTAAGAGGGAGGAGGAGAGAAGATGCCATCCCTTTAAAGGATGTAACAATCCCTCGTCTTGGGGCTCCACTCAAGATCCCAGTGATTTGGGGCCACCCGGTCTCCAGCAGGAAGTATCCTTCTCTGATAACCATTCCCCATAGTCTCATAGCTATCCATGTCAGCCCTATCCCCACCACGTTCTTCCTCATTAATTGACGCTTATGGATTCCATTCTCATTCCAATTATAACAGATTGTCTTTCATATTAAACCAGTTTCTCTGTGGCTCTTTTCCATCTCCTTGCAATCAGGGAAACTTGGCTTTCTTCAGAAGACACCACTCTCTCTGACTTTGAGATGGCCATGTAAGGAGGAGGGATAAGTAGGCTGGCTTTTTGCTCCTCACAGACACTCCTATACTCATACCCTAACACTAATATTCAGTGACTGGTCCACTTTTGAAGTTCCATCCATCTAGATATATCACCCTATCCCTGCCCATAGGGGCAGCTGTGGTTGGAGTGCCAGCCTTGGAGTCAGTAAGACCTGAGTTCAAATTCAGCTTCAGACACTTACTAGCTGTGTGACCCTGGGCAAGCCACTTAACCCTGTTTGCCTCACTTTCTTCATTGGAAAAATGAGCTGGAGAAGGAAAAGGCAAACCACTCCAGTGTCTTTGCCAAGAAATTCCCAAATGGGGTCACAGAGAATCAGACATAACTGAAACAACTCAACAACACAATCCCTGCCCATATCCTATGACTATCATCTACTGACCTTTCCTGGTTGTTATCTCCTTTCTCAAGGAGTTCAGGACCCTGATTCAAAGTCTTCTTCTCCATCCTAATAACTAGGGTTATTAGGACCTCCCTTAATACTCGGAGACTTCAATTTCCATATTGCTGCCCCTTTAAATATTTTGGCTTCCCAGTGTGCCAACCTCGTGCCCATGATCTCCCCCGCCACCCCAGTACAGTCACACACAAGGATGCTCTTGCCCTTGATTTTATCATCCCCCACAAATATTCAATCTCCATTAACACCAATTTTAATATTCCTCCATCTGACAATAATCCATGATTAATAATAATTTTACTAGCATTCATATAGAATTTTACAGTTTGAACAGCACTTTACACACACTGCCTCATGATACCAGCACAAATTGATGCTTCTAGAGGCCATTATAATACCTATTTTACAGATGAGGAGACAGGGGCTGGTGAGAGGTTTGAGTGACTCTCCCAGAGTCACACAACTGGTGAAGTGTCTGAGACAGGATTCACACTCAGACCCTCCTTATTCCAAGTCCAGTGATCAATCTGCTATATCACCTCACTCCATTTCCCCTAAATCTGTTCTCTATCCTCACTGCAGTATTCAGTTACTCCATTACTTCCGTTTGTTTCAGTCCATCATCCCTGTTCCTTTCAAGGACTTGAACCTAGATGGAACCAGTTCATTTGGCTCCCTCCATCCTTGAATTTGACCTTAGTTGCCTTCCCTGCCACACCTTCTATTGACTCCTCAACACTTTGTCATCTGTCTTTCAATCTCACTACTCAAGTGAACTAGCTACCTCCAAGGTCACCCATGATCAAGTCACTGCCAACTGATGGTCTTTCCCAGCCCTCATCCTTCTTGACCTCCTGCAACATTTGACACTGTTGAGCACTGCTCATTAAAAACACATTCTTCTGCCTGAATTTTATGAATTCACTCTCTTAGTTCTCCTTCTGTCTTTGTGTAATTCTTCCTTAGTCTCCTTTGCCAGCTTCTTTGTTCTTGACCCAACAGTCCTTGCAGACACAAAATTCACTTCAGACAGGAAGCATTTCCTATTTGCTCCCTGGCTGGATATTAGATTAACTTTCCCAGGACAAGGGCCAGATCTGCCATAAGAAGGTGTTTAGAAGCACTGCCTCAATGATGTCCTTCTCCAACTGGAAGCCTGGGATCCGATTTCCTTCTTAATTACTGACTTAAGTACCAACAGAATGATTCTCAGGTCCCATTAGCACCCACTATGGACATAAAATGCTAGTAATTTTTGGTCCCCTGCCTCACTCAGCGCTCAAGGCATGGCAGAGTGTATAGCAGCTACTTGGACACCCTGATTCCCCCGATATTGGTAATAAGATGCCGCACCCATTCACTGAAGACTAGTGGCTGAAGTTCCACAGAGTTAGCCCCTGCCCTCAATATTCTAGAAGAAAGGCTGAGACAGGCATGGTAGAAGATGGAGGCGATGTTGGAGAGAGGGAGAGAAGAGAGGAGAGAGGCAGAAGCCCATAATTTTTGAGTTCTCTATGGAAGAGCCCAACAACACCAGTACCCTGCATCCTGAAGAGACTTTAGAGTCTTTACAGCAGAAGAGAAAATCACTCCCCACATCCTGCATGTCCTAGCTCACACACCTCTTTCACCTCCTGGTTCTGATCCAGACTCTCCAGATTTCACCATATCTCAGCTGCCTTCTCAGTCCGGAACTTTCCTCAGTGCCTGGAGCCTTCTCCTCCTAGAACACCCCTGTTACCCCATTCTTTCCTGGTGAGTTCCTCCCAGGGCCCCTATTTACAGGAAGGGTCCAGGCCAGCCAGCCTCCATTCCCCTGCTCTGTCTCTGTCCTTGGCCCCAGATCCCTCCCCTCTCCTTCCAGCTTTGGTGTAATGTATTCCCCAATCAAACTTCTTGAGGACAGGGAAGACCATTTTTGGGATGGGATGGGGGCCGTACTTATACGCCCAGTCCCTGTTACACAATATGTGTTCAAAAGATAGGTGTTGCCTTCCTCTTCTAGGCCTTACATGTAATGTAATAATCTAAGAAACATTCTACAGTATGTCCCACATAGCAGGTATTGTAATAGTCAAAACTAAGTTACAGTTTACAGCCAGTCTAAAAAACAGTGCATTCCTATAGCACTTTTCCAAGGCCAGGCCACCAAGGCAAAGAGAAATATTTCCTTCGCAGTGAAGGTCCCAATCCAATACACCCTCACTCCAGTTTTCCAAACAGACAGTAGGAAGCACAAACAGGGCAGCTCTGTGGTCAGGGTTTAAGGGGACCTTCACCCCAACGACCAGCTCCATTATCAGCTTTCAACAGCCCTTTGCTGGGGTCCAAGACATGCCTTATTTAGGCTCATTAGTAGGCTGGTGATTAAAGAGTTAATCTCCCCTTATTTGGAGGGAAGGGTGAGACTAGAGGGAGAAGGAGGCCCCAGTCCTACTAATTAACTGAGTCTGCAGAGAGGAACAGGTGAAAACTAACTGCTGTTAATTGAGGGCTTAATTATCTGCAACAGGCAATTGGCCACCAGGTGCTGGAGTCACTGGAGAGGCCTGGCAAAGAGAGGATGCCTCGGGAGTCACAGGTCCTGGGCACACTCCCAAATAACATAGAAGCCAAAATGTTAGACATGGAAGGGACCCTAGGGGTCAACCTGTCCTCCCCTTCATCTGAAAGATGGGGAGACTCAAAGCTAGGTCTCTAGACTCCAAAACAGGGTGTCTTCATTATTTTTGTTTCATAAACTCCTAGGGCAGTCTGGAGAAACCAGGGGATCCCTCCCCAGAATTATGTTTCTAAATGTATAAAATTATATATATATATACATGTTCTATATGTTTATGTGTATATAAATACACACATACACATACTATATATGTGTATACATATATATATATATATATATATGTATACACACACACACACAAAAGAAATCAATTCTATCAACGTACTATTATCAAAATATGAAAAAGCAAGTTTGGAGACCCCAGGTTAAAAATCCCTGAAACATAACCTGGATGTATTAAAACAGGTTAATATTCACCTTTTTTGGGGACTTTATATATGAAATGAGCCCTGAGGCTATTGTCTGGGGTAAAACTAGGTCCTGTGCAATATACAGACATTCCCTAACTCATTCCCTAACCAGATGATTCTTGTATCAGCCTTTGCTAACCCCAGGCTAGGATGGCTGGGCATTGATTGACTCTCACTATGGGCTAATGGCCCAGGTTACAAAAACCAGGACAGAAACTGCCTCAACGTGAGCCACCTTTCCTTGGTTCTGGTGCTTCTGGGCTGATACTCTAGCCCCTTTCTTTTCTCTTCCACTTATAGTGTTCAGGGTGGTTAGATGTTTGTTTGAATTTTCATTTGCTACCTTGCTCTGTCCTTAGATATCTGGGTCCTCAGACTCCTATTTGCTTATTTGTTCTCTGCATATTTATTTTCCTTGACCCCTGTGCTTTATAATAATATAGCCCTATTCCGCATTCAGCTACTTTCCAGCTCTTACATACACTAAGAGGTTGGGTCCTCAGAGAAAGATAGACTATTATCACCTTCAGGGTCCTAGAAAAGGCTTTTATGTTTATATAGAAACAATCCCCTCACACTAAAGACACCCTCTCCTCTTGCAAACACTAAGTTCATTGGGAGAATAAGTTTAAACGCATAACACAAAGATCGTGAGGCTCACATATGGGGAAACTCTGTGGCAAAGAGCCTGATTATGAGAAGTTCTTTCCTCATTTTGTGAATGCTCCAGAAGCTCCCATAAGGTTCATCTCTCTTCTGGTGTCTGAAAGTCTATGATTCTGTGAATGCCTTTCCTCAGTTTGTTTAATTTGTCTGAATTGTGTCTTTTACCATTTGATGCAAACACTGATGATGGCTACTGCTACGCTAAGCTCATTACCACCAGCTCCAACAGATACTGCCACCAGTACTGATGGGAGCTCCAGATCTTCTGATCTTTCAGGGTTCACTAAATTGTCAGCTGGTTATGAATAATTCCTTCTCAGGAGTCCTTTACTCCTGGATTTGACCAGTACTCGACTGAACTGTTGTTAGAATATGTGATTCCAAACTGCCTGGCTCTGTTCTACATAGGCCCAGAATGGTGTCTGATTCTTTCAGTCAATAACAATCTAGTCTTATGTGGTATCATCTGCTTTCATTCAATGACCAAAAGCCCTGCAACTCTTAAAAATGTGACATGCCTTTTTGAAAAAATAAATATAAAAAATTCAATTGTAGGAAAAAAATTGAAAAATAAAAATTTTCAATGTATTCTTTTTAATATCTGAACCTTTCGTCATTGCTTTATTTGGGGATGGAAATAGAAATTCCCCCCTCAGTAACTGATTAATGCTAATAACACATTTCTATGATCTTTTAAGATCGACAAAGCACTTTCCCTGGGAAACAAGGAAGGAAATCATTGTTGTCCCCACTTGAGAGATGAGCAAGTTGAGGTGTGGGAAGGCCATGTGACTTGTTTTGTATCACAAAGCTAATAGGTTACAGACCTGGGACCACTTCCAGGTCTTCTGATTTGAAGAGCAGTATTCTCTTTGCTACTGATCAATCAACATTTGTTAAGGGCTTACTATGTTCCAGTCTAAGTGCTGGAGAGATCAAGGCAAAAGTGAAAGTCTCAAAGAGCCTACATTATAGTGGGGAAGACAGCATGTGTACAAACAAAGCTAAACACAGATAATACAAAATGAATACAAGGTGTCTGTGGGATAAGGTCAGAGAATTAACAGCTGGGGGGATCAGGAAAGGATTCTATGAGTTGAGCCTTAAAATACGGCAAGAATTGCAAGAGACAGAGATGAAGAGGGAGGGCATTCCGGGCATATGAGAAAGTCATTGCAATGTCACATTGTGGGGAGATGAGTGTTCAAAGCTATGGAAGGCCAATATGGCTCCATACAAGGAGAAGATAATGTGTAAGAAGACCCTAATAGGGAATAGAAGGCCTTCCTCATAGAGGAATTCAGACTTGATCTTTAAGGCAAAAGGGAACCACTGAAGTTTGTTGAGCAGAGGGGTAGCATGAATGTACCTGAATTTTAGGAAAATTATTTTGTTGGCTCTGCTTACCAAAAATGGCGCCTAAAACAGCACATCAAAAAGTACAGACTCTTGTTTTCTCATCTCTCCCAGTATGCAGGTACATCCAAGCTGTAACTACGCACAACTTGACAGAACTTGTCTCCTTCTTAAGGTGGAAGCATGCCCATCTTATAAATAGGGAAGCTGAGTCTCAGCTGCAGGGAAATGCCTCAGAAAAGAAACGGTAAAGAACTGAGATTTTCTGATTCGCAGCCAGAATGCTAAATGACAGATCTCTCTGCCCATGTGCGTCAAGAGAGAGCACAAGACAGGAGCTGGGAATGGGAGTCATCAGATCATTCAGTAAAAAAGAGATGAATTACAGCATTGGATTACTCCCTGCTAAGGGTCAATGAGGCACTGCTATGGTGACCCAACGTTAACAATGGAAAAATCTGCAACCTCCTTGGTCCTGGGGCTGTGTTCCTGGGGTATGTATCTAGGATGGGATGAAGAATCTCCCAAGACTTAGGAAACCTGATTCCTACCAGGGAGTGGGAGAGCCAACTTGAACTGTAACTGACTTGATTTCCTTGGGGTTAATACATCCTCCACCAATCCACTATGACCTCACAACCAAGCTTGTGCCGAGTTTCTCTGGATTTAGCTAAGCTGGCCTCTGTGCAACAGATATCCGTACTTGAAGCCTTTCAAGCTAGGTGAGATCTGCCAGAAAGCACATCCCCCGGTCTTGCCTTCCCGAATCACCTCCAATCACCATCAGAAGATAGAAGTCAGCAGTAGCAATAGCACTACTTGTAAAAAGAATTAACCAAGTTTGTTATTTCTCAGGAGCAGTGATATGTACCTAGTACATTTGGCGCCCAGAGCAGATAATTTTGAAGATTCCTCTCTTCCTGCAACAAAATTATTTTGGTAAAAATCATAAAATAAAATATAACAGTAATGACAAGAAAAGAAATTCAGACAATGAAAGTGTTGTTTTGTTAAAAATTGTTTATATAATCATACAAGTATAAAAAATTTACAATAAAAGAAAAAATATGGATCAATTCTTTTTAATTTCACTAATGTATATTTTGAAAAAAGAGGAAAATTCTTGACACGTGTGTGGCCCTGGGCAAGTCACTTAACCCAGGGTTGTCTTGCCACAAAAAAAAAAAAACAACCAAAAAAAAACCCCAAAATCTACATATTGGTCCGTTGAAGTGATGAATAACAATATTTCTAATTTCAAGTCTTAGTTTCTTCAAATTTACCGATCACTTTATCAAAATTGATCTTCACATATTCGTATTTAACACACTAAAAAGTTAAATTTGTCCATCTATACATGGATTTTCTCACAGTTGATTGAAGAACACTTTTAATTCATTTTAATTTAAAATTTTTTGTTTCATATAAAACAACAGATAGAAATAGTTAGGAAAAGTTTTAAATATGAAGGTAAGTTTGGCAAAGAGTCATCAAAATCCCATTTCACATGAGTATTTTAATAAAACTTAAATTGTTGGTAACTACTTAATCATACCACTGATGTAAGATTTTACTTTCTTGATTCATTCTTTATTTTTAAATCAATTTTTAGAAACAATTAAAAAAGGATAAATTCCATTTTTAAAAATACTATTCAAATTTGTAAAATATTTGACTTATTAAAAATGGAATTTGATGAACAGAAATATTGCACCCTGCAGTTGACACAATCACTGCTTTAAATTTTAAACACAAATAAAACCTCCAATTGATAGTGTTCACTTCAAAACTACTGTTAGATGCAGAAATATGCAGCACTACAAGGGCTGGAGACACGAACCGGGCTCAAAGAAAGCTTTAATGACTCCAAACTATTATGAATAGACTTGGATTTCCTTTTCTTCTTGTCAGTTCCATAAGATGGATTTCCTAGAGGGCTTGGGTGCTCAGCCTCACTCTAGGTTCTCTGGTAGAAGGCAATGGAAGAAGAAGGAGACAGCTGAGTATCACGGTGGACAGAACACTGAGAATAGAGTCAGGAGTTCAAATCCTTCCTCAGACACTTCTAGCTGGAAAGTCACAACCACCGTAAGTCTCTGTTTCCTCATTTGTAAAATAAGACCTGAGTTTAAATTCTGCTTCAGGTACTTATAAGTTGTGGGATCCTGGGTCAGTCATTTAACCTCAGTGTGCCTCAGTTTCTTTATCTGTAAAATGAAGGGGGATGGATTTTGATGGACTCTAAGCTCCCTCCCAACTCTAAATCTATGACTCTATAGTATTTAGAGCTAGGAGAGTCCCAAGAAATCATCAAGTTTTCCCTCATTTCACATATGGGGAAACTGAAATGCACAGAAGGGGAAAAGACATGTCCAAGGTCATCTAAGAGCCAGGGCTTGAACCCAGATCTCCTGACTTTCAGTGCACTGTATCTTAACAATAGCTCGGGCCCCAAGGTTGAGGGGATGGGATAGGAACATTGGTACGAAGAAGAGGGGACTAAATTTGAGGGTTTCACATTTTCCATGGATCTTCTTGGGTCCCCAGTGTTCTTAGGTCTTGGGGCTCCCATGGCAGTCAAATTGTGAACCCCAGCTCACCTCTTGTGGCCTCCTGTGATCTGTGGTCTCCCTACTCTGTGCACTTTTCCTGTGGCCCCTCCTGGACCATAGTTAGAGACTTAACAAATGGCTGTTTATTAACATATTAATTAATATTTTTAAAACCCATTAAACCTTGTTAATGACTTACCTAAGCTGCTTTTATATTAATTGCAGTTCACTGTGGAGCAATAAATGTATTTGCGTCAGGAAAATGGAGTAATTATGCCTTATTACTGATGAGGCTTTACCAACATTATGTAAAGTCCATAAGCAAACACAAACAGAAAGACATTTAATCCCTTCCCTTCTGCACAGGTGAAAAGTGCAGCCTGACTGGTGCCTGCAGTGACAGGTAAGAATCAATAACTATCCAGTAATGATGTTGGGTATTCGGAGTCATTGCTGGATTCACAGGGTTCATCCAACCAGCTTGGAATCACCACGCGGAAGTTTTGGCAAACACAGTCTTCCTGTTGGTCTACCGTAGCCTAGCTATGTGACCAGGGAGTAGGTGCATGCCCTCTCTGAGACTCAGTTTTCTCATTTGTACAATAAGGAGCCTGAACTAAGAGATCCAAGATCCATTCCACCTGTGACATTCCATGGCTTGCAGACCCTCGTACCTTCAGTGTTCTATGATTCCACATCTAAAGATTTCTTCAAGCTCAGACATTCTATAGTTTTGAGTTCTAAGGTCCTTTCTAGTTCAAATGTACCATAGTACCTTGTTCTAAGGACTTTTCTAGATTAGGTATCCCATGGTTCCATGTTCTGAGGTCCCTTCCAGTTCAGATGTCCCATGATACCACATCCTAAGGACCTTCCTAGCTCAGATGTTACATGGTCCCACATTTCTAAGTCTTCCTTTCTCCTTCCTTAGCAAGAAAACCTCTGCCAAGTTCACTGAACCACAGACTCATAGAATGAATGGGGAATGAGGTTAAGTAGCTTAGGTGGAAAAAATACTTGGCAAATTTTGACCCTATACAAACAAAAGATATCAATAAAATTTTATGTTTAAAAAGAAAAGAAAAAGTACTTGGCCAGGAGGCAGTCCCAGCTCTGTCTTTCACTAGTTATGAGACCTTGGCCAGTTTGGGCCTCTGTTTCTTCAGCTATCAAATAGAAATGCTAATAGGTACTGTGCAGTTAGATGGTTCAGGTGATAGAGTGACAGGCCCAGAATCAGGAAGACTTGAGTTCAAATGTGACCTCAGACACTTATTAGCTATGTGACCCTGAGCAAGTCACTTTACCCAGTTTGTCTCAGTTTCCTCATCTGTAAAATGAGCTGGAGAAGGAAACAGCAAACCACTACAGAATGTTTGCCAACCAAGTCCCGAACAAGGTCATAGAGAGCTGGACACAACTGAAAAAACTTAACAAATATGTGCTGTGCTTGTCTTACCAGGTATGTCCTTATTGTAATCATAAATCACCACAGAAATATGAGCTATGGGGTATCTATTATTAAATTAGGAGGGCCTTGAGAGATCAAGGGAAGCCCCCTCATTATAGATGAGTAAACTGAGGCCAAGAGAAGATAACTGCGTTATTCAAGTTTATACAGCAGAGATAAAGCTATGACCCAGATCCCCTGAATACCAGAGTTTTGGAACTAAATGGTTTGTGGTTTCTTCCTCTCCCCACTCAATTCTGCATTCGGACTTTCTACTCTGAACTCCCCATCCCAGGAGCATGACAGATAGATCGCATATATCACAGGCTGCTGGACCCTGGGCTAGGGCTCCATTCTGGCTCTGACCCCTGAATTAAGGGCTCTGATGAATAAGCTTCAAGGTAACCAAACCTGCTTCTGCTAATTGCCTTTCAAATGCCCTCATTAATCACTCAGGAGATGAAGGGAAGAAAGGGAGGGAGCTGTCAGGAGTCCCTAGATACCAGCCTCCAGGATTTCCTTTGACCTCATTGTGAAAAAGTCAGACAAGGGTCTTCAAAGTGTTCCTCAGTCGTCTATTGCCTGCACCACAAGCTTCTTGCCACTGGACCCAGTCATCCCCCAGTATTAATTTAGCTGTACTTCAAGGGTCCTGGTACATGAGAGTTCCATGTGTCATACCAGCCACAGACATCAGCTGCTGCTGATGGTTGGATTAGGTGACCTCTGAGGGGTGACCCAGCTCTGGGATGCCATCATTTTATGAGGATCCCATCCGTCTCTGTCTATCTGGCTCCTGGATGGGGTTTGGGCAATTCATTCCCTGTCCAAGTGTTTGCAGGAGCAAACAGACAGTCAGAGACACAGAGAGAAAAGACAGAGAGAAAGTGACAGAGACAGATACAGAGAGATAGATAGGAGGGAGAAAGACATAGAGACAGAGATAGAGATAGAGACAGACAGAGGAGGAAGAAAGATAATGAGAGAGTCCGAGAGACAGAGAGACTGAACAACAGGCAGACAGAAAGACAGACGTGGGGAGGAAAGAGAAAATAATAAAGTAACCACTCATTTCATCAATATCTTTAATTTTTTTTACAAAATATTTGCCATGCAACATTCTTCTTCCATAGGAGGGTGGCTTTCCAGCTGGAAAGGAACCTAAGGTAGCATCTAGGTCAATCCTGTCATTTTACAGAGAAGGAAACTGAGGTTGTTTGCTTGTAAAACAAAGATGGAGCATCCCTTCAAGTTACAGGGGAGGCCCTGCCAGAGGGTACCTCCTCCCTACACATCCCCAGTCTCAGTATTTGTGCCTGAGTGAGCAGTGCAGTGCAATTGCAAGTTTACTGTCCCAAGAGTCAAGAGAATTCTACTTCTTCCATGACTCAGACCTCTCACCCATTCAGCTCTAGTCATAACAACAGACTCTAGGAAAGTGAGACCAATGAATTATGTGATTGAACTAAGGAACAGCAAAGCATGAGCTCCTTGAGGGCAGGGATGGTTCTCCTTAGTTCCATTATTTTTTCTCTCTAGTACCTAGAATAGTGAGTGACACCTAGTAGGCACATAATAAATGCTTATTCAGTTAAAGTAGATTTCTGTTGTCAATAGGGCGTAACATCCTTGATTCAAAACTGACTTGTTCCTGAAGAGATGGTAGAAGAATGCCTCCTTTGGCTGGCAAGACTCTTGGAATTCAGAGAACTCCAAATTTCAGGGTACCTGAGGAATTGGCATTACATGTGACCTGAGCTCTCTCTGTCTGTCTCTGTCTCTCTGACTGTCTCTCTCAGTCTCTGTCTCTATGTGTGTCTCTGTCTCTGTGTCTCTGTCTTTCTGTGTATGTCTCTGTCTATCTCTCTGTCTCTTTCTATCTCTCTTTCTCTCTCAATTTCTGTCTCTCTCAGTCTCTGTCTCTGTCTATATGTGTGTCTCTGTGCCTTTGTCTTTGTGTCTCTGTGTCTCTCTCTGTCTCTCTCTGTCTCTCTCTCTCTCTCTCTCTCTCCCTCTTCATTCCCATTCTTTCTCTTCTCTGCTGGCTGTGTGGAGGCCTGCTTGGCCTTGGACAGGTATTGATTGGTTCATTGAATTCCACTCTTATTTACAAGAACGCTTATGTGTTTCCATCTTTAAGGTTACTGTTGAAAATTATATTCTCAGTGTATCAAAGACACAGTTGATCTTCATGTGCTGAGGTTGTCCTCATTAAATCTGTCTTGCTCTTTGTCTCTACCTCTCTGTCTCTGCCTCTGCATGTTTCTCTGTCTCTCCGTGCCCCTTCCTCTGAGTAGAATTTACCCACATGTGTCTTACAGCCTAAAAGACCCTGGGCTCCTCTCTTGGGGAACTTCTTTTAACAAAGCTTTTAGAGAACCTTGCAATTGCTTTTCCCATGAGATATTTCACATTGTCTTCCATTTTGTCATTCTTTTGGTTTTGTTTTGTGATTTCTTGGTTTCTCAGAAAGTCATTGGCCTCCATCTGTTCCATTCTAATTTTAAGAGAACTATTTTCTTCAGTGAGCTTTTGCACCTCTTTTTCCACTTGGCTAATTCTGCTTTTGAAAGCATTCTTCTCCTCATTGGCTTTTTGAACCTCTTTTGCCAATTGAGTTAGCCTGTTTTTCAAGGTGTTATTTTCTTCAGCATATTTTTTGAGTCTCCTTTATTGAGGTATTGACCCGTTTTTCATGCTTTTCTTGCATCTCTTTCATTTCTCTTCCCAGTTTTTCTCTACATAACTTGATTTTCAATATCCTTTTTGAGCTCTTCCATGGCCTGAGCCCACTGGATATCTATTTCAGATGTTTGAGATACAGAAGCCTTGACTCTTATGTCTTTATCTGATGGTAAGCAGTTTTCTTCCTCGTCAGAGAGGAAGGTTGGAATCATTTGTTCACCAAGAAAATAACCTTCTATGGTCTTATTTTTTTTCCCTTTTCTGGGCATTTTCCCAGCCAGTTACTTGATTTCTGAGAGTCCTCTCCACCCCATCTTGCCTCCAGATCCACCCAGCTAGTGCTTGGGGTCTGAGAT
>CM053772.1:238772307-238800466 GCA_028658325.1 Potorous gilbertii | reverse complement strand
TGGCTGGCCTGGCTGCTATTCAGGGTAAGATTAAATCAGGTTCTCAGGTCGGGGCAGGGTTGCCTCCCAGGCTCAGTACCCTCAGGGGGTTTATGCAGAGACCTTCTGTAATGGAGCTGCTGCTAAGCTTCTGCCTGCTCTGGGAGCCTCTGGCCACCTGCTGCCTCTGCTGCTGCCTCCCAAGGGGACCCAAATTATGGAGACACCCCGCTCCCCTCTCAGCCCATCTCTCTCACTGACCTGTGCGTCTGTGGGTGGAGGGACCTTAGTGGCCGCTGGAGATTCCATCCCTGAAGCCTGCCCCGATCTGCTCGCTCCTCTCAGTGCCATGTGGCCGGGACAGGGTAGGGCCTCCACTCCCGTCAGGTGCGTGATGCACCTTTGGGATCAGTTTTTCAGGGCTCTCTGGAACGGAAATCTCCTTCACTGTGTTGCTGTGCGGCTTCCACTGTTCCAGAATTTGTTGGGAGTTCTTTTTAGAGGAAATCCATGGGCTGTGGGTTCGGAGCTAGCATAGGTGAGTCTTTCTACTCTGCCATCTTGGCTCCACCGAACCTTGCAATTGTTATTAACAATTTTGCCAAAGGATGGAGCATGGATCAGCAAACTAGCACTTAGTGCAGAATGGTTTCTTAGCTCATGGTCTATACAAAAACAGGTGGCAGGCTGGTTAGAGTTTTCAAGACAGCCTTGCTTTTAACCAGAGGACAGATTTGGAAGTCCTGGGTAAAGTTAGATTTGATATTGGGAAAAAATATTTGGAACAATCAAAGCCTTCTGGGAGTGGAATGGGTCACCAGGGGAGGTAGAGGACTTCCCATCACTGAAGGAATTCAAGCAGGAAGAGATAGAGACCAAAGCCCACAAATAGGCCATGAAGGCCAGAATTTTTAAATGCAAAAACTCGGCCCATCACCCAAACCTCTTCTCTGTCTTTATGGACCACTGAAGTCAGTGCCTGACAATTGCTATGACCATGATAGTTTTCTGAAATGAGACCAGATGAGAGACAGCTCTCTCCTCTGATCTCCTCCTGTCTGGCAAAACCACACAATCCATTGGGATTTGGAAGACACCAACATGAGCCTCAGACAGACTTCTGGAGGGATCATAAGAGGGAAAGAGAATCCCTCCCCACCAGAAGAGGGCAAATATTTGCCAGGCATCACTTCTGCCTCTGCAAGAAAATAGAACACAGAGAGAAGGGGGGAAGACAGAGGAAGTGCTGCAGAACATTAGAGGTGGAAGGGAATCTCAGCAGCTATTGAGTTCAACCCCTGCCTGACAAGGCCTCCAGGAAAAAGGAGCCCCTGACCACCTGATCCAATCCTCCTCTACTTATCAATACCATTCCTAAACTATGGTCCCCAGAACTGGTCACTCAGTACAATGCCTGGCACATTTTGCTAGTTGTTCAGTTATGTCTGACTCTACGTGGACAAAGTCCATGGGGTTTCTTGGCAAAGATGGGGTTTGCCATTTCCTTCTCTGATCTTCCCATTTTAGAGATGAGGAACTAAGGCAAATGGTATTAAAAGGCTTTCCCAGAGCCACACAGTTAATAAGTGTCTGAGAACAGATTTAAACTCAGATAATTCTGACTCCAGGCCCAGGGCTCTATCTGCTAACTATCCCACATAGTAGGTACTTAACAAATGTCTGTTTCCATCCCTGGTGCTCCAGATAGATTCTGACCATGACACAAGACAAAAAGCTTATCTGCTTCCTGTTCTGGATTGTAGGAAAAAATATAGTGTACTTGACCTGCCCCAGACTTGGAATGGAGAATGGTGAAATAGAAAAAATGCAAGATTTGAAGTCACAGGACCTGGGTTCAAACCCCTGTGTTGCTTCTTACCACTTAATTGATTTTGAGCAAGTAATTTCGCTACTCTGAGGACTAAGTTTCTTCATCTGCAAAGTGAGAGGATTGGAGCAGATGGTACCTAAGGTCTCATGATCCCATGAGTTTAAATTTGTATGACCTTCAACTTACTCCATCTATAACTCATTTGCACATAGCTGTACATAGCTATTTGCAGGTCTTCTCCCCCATTAGACTGTGAGCTCCTTGTGAGCAGGGGTTTGGGGGTTTGTGGGTTTATTTTGCTTTGCTTTGTATCCCCAAAGCTTAGCACAGGACCTGGAACATAAGAGGTATATAATAAATACTTATTGCTTTGGCCTTGGGTTTCTCCTTTCCCCTCCCAAGGACTCATATTTGCTTATTTTAATGTTTAAAATTAGGGAGTTGAATTAAATGACTTCTTAGACACTTTTCTTCTCCTATGGCTTTCTGTGTTTGTTTTTCTTCTCTATAAATAAGAATGGGACTAGCAACATCACAACGGGGTATTGCAAGGAAGATAGCCCCTATACCATGTTGACTCCTACTGAACTTCTGTTCACCACTATTCTCTCTCTCTCTCTCTCTCTCTCTCTCTCTCTCTCTCTCTCTCTCTCTCTCTCTCTCACACACACACACACACACACACACACACTCACTCACCAGGGCCCAGGGGAGTCAGGAGGCTGCCATCGGTCAAAGACTCCGACAGCTCTGACACCCGTCTCCCAGTCACCTCATCTGCCAGATAATCAGGATGGAAGAATCACATGGGGCGCCTCGTTAAAAACACTCCCATCGATTAGGACCCACCTTCATAATGGGCTGTGGGGCCAGGGTTGGAGACTGTGGGGATAGCTATTCCCCGGGAGCCATGGGGCACTCAGAGAGGACTCACAGCTCATTACTGCTCGACCTTGCCATCAGAGAGGCAGCAACCTTCAGGGACAGACCGAGGAAATGTCTAGGAGTGAATGGCATGGGGAGGTGAGGGTCCTGTGTAAATGCCAGAGGATGGCACCTTTGCTCAGTCGTCATTTGTATTGATAATAACTCCCCTCTCTAGAACACTTTCAGATTTACAAAGCACTTTGCTCTCCAGAATGAAGGCAATGACCTAATGGAAAGAGCAGGGGATGTCTGAGAGTCTTAGAATCTGCCCCTTTACCTCTCTGTGACCCTGGGAAAGTACAATCCCCTTTCTGGGCCTTGGTCCCCTCATCTATAAAATGAAGAGGAATAGGTGCGATCAGGGCTTCTTAATCTGGTATCCACAGAGTGATCTGGAGATGGATTTCAGGGGGTCCTTGAACTTGGATGGGGAAAAAGTACATTTTCTTCACTAACCTTTAGCTTGAAATTTAGCATTTGTTTAAAATCTGATTCTGCAAAGGGGTCTAGAGGCTTCTCCAGACTGACAAAGGAACTCATAACACTCAAAAAAGATTAAGAACCCCTGACTTAGATGATCTCCAGTTCTCTTTCTTCCCATATTTAAGATCCTGGGCTCCTGTGACATAGATGGCCTAATAATTACTATCCTCATTCTATCAATCAGGCACCTGGGTAGTTTGGCAGTGGATAGGCCTGGAGTCAAAAAAACTCTTCTGAGTTCAAATCCAACCTCAGATACTAGCTATGTGACCCTGGGCAAGTCACTTAATCCAGTTTGTCTTAGTTTCCTTACTATAAAGTGAATTGTAGAAGGAAATGGCAAACCATTCTAGTATCTTTGCCAAGAAGACTCCAAGTGGGGTCACAAAGAGTCAAGCATGACTGAAATAACTGAATGACAGCAAAATTCTACCAGTGGGGAAACTGAGACTCAGAGAGGTAAAAGATCTTGGGTGGGATTTGACCCCAGAACTTCTGAATCTAAATTTGGAACTCATTCCACTGCATCTCACTGCTTCTTTCTCAAGCATTTCCACCCTCCCTCTTAGGTGAAGTTAGATTGTTATGGAATCAGCATTGTGAAGATAGTTTCTAGTAATTTGGGTTGAGCCAATCTTGGGATTACATAGGGCTGTCCATCTATCCATCCATCCATCCATCCATCCATCTATCCATCCATCCATCCATTCCTCCATTCATTCAATAAATTCTCAGTTAACATCTATTCTGTGAAGACCCCATCATGCTGGGTACTGATAGCGATAGATATACAAAGAGAAATAAGAAATGGTCCCTGCCTTCAAGGAATTCCCAGTCTAGTGGAGGAGAAGGGAAAAGACAGAAATAAACATCAAAAATTATTCTACAAATTAGAGCGTGATTAAGATAGAATGATTCAAATAAACAGTTTGTAGGAACTTGCTAGTTGGTCCACTTGCCTCAGATCTCTCCCCATTCTAATGCATTCTCCACTTAGGTATCAAATTGATCTTCCTAAAGTTCAGATATATCCATGTCACCCTCTTATTCAATAAACTCCAGTGGCTCTCTGTCATCTCCAGAATCAAATAGAAAATCTTCTGTCTGGCTTTTACAGCCCTCCATGACCTGGTGCCTTCTTACCTTTCCAGTCTTATTATATCTTACTTCCTGAAACATAACTATAGTACAATCCAGGGACCCTGGGCTTCTGGCTGGTCATCCTATACAATGCTCCATCTTCTATCCTTGATCATTTTCACTGACTCTTTCCCCGTTCCTGGAACTCTCTCCTCATATCTGTGTGCTAGTATTCCTGGCTTCCATTAAATCTCACCTAAAGTCTCATCTTCTGCCAGAAGATTTATCTAGTCTTCCTTAATCTTGTGTTTTCCCTTTGCTACCACTCCCAATATTCCCCTGTGTAGCTCTTATTTGTACTTGGCTGTTTTCATGTTGTCACCCCCATTGGACTACGGATTCTTTGAGGGCAGAAACTGAGGTATTCGTTTAGTTTTTGGTCCTTTTCTTCCCTGAGGCTTAACCCAGTGCCTAACATGTAGTAAACAATGAATAAATGCTAATTGGCTGATTGGGAAGACGTCATCATGTCTAGCCAGGAATATTCAGGAAAGTTTCATGGAAAAGTTGGCGCCTGAGCCTGGAAGGAAGAGAAGGAAATGTTTTATCAAATGACCTGAGGGAAGGGCCGGGGACCACTTCAGATGCCACATGACAGACACAAAGACTTGGAGATAGGAACCTGGTTAAAGGAGAATGGTAATGACTGAGACAAATTATGATATTCCAAAATCTTGCTTCCAAGCAGTAAATATTTTGGGGGAAAAGATTCAGACCATCTTATAAAAGAGTATGACAGCTACTGTATTTTCCCTGGCAGACTACAAGCTCCTTGAGGGTAGGGCTAGTTTTGGTTTGGACACCCCCTCCCCCAGCCTCTAGCACAGGGCCTCATGAATAGCAGGTGATGAGTAAGGGGTTATTTAAAGATAAATGTCTCTTGGGCACTGCTAAAGCAAAGTTCATTATGGCAGAGATGGGAGGAATCTTAGACTACAGAACATCAAATGGCAGGTCTAAGAGTGAACTCATTGATGATCAAGTCCATTCTCCTTATTTTTCCAAAGTAGAAAACTGAAGCTCAGAAAGAGGAAATAAGTTTCCCCAGGCCACTCAGCAAGTTAGGGAAAGAGAGATGAATAAAATCCAGATTTTCAAACAATTCAACCATGGTCTTTCCACAAAGGAGCAATTGAAAGTATACACTTATTTCAACCTAGAAGATTTTTGCATCTTTTTCCCACTCACACTCCCCTCCCCAAACTTGGAATGGAGGAATAGGAAGTAAAGACATGGAAGGAGACCAAGGTTGTGGTGATGGTAGTGGTTTGACCTTCATTCTTGAAGAGTACCATGGCATCAAGGATGTGATACCATGACATGTGGGTAAATTGTAGCCACTTGGACTACAAGGAAGTCTGGCTGAGACCCTGAGAGTGTAGCCCTCTCCTGGACATCACATTCACGATCTTCCCTAAGAGTGTTCTCAGCCCATTTAGCTGTTTATATGGCATTCAATGTCCATTTTCTCTCACTCTGCTCTGGACCATTACCAGTCATCTTGACTGATGTCTTGCCACTGGATTCTGATGAATCTGGAGGAGAGTGAGCCTGATGACATTGTCCTCCCCTTTTGCCCAAGTGAGACAGACCTTTCCTGAAGTCCTTCTAGGTTATCTTGGACTGAAAAACTGTTTCACTCCATCGTTTTGTGGATCCTGTCCCCAAGAAAGCTTTTAGAGGCTTGAATTAACATTGTTTCCAAGGGAAACTGGGGAGAGTTCAGATAAACTTCCTGGATTCCCCCCACCACCTTTGGAAATTCCTTTGTACACCCTAAGGTGAGGTATTACTTTGAGTTCCTGTTCTGCCTCTGATCAGCTGTGTGATCTGGGACAAGGCATATTCATTCATTCATCTGTACATTCATTGTTTGCTGTATGACCTTGGGCAAAGGACATTGTTTCCTTCACTTATCTACTCTGACCTGGAATAATATATGTTCAATCCTTCATTCTCTGATTTGCTGTGTGATCCTGAGTCAGGTGTTCATTTCTTTACCAATCTTGAATACATGTAGGCAAAGCACATTTATTCATTAACTGATCTCTATGGTGATTTGGGACAAGGTGTATTTATTCATTTGCTGATCTGTGGTGCGATCTTGGGAAAGACATATTCATTCATTCATTTGTCAAGTCAAGTCAAACCAACAAGAATGCATTAAGCACTTATACTTAAAACTCAGATATTGAGCTCTGAAGAGAGAAACAAAGGCAAAAACAGTCCTTGCTCTCAAGGACTTCACAGTCTAATGGGAGAGTCAGCCTACAAACAACTATGCATGTATGTATACATATGTTCATACATATATGTAGGTATACATATATATATGCATGCATACATACATACAAGATACATTAAAAGTAATCTCAAAGAGAAAGCTTTAACACTACAGGGGATTGTAAAAGGCTTCTTGCAGAAGGTGAGATTTTAGCTGAGACTTGAAGAAAGCCAGAGAAGCCAGGAAGGAGAGCATTCTAGACCAGGAAGGCAGGAAGTGCAAGTGGGAGATGGAATGTCATGAGTAAAGACTATCAAGTATCCCAGAATCACTGGACCATAAGAATATAAGTATGATTGGGGACAGAGGAGGTAAGTATAAGAAGACTGGAAAGGTAGGAAGGGACAAAGGCATAAGGGGCCTTAAAATTCAAAAACAGGACTTTATATATCCCCAGGTACTGGAGACCCATCAGGGTTGGAGTGAGGAAAGATGAGAGAAGGAGATCAACCAGCAGATTATTGCAATAGTCGAGGTGTGAGATGATAAAGGCCTGCACCATTGGGATGGTGGCAGTGTCAGAGGAGAGAAGGGGATGCATAGAAGAGGTAGAATCAACAGGACTTGGCAACAGATTGCATAAGGAGGCTTGAGAGAGAGTGAGGGTCAAGGGTTCCATCTAGGTTGTGAGGCTAGGTGACTAGGAAGACAGTGGTGCCCTCAATAGTAATAGGGAAGTTGAGATGAGAGGAGGGGTTTTATTCATTCATTCACTTACTCATTCATTCATTATTTGCCATGTATAAGACCCTACATTAGGTTTTAGAAGGTAAGGTGATAAATAAGAGAGTTTCTATCCTTAAGAAACTGATCTGTGTGTTCATCCTTCATTTCCAAAGAAGACCATGACATCAGAGAAATGATGATATGACTTGCACTTGACTTTGTTTTGAGTGAGGGAGGGCTGTGCAAGATCACCAGTCTCATTTTCTCCTGCTGAACCATCTAGATCCAGTGACCAGATATTCATCAAGATGACTGGAGATGATCCAGGATGCAATAGAAGACCTTGGCCTTTTTAGGTTAAGACCTTTTCAGGTACTCATTTAGAGGGAAGTAATGCCCATTCAGTGAATAGACCTCTTTAAGAAGTAGTCAGGGAATGGCCTTTTTAATGAACAAAAGAAAAATAACTAAACCAACAGAAACTGTTACTAGGGATAGTCACTCTAAGCCAGCCATTAAGTGGAGCTTGGGCAGCGACCTATTGTTGTCCAGCCCATGGATTTCGGAGGGTGCTGGGTTTAAAGTTTTGAGAACAAGAAGGAAGGAAGAAAGAAGGAAAGAAGGAAGGGACATCTAGCCAGTGAACACCAAAGCCCCAAAGGAAAGGGAGAGGGAAACAGAAAGGAGAGAATGAGCTGGGTTAGTTAGCTAGCTGGGTCCCCACTCAGGCAGCTCAGTCTTCTTACAGTTTGTGTTCATTCTTTGTTTTCTAAGAAGACCACGCCATCAGAGAAATGATGGCATGACTTGCACTTGACTTTGTTTTGAATGAGGGAGGGCTGTGCAAGGCCACCAGTCTCACTTTCCCCTTCTGAGCCATCTGGGTCCAGTGACCAGATATTCATCAGGATGACTGGAGATGGTCGAGGATGCAAGGGGAGACCTCGGACTTTTTAGGCTGGCCTTTCTAAGAAATTCATAATCAAGAAGGAAGCTACAAATAACTATAAGGCATTCTGTGATAGATCCCTAGAAAGAATGCAAACAGAGCTTTACAGGTACACAGGTGAGGCAGACATTACCTTGGGCTGCAGGGTTGGGAGAAGGACCAAGGAAGACTTCCTGGATGAGGTGGCATTTGAGTCAGACCTTGAAAGATTAGTGAAATTTTAACAGAGAATGAGGGAGCAGGGAGCAAAGACATGGAGGCAGAAGAGTAAGGGCCCATCCAGGGAGCAGTAAGAGGTCCATTTTCGCCAATGGTGGATAGATTATGTAAAAGAAATCAGTGGGGGTAAAATTGCAAAAAAAAATTGGGGGCTCAGGTTCCCTTCTCCTCCCTGAACTTCCCCATCTGTCAATGGAGGGGGTTCATTTCTATCTCTCAGTGTGGGTTCTAGTCCAGCCTTAAGGCTTTGAAGGCTCAATAAATTCTAACCATCTTTCCTACAAGGGGCTGAAGAAGGAAGGTTGAGTCTTAAGTGGTCATGATTTCTCGGATTTCCAGGCTGGGCTTATGTGACTTCTGCAGTCATTCAGAGATGCTGGGACTTAGGGGCTGTCAGAAGAGGGGGATATGCTTGGCAGAGCTCTCTCCCCACAAACCTGGAGCTCTGCTTTCTGAACAGTTATTTGAAATCAATGCCAAGACAGTCACTAAGGGTAGGGAGGGGAACCAATGTGAACCTCCAGTGCCTTCCAACGGGCTTACTTTTGATATCCCATTTGCTATCATTTTCCCAGCATGAGCTCGGCTTTCACAGCCCGTTGAGTTTTCCCTACAGTTTAGATGATTCGTGTTTTTATTGGCTGCTTAACTTTTATTAGAAAGAAAATGCCAGGGAAAGGAGCAAAGCTATTAGAGAAATGCAGCCCAGGAACAATGGCGGGCCCCGATTTTAGCTACTCACAGGCCAGGCTACTGTTTTGGGGGCCCCAGAATGCCTTGGGAGGGGATGACTACAGTTTGGCTTGGTCTCATTCTATTAAATATACCCCACAGTCTGAGAAATAGAAGCTGTAAGGGAAGAACCTTCCTGGACCTTGACATATGCTCTGTCCTCTAGAATACTGACCTGGGAATGGAGCCTTCGCTTGACCCCAGAGACAATGAGAGGCTTGGTTTTTTCTTCAAATTCTTTCCAGTCTCCAAATGGCAGAGAATAGAATTTCGAAGTGTGGAAGGACCTGGGTCGGGGGAGGGGGGTCATCCGGTTATAGGATCACAGATCTAGGGATAGAAGGGACTTCAGAGGCCATGCAACCCAATTTTACAGTTGAAGAAACTAAGGAGTTTAGGTGACTTGCCTAAGGCCACATAGTAATAAACACAGGAACAAGGTTTGAATACAAGTCTTCTGTCACCAGAATAAATGACTTTTCCACTGTCCTATATAATCTAATGTCTTTTTTAATAGATTTTATAGATCTATTGTTTTATAGATGGGGAAACTGAGATACATAGAGGTGAGATAATTTGGACACCCATTCACACTGGTATTTGAACAATGCCAGATGACTAGTACGCAGAAGTACTTACACACATCTGCCCTGGTATTCAGTCCCCATATACTCCTTTGAGAATCACAGAGACCTATTCTCCAGTGTTCCAAAGGCAGCCATTCTAGGATCATGCCAACCCATTCCCATCCCACTCCCACCTCCCAGAACTATGAGGTCATGTGAATTTTTTTGTAATGGATAGTGCTAGCTGGATTTAATAGTTGCACATGCTCCTTAAAAGAAAAGTGGTGTTTGGAGGAGAATGTGGGAGATTGGAGGGGAGAAGGCTGTCTTTAGGCATCTATGTGAGCTTTACTTTGGGGATAGAGTGATTATTAACCTAATTTCCATTTCCATGAAACTTTGTGGTTCATACAGTATTTTTTTCAAAATCCTGATAATTGGTCAATGTAAGTATTTTTATCCCTGTGTTATAGGTCAGGAAACTGAGGTTCATAGAGAAGAAAAGAGTACCATGACTAGGATCTGAACCCAGGTCTCCTGTCCAGACCTCTTTAGTGCCTCCAACCTCTGAGCATGACAGAAATCATGGTGGGGAGGAAGCCTGATGCTTTGCATTGAGATAGGCCAACTGTCTCCTCTAGAAAGAGGCTTCATACACCCTGGGAAGGGAGGAAGGCCTGGATGGACTGGACCTTGGATTAAGAACAAGCTTCCTACCCCTAACAGCTCACATCCTGCCATAGCCAGAGGATTCAACTCAATTCAATTCAATTTAATGAGCGTCAGTCAGTTCCTGGGGATACAAAGAAAAAATTTATCCCTGTTCCCCAAAGAGCTCATGTTCTCTTGAGGGATATAACTATACAACAAGTACACAGATAAATGAATTCAAGATATTTGAGAAGGGAAAGGGTGCTTATGACAGAGAGATTAAGGAAGGCTACTAGAGTCACAACAACTGAGTCAAGACCAAGGAAGACAAGGATTTCAGGAGATAAAAATGAGGAGAATTATCCAGGAATGGAGGAGAATCAGCAGAAATACACAGAGGCAGAAAGAGAGTGTGGAGTTCCTAAAACAACATAGAGTCCAGCTTGATTGGCAGAACATGTGATTGGGATTAACACGAACAAAGTCTGGAAAGGGAGGTGGACACCAGAACTTCAAAGGCTTTAAACATAATATCAGGTCGAGGAGTTTGCATTTTACTCTAGAGGTAATGGGGAGCCACTGATGATTTTTTGACAGAGAATGACCTGACCATGCCTGTACCTTTGGAAGATTCCTGCATGGAGAGTGAATTGGAGAAGATGAAAATCTGGAAATAGGGAGAAAATAAGGAAGCTATTGTTTTAGTTCAGGTGAGAAATGATGAAGGTTCAGAGTATTTATGACATGAGTAAAGAAATGGGGTTCAAGGAGAAATGAGTACAGTTAGAATCAGAAAGACTTGGCAATGAAGTTGGGGGTGAGGGAAAGGAAGGAGGCAAGAGTGATGCGACATCAGTCATCAGCTAGCGCCTACTACATGCCAGGTACTGTACTAAACAATAGGGACATAAAGAAAGGCAAAAAATGTACCTGCACCCAAGGAGCTCATAGTCTAACGGGGAAACAAAATATTAACAATCATGTATAAACAAGATATATACATATATACATACATATATATACATATATATGTATCTATATATATACAGTAGAGAGAGAGAGAAGATAAATAGGGGTATCTCAAAGGGAAGGGAATACATACAGTTAAAGAGGACTGAGAAAGACTTCTTGTACTTTGGGGGCTTTAGCTGAGACTTGAAGGAAACCAGAGGTTGAGTTGAGGAGGAAGAGAGTTTCAGGCATGGGGGAAAGCCACTGAAAACATTTGGGGCCATGAGATGGAGTAGACCCAGGGTCCTTTCTAACAGTCACAGAGTCAAGCAAAGCGAATTCACAATTGGCCACATCTAAATCTGTATTCTCATTCTGCACCGTGTATCTGTCAGCTCTCCATCATGAGGTGGGTAGCATGCTTCTATCCTCAAACATCTGGAATCATGGCTGGCTGCTGGCTATTGATCAGAGCTCTTACACCTTCCAAAGCTGTTTGTCTTTACAGTGTTGGTCTTATTGTATAAACTGTATGTCATTTTAAAATTATTGACTGGGATGAGATGATAAATAGATGATGATTCAAAATCAAGGTGAGATGAGAGATATCTTCCTGACAGCAGAGAAGGATGGTGGGAAGTTAGGGGGTTGGCAATTCAGTTTGTGCAGAGCCTGGACTTTGCAGAATTTTAGAACAAGAAAAGGCCTTGCAGATCATATGACCTAAATGATCATTTCATCTTTTTATAGGTGAGGAAACTGAGGCCTAGAAATGTTAAATGACTTGTCCAAAGCTGTACAGGTAGTAAGAGGCACAGCCTCAATTCAAACCTGGGGCTTAGAACTTCAAATCGAGTGTTCTTCCTACCATGTCACACTCACTGACACTAACCAGGGCTTAGTCAAAAATATTGGAGGGCCTTCAGAGATCATTTAAACTAGAGGTTCTTAATCTGGGGTCCATGAATACCCAAGAGACCCATGGATAGATTTCGAGGGAACCCTGTGCTTGAATGGAAGAAAAAGTATATCTTTATTTCACTATTCTAATTGGAATTTAGTATTACCTTCAATTACAAATTTAGACAATGAACATTGGTCTGAAAAGGGCTCCCTAGACTTCCCCAACCTACCAAAGGGATCCATGATGAAAATGGTAAAGAAATCCAAATTTAGTTAGTCCAAACTCCTTATTTTGTAGATGAAGATGGTACTCTATCCATCCACATCTTCCTCTTTAGAGGCAGAGGACTCCAAGGGATCATTCTAGCTTTAAGACTCAGCAACTTCTGGCCCTGATCCTTTCATAGGATAACCCTGTCAAATCCCACCTGGAGAACTGGGATTCAACTGGTCAGTAACCAAAGATACATGAGTTCTCCTGGTTCTTCTTCTTTCTATTTGACTCCTTTTCTTCTTTGCTGTCTCCTAGCCCTAAATATAATTGACCTCTCAAGGCGCTGTCCTCAGCTCTTGTCTCTGCTTTCTCTACACTCTGTTCCCTTGATGATTGCATCATCTGCCATTGGTTTAGCTATACTCTTTATGCAGATGATTCCTAAATCAGGATATCTATTCTTTTTCTCTCCAAAATTCTAGGCTGACTTTCTGTCTACTGGACAGTTTCACCTGGATATCCTGCCAGAATCTCAAACTCAACATATTCACAATGGAACTCATATTCCCTACCAAACCAAATACTTCCAAATACTTCCTCTTCCAAATACTCATGCTTCTGCTGAATGAGGAAAACCAACCAGTACATGAATTATAAAGTAGGTCTTTAGTACTCACTATGTGCCAGTCACCATATTATGCACTAAGACTAGAAATACTAGTAAGACTATAGAACAATTATAAAACCCCTGATCTCAAGGAGCTCATATTCCAAAAAAGGAAGGCAACTCCCATAAAAAAACTGTGGTCAAAGATGTGTGTTTTGGATGGAGGCACCATAGAAATGGTGATTGGAGTCTTAGGATAAAGAATTGACATGCTTTTTGGGAATGGTAGTGTCAATTTGATTACGGCTCTCAGAGCTACAGTTAGAAACTATATGAAACATCATCTCCTTTCCCAGGATTCATTTCTTTGGTAATGTATTCTACATAGCTTCTCCTGTGTAATTTTTCATTTGTAATATGCTGTAACCTACTTACACCCACCACATTTCTCTCTGTTGCCCTTTGGGTAATCTACAACTTTAATTCCTCAAAGACTATGGTACTCCATGATTCACAGTCATATAGAATAACCTGAAGAATACTGTTAAAAAAAAAACACAAGCCTTTGTTTCAGGAAGAAGCTTGATGGTCATGAAGAGTGCTACAATTTTCTAAATGCAATATTTAGCCAGATATTCCCCTTCTTTTCAATTCTAGGCTCAGTTCATCACCCACCAGCCATGCCTGTACAATATATACATACCAGTGGACCAGCCCTATGGGATGTCAATTCAGTGGTATATCATATTCAATACAATAAGCATGATTCATCCACTTGGCTTATCTTGTATGGATAGGTTGGCCAAACCCCTTTGAACGATTAGATCTCACTTAGAAGGCCTGAAAGGTGTCTGGATTGGATGGAATCAATTGTCCCTTTATAGATAAGAAAACTAAAGATCAAAAAGGTTAATTTACTTGTGTAGAATTACCCAATTAATAAGCATGAACCAAGGTACCTGGGTAATTCTAGACAAGTATATTTCTTGTTGCCTTTCCACACGCCATCATAGAATCTCAGAGTTGAAAGGGACCCCAGACTTCCTCTAGTTCAATTCCCTTATTGTACAGAGTAGGAAAACGAGGTTAAGGGAAATGAAGAGATTTGCTCAACTTAAGAAGCAGGGTGTGTGCACTGTGTTATTTCCTTTACCCTGTGTTGTTTTCAATTCAAATTTGCCAGGCTTGAGGGTCCAGTAAATTCCTAGGTAGCTGTCTGTCTTCTTCATGGTCTGTCTCCATTTGTTACCATCCTCTCTCCTTTGACTGTTTCAGGGGTAACTGTTCCCACCTTGTCCTTTTCCCCTTTCCTTAGCTATCTGCTCCTGGATACAAAAGAAATCATTCATAAAGATTCATAGAGGGTTAGGGTTAAGGATCCTAAAAGATCATCTTAATTTACAGATGAAGAAACTCACGTTCGGAGACATTCAGCCCAGGGTCACCAAGCTAAAGTAGACTAGAACACAACTCTACTGCCTCAGTTCAACATTCTTTTCTCTATGCTTTAACAATCTTTGCCAGGGATAATAGGATCATGTATATTGACCTTGACCTTAGGGGTCATCTAGTCTAACTCCCTCATTTGGCATGGAAGGATACTGAAACTCAGGGAGGCTAAGAGATTTTCCCAAAGTTATACAGGTAGAAAAAATCAGAGGTGCCATTTGAACCCAATTCTTTTGACTCCAGAGTTGGTATTCTTTCCACTGCATGACAGTACTTATTCACCTCCCAGATGATTATACTAGAATTCCCAGTTGACACAAAGGGTTATGAGTCATCAGGGATCTGTTTGGAGAAGGCAGATAAGAACGTGGCTGGTGGAGCTCCAGTCTCATCAGACATAGATAGGGTTGAATCCGTTCTTGTGGCCTGATCTGGAGCCTGGAAAAAGCCGTGGGCTACCCTGCCTCTGGTTTCCCTGGGCTGGGGCATCCTGTGAGCTACAACTTCTGTTTGCCACCACTGACTCAATATACATCTTTCTAATGTGATTAGGCCTTTGCACAGGGCAAAGAGCAATTTATTACTCTGCCTCAGAGAGCTGAGGCTTCCTTTAAAAAATGGGTACTCCTGGAGCCAGCAATTACTTCAAAATAAATTTACCAAAGACAAAATGGGGCCTCTTGGGTCAGGAAATGACTTGCCTGTTTGGGGCTGTGGAGACAAGGTGTTTATTAAAGGGCGCCTCAGTTTACTCTGCCGCTTCTTCCCCTTGAATAATTGTCCAATTAAATATAATCTTGAAGCCAGTGCTAACACAGGGCTTAGGCCGTGTGAAGAAGAGCCTCTTGAGGGACGATTAATAAATCCCACTGAGCCCTCACACCTTCGAAAGCACTTCTTTGGCTAAATTTGGAGGCGGGGGTTTTAGAGGGGAAGGCTTCCCTGGGTCTAAGAGCTCCTATTTAGAAATGAGCTCTTCTCCCCAAATAATTTATAGGCTTTATCTTCAGACCTTTAGTCAGTAGCCTTCTCTGCCCATTCCACAGTCATGTGGGTCACTGGAACTGTCAGACTTTTCATTGTAACCCATGACTCACCACATGATAAATTCATCCAGTTAATCTCTGCTCTCCTGCTAGCTCTGCACTGATCAACTTGCATGTTTTGGGATTTGTTAAGACTGTTTTTCTGGGAGGGGAAGGAAGGGACTGCTTGCCCTAAGTCCTTCCCTGGTCACCATGAGGTCACTAGCACATGACCTCTAGAGCAAACACATACATTGCCTAGGCAAATCTGAGATAAATTTTGTTATTTTTTGATGGTGAATTAGTATCTGACCTGACAGTGGTGTGCCAATGAAGGTATGAAGAGCATCTTGTGAATTCAGAAGTCTGGAGGATCTTAGGTTTTGGACTTGAGTTGACTGGTGGCAAGGGGAGAAATTTCTAGTAACTATTCCAAGAGATGACCACCACCAAGGTGACTGGCTCAAGGCCAGCCTCTTTTACTGGAAGAGACATGGACAAATGGGTGTTTAGACAGTGAAGGCCTCAGGCAAAATGTGGTCACTCCTATCTAGTGACTGTGCAAAGTGCTTCATATTTTGATAATTATGACTCAACCTCCTGGAAGATTGTAACAGGAATTATGTTACTTACTCTTGCATTCTTGTCAGTTTGAGTCTTCTATGTCTCTTTGTACTTCTTTTAGTGTGCAAGAAATAAATGCCTGTCCTTACCTGATTCATATTGTATATTGAATAAAAAGATAGGTGATAGAGAGATAGGTGGATGGAGAGAGAAAGAGAGAAATGTATAAACGGATGGACAGATAGATATGAAAATGAATAGACAGATAGATAAGGAAATGGATAGATGGATAGGTAGACATGGGAATGGATAGATAAATACGTAGACACATAGATAGATAGGTAGACAGATAGATTATAACATATTTATTAAGTGCTTACCTACATGCCAGGCACAGTGCAAAGCACTGGGGATATAAATATATAATCACCACCATCAAAGTACTTACATTCTAAGGGGGAAGACAACCCTATGTGGGTTAAGACTGGAAAGGATAGAAAGGGACAGAGCCACCACTGAGGATGAGAGGACCCCAGGGAGGAGGTTGACCATTGTGACCATGTGGCAGACAAGGTGGAGTCAATAGAGTCCAGACAACAGTGCCCAGAAACTCTAGGCTTGAGCCAACACTAAAGCTATAAGTAACTCGTCTCTGGGGGCTGATGTGGGGGTGCAACCAAAAGTAAACGTCATGGACTAAAAAGTAAATTTCCACAACGGGACTTCAAGCAAAGCAGTTGGAACTGAAGAAGCCAAGAAGAGGAGTCAGTGACGCCGTCTTCACCCAACCACAGACACTTGTAAATCATCTCCCCTGCAGTAGCCACCTGCCTTTAAGGCCTTTAAGCCAAGGGCCGAGTCCTGCCATTTCTTACACAGGAGAACAGATTGTCTTCTCATTACCTGGTCTGTTCTTTCTCGGGTGGGGGCGGGGGAAGGGGAGGAAGGGAGGCGGGGAGGAAGGGAGGCGGGGAGGAGGAGGCTCCCTCCAGAAGGAGCTGCTGGGTCCTCATTCTTACCTGACACCAGCTTCCCCAAACTTCTGCGATGCTTTGGGTGTCCAGTAGGAGGGGTAATGGGTGATAACACACATAACATATCCCCCTTAGCACCTGGTGACTCTTTGGGAGAGAAAGGTCACCGATGTATGCAAAGACAGGGAGACAGGAAAATCTATCCAAGGAACAATGGGAAGTTGAGTCGAGGCAGAAGGAACAAGTAGACAAACCCTCTATTCCCCTGGAGCTTTGCCACATACTTTGGTTGCCTCTGCCATAGTCTTCTAAGCTGTCCCGGGCAGTTCTGCTTAGCCAGTTATCTACCTCTTAGCTCATCCCCTCTGCTAGCCTCGCTTCCCCTCCTTCAGTCCCCTTTTCCCCACGGATCTGGGGTCTAGGAGGGATTTGTGGCACCTTTAAGAAAGCTCTCTGGGCCTTTCTTTTTGTTCTCTCGGGGGCCGCAGAGCTGGCAGGGTGAGGCCTGCCCGCAAGCTTGGAGCTGGGCTCTCGTAATGACTGTGGTACCCCACTGTGCGAAGGCCGGCCAGGTCCATGCGAAGGCATTCTTCGCCCGGCCCCGCGGGGGGAAGGAGTCGGATTTGTCTGCCAGATTCACAGCCATCGAGGTGATCCGGGTTGAAAGAAAATCAATAAGATGTGTCCATTTATGCCTCACAAAGGAAGAAAGGTCTGAAGAACAGACACAGGACGTGATTCAAGCACTGGAGACTTAATAAGACTTCTGCTCGTGTTTGAAGAGGATGGTAATTTATATATGACTTTGAACTGGCTTTTTTTTTTTTAAAGCTTCATAACTATCAGGATCCAGCCTTCTCCAGGAAGCAAGGAAAAGGAGATTTGATGCTGTCTTAGAAGACCTAACCTATTTGGGAAGGCCGCGCTGAAAAGTTCAAAAAATTGTGTTTTAAGAAAAGATAAAAGGACCGTGCCATCTCACCGTAGCCCCCATTGATCGCTAGTGAGAAAAACGAGTTTCAAGGATTTGGGAGCGGGACATGATGACAAAGAAGGGGAGGGAGGCCTGCAAGCCTTTCTCTGAGGGCGGCAGGTAGCCACGAGCTCTCATTACTGGCTGGCCTGTGGGCTCAGGACACTGAGAAAGCTGGGGGCATGTGAAGAGGTGGGACCCCAGGCAGAGACCGGGACCAGCCACACTGATCCCACCTGGATGGTTCCACCTTTTCTTTCTCTCAGCCATGATCCACCTTTAGTTCCCAAAGTACTGAGAGGAAAGTGGGTGGGGTGGAGGTGGGATCAGCTCCTTCTGTCTGTCTTTATCGCTGTTCCTAGCCCTGGTCTATTCTGTGAAATTCAACAAACATTTATTAAGAGTCTGCGATGTGCCACATGAGCCCTATTGAAGGTATTCAACACAGCAGCACAGAGAGGAGAGGATCACATCTTCTTAGAGCTGGGGAGGGGGGGGACCTCTGAGAGCATCCTAATCATCTTATAGTCCCAGAGGCACTTCCGGGCTGATGCTGGTCAATAACCATAGAAAGCATCAATAATCTGAAGAGCACCCAGAGGAGACCCACCAGGATAGTGAAAGACCTTGAGATCATGCCATATGAGAATCATATGAAGAAACCAGAAATGATGCTTAACTTGATGAGAGGAAACTTGGAGGGAGGGGAGAGGTACCAGGGAGGAGAGAAAATGGCAGGGAATGTGATGACTGACTTCAAGTGTTCAAAGGACTGTCTAGACAGCTGTTTGTCCCCAAAGGGCAGGGCTAAGAGGAATTTGGGCTTGATGTAAAGGGATCCCTCCTAACAATTAAAGTTGTCTAAGTGTGAGATGAGGTGCTTTAGGAAGTATTAAGCTCTCTTCTTCATCCTTACCCCCATTCCTCCACTACTAGAGGTCTCTTAAGAACTTTGGATTGATTGTGAGACATGGGAGATGCTGGCACAGGACTGCCCAGCACGGATGCCCACATCAAAGAAGGCACTGCATTCTATGAGCAAAGCAAAATTACAGTAGCTCAAAGGAAATGTGAGATGCACACATTTAGAGACACTTCCACTCCAAATATTCACATGGATTATTTGTGCCCTACCTGTGGTAAAACATTCCAAGATCATATTGGTCTGATCAGCCACAGTCAGACACACTGTACCTTGACCCTGACACAGTGATGTCATTTTGATCCTCCTCAAGAACAAAGAACAACTGACCAAGCAACTAAAGGTCTTGAAATACTCATCAGGGATGCTACTGAGAGTATCTTACTCAAACATTGGCTGGGATCAGTGGATTGAGACTCTGTGATCTAGTTTGACCCACACCTGAACACAAATCCCCTCTACACTCAGCAACCATGAGGAAGTGGTCTTCCAGCCTTCTCTCAGAGATCTCTGCTTGCGTGGAGAACTTAATGCCATTCAAGGCAGTCAACTCCATTTGGGAAGAGCTCAAATTATTAGGATTAAAAAAAAATATATCAAGCCCAAATCTTCTTCTTTGCAATTTTCACTCAGTTCTGCCCTGTAGGAACAAGGTTGAATTTGTCTTCAACATGATAATTCTTTGAGCACTTACAGACATATGTCTCTCTCCTTAGTCTCAGTTTGGGGCAAGATCTCTCCAAGAGGAAAGGCTGGAAGGTGGGAGGGGAGGCAGGTTGGATACCTGGGGGCTATGGAACAGAGAGCTATCTTCTCCTTAGAAAAGAAGATACCGTAGTAAACAGCTCCTCTCATTATCTGGGTCTCACCTTGAGTTAAAAATATTGGGGAGAGGGGGAGCCAAGTGAAAAATGCTGGGGGTGCAAAAGAGAGCAAAACAGCTAAGGGGGCAGTGACACTGGGAGGAAGAGGTCCAGCCCTTAGCCCTATGAGGTTGGGAGAAAACAGGTGCCCTTGGAAAAGGGGCATCATGTCAAAGGTAATTTGAGATAACTTTGCCCCCAGGAAGATTGATCTGGAAGTCAGTTGTGGACCCTTGTGGCCAAGGAGACCTGCAAGTGATCTCCAAGATCCAGATGGGAAGCCTGGAGAATTTGTTCATTCATTGCTTTTAACCTAGGCTGTAGGTTTTACTCACTTTTATCTCCCTTTGGACTGCCTTTACTAGGGGCATATGAATATGCGTTCATTAAATGGCTTATTTATTTGAACCCTCATGCTCTGGAGGATATGCCCTATCCATGAGTAACAAGTGGACTAAGGGAGTCTTGGTAAGAAAATGAACTATTAGAAAAGGAAAAAAATCAGTAATGATGTGAGAATGGAGGGTTATAGATGAACAGTCCATGAAAACTCTAGGACCCATAGATCATAACATGACCTAGAGGAAGTTTTCCAAAATGTTGAGTAGAATCCCTGTAAAGGTTCTTGGGAAAAACCTGGACACAAATTACACAGGTTACAATCTACACTGATGGAGGGAATACCCATATTGGTGAGATCCCAAATGTACATTCCTATATTCTAAGTTCCCTTTCAAGAACTGATAGTCTATCTTCTATATTCTAGCCTCCCTTCTAGCTCTGACTTTCTACATTCTATGTTCTAAAGACTGTCACTCCAGGACTCTAAGTTCTATGTTCTCTCCTGGCTCTGATGTTCTAAAGTCTGTCCCAGGTCTGACATCCTAGATTTTATGTACCATGCTTCAAAGTCCATTTTATCCCTGACATCATTCTAGGGTCTGAGAAAAGGGCAGATTACCTGGGCCCAGAGCTTCTATTTCTATAAGGAGGAGTGTGGTGTGTGTGTGTGTGTGTGTGTGTGTGTGTGTGTGTGTGTGTGTGTGCATATGGTGGAGGTGGAGGTTCAGGCTAAGGATGGCAGAAGCTCAGGCCAATGCAAAAAGATCCCACTAGTCAGAGCAGATTAAAGTTGCCCCCACCTCCTACCAAGCTCTAGACCAATTGGTTGCTGTCCCTGGCTGAACTAGAAGAATTAGTTTTTTTCCTTTTTTTCCCCAAAGATCCTCATTGGAATGCTAATTTTGATTTTGATTATCTGTCATGGGGCCCTTTGAAGTTCTTCAGACAAAAATAAACATTCTCCCTAACAGAGGGGATTATGCCCGTCTTGTTCAGAATCATCTGACTAAGAGTGACATCCAATTTCAGAATATCCCGGGGTTTAGGAAGGCCACTGAGATGGTGGGCCCAAGGAGGGGACTAGTGGCAGGGGGTCCCTCCTGTTTTATCAGTTTTCTGTAAATGGTTTAAAGGGGGAGGTTAGAGTTTAACCTCCAAATCAGAGCCCCCCTGTTTCTCACCAACCAGCTCGGAGATGGCAATGAGGAAAGATTTGGTTTAGGCATGGCTAATTCCCTTTAAATAAAGCCAGCCTGAGGTTTGACTTTCTTGTTCTAATCTTTAGCTGTTTTTATAAGTTGCCAGTATTTTCTCTTATGCTGTGCTATGTCCACTGAGGCACCTACCTGCCTACGGTTACTCCAGAATGGGCTTCTCAGGTAATTCATGGGAGCTGGCCTCCCAGCGGGAGGGGACCAGTCGCAGCTTTATGAGTCTGCTCGATTCAGGGGTGCTAATGGGGCTATTTATAAAGAAAGAAATATAATGAGTTATCACAAAACACAGCAAGGACTCGGGAAACCAGGCGCTTCCAATCCATCAACCATCCTCCCCGAGTCACTAGAGGACAGCCGAGGAATCTTGCCGGGGCTGTTGGGAATTTGGATTTTTCTTCAGTCTGACTTACACAGATTGGGGCAGCCTGTCTGTCAGCATTCATTTCCTTATCCCCTCTGACTTCTTAACAACTCCACTCCCTGAATGACAGCCCTAAAGGTCAGGTGAGGCCAGAGGCTCTGGACCAGCTGAGGGGATAGTGTTCTGAAGTTGGGAGTCGGGGTATGGTGGGAAGGGTTAGGTATTTAGTTTTGGTTTTTTGTTATCCCATGGATTGATCTATAAAGATAAAAGTGTGAGTGAGGCCATTTTTTAAAAGGGAAATGAAAACAAGGATGGCTAGATTAGCTAGAGTCATCCCCAGATGGACCTGGGAGTAAATACTTCCATGCCAGCTGTGGTATGATTTGTAACCCACCTTTCACAAAGGCCTTACAAATTTACACAAACCCCTCTCCATATCAGAGATTATTCCAGAGGGGTTGCTCAGTAGGTAGAGATCATGGAGGCTCTCTTGCCCTGTCTGACCAGTGCAGCATAGCTGGTCATGCCCACTCTTCTGGGGTCTGTGTGATGTGATGCCCGTTGTTGCAACCATGAGGAAATGTGGGAGCCTGGAAAGAGCTCGGGATTTGGCACCAAAGTATCAGAGTTACAACACCAATTCTTCTGCTTACTACACGTGGATACTGGGGCAAGTCACTGACTTTCTTTGGGTTTCAGGTTTCATCATGTGGGACTTTTAAGGTTCCTATGGGTCCTAATCATTTACTATCAAGTTTTTTTAGAGTATACACAGCACAGAGAGGTAGAAAGAGCACTGGCTTTAGAACCACTAGGGAAATCTGATTCTGTTTCTTATTATTCATGTGACTTGAGGCAAGTATGGTCCAGTACAGAGGTGTCAAACACAAATAGAAAAGGGGGCCACTAAGTCATCCCCAAGGATCCCCATGGGCCACATATTGACCTAGAAAACCACATGTTAATCTATTTATTTTTATTATTACATCAACACATTAAAATCAGATAGAAACTGCATTGTAATCTGGTTCGGACCATCCTCAAGAGTGTTGTGGACCCCATGAAGTCCACGAGCTGCATGTTGGATGCTTCCCAGTATAGCAGGCAAGGCAGACTCAAAAACATCTGGGTTAAAATCCTGCCTCAAACAGTTAGTCACGTTGTGCCTCAGTTGGATCACCTGGAAAACAAGGCAAAAGGACTAGGTGATCTCTAAGGTCCCTTCCTGCTCAAAACTAACTACTTTAAGACTACTTCTTATAGCATTACTGTGCTATACGAAAAACTGAGCAGGAAGCTCTCCGAGAAACCTGAAAAGACATACATGAGCTGATACAAAGTGAAATGTACTGTATACAAAGTAACAGCAACATTGCAACATGATCAGCTGTGAATGACTTAGTTATTCTCAGTGGTGTAAAGATCCAACACAACTCTGAAGGACTTGTGATGAAAAATGCTCTCCATCCCCAGAGAAAGGACTGATGTGTCAGAATACAGATTGAAGCATACCTTTTTTACTTTCTTTATTTTTCTAAGTTTTTGTTTTTGTTTTAGTCTATGTTTTCTTTCACATGATTAATGTATAACCTATACTGAATTGCTTACCTTCTCAATGGAGAGGGGGAGGAAGAAAGGAAGAAAATTTGGAATTCCAGGTTTTAAGAATGAATGTTAAAAATTGTTTATACATGTAGGGGGAAATGAAATACTAAATAAATTTTTAAAAAGAAAAAAATAACCAAAAATGACAAAATTGAATAGTACCTACAAACACTGTACTAAGAGTTTTTATATATTTTATCTTCATTTGATCCTCATAACAAACCCATGAGGTAAGTACTATTACTTTTTTAAAAATTAAAAACCCATTTTACAGTTGAGGAAACTGAGGCAGGCAGAGATTAAGTGACTTACCCAGAGCCAAATGTCTGAGGCTAAATTTGAACTCTGGTCTTCCTAACTCCAAGCCCAGTGCACAGTCCACTGCATCACCTGGCTGCCCCCATGAATACAAGAAGGACTGTATCTTAGCTAAACTTTCTATCTCCTTAAGTATCCAGCATGATGCTGTGCATATGGTAGGTGTTTAATAAATGTTTTGGGGAACATAAATGAATTTCATTACATGCCAAATTATACTCAGAATCAGAACAGGTCATGGCTAGAAGGAACCTCATATTGACTCATTTTTCTGATGGAGAAGAGATTTGCCATGGACCCCACAATGAGCAGGCCTAGATCCCAGATCTCCTGACTGCCAGTCAAGAACTCTTTCATAGTGTGACAAGAAGAGCCTTGGAATTGAAACCAGAATATTCACTTTCCAAAATGAGTCTCCAAGATACTTTGGCACAATGGAAATAACATGGCGTTAGGAACCAGGAGACTTGAATCCTGGCTCAGGTTCTAACTAGCTATGTGACCTTGGACCAGTCATTCATCTTTTAGTCCTTGGTGTCTTCAACTGTACAATGAGCATATTGAATTGAACAACTTCAGGACCCCTTTTAAATGTATATCCTACAGGTCTATGTAGCTTTAATACAGAATGTTCCCTTGGGAAGGGCTCCTGGAAGAGATGAAGTTTAGATATCTCCTTGTATAGAGAAGGAAACTGAGACCCAGGAATGAGAAGAGTTTTACCCCAGGTCACACAGTGAGGATGAGCTATACAGACCACTTTGATACTGACAAAAGGTCCCTGGGAGACCCACAGTCATGCTACCTTAACAGAGAGATATTCAAATTCTCCCTAGAATAACTTGAGGTGCTCTGAAGCCCATGTGGATCCCAGGACCCAGAGTACCCAGTCCTTGTGGGTCAATGAGGAGAATAAGTGCCTGGGTCTCATTAGCCAGAGGGAAGTAGAGGGACTGGAGACCACATTCCCATGGTCCTAAGCATTGTTTAAGCAATCACCCTTCACCTAAAGTCAGGATTCCAGAGTGGGGTTCTACAGTTTTGAAGGATCATGGAGACCGTGGATTTCATCCCAAAAACAATGACCAAGGGGGAAAGGACATTGGCATTGAGGGGACTGGGCTGGAATAAAGAAGTCTGAATGCAGCCAATCATCGTCATGAGAAAAGGGCACGGGGTGTTATCCTTCAGTACCATATCAGAAGTACTCAATGAGACAGGGTTGGATAGGAGCACTTATTAAGTTCTTGCTGGGCAGGCCAGGTAGCACCATAGTGCAGAGTGCTGCACCTGGAGCCAGGAAGACTCACGTTACTGAGTTCAGATCCCAACCTCAGACACTTACTAGCTGTGTGACCCTGGCCAACTTACTTAAACTTACTTGCCTCAGTTTCCTCATTTGTAAAATGAGCTGGGGAAGGAAATGGCAAACCACTCCAGCATCTTTGCCAAGAAAACCCCAAATGGGGTTACAAAGAGTTGGGTGCAACTGAAACAACTGAGAAACAAAAATGTGCCAGGCACTATACTAAACTCTGGGGCTATAAATAGAAATGAACAAGACATTATCTGTTCTCAGGGAGATTACATTCTAACAAGGGAAGATGTTATATAATGGGAACCTGGAAAGAGAGAAATAGAAGGGAAGGGAGGAAGGATAGTTGTTAGGCACAAAGTGACAGGTAAGAAGGAATCCAGAGAAGAGTCCAGGTGTGAATGAGGTGAAGAACAGCCAAGATGCCTCTTCAAAGGGTGGGCCCAGGAAGGGAATCACCAATCAGGAGAGGAGGACCTCATGCAACAGGTGAGGAAGAGGGTGCTAGATAAAGTTCAGAGGTAAGTGAATGAGCCCTTCCTAAAATGGTGGTCAGCCCAAGGAGAACTGAAGGATAAAGACTGTCAACTATAAAGGTAAAGTAAACTTCACAACAGATCATCCTCCCTTGGGAAGTATTATAGTCAGGTATTGTTGGGTTTGACTTGTGTATAGGGAGATAGTGTGGTCCAATGGAAAGGGTATGGGGCTGAGAGTGAGCAGACTTGGGTGGCTTTGGTTTGGTTTGGATTTTTCTTGGCTCTATCACTAATTTGCTATATGATCCTAGGCAAGTTTCTCCTCTTTCTAAACCTTATTAATTTTCCTCTATAAAATTAAGAGGTTGAACATAGTAATCTTTAAACTCTAATATTCTATGTTCTAAGGTCCCTAAGCTGACATTTTCCATTCAAACCAGGAGTTCCTGTAGATTTCATGAAGTCTGTGAACTTGGAGACCAAAAAAGGCCTCCTTGATTTTCACTAAACTCGAAATGAAATTTAGCATTTGCTTCAACTATTTAAAACCATAATTCTGAGAAGGGTTTCATAGGCTTCCCCAGACTGCCAAAGGAACCCATGACATATATCGGTGCTGAAGTCACTTCTAGCTCTGGTGTGTTCTATCTTCTAAGATCCCTTGTGGGTCTGACATTCTATTCTAGCCACCACAAGATTGTGGATTCAGAACTGGAAAGGCTTTAGAGATCATTCAGTTCAACCTGCTCATTCTACATATGAGAAACGGAGGTGTTGGGAGCAAGAATCAGACCATAAAGCTTCTAAGGTTCCGCCCAGCTCTGAAACTCTATGAATGTTTGGCACCTATGAACTGCTCCCCCTCTTTCCGGCTTGGGATCAGCCCCAGTGTTCCCTGTGAGGCCCAGCCCTGGGAAGGGAAGGGTTACAGCAGGCCTGGCCAGGGAAGGCTGTGGGTTCCCAAGCTCTAAGCAGCTTTAGCGTCTCCTACCCGAGTCCTGATTTAAAATTCATAAATGCTAATCCTCGGTAATTTACGGTTTAAAAAGCTGTCCCACTCCCAGGCCCCGTGGCTACAGCTCTGTCAGAGTAATTATGCTAGGGAGCTGAAATTGGACTACTAACTGAGATATTAAACAGGGTAGGAAATCCTCTTCCCTGGCAGCCGACCCAATTATTCCAAATAAGCAAACAGATTAGTGAGTAATTTTCCAGTTAAATCTGGTGATTGGTGCCAGAATCGTACGTTAAATATTCAGAAGTAAATAGATTAAAGATGAAAAGCACCCCCCTCCATTTTTTTCTTTCCCCAGCTTAATTTACTGTGTATATTAAAACTTTTTCACGAGGCAAAAATAATAATAAAAATATCAAGCAAAAACCACCCAGGGCCAACCCAGCCAGCCTCTCTCCAGCAAGACCTGAGCTGGGTGCTGGTGCTGTCAAGGACCTACAGTGGCCCACTGGCCCTGGGTAGTGGTGGGGGGATGTAGACTCCCCTGGTTGTCTCTAGGGTGCTCTCTTCCCAACACTTGACTACCCCAGGCTGGGTTCATGGATGGGACTAGGATGGGGGAGCTCACCCAAGATGCTTCAAGACTCATCATCTCTCTAAGGAGAGGGAGCCTCAGTGGCTGAGCCAATTAGTGCTGAGCGCAATCTGAGCTGAAAAGAAATCAGGTGGTGATGGTTATAGGTGGGGAGGGAAGGAGGGGGGGAGTTCAGCTGACACTTGCTGGTTTTAGGGACTGTCAACTTTAGACTCTGATTGGTCTTGGGGACCTGTCCAGCCCATGGTCAGGGCCTTGTAAGGTTCATTGGATCTTAGGATTCAGAACCAGAGATGGCCTTAGAGATCACTGACTCAACTCCTTCATTGTACAAATGAGTAACCCCAATCCCCTAGGACTAAGGCTCTCCTTTCTGGGAATATGCCATGACTCATTACTCTTCACAACCAACCCCACCCCTCCACAAACACTGCTGTCATCCCAGTAAATATCTCTCACCTGGTCCTGAATGACCTCCAGCCTCTCCCTTCTCTGATCCATTCTCTGATCTGATCTCCCTAACGCACAGCTCTATTATGTCATTCACCCACTAAAAAAAAAACAAAATAACTCTTCCATGATTCCCCATTGCAAGCAGGACAAATTACAAAATGCCTTGGACCGACCCTGGCCTTCAAAGCCCTGCACCATGTTTCAGCCTAACTTTCCCTATTTTTGCTTTATATAAATTTATTTATTTAACTTTTTACATTTATTTTCACAAAATTTGGGGTTCCAAAATTTTCTCCCCATTCGTCCCCTCCCCCCACTCCAGTACACTGAACATTCTAATTTCCCCTATCACCAATCTGCCCTCTCTTCTATCATCCCTCCCTTCTCTTGTCCCCACCTTCTCTTTTGTCCTACAGGGCCAGATAACTTTCTATTCCCCATTACCTGTATTTCTTATTTCCTAGTAGCAAGAACAATACTCAACAGTTGTTCCTAAAACTTTGAGTTCCAACTTCTACCCATCCCTCTCTCCTAAACCATTCCCTTTGGGAAGGCAGGCAATTCAATATAGGCCATATCTGTGTAGTTTTGCAAATGATTTCCATAATAGTCGTGTTGTGTAAAACTAACTCTATTTCCCTCCC
>CM053772.1:238707360-238771807 GCA_028658325.1 Potorous gilbertii | reverse complement strand
AAAGTACCCTTCTATGGTCTTATTTTTTTTCCCTTTTCTGGGCATTTTCCCAGCCAGTTACTTGACTTCTGAGATTCCTCTCCACCCCCACCTAGATCTGCCCAGCTAGTGCTTGGGGTCTGAGATTCAAATGCTTCTCCCCAGCCTCAGGGCTTTCGGCTGGCCTGGTTGCTATTCAGGGTAAGATTAAATCAGGTTCTCAGGTGGGGGCAGGGTCACCTCCCAGGCTCAGTTCCCTCAGGGGGTTTATGCAGATACGTTCCATAATGGAGCTTTCTGCTTGAGCTCCTGCCTGTTCCAGGAGCCTCTGGCCACCTGCTGCCTCTGCTGCTGCCTCTTGAGGGGGCCTGAGTCATGGAGACACCCTGCTCCCCTCTCAGCCCGTCCAGACGTCTCTTTCACTGACCTGTGCATCTGTGGGTGGAGGGAGCTTCGTGGCCACTGGAGATTCCATCCCTGAAGCCTGCTCGGATCTGCTCACTCCTCTCAGTGCTGGGCAGGCAGTGCAGGCCTGGGCTCCGCTCCTGTCCAGGACATGAGGGACCTTTGGGGTAGGTTTTTCAGGGCTCTCTGGAACGGAAATCTCCTTCACCCCATTGCTGCATGGCTCCACTGTTCCAGAATTTGTTGGGAGTTCTTTTTATAGATAATTATGGGCTGTGGATTTTGAGCTAGCATATGTGAGTCTTTCTCCTCTGCCATCTTGGCTCCACCCCCTAACCTTCCTATTTTGCCTTTCTCTCCTCCTTTCCTAGCCTGTTCTTTGCCCACTCCACTTTTCTGTATTTATGTCCTACCCAAGGACATAAAGTTGTTTGAAGGCCCGACTTACGTGTCCCCTGCTCCATGAAGTCTTTCCTGATTCTTCTCCCAGTCAGAATCAATCTGTCCCTTCCCTTCTAACACTATTTGCCTCTCCTATGACATTTGTCACAACTGTATGATTATCATTGTGTGTTATTGACCTACCTAAACTGTGACTCTCAGGAGAGCAGGGGCCACACATTCCACTCCATACATACCCACAGCACCCAGCAAGTTCTCCCATGTCATTCTGGGCAAGGTGCTTTTGGTGATCCCTGGTTTCTTTATCCAAAAAAGAGAGGAGTCCAGAAATGTGTGTGGAGGGAAGGAGTGAAGTTTGGAAAGTCAGCCTTGACAGAATGTTGCCAGAGTCTTGGTGCTGTTTAGAGAATGTTAATGATGATGATGATGAGATAATAAAGATGGTAATCATTAGAACCATTGTTCTATGAAACATAGAATCCAATAAGCTTGTTAAATCAAATTCATTTGGTCAGGAGAGAGCCAAGAATACAAGATCCATGAGGGAGAAAGACCCCAGGACACCACCTGAAAACACAGTGGAGCTACTCCAGGGAGGAGCTCACCTGAGGTGTGGCTGCCAGGCAGCGAGATTACCCCATGTGGCAGCTTCCTGCTTGAACTAGCTGTTGATGGTATAGTGGATAGAGAGCTGGCCTTCATCAAGATCTTGGTTCAAATCTTTTCTCTGACATATACTAGCTGCAAGACCACAGGTAAGCAACTTAATCTATCACCTTCCCAAATAACTCTCTACAACAAGTTAATGATGAGTTGCCAGTTTCCTAACAGGAGGGAAAACACAAGTCCAGATGCTCAAAAGTAAATGGAACTGGATAGCAATCTCAATTTTCTTTATGCTGCTTAATGAGTAGATGAGTATTAGCTCTGGTTATACCTTCTAAATCTTGGGGCAAGCCCTGACCATTCCATCCTAGCTGGGCCCCTGAAGAAAATAGCTCCAATTTCCACATTGTTTTAATGTTTACCAAATATTTTCTTTACAACTATCTTGGGAGGTATGGAATGCAAGCATTATCCCTGTCTTACAGATGGAGAAACTAAGGCTAATGAGAAAAGGAGGAGAATGAGATAATATTTATAAAGTACTTTGCAAACCTTAAAGTGCTATATTAATGGCAACTATTATAATTCTTGCGGTGTCTAATTCTGGATTGACATTCTCTTCTCCATTGCAAACACATAGCTTTGTTTAAATCCAAGGTGGGAAAGACACACACACACACACACACACACACACACACACACAGACAGAGACAGACAGACAGACAGATAGACAAAAGCAGAGAGAAAAGAAACAGAGAGAAGAAAAAGACAGACAGAGATAAAAGAGACAGAAAGAGAGTTAAAAATGGTGGGAACCATGATCTGAGGAGAAGGTGAAGGACAGGGTGAGGCTATCATGGATGGGGTACAGCAGATTAAAGAATAAACCTAGAGACCTGTGTAGGTCCAGAGGCTAAGCTGATGCAGAGGACTCACCCAGTAGGGGAGTTTGAAAATTAGAAAAGAGAGCCCTGGGTTGGAGAGTCTGATCCCTTGGAAGTATTGACATCCTCAGGAAACTCAAGTCAGCAGAGGGGCCCAGGCAGGGTCCTTGACAAGGGCTAGCTGTGTCTATTAGCTGCCCCTTCTGATTAGCTGGCAGAGAGATTCAGGGAGACTGGACACTATTTGCAGCAGGTGCCCCTTCGTCTGCAGTGGGAGACCCGAGCTGGGAGCACCCTGCCCTTCCCCATCTGCCCAGGGAAGATGCTCACACTTTGCCCGTCCAGGGTAAGGCTGTACAAGGGGAGGGCATTACGAGCATTATCAGCTCCTGGAGTGAGGATAATTACTGGTCTCCTCAGAGTGAGGACCTGACAGCTCCTCACTCCACCCTGGGCAAACTCGTCTCCTTCCTGCCAGGACTCAGGCAGAGTGAAGTTTCTCAAGACCTGGGAAGCAGCCTTGGGCTGGGCCCAGGGTGAGAGGCCTGTCTTCCTTGGAGATCTTGCCCAGGATTCCCAGTCAGCTGTCTAAGCTCAGCCCCTTCTTTGGACCCCAGTGGGTCTGGCTTTTTGCCTAGTTTCTCCTTCGTCCCTCCCTGGAGCCAGGTAGAATACTACCTTCTCCTTCCCTTTCTCCCCCATCTCCCAACAAGGACACTGGCCTCCCCAAGGATTCCAGGGACCCCAATGAGCTCTCTCCGTTCACCTCCTCCTTTATCCTCCTTATATTTGGTATTCTCACTTCCATACTCCAACTCTCCTTTACCTATTATTCAGCTGAGACTTAGAGGGATACAGGAACAATTGGGTGGCCTGTGATTTGGGTGGTGGGCATCATCACAGTTAAGTAGCCCAGAAAATGAGTACCAGACTTGGCATCTATCTGATGGCTTCTCCAGACTGTGTCATAGATAAGTAGGTTTGTACATTCTATCTCTGCCTCTCTCTACCTCTCCCTCAATCTCTCTCTCTCTCTCTCTCTCTCACACACACACACACACACACACACACACACACACACACATACATACACACCTGTTAAATGGTTCTATATGCCAGGCACTGTGCTAAATGGTGGAGATACAAATAAAAATGAACAAAACAGTTATTACCCTCAAGGAACTTGTGAATGTATAAAGAGGAGCTGGCAAGGGGTAGGTCAAAGTTTCTAAGGAAGGGATCCGTGGAGAGTCAGTTGAGCTGGAAGTGAAGTAAGCATGTCTGGGACCCATCCTGCTCAGGCTAGGGACCCAATAGTCAGAAGAGTGAGCTCCAAGGAGGATCAAAGCTGCTGTCAAGAAGGTGAATTCTGGACAGCAGATTGAGCTGGGAGACCCTTGGCAAGTCATTTAACCTTTCTGTCTCAGTGTCCTCATCTGTATAAATGAGGGAATTGGACTTGAAGGCCTCTAAGCCCCCTTAGCCCTAAATCTATGATCTTATGATACTCTAGTCTTCAGGCCTGACTATTGTTCAACAATTTCCAATGCTCTGGTCGTTAAGAACTAGCTCAATCAAATGCCCTACATAATAATAATAGCTCGTACTGTAAAACTCTTTAAGGTTTATATATCTCATTTGATCTTACCATTACTTATGTGACCTTGGGGGCTATTATTCACCCCATTTTATAGATCAGGAAGCTGAGACTCCAAGGGTTTGTGACTTGCTTAGGGTCACATGGCTAGCAAGGGTCTGAAGAAGGATTTGAACCCAGCTTTTTCCAAGAAGAGGACAGCAGGAGTAGCAGCTCCCTCAGTCAGGACACTGGCCCTATTCCAATGGGGCCTATGATTATTATGTCATAATTGAGGGAAGACATAGAGCATATAGAGAAAGCAGTCCATTGGAAGGATGTCTTGAGACAGCAGAGTCCCTGGAAGGAGATCTCAGTGTCTGAACCAGAGGTGGGTGTGGGCAAGCTCTGCCCAGTGCCAGAGCATCAATGAAGATGTGAATGGGAACTAAAAGTGCGGCAGCTCCTCACCAGAGGAGATCCTGAAGGTTCCTATCAATTTCCATATTTATCCACCTAGCTGACCTGCCTCTCCTTCTCCAGGCTGAACTGTGCCTCCCCGCCCCCGCCATATAATCTCCACTCCCTCATTTTTAGAGGTCCATCATCAAATCACACACACACATACACACACGCACAACCTGAAAACAAAAACAGAAAACTGTATCTATTGTTTACTTGCTGTTTGCCCTTGGACAAAATATTCTGCTTCTCTGGTCCTCAGTGCCTTTCTCTAAGGCGTGAGGGTCTTTGGATAATGTCTGAAGCCCCTTCCAGCTCTGGATCCTTTGATCCGCCCCCTCCCCTGCTCTCCCCTAGTCACAGCCTTCCTCTCCTCCTGCCTATGCCTGGACCTGTGTCTAATACTTTGATTTCCAGACTTCAGCCCAGATTCACAGTCACACTCGCCAGTCAAAGCCCCAGGGAGCCATGATCAAATATCCCTGCCCAGGAAGTGGGCGGTATTCTCTCTTCTACAATTTATTGCACCTGGGATGGGTTCACAATCATCTTCTGTAGGGAAATCTAGGAGGAGGGGTCAATCCTCGTATGGAGAAGGCCATCTTCATGGAAGGAGATGGCCTTTTTGTTGGGCAGGACCAGGTGAGGGACTCCAACCCACTCTCTGACTTTTGTTCAGCTTAACTCCTAGCTCAAGAACTTCTTTTATTAACTTGGGTCTCCTCAGCAGTGCCCTTGGGGCCAAAGAATAATAAGAAGAATCCTTTACCTTTATTTTTACTATTTATTACATTTAAATTTTTTTTACATTACTTCTATTTCTGAAAATATCCTTCCCCCTCCCTTTCCCAATAATTCCTTGTAACAAGGGGGGTAAGAGAAAAAACTGTTTAGAAACATGTTCACCAGATCTGACAATATTACAATATTTTACACCCTTAAGGCTCCCCTCTGCAAATGACATATTTCTATAGCATTTTACAGTTCATAAAACATTTTAATATCTATCATTTCACTGGCTCTTCCTAAAAACACCATGAGATAGGCAAAGATTTATTAGCTCCATTTTATAGGTGAAGAAACTGAGGTGTACAGAGGAGTACTAACTTTTCCAAAGATACACATCCAGTTAATGGTAGAACCTAGAGTAGTTACTCGGACCTGCAACTTGGAACATTTCTTAGGGATTTAGACTCATGGCTCAGAAAAGAAAAAAAAAATCCAATGAGCTGTGGCTCATACTTCTAAACTTCCTTCCATTTCCCTTCATACTCTGACTCAAGGGAGGAAGCAGACAGGCAATAGGACATTGAGTAGGCACCCTTGGCTCTGTCCTTTGCTCCCTTTTAGTTTGCTGGAAGTAGACACTGATGTGGGTAATGCCCCTCTCAATATCCTTAAATGCTATTCCAGAGCCAATAATTGGTCCCCAAGTATTCATGCTTGATAGACCCTCCTAGGAGACCACACATCAAAACACTCATCTATTTTTCCCAATTTCTGTAGCTGTTAATTGGCTTTCATGATATCCAGCCCATTTTGTAGTTCTGGAGCTGTAGTTACATGAAAATCCCGAGTCCTCTGAACCAGGACCCAGAGAGTAAGAACATCACCCTTCTGCAACCTCCCTTAATCCCTGGTCCATTCCTTAGCTCTCTGACCCTCAACTCCATGTTTTTTGACTCTTGGATTTTCTTAGAGCCCCTCTTCATTCTTGACTATATGCATTTACACAACCCTGCTCAAGCACACATGTGCCTCAGTTTCCTCATCTATAAAGCAAGGAGGATTGGCATATGGTATTGCTAAGTTCCCTTCTAACTCTAAATCCATGAACCTATGGTATGTGTACACAAATGTAATTTGGGTTTCCAGTTAAGACTTGAGCATTTTGCCCTAACTGATGGAGAGAACATCTTTCACTTCTAAAGTCTTTATCTCTCCATGGATGTCTCTCTATCGAGAGAGACCAGAGCCAAGTCTATCAGGATGCTTGCAGCCCTCCAGACACTCAGGCCTCCTCTAGCATTCTGTGAGGTTAGCTTTTCTGGAGGACAGACGTTTTTCTGTATCTATCTAGGTGGAGCAGCAGATAGATAGGACACCAGACCTGAAGTCAGGAAGACCCGAGTTCAAATCTGGCCTCAGACACTTACTAGTTGTGGGCCTGGACAAGTCACTTAAACTTTATGTGCCTCAGTTTCCCCACATATAAAATAGGGATAGTAATAGCACCTACTTCCCAGGGTTGTTATAAGGATCCAATGAAATAATAGATAGTAAAGTGCTTAGCACAGTTTCTGGCAGATAGTAGGGTCTATATAAATGTTAGCTAGTAGTAGTAGCATTATTTGAATTCTCACGGCATATTACTCTCAAGGATTACTATATTCTACATAATCATAATTTTGGAAAATGTGAATTTGAATACATGCAAGCCCTTCAGGGGATTTGTTGTTTGAAGTAATGGGGACCTAGTTGTACAAAAGTGTTGATGTGGGCTGAGGGGAGCACTAATGATGAAAGGAAACAGGAGAGACCTCTTCTAGGACTTGGCATTTGAATGGAGCCTTGGAGGGAGCTTAGAATTCCCAGAAGTAGAAGTGAGGAGACTGATTATTCCAAGTAGGGGTAGGGCCAGCCTAGGCAAGGGTACAGAGATGGGAGATGGTCATAAACAGGAAATCATCCAGTTTAGCTGGAATATAAAATGTGTGAGGGAGAATTAAGTGTAATCAGCCTAGAAAAAGGAGTTGAAGCCAGACTCTAACAGGTTTTAAATACCAAACAGGGAAGTTTGCCTTTCGTCTTAGTGGTAATAAAGAGTCAATGGATGTTCTTAAGCAAGAAGGCAACTTGGACAGCTTTGTGCTTTAGGAATATCGATGGGATGGCTGTGGAGAGGATGGATTGGAGAAAGAAATGACTGGATGCAGGGATGCCCTGTATTTAGCTGACTCTTGCAACAGTCCATGAGAGGTGATGAGGGTCCAAACAGGGAATGGGGGATGGCTAACTGGACATAAAGGAACAGATGTAAGAGGTTTTGTAGAGGTAGAATCATGACTTAGTGACTCACTGGATTTAAAGTGTGAGAATGAAGAATCAAATGCAACTCCAAGGTTTTCAACTTAGGCAACTGAAAGGGATGGTGGTGACCTAGACAAAAAATGAAGAAGTTAGAGGAAAGGTGTGATTAGGAAAGAGACTAATGAGTTTTGCTTGGGGCATATCCAATTTGAGCCTATGTGGCATCCAGGTGGAGCTATCCAAAGGCATTTGGAGAGATCGAATGATGTTCAGGAGAGAGATGAGGATTGGATGGATGAAGAAAAGTCATTGGCTGAATCAGTGAGAGTTGAACCTATGGGGCTGGGGTTGGGGTCACCAAGAGAAAGAAGAGGTACCAGACAGAGCCATAAGGTATGCTTACACTTAGAGGATGGGATGTGGAGGATCATCCACAAAGGAGTGGTTTGAGGGATAGAAGAAGTAGGACATAGTGGTATCACAAAAATCCCTGAGAGAACAGATGATCTAGGAGACAGGGGTAATCCATGATGACAGACTCCATTGACAAAGACTTCTGGAACAAAGTGGACTGAGAAAAAAGCCTTTTGATTCAGTGATAATTTTGACCTTAGAGGGAGCAATTTCTGTCTAGTGTCGAGGTCAGAAGTCATATTACAAGGTATTGAAATTGATCCAGAGGATCAGTGAAAAATGTCATCTAGCTTCTGACAGAGAGATTGTGAAGGACTTTAAGTGACAGAAAAGTTTGTATTTGATCCTGGGGGCACTAAGGAATTACTGGGGCTTCTTGATTAGAGTGGTGAAATGGTCAGCTCTGTACTTCAGGGAAAGTCCTTGAACAGCTTTCTGGTGGTTGATCAGAGTAGAGAGAAGAAAGGAAACAAGTTATAACGATATTGCAATAATCCAGGGAAGGGGTAAGGAGGTTTTGAACCAGAGTAGTGGTCCTTTGAGGAAACAGAAGGGACTGCAGAGGAGTAAGAGAATAATGGATTTATAGCTAGAAAAGGCCAGATAAATCAGCTAATCCAACCTCCTTATTTTGTAGATGAGGAAAATAAAACCCAAAGAGATTAAGGGACTTCTACCATATTACACAGGGGGCCCTAATAGATGATTGATGGTTAAGGGAGCTCTGGTCCTTTACCTGGCATAACATCTCCATGAAGATCTACTCCAACCCCCAAGCCTGGTCCTAAAGGATGGATCCTATAGGAAGGCATGGATCCTGAGAAGATGAATCTGGTCACAAAACCCATCACAGTATCAAGTCTGCCTGTCTGACTCCTTGGCCATTCCAGGTCTATGTAGTTTGATTCCTGCCAGGGCCCAATGCCTAATGGAGTGACCAGACAGGAAGGAATATTTTAGTAGGCAACAGTTCCAACAAATGTTCCAACATGCTCCTCTTGAAGATGGGGAACTTATGAGGGCCCTAGCCATATTGATTTTATTCCTAGCTTGACTCACTCTCCAGCCTTGTCTGCCTCCTCACTAACTTCCTTCCTGCCCCAGAGAGACGGTCACCCTAAGTTTCATTCTCCTGACTGGTGAATCCTCAGCCCAGACTGACATTTCATGAGGGGGCCCTGCCATATGTCCTTCTCTCCTGGCTAGACTCATTCTTTGGACTTTTCCACCTCCTCATCAAGCTTATTACCCTCTACCTAGGTACTCTTCCCCTTTTCCAGCTCTTTGTTATGTGGCATCTCTTCCCATTAGAATATATGCCCCCTGAAAGGAGGCATTGTCATGTTCACATTTGTATCCTCAGAACATGGCACAATGTTTGACATATAGTAGGTACTCAATAAATGATCTATGTATGTATGTATGTATGTATATATCTATCTATCTATCTCTATGTATCTATTGTGTATCTACCTCTATGTATCTATGCATTTATGTATCTATATATGTATATATTTCTATATATCTATGTATCTATCTCTATGTATTTAGGTACCTATGTATATAAGTATATATTTATGTATTGTGTTGTGTTTGTCCTTCATTCTCGAAGAAGACCATGACATCAAGATGATGACAAGACTTGCAGTTGACTTTGATTTGAGTGAGGGAGGGCTATGCAAGGTCACCCACCTCACTTTCTCCTCCTGAGTCATCTGGGTCCAGTAGCCTGTTATTCATCAAGAAGATTGGAGATGACCCAGGATGCAATGTGAGACCCTGGCCTTTTCAGGCTAATTCTTATCACAATCTCACATTGAGTGAGATACACCCATTCAATAAATAATCTTCTTTAGGTGGTTACTCAAGGGATGGCCCCTTTAATAATAAAAAAATTCAAACTGGAAGAAGCCCCTCAGGGTTCCTGGGTAAAAGAGAAACGATTACTATTTAGTTATTACATCCACTCTGTGCTAGGTGGGTGGAGACTTTGTCAGAGAAAACAAAGTCCCGGGATACGCATATGCATAAGGAGTGAGTTATGGATGATCCTGTGAAAAAGACTGAGATGGATCTGTCTGAGAAATATAAAGAGAGACAAGACAGAACAGCCTCATAAAATCACAGGGAAGAAAGAGTATGCAGAATTGGTACATATGTACCTGCCTACCTACTTATCTTTCCCTATTGAGGCATGTCGGCATATGATTCCCTGGTTTGGCCAAAATCCATCAAGGCCCAATGATCAATAAGCTCTGAGCAAATAACTTCAGTGAAAAAGATAGCTATGGGGCACTTGGCCATTCATTTTTCCTTTCTAAGCCTCAGTCTCCCCATCTGTAAAGTGGGAACAATAATCTTCATCCTCTCTCCCTTTCTCTCTCTCTCCCTCTCCCTCTCCCTCTCCCTCTCTCTCTCCCTCCCTCCCTCTCTCTCCCTTTCTCTCTCTCCCTCTCCCTCTCTCTCCCTCCCTCCCTCCCTATCTCTCTCTCCTTCCCTCCCTCTCTCTCTCTCTCCCTTTCTCTCTCTCTCTCCATCTCTCTCTCTCTCTCTCTCTCTCTCTCTCTCTCTCTCTCTCTCTCTCTCAAAGGAGTATCATGGGAACCAAAAGAGATGGTGGATATGAAACTGCTTGTAAGGGATTCAAGTCTGAATCCTTGACTCTCGGAAGTAGAAGTGAGCCTGGAGACCATCTAGTCTAACCGTAGGGGGTGATGAATACATCCCTCTTTGGTCTCCCCAACAGGTAGGCCCAGCTGTCCCTGGACAGATGGTGTGTGTGTGTGTGTGTGTGTGTGTGTGTGTGTGTGTGTACGCACTTCGGGCTGGCCGCAGCACTTCCTCTGCTGTAGTTAAGCTGATGCTGATGCCAACTCCGATGCTAAGGAGAAGGCAGAGCAGAGCCATCTTTGTGCAGTGATTAATTGACCTTAACTTGTTTAAGGATGCGCATTTGCACACAGTTATGAAGTGTTGCAATCCGTCTCTCTGAGCACGGCTTCTATTAGAAACGTGGCGTTGGAGCCCGAGAACGGGGGTTATATTTCCTTAAAAGTTCATCGTTGCTCGGGAAGCCCCACAAATCCGGGCGGTAATGGAAATGTAGCATGAAATTACTTCTGTAAACAGCAGCCATTCATTACGAGAACATTTTTCATCAGAGAGAGAGCAGGCAAGTGGGTGGGCTGCTGGCAATGCGGGGGAGGCCCAGACTTAGTAAGGGCCCGGGTGTCGGTGTGCCTGGGGGGGAGAGACTACCGGCTGCTTCCTCCCAGGTGCTATCCCCACCCAACTGTCTGACCACACACATCTATCTTCTGCCAAGCTGAGGTGTGGCTTCAGCCTGCCCAGTGAGACCATGCCACCGTACTATTGGCCTGGACGTCTTCATCACCTTTGGAAGGGCCTGCGAGGACAGGTTCTTTGATTTAAGGGGAGAAGAGAAGTCCCCACTATTTAATGTTGATTTGGTGCTATGGCTAACCCCGGAGAGAGATGTAAGCAGCAGCCACAATAACATGACAGCCCACTCATCATATTTACAAACTATATTAAATCCGTCTCTAGCTCTCGCCTGCCTGAGGATTGGCTCGCCCGTAATTGTCATTGTAGCCGGCGCTGGCTTATGGGAGAATTTAACGGCAGTGATATAAGGTGAGTCCCGGGCTTATTATGACTTTATTATTACCGGGTTTATGTTTATTAAAACAATTTGTCATGCAGAACAGGAACGGGGGAATGGGAACATTAAATCCCGCCGTATTCAACCTGGAGAAATGAGTTACAATAAAATTAATGGTAGGCGGGCATCCACCGACACCCGCAGCCACGTGGTGCCATGCGTTGGGCCTGCCACGGACTGATTGCTCCTTGTTAGGACCACACCGTTAAACTGATACATCGAGGGCTCCAGAAAACTCAGCACCCTTGTTGGGAGTGGTGGAAAGCAGGAATTGGCCTTTGAGGAATAGAGTGGTCTAATGGAAAGTGCCGGGCTTGGTCTTCAGAAGCCTGGGTTTGAGATCCAGAACACACTAGTCATGTTTCCACTGTCTTCTCTGCTTCAGATTAAACAGTCCCAATTCCTTTAACTGGGTTAAACCGCGGTTCTGACACTTTTGAGCTATATCACCCTCTTCCCATTAATTCTAGCAACTTCTTGGCTTATCCATAATCTTTCTTGACTGCAGTCATATCCAGGTCAGATAAGTGTAAATTTTTATGCTTTCCACACTTTTACTCAATTTCTAGGAATTGTTCTCCTGGGACAAGTGCTACAAATCATACCCGAGGCAAATCTCAAGAATTAAAACTTCAGTTGAGGGTCTACGTAGGGATGGAAAAGAGATGCAGGGACATAAGGGCAAAGGAAGCAGGGCAGGGCTTCAAGAAAAGGGCTCCTTCTAGTCTGCCATCTGTTCACTTTTTTATTTTAGCTAATTACTCTTGCTAGCTAGACGTTAAGCTCTGGTGTTTCTAAGTTAGTAAGGTACAGTTGCATATGCTGGTGGTGCTCTCTAAATGCACATCCTCTAAATATAGTGCTCTGGAACACAGCCCTGGTCATCGTGTCCTAGTTACATAGACCTGGACAACTTAGCCTGTCTGGAGCTGTTTCCAGAATGAATGGATGAGAGAGGGAAGGAAGGAAGGAAGGAAGAAAGGAAAGGAGGGAGTGAAGGAGGTAGGAAGGGAGGGAGGAATGGAGGGAAAGAGGGAGTAAGGAAGGAAGCAAGGAAGAGAGGGAGGGAGGAAAGGAGGGAGGGATGTAGAGGAAGAGAGAGAGAGAGGGGGAGAGAGAGAGAGAGAGAGAGAGAGAGAAGAGATCCAAACTAAGAGGGTTCCAAATAGGCTTAATAAAACCTTTCTTGTCTTTGGCCCAAATTCTAGCAGGCTTTATTAAGTCTGTCAAATTGATTTAATACTAGTTCATCATGATTTTGATGGGGAAACAAGAAAGAAGAGTCATAGGAAACCAGTGGCTGCTGAGCCTGACTAGGGGGTGGAAGTGGGGAGCAGGCCCAAAGTCCTAGAATTGTGAGTTGAAATGGACCTTCAGTTGGATCATCTTGCCCAAGCTATACCTGGAAAACACTGCCTACTTCAACTTGCCCCACAGGTGGTCTCCTAGCCCCTGTTTGTAGAATACCAAAGAGGGGAATCCCCCATTCCTAAATCCGTTCCACTTTCAGAAAGCTTTGTGGGGGCATCTAGGTGGTGCAGTGGATAAATTTGTCTTCAGACACTTAATGGCTGTGTAACCCTGGGCAAGTCACTTAACCCCAATTTCCTTTTTTTGAAAAAGAGTTTTGTTAGGAAGTTTTTCCTAACATCAAGTCAAATTTTTCCTCTCTTTAAACTTTTACTCAACACTCCTGTTCTTCTGGGGACAAACAGAATAAACTCAGTCCCTTTTCTACATGACAGGCCTTCATATTTTTGAAAACACCTACCACGTTCCTCAACACCACCCCCCTGGTGTTCTCTAGACAAAACATCCTGCACTCCTTTACTCAATCCTCACTGGGTCCTTTAGCACTCTGGTTACCTTCTTTGGATGACTTCTAACTGAATGATGTCCTTCCTAATCTCCAGGTCAGAATATTGCTGATGAGAATGTGTCCTTTGGAGGCAGTGGGGACCTGTGTTCAAATACTGACTCTGCTGCTTACTCCCTGTACGACTTTGGCCAAGTCCCTTCACATGCCTGAGCCTCAGTTGCCTTCTCTGTAGAATGAGAGAGATTTGTACAGTTCCTGGCAGCTCCAAATCTATGATCTGTGATTAATATGGCCGAAAAGTCCATCCAGAATGATCAGGGAAGGACAGGGGTATATCAACGTTTATCTGGGAATTTCAGGTAAGTGAAGTGCGATGAAAACATAATCTCAACTGATCCAACAACTCTATGTGACAGGCACTATTGTTATTCTTATTTTACTTGTAAGGAAACTGAGGCTCAGAGAAAAGTCAAAGGATTTGTCTGCACTCACACAGAAAGTGCCTGAGGTGGAATCATCTTAACATCTAGTCCGGTTCTCTATCCACATTGCCCTGATGAGATGTGTGCTAAGCACTAAGCAGAATGGGGCAAGATATGGAACAGAACAAGGTTGTGATCTCTCCCAGAGAAACAGCCCTTGCTAGGGAAAAGATACACAAGAGCAAGGAGAATCTAACCAGGTGCATAACTTGTGTGCCCAGGATAGATTTCGGGAAACTCAGGCACGAAGGGATTCTTTGAGGCAGCCTACAGTGGAAATGGTATGGTTTTTTTTTTAGTCTACTGGGAGCCTGCTACTTTTCAGACCTACTATAAGTATGTAGTGCTAACTGTGGACCATTAAAAAAAAAGCAGGCTTAGCATTGGAAGACCTGTTAGAAGGTGGCTGTCATAGCTCCCCCTAAGTCTTATTCCCTAGGGGAAGCATTGCCAGGTCCTTTAAAAGAGTCCTCACATGGCAAGTCTCGTCTCCTCTTCATCTTATTGCTGGCCTTTCCAAAATGTGGTACCCAACCTACTCGCTATTCTAGGAATCATCTGACAAACACTGAAGAGGGACACGACTGTCACTCCCATCACTCTACCACCAAATTTTGTAATCTTACTTAAGACTCTTAATTTTGTGTTTTTTGTTGTTATTTTTTGGCTGCTCCTGAGAACTCGTATCGAGCTTGTGGTCCAATGAAATCCTTGTTCTTCTCACACAAATAGTTATCCAGTCATCTCTCTCCATCCTGCACCTGTGTAGGTGATTGTTTGAACCTAAGTAGGAGACTTTACATTTCTCTCCATGAAATGGCATCTTCTAGATTTGCTGTCTGACAATTCAACTCAGTCCTCCAAGGCCCCAGGGATCAGTTTGGTGTTATTGAAAAATCCATGTGACTGATTTTCTCCTTTGTCATACTTAAGCCAGAAGCAGGAGATAGAATTTTCTCCTGTGCAGACAGGAAATTATTGTAGCTGCCCTACTTCTTAAGCACTGACCCTTCAGGGGCCATGGGGAGAGCTCTGAATCAGTAAATGAAAAGTCTCCAATCTACCTCTGTGTTTCTCCAGTCACTTGGTATGGTGGCAAAAATTGAGCCAGAATCAAGATAATGCTAGGCACATACTTTTAGACAGAGGGATGGGAGGGTTGGTGGGGGGACTCATTCCACTAGGTCTCTCTCCAAGATCTGAGGCCAAGAGGGCCCACAGACAGGAATGCCCCTACAAAGGGTGTCCAAGGGTCCAGAGAAATACCCAGTCACAGCTCAGGTTTAGGCATAAAAAGTCAAAATGGCAAAGTTGAGGAAGGCTTCAGGGGTCACATAGGCCAACCTCTTTCCTTTAAAGATAAGGAAACCACTTCAGAGATGGGTAAATGGTAGTCAATCCTAGATACAGCCTGGAGTCTTCCCTTCAAAGGCCAGAGGGGAAAGTCTGGGACCATTCCATATGGGCCATACTGATCCTGTGAACTTAGAAGGTCATCTGGTCCAATCCCCTCATTTCACAGAGGAAGACACTATGGTCCAAGGTGGAGGTGACCTCCTCAAGAACTAGTGTAGAACCTAGACTGGAAACTTATTCCAAAGATCACAGAATCTCAGAGTGGAAAGTGACCTCAGAGGGCACTGAGTCCAAACCACACTTTGATATTCATTCATTCATGAACACTTATTATGTACCTACTGTGTGCCAAGCATTGTGCTAAACCTGGGATACAAAAAAAGGCAAAAGACAGCGTTGTCCTTTAGGACAAGGAGCTTACAGTCTAATGGGGGGAGGATAACAATATCCTAGACAGGTGGTCATTCAGCTAGATGGTACAGGGGATAAAGACTGGCCTGGGATCAGGAAGAGCTGAGTTTTAATTCTGCCTCAGACAATTACTAGCTGGGTTACCCCGAGTAAGTCAGCTGGCAAATGCAGACAGTAATAGTCCTTACCTTACAGGATGGTTGTGAGGGTCAAATGAGCTAACATGTAAAGCACTCTATAGAACTTTAAATGCTTCTGCTTCGAGACCTCCACTGGTGGAGAGCTCACTATTGGTTGAGGAGTATAAGCCACACTTAGACGACTCTCATAGGTGATGTTTCTCCTCTCTAGGAAATGAAGGCAGAGAGGCTGGTGGGTAGTTCTTTCTCACCCAGATTACCAGAGAGGATTCAAGAGTACCCAGGTATGTACCCCACAGTCCATGCATCACTACTGAATAGAGCTAATGGATGGCCACGCATATAGTACTGAATGAGACCTTCCTAAGACCTTATCTCTTCACCAAAATCTCTTCTCCACCACCTGCCACCAGGAATTGCCACGGCCACTTTTAAGGCCATCCTGTTTGAGTTAAGTTGTTGTATCTCCCATTCATTCAGTTCAGACAACATTTATTAATTGCCTATGGTGTGCAGTGAGGCAATGCTGTTTAGTCATGTCTGATTCTTCATGACCCACTTTGGGGGTTTTCTTGGCAAAGATAGTGGAGTGGTTTGTCATTTCCTTCTCCAACTCATTTTGCAGATGAGGAAACTGAGGCAAACAGGGTGAAGTGACTTGTCCAAGGTTACACAGCTAGAGTCAGAGTCCAGATTTGAACTCAGATTGACCCTCTATCCAGCGTACCACCAAGCTGCCAGGTGGGTCAGGCAATTGGGAGCCAGTAAATGTCTCTGAGCAGCAGAGTGACACCACCAGATTAATCTGGAGTGTAGGGGAGAGAGAAGGTGAAAAACAATGTTGAGCAGAGCCTAGGAAGACTGGAATCTGAGACTGGATTTGAACTCAGGACTTCCTAAGTCCAGACCCAGCACTCAATCTACTTTGTCACCTGTAGAATGGGACAAGTGGGCTCTGACTGGGATCTAAAGCTGTGTCTGCCATCCTGGCACAGCAGGCACTCTCACCTGCTTTTCTTCCTTCCCCTAGAGTTTCATTCTTTGTCTCTGTGAGGCATCTAGGTGGTGCAGTGGATAGAGCACCAGTGCAGAAGTCAGGAGGACCTGAGTTCAAATCTCACCTCAGACTCTTCACACTTACTAGCTGTGTGACCTTGGCCAAGTCACAACCCCAGTTGACTCATCCTGGGTCATCTCCAATCATCCTGATGAATATCTCGTCACTGGATTCAGATGACAGGAGGAGAAGTGAGGCTGCTGACCTGTGCAATCCTCCCTCACTCAAAACAAAGTCAAGTGCGAGTCATGTCATTATTTCTCTGATGGCATGGTCTTCTTTGGCAACGAAGGGTGAACACACCATTCTTTGTCTCTGCACTCCTATCACCTGGCCAGGTACATCATAGGTGCCTATTAAATGCTTGTTGACTGATTTATTTCCAGAGACTCATATTTAACAGGAAGGTCTATGAAAGGTCGTTCACTCTATCCTTGTTGTTCAGGAAGCCCCTCCTGTTGTCTAACCTAATCTCTCTGCTTCCTGTTCCCTCAGGGTGGCTCTAGAGGCTTCCTTGAGATTCAAAGTAAAGAGATGACTGGAGAGAGGGCAGGAAAAGCCAGGCTCATGCTGGAAAGTCTGGCAGAATGTACCTGATCAGTCAGCAAGCATTTATTAAACATTTACTATTATATGAAGACAAGCAAAAAAGCTCCTCCGAGAGTTTACATTATAATAGGGGACACTGTTGGAAAGGAGCAGTCCCCAGGCATGATTAGACTTGACTTGGTACATCTGGATTTGGAATATGAAGACAGGTTTGAATCCTGTGTCTGACACTTACTGTGTGATCTTAAATATCTTTTCCATCTCTGGGCGTCAGTTTCCTCAGCCATAAAGGGATTAAATTTGTCTCTAATGTTCTTTTTAGTCCTAAATCCTATGACCCTTTGAACACAAACCTCCTGGAAGAAAAGGAGGATGACAGTGGGACCCTAAGAATGGAGAATGGGAGAGAATATATACAGGGTTGGAGGAGTGGAAGTAGGAGATCAGCCCTGCTAACCCTTGGAAACTGACTTGGGCCTGGGCATTGCTCAGCACACCGACCTCTGCCCTTCCTTTGGAAACCCTTGCCTCGGCAGCTCTTGCCATCCCCAAAGCTCTCCTGAGGCTCCTGGGGTCTGGGCTGGGGGTACAGGGCTCTGGGCCCCCACCTCCGACCCACAGCATCTCCGTCTCCGTATCTGATTGGCCGCTACGCTGACTCCTGCCAATTTCCTGCTCTGTTAATTTAATCCCTGATTCTCCTCAAGCGAAGAGGGAAGAGGCCCAGGTGAAGGGTGTCGGATTTAGCAGGGGGCAGTAGAGGGAAGTGGCTTCCAACCGAGGCACTGCAGAAGGGTCTTGGCTGGAGTCTGCCAAGCTAAAGCTCACCCCTGCCAGGGCTCCCCTGAAACCAAGGGTACCTACCTTCCCTTCCCCACACTAAATTCTCTGTCCCCTCTGCTCATGCCAGAGGAGGGGTCCCACTGAGTGACTGGTAAGGATGGAGGGAGCGCTGGAGAAAAGATCCGAATAATACTGACCCGAACTCAAACACAACAGCCCAATAGCACTTAAAGCAGTCTTTAGCCACATGAAGAGAAGCCAATTGCCCAGTCCCATCGTCTTCTGCTTTGCACAGCCCTTCCTGACTCAGAACAAAGTCAAGTGCAAGTCATGTCATCATTTCTCTGTTGGCATGGTCTTCTTCGGCAACAAAGGATGAACACAACAATAATCTGCTTTGGTCAGACCAACTGGAGAAGACTGGGCTCAGCTCTGGGTATGGCTTTGCCAAGCTGGAGTAACTTCTTTTACAGATGGAGAAACTGAGGCCCAGAGAAATTAGGCGACTTATCCAAAGTTACACAGGGAGTAAGTGTCAGAGTGAAGGTTTGAAGTAAAGTCTTGTGACTCCAAATAGACACTGTTTCTATCCAATCCAACATAACCTTGATAAAACATTTGATGTTTACAAAGCTGGGATGGTGAGGGGACACAAAAGCGTGCCATACAAGGAGGGATGAAAGAGCCTGAGGTTGCATGGCCTGGAGAGGAGGAGACTTAGGGCAGCAGGCCCCAGATTGGTCCCAGAGGCATGGACTAGATGCAATAGGTGAGATCTATAAAGAGAGATTTTCTTGCTTGATGTAAGGGAAAAAAACTTCAAAACAGAGACTGGATCCCTAAGAGAGAGAAAGAGAAGGCAGACTTGGCGAAGGGGGAGAGAAAGGTGAGAGGAAAGATTGGGGAGAGAAGGGAGAGGCATAGTCAGGAGAGGGGAGTAGTAAAGGAGGGAGTTGGGGGGGAGGGATAGGCAAGGGGGAGAAAAAAAGAGACAGGACCTGAGGCCATCAATCTCCATCTGGAAAGCAAGAATCTTGGGCTTAGGAAATAGACTTCCCAGACCCTAAAGTAACCCAAACTCAGACTGAACCTCCAGGTCTGGCTCTATGGGCCAATAGAGGATCATGGAATAAATTTTAGAAATGTAAGGTATCTCAGAAACTACCTAGTCCAACTTCTGCATTTTACAGAAGAGCAGGTCAATGAGTAGCACACAGAGTCAGGATTTGAACCCGGCTTCTCATTCTGTACAGTACCCTTGCCATACTTGGCTGCTGCCACCTGTTCTGGTCTCCCTGTCTGCTTCCTCCAAGCCCATGTGCTTTCTCATCTTTCCCGTAACCCCCAAACCTCAGACCTTCCCCCTGCCCCTTGACTCACTCACTGCCTTCTCCTCCAGCTCAGCCCCTTCCCCCACCATCTGGCAGTCTGGAAGCAGCTTCTGAGAATCCCCAACTTCGAGGTTACAGGAGGACTCAGGGCTGGCCTATCCCCACCCCGTCCCAGGTCTGTTGCTATTCCTTAGTGGAGAATAAGACAAAATCCAAATTGTGGCAGAGTTGTTTTAGTGGGCTGCAGTAATTAGGCCACTTAGTTTGCAAACATCCAAATGAAATGGAAAATTTGGTGCTAATGAAAATGTTGGAACTGTGCTGTTTATTTGTTTGGTTGGCTTTTTTTTTTAAACTTGATTAAATCTAGCTCTCCTCCTTCATCGAGTTTGGGAATAGGCAGGGCCCCAGTACAGCTCCCCAATGGAGCAGCTGCCGTTATGATCACACAGTCTGTGATGCCAAAAAACAGGAGGAGAAAACCACTGGGGTAGCTGGGGGTGGGGAAAGAGGAGGGACCCTTCAGTTAAGTGTTCATTTGAAAAATGACCTTCATAAGGCTCTGACTGCAGCTGTGGCTGCCTCAGACTCTGTCCCAGGGGAGGAATCTAAGGCCACCCAAGGGAGCCCAGAGAGCTTCCAGGATAAACCTTGGCATCATCTCTGGTCACATCCTGCCACAACCTGGGTTTGCAAGGCTTGGGTCATAAGGAGTGGACCAGATGCCCTCCAAGATCCCTTCCTGCATGGGGGTTCCAGGAGTCCTTTTTTCTATGATAACCTCTCTCCACATTGGGCAGGTCCTGATGGTGGTTTGTGCCAGAGGTACTATAGGGTACTAGAGATAAAACTGGAAGGAATTCAGAGTCTAAATAGCCCAACTTCTTTTACAAATGGAGAAATTGAGGCCCAGAGAAATTAGGTGACTTATCCAAAATTACACAGGGAGTAAGTGTCAGAGTGGAGGTTTGAACTGGAGTCTTGTGACTCCAAATAGACGCTGTTTCTATCCAGTCCAATACACCTTTGATAAAACATTTGATGTTTACAAAGCATTGTGCTAGAATCTAAGGATATAAACACAGAGAGTATAACAGTCCCTAACCTCAAGAAGCTATGATTGTACCAGAGATGGAACAAATGTGATGATAAATGTGAGCATTGGAGGACAGAATAAAAGCATTTTCACCTAGGAGAATCCTTAGAATAGTTCAGAGCACATCACGTGAGCCTTGGAGGAAGCCAAGAATTTTTTTTAAAGTGACTGCATTGAATGTATATATGCATGAATGAATGAATGTGTGTGTTCACCCTTTGTTGCCAAAGAAGACCATGCCATCAGAGAAATAATGACATGACTTGCACTTGACTTTGTTTTGAGTGAGGGAGGGCTAGGCAGGTCACCAGCCTCACTTCTCCTCCTGTCATCTGAATCCAGTGACCAGATATTCATCAGGATGACTGGAGATGGCCCAGGATGAGGCAGTTGGAGTTAAGTGACTTGCCCAAGGTCACACAGGTAGTGAGTGTTAAGTATCTGAGGTGAGATTTGAACTCGGGTCCTCCTGACTCCTGCACTGGTGCTCGGGTCCTCCTGACTCCTGCACTGGTGCTCTATCCACTGCACCACCTAACTGCCCCCAAATGAACAAATGAATGAAAGCTCCTTGAGATTGAAGACTTTATCCTCAGAACTTAGCATAGTGCCTGGCACATAGTAGGTACTTTAATAAATGCTTGTTGATTCAGTGATTGATTGAGTACATGTGGACCCCAGAAACTCATAATGTAGACCCTCTTTGGCTAACTATAGGTAAAATGGCCACCCATGCTTCCCCTGCCCCTTGATTTTCCTTCCTCTGCATGAAGCCCTTCAGTGATGGTTAGCCTACTACCCACTGAGGTAGCTCATTACACCCTTGCCTAGCTCTAATTGTTAAAATTTCCCTTAACATGAGAGCCTAAATCTACCACTCTGCAGCTTCTATCCATTGTTTCTGGCTCTGCCCTCTGGAGTCAAGCAGAACAAGTCAAATCTCTTTTCCTCAAGGCACTTTGGGATCCCAAGTCACCTAGAGTTGGAAGCATAGTCAGGTACATGGGGCAGGGCAGGATGGAGGCAGTGGTATGATTTTGAGTTAAACTGAACTATTTCCCTGTCCAGTGTAAAAATTCCAATCCTGGGCCTTAACTCTTATGTGCCCTGATATTACCATTTATATCTAAATCATGAACCCATTTTGAACTTACCTTGTTATGTGGTGTGAGATGCGAGTCTATGCTGAGTTTCTTCCAGACCATTTTCCTTATTGATAGCAGCTCTTTTTGTGGTGGCAAAGAATTGGAAACTAAAGGAATGCCCATCAATTGGGGAAGGGTGAAAGAAGTTATCATATGTGAATAAAATGGAATGCTATTGTGCTGAAGAAATAATGAAGAGTGTGGTTCCAGAAAAAAACTGGGAAGACTGGTATGAACAACTGAAGTGAGAACCAGAACAACAATTTACACAATATCATCAGTATTGTAAAGAGAATCATCCGTGAAAGACTTAGTAACTGATCACCATGATAATCAATGAGAAGTGCATAGGACTCATGATGAAAAAGGTGATGCACTTCCAGACAGACAACTGATAGACTCAGAGTGTATGGTTGCTCTCCCCCACCCCTTCCTCTCTCTCTCTCTCTCTCTCTCTCTCTCTCTCTCTCTCTCTCTCTCTCTCTCTCTGTTTCTCTCTGTCTCTCTGTGTCTCTCTGTCTTTGTGTCTCTGTATCTTTCTGTGTCTGTCTGTCTGTCTGTTTCTCTGTTTCTGTGTCTCTGTCTCTCTGTCTCTGTGTCTGTCTGTGTCTCTCTGTCTCTGTCATGCTCTTTGTGTGTGTGTGTCTCTGTGTTTCTCTCTCTGAATGTTTCTGTGTTTTTCTTTGCATCTCTGCCTCTCCCCTCTTTCTCTATCTCTGTTGTTTTTTTTTAACATGTTCATACAAGCCTTCCCAGGTTTTTCTGAAACCATACTTTTCATCATTTCTTCAGCACAATAGTATCCCATTTTATTCATAAATGATGACTTGTTCAGCCATTCCCCAATAGGTGGGCATTCCTTTGCCACCACAAAAAGAGCTGCTATAAATATGGAAAGTCATCTGGCATAAATTCAACATAAACCAGAATCACACACAATTGCTGAAATTTCTTTTGCATGACTTCATATTTATAATGGATTTTGTATTTCTTGCCTTCTTAATGGGTGAGGTGAGAGAGAATATTTGGAACTGAGAATAAAATAAAATTGAATTTTTAAAAAAAAGTGATCATGAAAATGATCCTTTCCCAGCCTGGTCAGTACCTCAACTTTCTAATTTAATTTAATATAAAACTAAAATTTGCTCCAAGTACCCAGTGATTTTCCCTTAAGTTCTAGGCCACAATTCCAGTTTCCTGCTCCATTTCCCTCCCGCAGCATAACAGTCTTGTACAGATTTGTGACCTGACCCCATTGACACTCAGTCTAGATCATGCACAGTAGTTATTTGTAAAGCATTTAGCATAGTGCCTGGTACATAGTTGGCGCTTACTAAATGCTTGCTCCCTTACCACGACCCTCCCTTGGTTCATCATACAATTCAAGCTCGATCTCAGCCAATCAGGAAATGAGGTGATTGTACGGGTAGGCATTTGAGAGTTGTCACTGGCTTGGACTCTGAGCTGTCTCTCCTAGCGCCCTTGCTCCTTCTCAACACACTTAGGGCAGGGATGGAGCTCGGGGAGAGAGAAGGAAAAGATTTTTCTCTTCTATCTCCTTCTTCTTTCAGCCTTGAAGTAACCTTAGGCAGTTTTAATAGGAGCACAAGGGGACTAAGGGTCCCACCACCATCTGCTCTCCTGGACCATAGCTAAAAGACTAGGCTTAGTTCTGGACATCACATTTTAGGAAGGACACTGACCAACTAGAGAGTGTGCTTTAGAAGGGTGAGAGGGTGGTGAAGGGTCTAGAAACCAAACCACAAAAGAAGGGCCTCAAAACCTCTTCTGGGTCATGGACTCCTTTGTCAGTTTGGTGAAACCTATTAGATCCCTTCCCCAAGGCATAAAATAAAATGCATCAGACTACAAAGGAAATTAGTTATACTGAAATGCAATTATCAAAGTAATTTTTGGAAATCCATGAACCCCAAGTCAAGAAGCCTGCTATAGGAGCTGATTGGTGGTTACTGAGAGTGGTTATCCTGGATAATAGAAGCCTTAGAGAGAACAAGAGAGATGCCTTCAAGTCATGAAAAAGAGAGATAAGATTGGTTCTGCTTGGCCCCAGAGGACTGAACTAGATCCAATGGGGAGAAGTTGCAGAAAGTCAAATTCCAGTTAAATATAAGGAGAAAATTCCCTAAGATTAGAACTATCCAAAAAAGGAATGTCTTGCCACAGAAGAGTGTGAACTCCCCATCACAGGGGTCTTTGAGCAAAGGCTAGATAACCTTTATTGTTGCAGATATAATAGAAAGGACTTCTGTTCTGGTACTGAAGACTACAGTGACTCACCATGTCCTTTCTTATGAATGCTGAGGTTGTGTAAGTTTGGGATGCTGTGTTCTCTTCCAGTACCTTGGTGGTACCAGAACACTACTCCAACTGTCTGTCCATCTATTGTGTCTCTCACTCTTACTACATACCTCCTTTTCTGGTCCAAGAAAAATAAAACCTGTTACAAACATATATAGTCAAGCACAACTAATCTCTGTATTGATCAAGTTTAAAAATTACATCACTGAGAAGTTTCATTGCAGAAAAGTATATTTTGTTTAATATAATACATAATATACATTGAGTAATAATAAAAATACATATAAGAGAAATTACTATTAATAATCAATTATTTGGCTAGAGCCAGAGTTCCCCTCTTTTCTTAAAGTTCAGTTTCTGAAGATTGAACTTTCTTGTGGTTCATGGTCAGACCCCACTCAACCTTACAAGGAATTTAATCTAACATGAATTCCTGCCCATTGGCATAGGCCCACTTTTTCTTTGTGAAATGCCTCTTTCACTAATTGTTGACCAATTGGAGTTGATTACCATCCTCAGTAACACCCACTCTTCCAAGGGCATGTAAACTGTGAGCCCATCACCACAAGAGATCTTTTGTATTCAAGAGTGTCATTGACATTTTATTAATAAAATGCTAGCATTATTAATAAAATGACTGATTACCTAGAAATGATGTGCCTCGAAGTTTTTAAACATTATGCATACTATGGTAAATAGAGCCTTCTTAAACGGAACTTGTGAACCTCAAAACATTTCTGGCTTTGAATTTGCAAAACCCTCAGCAGAAATACCTGTTCCTACTGAAAAGAACCTGAAAATATTCTCATGTAGTGTTGCCAACTTAAATGTGAAGTATCTCAAAGGAAAGAATACTATCCAATGAGCACTAAGAGTTTGAGTCACTTATCTAAAGGACCCAAGGACCTTAAACTCAATCAAGCCCAGGAAGCCTCTCAGGTCATTGGCTTCTCCAAAGCAGGCCAGACTGCTTTAGTCTACAATGTTCATTTGGCCCCATAGTTTCCACTTCTGTGAACATCTAAATTTCACTTTATTCCCAACCCTTGGATCAACCTCCTAAATCCCCTTGGAGTTCGGTCCCTTAATCCTGACCGTAACCGTTATTAGCACTGTAATTGTGGACTTTGCCTCTCAGAGACTCAGTTTCCTCACTCATAAAATGAAGATGATGTTCTTTGCATAAACTATTTCTCAAGGTTGTTGTGGGGAAAATACTTTGTAATGTTTCGAAGCTCTTGTGTAAGCTATTATTATTAATATGCCTTTACCATCCCCAAATTCCCCCAGACCATCTCTTTTATAGCACTAGACTTGGGTAATTAAGAATGAGTGGGAACTAGGAATTGTGATTCCTCCAAGGAAGCTCATGGAAGGATGCAGCCTGTGTATCCCACTTCCTGGTCCAGTCTCCCCAACCCCAGTGCCTGGCCACTAAATACCATGAGATGGTGGGAACAGGTCTCAGGTTTGAAGAAGATGGGGTTATTATGGTGGTAGAGGGAGCATAGAGAGAAGATAAGGAGAAGCTGCAAAATTGCTGATCCAAGATCCTGCCTCCATCCAGGGCTCGGATCTGAAAAATGAATTCTGTAAAAATTTTACAGTCAAATTACCAGCAGCTTGGCTGCATGATCACCTGCAGGATAATAAAGGTTTCATGACATTTCACTTTATGGCCAGGATGCTAATGGAAAGGTGGGGAACCCTTGGTCACCCTCCCATCCCAGGAGGGGAAGTACCTCCCATGCCTGACCCTGGTGCTATCCACATAACTAGGCCAGAAAGAACCATAAAATCATAGACTATCGGAGTTCCATGGATCTTTAAAGAACCCTCACTTTACACATAGAAAAACTAAGTCCCACAGAAGGCAAAGTGATTTGCCCCAGGTCAGAGTTATAGTTAGGGCTGAGTGACCGATGCTTTGCTCCAGGGTGCTGACAGCTGCGGGGAGAGAGGGGGAAGCAGGATTTCCTGTGTATCTTTAGTTTCGGTTTTGCTCCAGGTCACAACCAGCAAGTAGCAGATGTGAAGTGAGAAACCAGGTACTCTTTCAACAAAGCAGCACTTCCCTGGGAACTCAAAGACAATAGATGGGATTTGGGAGATATCTGAATGAAGTGGTGAAGTAGACCTGTGCAAAGCAGGAAGATAGATGTGATGAATCCTCCAAAGCCCCACCATCACGAGCTTCCTCTTTCTACTCCCGCATGCCTGCACAGAAATAAGTATCAGTGTCTGCCCTTAGAGGGCCAGTCCTGAATCAGACTTGAAAGATGCTTCTCATCCCACCTGCACTTGAGAAAGACACATAGGTCATCACTCTGGAGAGATGATGTGAGCTGAATTTTTGGAACAGCGTGGACCTGGCAATAGAGACTTACACTCAAGCTCCAAATCTCAAAATCATCCCTGCCTGCTCCCTCTCTCTGCCTTCAGCATCCCATCAGTTGTACCCTACCACCTTCCTTAACCCAGTGCAACATGGATTTGTAGTGTTTTGTTGAGTTTATTTCTCTCAAAATAATCCCCTTCTTATTGGTCTGGATATCAACTTCAATGAACCTGAAAACATCCTGAACCCTTAAAAAGATAATTTTTTGAAAGGGAAGAGATATCTCAAGCATATATGAACAAATCATATCAATCTCAAGCCACTCTTAGATTTTATACAAGCCATATTTAGGGGGAAAGGGCACACCACTGAGAGAAGCAGGAATAAAAACCTGGGCCACTAGGGCTCAGCTGCAGAAAGCTTCTCAGAGAATTATCTGACTTAATTTCCCTACTCTCTCACACAAATAAACCACAAAAGATGGGCCAGTCTGACAATAATCCATCAGAACTCAATTCAGTCCAAAGCAAGATTAGATATCTCTTTTTACCAAAGCATGTTTGGATGGGTGCTGTTTTGTTAGCCCAGTTATGTTCCTCTATTGTCTTACTTGTTGCTATTAATTACTCTTTTGAGGGCAGGAGCTTAGACATTTATAGAGAGCACATTATTGTGGCTTTGAAATCAAAGGTCTTGGGTTCGTGTCCAGCTAGAGCCTTTATCTTGAGGAGAATGGCTAGGATGAGGAGGAGATTAAGAACCATGTGAGGTTATGTTGAAGGAACTGGGTATATTAGCCTAGAGAAAAGAAGATTTAGAAGGGACGTGTGAGTTATTTCAAACATCTGACAGACTTCACATTCTTCTGCTTGTCCTCAGAGGACAGACATTACAGCAATGAATGAGAAGGAGTTGGCGAGAGGAAGATTTTAGTTCAATTTAAGAAGGAACTTTCTAACAATTCTACTATCTTACTAACTAAACAATTAATAACAATGTTATCCAATAATGAGAAGGGCTTCTTTGTGAGGTGGTGAGCTCCCAGTCACTGAAAGTCTTTGAACCACGGTTATTTGATGGTGATTGCTGTAGAGATGATACCTGCTCAGATAAATTGGATTCAATGCCTTCTGAGGTCTCTTTCTCTTCTGCGGTAAGATGGGATCGTGAAAATGGACAAGACAGCTCTTTGCTAATTGATGCATTCTTCTCAATCCATTCCGTCTCTCAACTATTTGTGGCATTTCTCAACCCCGAGAAGAGAAGTCTTCATTAAACGTGCCATTTCAACAAGCAATGAAGGGTACTTGGCAAAGTAGTATGGTGAAAACTGCCTGGAGTAGGAGTTTAGAGACCTGGGTTCTAGAGCTGATTCTATCTTTTACTAATTGTCCTTTTACTAATTGACCTTGGGCAAAACACTTGCTTCTCTTCTGTAAAATGGGAACGGGTTAAACTTGAGGGTGTCCAAGATCCTTCTAAGCTATGACATTCTTTCACCCACTGAAGGAAGAGGTCATTCACAATAGGGAAAAAGGATACATCTGCCATCTTGTCACCATGGGGGAAAGCATCCTTCCTGATGCACCAAATACTATAGGGATGAAATCTTCTTGGGCACCTAGACTTGGGGGATTTGGCTGGTGAGGTATGTCCCTTCTGATGAGCTCATCAGACCTCCCGGCAGACCCAGTTCGTAGGAAGGCCAAGCCTGAGATTGCAGCACAGTCAACAAGTCCTCCATGGTGGGACTCCTCCCAACTGAACCCACCTTACCCCAGGAAGTCACCTGTCCTCTTCAAACCCCTCTCTACCCAACCAGCTCCCTAGCCAACAAAGCTTACTCTGTTCCTCAAAGCCACCACTAATAGTGCCTTTCACATTTAGAGTTTGATTTGTTGACAAACTAATAAATATGATTTATAAAAAGTGCCCAGAGTTCGCTAATGACGGCACATATGGTGATTTCATTTTGTGAAACTGACATTTGCATTCGATTATGATTATGTCTTTGTTCCCCATGCTAATTAGTCTGATTAAGCAGATAACGTCGTCCATTATTAGGAGCTGGAGGAGGAGGAGGAGTTTCGTGCCCGAGGGTAACTAGAGGTGCAGACAAGCTCAGCTGAGGAGAGACCATTCAAACGACCCTGGGTGGAGGGTGGGAGTGGATTCTGACCACCCACATCTGCCTGGGAGCATCCCACAGCCCCACATTCCCTTACTTTCCTAAATCTAATTAAGTGCAGCTTGTTAGTGTGAATTTCTTAATCGGACTTAATCTTTCCAATGAATCCAGAATTCAGAGGGTGCCAGCAAGTGTTCCTTTCCAGCACTTCCTTCACTGCATAGACTGATAGGAAGGAAGGAGATGGAGCAGAAGGTAGCCTCACCAGTATCCTTCTTGGTGAATCTTTTATGCATCAGCAGAAAAAAGTCTTGAACTCTATATGCTGAGCCATGTGAGTCCCAGCTGTAGTAGGACATGAACATCACTAAACAAGGTAGTGACCTAGTCTTCACTGCAAGCAGGGACAGCCCCATAGACAAGTGGTAAAGTTGGCAAAGTCTATCCTTGGAGCCCTGGTACCTGATGCGTGAAGGATTTGATGACTCCCTCTTATCAGGAGGGCTGCCTCCTCAGATACAAAGTCATCTATAACTGGGGGCATTCAAAGGGGAGCTGGATGACTACTTTGGAAGGATTATATAAAGATGATTTGTGAAGTTTGCATAAAGGAAGCTTGGATGAGACGATACTGAAAAATCTCTTCCAGCTCTGGGAATCTAGTGTTCTATTATCCTGTGAATCCCTAATGATGGATTTCATGATCAATGGGAGTGGGAAATTTTTTGGAAAAAGTAGTCTTTTTAGAAAAACTCTAATTCCACTAGTGAGCAACTATTTATTTTACCTGTGGTTAAGTCCAGCTCCAACACAAGTGCCCAGCCTCTGGATAGTCACAGAAATAATGCTCATATCCAAGAGCCAATCCTTGGAGATGGCATGGAGGCATCAATTCATGAGATAGTGGTATAGTGGAAAGAATGGTGGAGTCCAGAAACTGAGTTTGAATCCTGGACCTACCATTTACTATCCACATTGCCTTATGCAAACCACACTAAGGTATCTGAGCCTCATTTTCCTTATCTGTGTAATGGAGATGACAATAGTTCCACTAAGCTCTTAGGTCCTACATCTGAGATCCCATAATCCTATGTCTCTAACTCACAAACTTGTTATGATAGCCCAACCAAGCACTTTTAATCTATAAAGCACTCCGTAATTATAAAATGTAAGCTCTTTGAGGGCAGGTGCCTTGTATTTCCAGCCTCTAAAACAGAACTAGTTGATACTTAATGTTGGTCAAATTGGATTGAATTAAAATATGCACTGTTATGAGTTGCAATCATAACAAAACCCATCCACAAATGAAATAGGCTACTAGGATGGCAATGAGTTCCCCATTACCAGAAGTTTTTATATTGACTCGGAATGCCTATTTATTGGGAATATTATAGAGGAAATTCATGATTTACATAGATGTTGGTTTCTAAAATTCTTCCCAGCTCCGTGTTTCCATGATTCCAGTATATAGGTGAGTTCTTACAATTGCATGAGTAATAGTGATGATGATATTCTTCTGGTAACATCCTCCAATGCTTCATGCTATAGAATTAATTATCCTGCAGTGTTGAATTCTACTGCAGTACCACAAGCTCTTGCAGGTCCTACCAAGCTGGAGCATCAGATCTTCTAGGAGTTTTCATTTCTAGATTCACAAGAGATTAGAGTTGGGTTTAAAATCTCTCCTACTAATCAACTGCTCCCCACCCTAATCCTCATAGATTCCCCTCCTCATCAGTCCCCTTCCCACCCTGGAGAAGCCTCCCTGCTTGGTGACTGCCTCACCCTCCAATCACTATTTCAGGAAGGGCTCCACCCACGTTTGCCTTCATTTTTATCCCAATTTGTATCTCAAGATCAGGAAAACTTGCTTGGAGAAAGAGGCTCTTGATCTGAGTTTTGAAAGAAACTAGAGATTTTTAAGAGGTGGGGGTGGGGATTCATGCATCAGTACTAAGGAAAGGCTTCATCTTGAAGGATTTCTTGAAGGAGGTTTCATTTCCCGAGCTGCTGAGGCTCACATCCTCCTTTTGTTACTGTCTTGTGTATGAAAAAGAGTAAGGAGCACAGTTTGGCTGGACCATGGAGTATGTGGCTTGAAAGTTACGTTGGGATCAGGTTGGGAAAGGCTTTAATGCCAAACAAGGGAATTTGTGTCTGAACCAAGAGGCAATAGGAAGCCAATGGAGTTTCCTGAGCAGGGTAGGGACATGGTCAGACCTGTGCTTTAGAAAAACCACCTTGGGAGAGACTCCAGGAAGATCAATTCGGAACCGATCAGAATAGTCGAGGCAGGAGATGATGAGGATTTGAACTTTAGTGAAACATTAGAAAAGACTTTAGAGATAACCTAGTCCAGTCACCTCGCTGGATGTCCAACTGCCTCACAGAGGTCCAGAGAGATTAAGTGATGTGCCAAAGGTCGCAGGAGCAGAAGTTGCATAGTTAGGATTTGAACCCAAATCTTTTAGCTACAAATCTGGGGCTCTCTGCTGCACTAAGCTCATGTTGGCTTTTGACTAGGACCTCAGCCATGGTCTTACTTGCTCTACTCAACGTCATCGGTTGTCCCTCATGTCACTCCAACATTTTGACTATACTCATAAAATTAATATATTCCTCATTAAATTCTAAGCGCTTTGAAGGTAGTGATTGTTTTTTACCTCTTCATGTGTTTCCAGAGCTTAACACAGTGGTCTGCACATTTTTGTCATTCAGTCATTTCAGTGTATCTGACTCTTCCTGATCGCATTTGAGGTTTTCTTGGCAAAGATACTGGACTGATTTGCCATTTCCTTCTCCAGCTCATTTTACACATGAGGAAACTGAAGCAACTAGGGTTAAGTGACTTGCCTAAGGTCACACAGCCAGTAGGTGTCTTGAGGCCAAATTTGAATCCAGGAAGATGAGTCTAAGACCAGTGCTCTATCCAGTGCACCACCTAGCGGCCATGCACATAGCAAGTACTCAATAAATGTTTATTGAATTGAATAATTGGAAACCTATGGACCAAGGTGGGACTGTAGAACTCTATTCCAGTTCTCTCATTTTACACATAGAGAAACTGAAACCTTTCATTGAAATATGTACTGTTGGTCCCTCAATGGGACCAGTGTTGCCTAATCTGTAGGCAGCTATGACCAGAGCACTGTTGCCCTGACTCAACCAGGACTTTGGTTCCCCCTGCTGGTTTCTGTGAATTATACAGACTTTAAATGCCCTTCTTCCTCACCCCATTCCCATTTCATATATTATTAAATCCTTCTCTGCTCATTCCCCTCTCCAGAAGAATTTCCTTCAGCACCACATCCATATTCCAAGAACCAAGTATCCCCTCTACCAGCTACAGGGCTTTTGTCCCCCCTGCCATACTGCTTCCTGGAGTGTAGAGACAGGGCTCAGTTTCCCTGTCTATAAAACAAATAGGTAGAACTAGATGCTCTCCCAGCTGTAATATTTTTATTCTTGAATCCCTCCTAGCACTGACATTCTATATTCAAAGGCTTCTCCTAGATCTGACCTTCTACACTTTAATGTCCCTTTGAGCTCTGACATTCTACATTCTCAAGTTTTCCAAGTGCCAGCATTCCAGGGACCTTAGAATATTTGTCTCTGGGGCACCCATACTGCCAAAAGATACACGGGAGTGGGCAACCCCAAGACTGAAAGCCATAAACATGAGGAAGATGGGATTTTTAATCCCATTGAAACTACTCCACGACAAGTGCTCAAAGAGCCAAGGTAAATTGACTCCATCCTACCAATCACCTGTTACTGCCTGCAGTGTGAATAGGAAACAGATACAAAATGGTGCTTTAGGGTTGGGTCAATTATTGGTGCCCTAAAGAGTATGCAAAACAGAAAACATCCTAGGTTCTTATTCCAGCCCTGTCAGTCACTTGAACAGACCTCTTCCTCTCCCTGGGTTTCATCTGCTGTTTCTGCACAATGAAAGGAAGGAACTAGAGAGAATCTCCAAAGACCATTTTTCATCAATGCCTTAATATTTACAAGGCACTGTTCTCACAGTCCGATGAAGTAAGTAGAACAAGTATTGTTGTTCCCATTTTACCAATTAAGAAACTGAGTTAGAAAGGGGAGGGACCTGTCCGTGGCTTACCTGTGCTTTCCTCCTACACCATGGTGCCCCAAATCTCTTCTGGCTTAGATGTTCTAGGTTCCTGAACTAGTGATCCTCTTTTGAGCCCCAATGTAAGACAATATTTGGTAACAACAGAGGAAGGCTGGGAGAGATTGTGGGGTCATATATTTAGAGATGGAAGGATCTTTTGAGGCCATTGAAGCCATCGTATTATTTTGAAAAATAAAGAAATTAAGGCACAAAGCAGTGTAGTGACTAGTATCTGAGAAGAGATTTTTACCTAAATCTTCCTGACTCCAGGTCCGGTGTCATTGCCACTACACCAGGGAATCCTAACTTTAGAGTTAAAGTTATATAGTCATATAGTCAAAGGTCATATAGTTCACTCCTCTCATATTATAGATAAGGAAACTAAGCCTCAAAAGGCAGAGGGACTTAGTCAAAGTTACTCAGCTGATAAGTAGCAAAGCAGGGATTCAAAATTAGTTCGTCACAATGTTCAAAGGGCATATCACACTGTGCATATCCTTTGACCCGTTAATACCACTATTAGGTCCACCCAAAGAGATCAAAGAAAAGGAAATGATCTATATATGCAAAATATAACCATTTTTGTGATGGCAAAGAATTAGAAACTAAGGGGATGCCCATCAGATGGGAAATGGCTCAACAAACTGTGGTCTATGATTATGATGGAATGTTATTGTGTTGTAAGAAATGATGAACAAGATGGTTTCCAAAAAACACAGGAAGACCTATATGAACTGATGCAAAGTGAAATGAGCAGAACCAGAAGAACACAGTACATTGTAGCAGCAACATTGTAACAATGATCAACTACGAAAGACTTAGCTACTCTCATCACTATAATGATCTAAGACAATGAACTGATGAACTCTGAGTGCAAATTGAAGCATTTTTCCCACTTTATTTTTCTTGCTTTTTTCTAAACATGCTAATATAGGAATATGTTTTGCATGACTTCACATATATAATGGGTATCATATTGCTTACCTTTTCAGTGTGTAGAGAGTTTGGAGGGAGAGAGATAATTTGAAATTTGAAAAATGAATTTTTAAAAATTTAAAATTTAAAACATTTAAAAATTAAACAAAAAACAAAATATGTTCCTCTAACTCCACATTTATTTTTCTTTCCATTGCACAAAGAAGCAATGTAGTAGCGTGTAAAGAACACTGCCTCTGGAGACAGATGACCTGGGTTCAAATCCCCTACCCCTAAAATTTACAACCTTATGACCTTGGGCAAGTCATTTAATTTTCTTGGGCCTCAGTTTCCCCATCTGTAAAGTGAGAAAGTGGGACTAGGTGGTTTCAGAGGTCTCTTCCAATTCTAGGTTTTATAGTCCTGTAGACCCAAAGCTTCTTAGAGACAGAAGGGTAAATGGAGGCCCAGAAAGGAGAAGGGAGTCACTCAAGGTCATACAGTTAATAAACTGGGAGTCCAGACCCAGAACTCAACTCCTAATTTCTTGTCTCAAGCTCTTTCTGGTCTACAGAGTCCTTGATGCTGAATGACTGCTAGCTAATCAGAGCTCTTTCTTGCAGGACCAGCTTTCCGCAAAATCTCACGGGGCTTGGCTCACCTCATCTCATCGTCTGGCAATAACAAAGAGATGAGGGGAGGAAGTAGACTTAGCCTTATAAATCAGAGATCAGCCTGACCCCCTTATTTTATAAGTGAAGGCCTAGAGAGGACATGAGATTTTCACAGTCCATCAATGGTAGAGCTGAGACTAAAGCAGCCTCCTGACCCACAACTCAGGGCTATTTCCTACACACCACAATGCCTAGGAAAACTGCTTCCAAAGGGGAAAGTATAATGAGTCCCATTTAACTGTTGTTTGTATGGCTCAAACAGCTCTGTTTAATTTTGTCCATGGATTGGAAAAAGTTAATTTCAAGCCTTGTTTCCCCTGCGGCAGCAACAACCCTTCAAACCATTCATTCCTGGTGAAGCAGACCAGATTGGTGAGAAAGACAGACAGATAGAGAGACAGACAGGTTGGCAAGGCAGGCACTCACTCCACTGCACAGCTGCTGGGCTGGATGGACAGAGGGACAGACAGGCGCCACTGATGGCAGCGGAGCTTTAATCACACTCTTGGATAGCTCATTTTCTCAATGTCAACATGAGGCACCAGGAGGGAAAAAATAATTTAAAAAATGAATTCTTTCATTTGATAAGCTGCCTCTACCACCCTGAGCTTGCTCAGGAGACACTAGGTCTTTGACTTCACTATGAAATATTGTGTTCATAATATTTTTGGGTGATTGTTACACACCTAAGATTTCATTACCATAGAGAATTCAATTAATCAATATTCATCTATTAAGTTCCTACTACATCTCAGGTGCTTGCTATGCTCTGGGAGTATAAAGATAAAAAATAAAACAATCCCTGTACTCGTGGAGCTAACCTGGGGAGTGGCAGGGGAGTGGAGGTTGAGGGGGAGGGTGGAACTCATGGTGTGGAAATTCCCTCCACCAATGCAGATTGGCAACTCATCTATAACTTAGAGGTATTAGTAAATATATATTCTTAGAGAGTTGCCTGAGTCACTGAAAAATTAAATAGCTTGCTATGTGTCATAATAGCCCAGTATGTATCAGAGACAGGATTTGAACTCAGCTTCTTTCATGCTTAACAGCTTTTGTTTCTATAGTTTAGTTTTGCAAAGCACTTTCTTCCCCTAGAGAGGGAGGGAGCTCAAATATAATTATACGCACAGGCACACACACATTTTTCAACAGAGAAAGAAACTGAGACCTAAAAATATTAAGTGATTTACTCAAGGTCATAATGATAGAAAGAATCACAGGTAGAAAGAATTCCACCTTAATAAATCCAAGATTTGGTGCTAGAAGGGACCTCAGATATTATCTAGTCTGACACACTTATATTTGAGGAGGAAACAGCAGCAGAGAGATGGGGTTCAAGGTTATATTCAAGGTTATACTTTGGGCAAATATAGGGGCTGGGAATCACACCCAGGTCTTCCGACTTCAAGCCCAATTATCTTTTCACGGCACCACCCCTCCTCCCTTGTTCTTCATTTTCTTCTTCTCAAATGCCACCCAAGAAGAGATCAATCAGGAGAGGGAGGGAATGAAACACTCACTTCCTCTTCTCTCAGCAGGGCCCAATTTTTATTTGTGGGCAATTGGCTTTTGGGAAGACGCCGGCTGGCTGCCCCCAGGCTGGGGCCTGATATGAGGAGAGGCCAGGAATGAAGCAGTGGGGATTGATTAGAGTGTTCCATATCCCCTGCTCCATGAGCACACACATTCAACCACAATCTAACACGCCGCTGAGCTGAAGAGACAAGAGAAATTGGATTCCTTCCTAATATTTAACCTTCAAGTCAGCTCTAACAGTTGTTGATATGTTGTTCTACCAGTGAGGTACACAGTGGCTTTCCTTCATCCCGCCACCACTGAAAAGCATTTTGATCTAATGAGATAAAAGCAGATAGAAATGCAGATGATAAGAGAATTGTTTTGGATTGAGGGCCAAAAGGTGGCCCCTTTCTTGGGAGGCATAAGTTTTAGGGAAGGTGCTGAATTCTCTATGAGCAGGAAAGGTGGGGGGTCAGGACCATGGACAGAGTCAGGGTAGCAGTAATGAAGGGTTAGGGGTACTGGGGCAAAGAGAGCAAGAACGAAAAAAAAAAGCTATGGTAGCTCCATGTTTTTCAAGCTCTCCTATTCCTTCCCCCACCCCACACCTTTCACAGAATCATAGATTTAGAGCTGGAAGGGACTTTAGAAACTAAGTCCAATCCCCTCATTTGACAGATAGGGTAACTGAAGCCCTGAGTCTCACAGTTAATAAACATCTGAGGCAGGATTTGAGCCAAAGTCTTCTTGACTCCCAAATCTAGATAGATTTCCAGCCACACTGTTCCATGATGCATTTCTCAGCATCTACATGTTTCCTGGAACATCAATGAGATGAGGGGAGTCAGTGAGGGAAGGTCTCCCAAGAGGGCAGTTGCTCATGCCAAAAGGGGGCTCTGACTATTCAACCTGGGGCAGAGGTAGTGGCAGTATAAGGGAGGCTGAGACTGCTTCCATTCCAAGTACTCAAATAGATGGGTGACCTTTGGAGACTCCTGTCTTGTTAATCTTGCACACCACTTTGCTTTTCTTTTGAGCAACTTGATAAAAGTCACAACCCACTCCTTCCCCCACTACCACCATGAAAGTTTTCTCATCTCTGTACTTCTACAGGGGACTAGGGTTTAGTAACAGGGCTGATTAGCTGAGTGGTCATGTCTTCCCTCCCTTCTCCCTTTCTTTATCTTTTTCCCCTTCTTCATCCTCACTCTCTTTCATTTCCTCTTATTTCTTCTCTTCATCCAACTTATTCTCTCCTCTTTTCTCCCTTCTCTCCTTACTCTTTCTCTTACCTCTTCCTTCCTCTCTTCTTCCACTTCATCTCTATTTCCCCTTTCTCCTCCCTTCTCTTCTCTTAGTCTTCCTCCTCTGCTTCCTATCTATGACCTTTCTCTCAGTCTTCCTATTACTACTTTATCCCTTCCCCTTCCTACTTGAAACAGAATTGGGGAGGGGGCAATACAGGAGAGGAAGGGATCTTTTTTAAGGACCAAAGCTCTTCTCAATGCCAAAGTGGATAAGGGGATGCTAGGAATTACTTTTCTAAATAACTAAACAGACTGTGCCTAAAGTCTTTCTTCCCTCCCCTAAATTTCCTAGAACATTAGACACCTGGGAAGACCAAAGCAGGACTGGGAAGGGGACTATGAAGTTCTGATTAAGAGACACAACTTTCCCAAGAGTCTGTCCCAACCAGCACCTCAGGATAGCAGATGTCCTTGGAGAATCCAACTATTCCTTCGCAGTGGTTCCGAGTGTACACTGTTCAATAAATAATCAATCAGTAAACATAAATCAGTGCCTTGTTATTTATATCCTAAACTCTGAGGATACAGAAGAAGGCAAAAGTCCCTGTCCTCAGGGAATTCACACTTAAAAGAGAAGACAACATATGAACAAAATATATTCATAATAAAGTGGAAGTAATATCAGAGGGAAGACACTAGTGTGCAGTAGCATGAAGTGTGACTGAGAAAAGGTTCTTGAAGAAGGCAGGTCTTTAGCTCATATTTAAAGGAAGCTAGGAGGTGGAGATAAGAAGGCAAAGCCCTTCAGTCTTGAGGGGAGGGGGATAGCAGCCTATGAAAGTGAATATATGCCTCCATATTGTCTCCCCCATTAGACTGCAAGCTCCTTGAGGTCAGTCATCTTGATTTTTGCCTTAATACTGGACTTGGACACTTTTGGAGGAGAGAGTGAGGCTGAAGACGTTTGCAAAGCTCTAACTCACTTACATCCAATTCACTCATAAGTCAAGACATTGCCCTCATGATGTCATTGGTTGAATGAAGGATAAACAACACCAATGACACCAACTGAGTTATAAAGGGCTTTAAAAAATCAAAAAGAAGATTTTATATTCAATCCTGGAAGTAACTGGGAGTCACTAAAATTTATTGAGGTAGAGCTGGGGGGAGAGAAATCATGACATGGTTAGACTAGCTTTAGAAATGTAACTTGATTCAAATGTGGGGTCTTGGAGTCAGAAGACCTGAGTTCTAATCACATCACTGCTGCTAATATGCTGTGTGACCTCGGGTGAGTCATGACTCCCTCTGGACCTCAGTTTTTTTATCTGCCAAATGAGCAACACAGTTCCCTCCTGGACCTGCTGCCAATGCTCTGATGAGACTTGAATGAAATAATGCCCATGAAAGCACTCTAAGAAAGTATTGAGGCAAATACAAGTGATGGTTTGGGATAATAAGCAGTAAATAATCATTATTGTATAAGCTCTTTATCATAGGATTATAGGATTTAGAGTTGGAAGGGCCTGCCTGAGAAATTATGAAGCTCAATCCTCTTCTTTTACAGAAAAGGAAACTGAGTCCCATGCAGGTATCAAACTTTGCCCAAGAACACACAGATATTTCTCTTCAGTCAAATTCTCTTTTCTTAGGACACCCCTCCAAAAGGGTCATCAGAGTTCAGTTAGCCAGCCCAGCCTGCTGGCAGCCACCAGGCTCTGGAAGAGAGGGAGGGGGACCATGGGGAGGGAGGTTAAGCACTGGGGCACAAGCATTTGCATGTCAATGGGTAAGAAGATTTCCACGGCCCCACCTTCTGCATTTTCTAAATAAATATCTCCCTGGGAAGATATTTATAAGAGAAAGCCTTTTAAAAAATAATAATTTCTTTGGAAATCTCCCCACATTGCCTTCAAAATTGTTTTGAAGTGATAAAGGGATTTTCACAGGAAAGAAACAAGTCTCTTGACAGACTGAATCTAAGCCTGAATGTGAGAATGGAAGGTTTGCCCCTAAAATGGTTCCTTTCAAGTGAGACAAAGGAAGGTTTGGTGGCCAAAACTCCAGTCATAACTGGGTAAGACTGCAATAATTTAATCACCCTTCTCCAAGAGGTTTCTGCCTCCCCTTTCTCTGTGATGCTTTGACCTTGGCAACTACATTCAGCAACTCTGCCTGAACCCATCCCTATTCCTGTTCCCCAGGCCCACATGATGGACAAATGCTAAGGGTTCTCTGATCCTGAGCCAAGGTAGTGCAGTAAAAATGACAATGGACTTGAAACCTGGAGATCTCAACTTGGTCCTGGGTCTTCTTAGTACTTCCTTAATAGAAGGAGCTAAGTGGAACAGTGGATAGAGGACTGGGTCTGAAGTCAGGAAGACCTGAGTTCAAATCCAGTCTCATATACTTAACTAGTTGTGTGACCCTGGGCAAATCACTTAACCTCTGTCTTCCTCAGTTTCCTCAACTGTAAAAAAAGGGGGGGGGGATAATAAGAGTGCCTATCTCCCAGTCAAAAGAGATATTTGTGAAGCACATACCTAGGTATCTGGCATACAGCAGGTGTCTCATAAATGTTTGTTCCTTTCTCCTGTTACTAGACCTCACTACTCACCATGTGACCTTGGCAAGGTCACAGTCTTTCTTGGCTTCCAGGTCTTCATTTGTAAAATAAAGAGGATTGGATAACCGAGGTTCTTTCCAGAACTTGAATAAATCACTTCCTCATTCTGATCCTCATTTTCCTCATCTGTAAAATGGGGATACTGTGGGGACTTCACAGGATTTTTATGAGTTGCTGTAGCGCCTCCATGAAGGTAAGAACCTTCTTATCTCAACTTTATATCACCCCTCAAGCATGGTGTTTTGTTCATAGCAGATGCTAAATAAATGTGTGGGGAACATAATTAAAAGAGTTAAATATATATGTGTGTGTGTGTGTGAGAATATTATGTATGTGATATACATATGAAAAATTTATAATAATGAATTGTGATAAATTTTAAAAATAACATGAAATGTGAGCTCTTATAATAATTAGCATTTTTGTAGCATTTTGAGACTTAAAAAGCACCTTACATGTTATTTCATTTGACTCTCAACAAACCTAGGAAATGAATACTATTATAATCCCCATTTTACGGATGAGGAAGCTGAGGCAGACAGATGATAAGTGACTTGCCCAGGATCACACAGCTAATAAGTGTCTGAGGTCAGACTTGAACTCAAATCTTTTTGGCGCTAAATCCAGTGCTCTTCATACTGTGCCACCTAATAGCTTAATAATAATTGTATCATCATTCCACTCATCTCTATATCCATCTTTCCCCCCTTCATATCACCACCAATGACACTGGTATATTAAACAGAGGGGCATCTAGGTGGTGCAGTGAATAGAGCACCAGTGCAGGAGTCAGGAGGACCTGAGTTCAAATCTCACCTCAGACACTTGACACTCACTAGCTGTGTGACCTTGAGCAGGTCACTTAACCCCAATTGCCTCCTCCTGGGTCATCTCCAGTCACCCTGATGAATATCTGGTCACTGGATTCAGATGGCTCTGGAGGGGAAGTGAGGCTGGTGACCTGCACAGCCCTCCCTCACTCAAAACAAAGTCAAGTGCAAGTCATGTCATTATGTCTCTGACGGCATGGTCTTCTTTGGCAACAAAGGATGAACACATACATATTAAACAGAACACTGATCTTATCGTCTGTAACATGGGACCAGATTCTAGCCCTGGCATTTACTAACCTTGATCAAGTCACTTACCCTCCCTGGACCTCAGTGTCCTTATCAGTAAAATGGGAGGGTTAGATTAGGTGATCTCCAAGATAACTTCTACCCTAAAGTTCTAAGAAGACACATGGCATCATTGATCGAATGATGGACGTAGGATCAAATCCCATACCAGCTACGTAATCCTTTAACCTCTTTCAGCCTCAGGTTTCTCAACTCTAAAATAGGGTAATAAAAAACATAACATTTACTTCACAGGATTGCTGTAAGACTCAAAATAAGGTAACTCATCAAAATGCTTTGTAAAATTGTAAACATTGTATAAATGGCAAATACTATTATGGTCTATAGGATTAAGAGAAAGAATAGTTTGAATCTGTTGGATCAATATTTAAATACTTTGTAATAGTGTTTTTATCAAAGTTATACAGAGGAAATGGGCCCATTGGGAAGCTCCCAAGAATGAAATGCTGAAGATACAAAAACATTCTATTGAAGAGACAAAAAAGAAAAGTTGTTTAAATCCAAGAATGTGGATGCACAGGATACTCAGTCAATTTACATGCTGAGAAGACAGATGTAGAAAAGAACATAGGTACAGAAGATGAAGGTAAGGGCTCAGTGAATGCAGAAGGACAGCATAGGTCCATAGTAATAGCTTCAGAAGGGCTTATCCTCAGAGTGAGATGAGGATTGGGATAAAAGCTTAAGATGATACAAGGGTTGGGAGTTTTTAAAATTATATTAGGGAGAATCTCAGTGTGAAGAAGATAGAACCACTGCTGAAGATAACAGAAGATGCTGAGAAGGCAGAACTGCTAAACCATCACTTCACATTCTGAGAATGATCGTTGGACTATAAAGAATGATTTTTTTAAATGACTAATAAGAAGTTGAAACATGATGTTTGTAGGGAAATAGTATTTTTCAAAACCACTTATCTGACTTTTATAACTTCAAGTCCACAGACCTAGATGAATCCCAGGGTAATGAAAGAACTAGAAGAAGTGACTGCTGTGCCATTGTTAGTGATCTTTGAAGACTTGTGGGCATCATGAACCACAGAACTGGAAAATGGCAGAAGTTGCCCTTATTTTCGAAAAAAAAAAAAGGAAGATAGTATAGTCTTCAAAATAAAAACCAGTGAGTTTAACTTGTATTCCTGGAAAAGTTCTGGAACATTTTATTAAAGAGGTAGCTAGAAAAAAAGAAGCAATGATCACAAGAAACCTATGTAACTCCATCAAAAACTAGGTCATGCCAGGCTAATCTCATTTCCTTTTTAGACAGAATTACTAAACTGGTATATTAGGATGATGCTATAGGTACAGTTAACTTAGATTGTGGCAAAACTTTTGACCAAGTCTCTCATGATATTTTATGAAAAGATAAGAGATGTGGGTAGTTAGGTAGATTCTGATCTACTTGAATGGCTGGACCCAAGGAGCAGTCAGTAAGGTCTCAATGTCAGCTTAAAAAATCTCTAGTGAAATGCCCCAGGGACATTTCCCTTGCTTAGACCAGTGCTACTTAATATTTCTATCAATTGCTTAGATAAAGAAATAGATGGATGCTCATCAAATATTCAGATGGCACAAAACTAAAATGTTAGACAACAGAGTCAGGATCCAGAAATCTCTTGACAGGCTATAACATTCGACCACATCTGATAATATAAAGTGTAATGCCTGCATAATACTTCAAGGACTTGTGATTTCACTGATTTAGATATTCATTCCACTAATGCTAATCACAGTCTCTCTATTACTTAGTAGATGGTCTTTAAGAGAGTTACCATAACTGAAAAAAATTAATCACCCTTTGGCAAAGCTGGAGCTGAACTTAGCTAAGCATAGCCAAACTGACCTTGGGATGACTTATGGTGAGTCTGTCACTGAACACATCCTCAAAACTTGGTAAGCCCTACCACAGTACCATCTGCCATGGTATTTAAGAGACTGGGGTCCCCAAGTCACAGTGAAGTCTCAAAATAGGACTATCTTCAATTCAGCTTGTGGTTTTGAGTATCTTCTCTGCTGCGCACTGGGAATACTTTCTCCTGAACTTCAGACTTGATTTGCCAACTGCCTATTGGACCACTCCACCCAGATATCCAAATTCAACATGTACAAAACAGAAATAATTATCTTCCCCCTGTCACATCTAAATTTCCCTATTTCTGTTGAGAGTACCACCATGCTCATACTTACCAGGTTTGAAACCCCTGAGCCACAGTTGATTCTTTCCTCTCTCCCAAGCCCCATATACAGTCAGTGGCCCAGTCTTGCCAATCCTACCTATGTAACATCTCTCACATTCCTCCATTTTCTGTTCTCTCATCAGCTTTATCCTAATCAGGGTTTCATCACCTCTTGCTTAGACTACTTTAATATCTCCTTAGTTATTCCTCTTTCCTTCAATCTCTCCCCCATCCAATGACCCCTCCACATGGCTGCCAACTTGATATTTCTAAAATATATAACTGGTCATGTCAGCTACTTTCTTAAAAATCTTCAATGGCTCCCAATCATATATAAGACAAGTTCCTCAACTTAGCATTTAAAATCCTCCACATTTGGGCCCCTATCTGTCTTTATCTATCTTAATTTCATGTTACTCCCTCTTCCTGTTATCTCTTCTCTAGTCACACTGGCTCATGCATGACACTCATCCTCCAACCTCTATCCCTGTGTAACACACCCAGCCTCCTGCCACGTGTGGAATACTCTCCCTTCTTGCCTTGGCTCATAGAATCCCTGATGTCTGTGAAAGATATGATGCCAACTTCGAAACCAAATTTTTCTTGATCCCTCTAGTTGCTAAAACTTCCCCTCTCTCTTGAAATTATTTGGTATAATTTTGTATGAACTTTTATTTGCATCTGTATGTTGTATCACTTCTGTAAAATATTCATTTCTTGAGGGCAAGGAGATTCATTTTTGTTCCCTGTATCTCCAGTATCAAGCCCAGTGCAGAGGAAGTTATATTACCCAGTGAATCAATTACTGGGCCAGGAGTGAGGAAGACCTGACTTCAAATTTAACCTCAGACACTTATTAGTTGTGTGACGCTGGGCAAATCTCTTAACCTCTACCTGCCTCCATCTGTAAAGTGGGGATAATGATAGCATCTGCCTTACAGGGTTATTGTGAGAATCAAGTGAGATAATATTTGTAAAGTACTTTGTAAACTTAAGAGCACTATTTGAACAATAATCATGAGAACTGTTATTATTAAGGCTTGAGGCCAGTCAGCATTAGGACCAATAGCAGCAGAACCGAGAGGCATCCAGAAGAGCCACTGCACTTGCTGACGTTGAATATCTAGGCTAAGCCAGCGACCAGATAGGGGGTTGGGAATCCAGATCCACATCCAAGAGCAGGACAAAGCAGGATAAGAAACCAAGTCAACAGAGGAGAACCCTGGTGTGAACACCTTTGAAATGTTGTCCTCAGTCCTGAGCAGCACATTTAAAGTGATAAGCTGGAGACGAGCCAAAGAAGGTTGACCAAGATGGTGAGGGGCCTGGAAGAGATCATGCCATGTAACGGTCAGTTGAAGGAAATAGGAGTGTTTAGCCTGTTTATCTAATGATATGATTAGAACGTTTATCTAAAGAGCTGTCATGTGAAAGAGGAATTAGACTTTTGTCTGTTTAGTCCCATGGGGAAAAGCAAGAAAGCAATCCAGAGAATTTTCAGAGAAACAGATCTAGGCTTGTCCTAAGGAAAAACCTCTTAACAATTAGAGATATTCAGAATGGAAATTGGGCTGCCTTATTTTTGGGGTTATTATCCAGTCCATCAGCTGTGTATAGCTTTTCATGACCCCATCTGGGGTTTTCTTGGCAGAGATATTGGAGAGGTTTGCCATTTCCTTCTCCAGCTCTCTTTACAGATGAGGGAACTGAGGCAAAGAGGATGAAGTGACTTGCCCAGGGTCATATAGCTAGAAAGCATCTGAGTCTGGATTTGAACTCAGGTTTTCCTGACTCCAGGCCCAGTAAGTCTGAGCTCCCTCTTGCCACTAGCTGCAAAGGCTGGAGAGTAACTTGATGGGTATGTTAGAGACACGATTCTTATTCAGCTATGGGTATGATTGCATAACCATTGCCACTGGTTGTCTGTATGACATAAGACAAGTTACTAATCCTCTCTGGGCCTCAGTTTCCTTATCTGTAAAATGAGGGGGCTGGACAAGGTGGCCTCTAAGGTTCTTTGTGTCTCTAAATCCATGATCCTATGCCTACTCTAAGATTTGTGACTCTGTGAAACATAGGGGTTGGAAAACAAGGTCTGGTAGATGGTCCAAAGATCAGGCCAGGACCCAGAAGGCACAAAGGAACCCGAGGAGCAGGGCTGAGTAAGCAGAACAGATTGTACTAGCAAGAGGAGGACTTGGTCTAGCTCATCAGAAAGTTTCTCACATATTTCCTCCCAGGATGAAGCCTGAGAACACTCAGCAACCCAACCCCTTACACACCAAGATGAAACAGGGCAGTGCCCTGAACCATGTACAGTTTTGAGGGTCCCAGTGAAATGGACATTTGGGGGACCAAGGAAAAACTGGTCATGGCACCTTTGTTGTGCTCCATGAGGAAAGACTGGTCTCAGGTCTAAGAAAGACTTATGGGTTATATGTAATTGCTTCCTTTGATCTAGGATGCAGGCTTGACTGTGCCAGCCTTCTTAGGAGCACAGGATTTTCAACTAGAAGGGACCTATACACTTTTTTTTCAATTTGATTTTTGAGGCCATCAGGGTTAAGTGACTTGCCCAGGGTCGCACAGTTAGTAAGTGTCTGAGGTTGAACTCGGATCCTCCTGACTCCAGGGCCAGTTCTCTATCCACTGTGTCACCTAGCTGCCCCCATCTACTTCTTTTCATAGATGAAGAAAGCAAAGTCCCGAGAGTTTAATAAAATATAAGGACTTTGAGATAAAAGATGATCTCACCTTCGTGCTTGTATCCCTGGTGCCTAGCACAATGACTGGTACCTAGTAAGCACCTAATAAATGCTTGCTAATTGATTTCTAAGGTCACATAGATACTAAGTAGCAGGTAAGGGGATTTGAACCCAGAACATCTGCCTCCAAATCTAATGTTGCTTCCAACATACAATTCAGTCTCTTTAACCATTTGGCCCAGTGTATTAGCCACCTTCCCAGTGAAGATGTAGGAGGGAAGAAGCCTTGATTGGAAGATCTTTGACATCCTGTCCAACTCTCTACACTGGCCAAATTAACAAACCACTTACCAATCCTCCACATATACAATGCAAATTTGGGTTGTGGTGGTCCTATGCTGAATGTTCAGATGAAAATGGAAGCAGAAATGTCAAGAATCCAAATATTCAAACTAAGTCAATATCTGGGTGTTGTTCAAACAGAACCTCAGAGTGGTTAAAGAGACAGAGAATCCCACAATGGGAATGGATCCTTTTCCTCCACCTATCCCAGCAGTGTTTGGGAGAAAGTACCAGATGTTCCCACCTCTCAGGGGCACCTAAGTTGAAGAGTGAGGGAAGCCAGGACAGCTCTGAGATGGAAGGGATAGATCCAATTTACCTCATTTCAGGGGCTACCATCATTAAGCCCCCTGATGCTACAGTCTAAATGGGTCTCTCAGTAGCAAGAAGGTAACTTCTGAACAGGTGTCACTCTCTGCTGCCTCAAAAGCCAATCTGTGACTGACTTAAAATTCTGATACCTTTGACCTTCGTCTTAACTGGCAGCATAATTTTAGGTCTTATAAAATTAATAACCTCCGTATTTAGATGTGTAAACATGTGGAATATTAAAACTGAGAGGGTCCACAAAACAAAAATGTAGATTACCAGAATTGGAAGGCATCTTAGAACATTGAATATGCAATGTACAAAATGTATGGGACCTTAGGACATGGAATGTTAGAGCTGGGAGGGACCTTAGAACATAGAATGTTACCCTATCAGACCTGGAAGGGACCTTAGAACATACAACGTACTATGTCAGACCTGGAAGGGACCTTTGAACTTGGAATATAAATGTCAGAGCTGGGAAGAATCACAGGATCATGGAAGGTCATATCTGGGAGGAATCTTAGAGATCAGCCAGTCCCCCCTCTCATTTACAGGGGAGGAAACTGAGGCCCAGAGGGGTTAAATGATTCTCCAGCATCTGTGCCCCATAATGATCCAGACTGGAGTAAACTGGGAGATTGGATTATTATAGTGGAGAATTACAATAAGAAATATAACTGCAAAAGCAAAGTCAGTTGAAATTGGACTATAATTAAATGCTTAGAAAATTCTGTGCTTAGCTCATTTTAAAATCAAGTGCTTCTTTGTAGAAATTTCCTTTCTTTAATTACAATTTCCTGTCTCGTTTGACATTTACAATGCAATCTTGGGGGACATGTTTGTGATTTATTATTCCTGCTCCTATCAGGATATCACTGTGCAGAAATGAGTTTATAAAATAAGAGCTCAAATTATTATGGCCTCTGACCAATAAAGCAGGCCCATAATTTGAGACCAGAAGAAAAGACGAACACTTCTGACAGCCCAGTGCAGAAACCTCAGCTGGGGATGACAGCGAAAACTCTTTCCATTTTCGGGAACAGAAGAAGCACTTTAAGATTTATAAAGCGTTTTCCTCAAAGCAACTATCGGATGAAAGTAGTTAGTGCCAGTATTCTTATCCCCATTGCACAGAAGAGGAAACTGAATCTTGGAGAAGATAAATGTTTGGCCAGTGGTCATCCAGGAAGTAGCATGAATTTTCAGTAAGGAATCAACATTGGGTCAGGAGATAGGAGTTAGACACAAGAAAATCAGAGGCAAAAGTTGGGGACAAAAAGGATGGTATTATCTGAGTTGAAAGGCAGATATCTGTGTGAGGAAGGTGCAGAGGAGAAAGCAGCTGTCCACAACTATTAGGTTCTGTTTCTAAATTCCCTGGCTATTTAAAGAATATCAATACATTCCTTTAACACAAATGATTGAGCACATTTGGCATGGTGGTGATGGTGGAAATTATGGCCCCTGGCTACTTGTGACACAGGGTGTAGATAACAGTGTGTGTGTGTGTGTGTGTGTGTGTGTGTGTGTGTGTGTGTGTGTAAAGGACAGTGTATGGACAAGACTGGCATGGTGATCAGAGTGATTAAGATGTTGTGCCTGGTACATAGTAGGCACTTATTAAAAGCTCAATGATTGATCGATATAGAGATGGAACTTTAAGTCAGGTAGCTCCAAGTCCATCTTTCTTTTTCTGCTGCTGGACCCAGGGAGCTGGAGCATTTGTTCTCTCTCTTCTCTACTCAGGGACCCTTCTACTCTAGACCTATAAACATAATGAAGACTAGGTTCAGAATTGAGGGAGCCTGACTACCTAGAAGATGGCTCAGACTCTTTTTTTATAATTTTCAGCTTCTGAAATCCTTGGGAAATTTGCTTAAGGCTTAGATTATGGCTCATGTCTAGGGCTTTCTCAAAGAGGGGAGTAGAAAGGTACCCACTGTACTAATGAATCGGGTATGGGACAGATATTTATTTTCTATACACAAAAGAAATGCTAACCACAAAGCACTCACAAATATGCTTTGAAAGACTTAAAACAGGATTCAGTAACAACTTACAACTATAGCTGAACTATCTATCCCAAGAGGTTGTTACTTAAGCCCCATCTAAATATAAGGCTTGCTGAGAACAGCTGAATAGGTCTTTTACAACTGTCTTCCTTGCAGTTATATGTCTTCTAGAAAGCTTAGTCAGGATTTGGGCTTATTCTCTTATTAGGGATTATCTCTCTCAAGAGTCCTGGAGTTGTTACCCTCTCCTTGTCTCTAGCCAATTCTGACCAAAAGACCTAGATCTCCAAATCTCCCAAAAGATCATCATCTCCCAAACTCACAAGATTAGACCTCCAGGTTGGACACATCCAAACTTATTCACCTAAACAGAAAGAAAAACACAGAAGAGACAGAACAAAACGCTGGATTGGGCTTACTAGGAAGAGTTCTGGCCATATTTGTGGTTATATGGAGACAAGAGTGGAGACTGAGGAAAAGTACTCCCTTCCTTCCCCTTCCCCATCATAGGAAGTACCAGAGCTGCAAGATGTCGCCTAGAGGGTTGTTTGCAGAGAGAAGGTCAAGCAACTCCTTTTTCTTTTCCTTTTTTGCAATCAGGGTTAACTGACTTGCCCAAGGTCACACAGCTAGTCAAACATCTGAGGTCAAATTTGAACTCAGGTCTTCCTGACTTCAGAGCCAGTGCTCTATCCACAGCACCACCACCTTGTTGCCCCATAAATGACTCCTTTCTCAAAGGTCTGCTGAGTCGTGCACTTTTCTTGCTCAGTAGGCAATAATGGAATGGCTTTATCTTCTGGAAAAAAAAAATGTTAGCCAAACGGACGGAGCTCAAATCAGGAAGGGCAGTTTAGTACATATCCTGTCCAGACCTTAGTTATGTTTCCACTATACTGTGCTGACAACTGTGCCCAAACAGGCAGCCCTTCACAACCTCAAGAAGCTTCATTGTATCATCTAGCAGGGTTATTGTCTCCAGATGGATGAGGGAGCCCATGGGGGCATCCAAAGTTCTTCAAAGCAATAACTTTCAGCCTTGGATCTCTTCCATATCTCTTTTGTCATCCTCCATGGGCTAGTTAGGGGATTCATAACAGGGAGTTATCACAGGAAAGAGTGAATCAAGCAACCAGAAAATGTGATAAGACACAACATCCCCAAAAGCTCTCAAGAAATCAGAAGAGTTGCCAAATTCCTCCCATGTTCCAGATGGCCAGGAGACCAGGTGCTCATCTCCTACAGAGATAATTTTTTGACCACCTAGAAAGGAAAGAGGCAATCACTAAAAGCCGGCATGGGTTCATTAAGAATAGATCATGCCAGGCTAACCTTATTTCCTTTTTCAACAAGGTCACTCAGATGGTAGATGAAAGGAATGCTGTCAACAAGGGATACCTGGATTTGACAAAGTCTCTCATGATTTCTTTGTAGACAAGGTTGAGAGGAAAGGTCAAAATGACAGTACAATTAGGTGTATTTGGAATCAGTTGAATGAACAGACCTCCCAATACAATATTAGCAAATTGATTTTAATCTGGAGGGAGAATTATAATGTAGGACCTTGTGACCTGTCCTGGAGTTGGTCCTGTCCAACACAGACGGTAGGCTATTAGAATTGGAAGGAATCTTAGGAGTGCCTAGTCCTAACTTGTCATTTTGTAGATAAGGAAGCTGAGAGACCCAGTAGCATAATGTTACTTGTCCACAGTCATGTGGCAAATTAATGATGGAAATGGGACAAAAAAAACAAGGTCCCTTAGTTCCCCATCTATTGGGCAACCCATTATAGCATGTTTTCTCATGTTTATCAAGGACTTCAATAGAGACATAGGTGGCATGTTTACCAGATTTGTGGCTGACATAACCTAGAAGAATAACTAACACAATGAATAACAAAGACTTGGCTCAGTAATTAGCCAAAACTGAAAGTGATCTCAATAGGTTGGAGCAGAAAGCTGAAGTTAAGATGGAACTGAATGGGAGTAAGCATAAAATTTTGTACAGTATTAACAATCAAGTGCAGGATAGGGAAGTATAGCTAGCAGTTCATGTGAAAAAGATCTGGGAGTCTTAGTGGACTGTTAATCATGTGTGAGCCTATAGTAATGCAACATGGGAAGTTAGCAAAGTTAGCACAGGCTGAATTAAGAAAAATAAAGCATCTAGGACTAAGGTAGTGTTAGCCCTTGATCACCTCTGCCCTTATCAGATGATATCTAAAATATTGTGTTTGATTTGCAGTGTCACATTTTAGCAAGAATATTGACAAGCTTTGGTGCATCTAGAAGAGTTAATCACATTAGGGATGAGCCTGTAAACCATAACAAATGAGGATCAGTTAAAGGAAGCTAATGTGTTTAACTCAAAAGAAAAAAATCAGAGGAAGGCAAGATAATCATCTTCACTTATATGAAGGATTGTCATGCAGAATAAAAAAAAGACTTATACTGCCCAGCTCCAGAGGACAAACCAAGAGGAAGAAGGTCATAGGAAGACAGGCTTTAGCTCAAGATAGGGGAAAACTTTCTAACAACTAGGACTTTCCAGAAATGGAATAAGATGTTTTGGGAAGGAGGGAATTTTCCACAATGAAGTCTCTTGATTTAGTTAGCAGCTGGATGACCACAACACCCTTGGAATGTAAGGAATATAGACAAATAGCAATATCTCCATTTTATAAAGGGGGAAACTGAGGCCCAGAGAGGTGAAAAGATTTGACAAGATGCAAACCCAAGTCTTTGGGCTCCATACTGAGTGCTTTCTTCAGAATATAGCAATGTCTTTTCAATGCAGTTTAAATGAATTAATGAATGAGCAAACCAACAAATGAACAAGACCAAATATATCTCTGCCTCCTCCCATGGTCAGGCTGGCACAGCCTCTTCCAGCATGAAGGCTAAGCCCTCATGGCCCACCCAGTAAGGGCACAGAGTCAATCATGATGCATTTAAAGGGTCAGAACAAATCTATATGTGGTCGAAGAACAAGACACACGTAACAGAAGCTTCCAGTCTGATGGGAAAGGTAGCTTCCATTAAGTCCCTTAAGTTCAACATTGAAATCAATGTTTAAGCCACAAGAAGTAATTAGTGTAATTCATATTAGAGATCGGGGGGATTTTTTGAAACCAAGTTTAATTAAACTGAAAAATGACAGCTTCATTTTCTCTCCCTAGATAGGTGACTCCAACGTCTGTCCTCAATGCTTTTTATTAAAACCCAGGACATTCCATGGCTGGGACTTTAGTGCCATTAAGCAGAGAAGTCTCACAACCATTTGAGGAACAATAAATCAGACTGGTTTCTTTTTGAATGGTGAAGACACTAACTGAGCAGCTTATAAATCATTTCCTTTTCTTGGGGTGGCAAGTGTCAGCCATGGAACACAGGCTAGGTTCCTTGGGCCATAGTGCTGGTGGTACAGTCTCAAAGCCATGGGATTAGGAGCAGGACAATAGACACCAACCCCATTTGATCATTGACCTAGAACTAGAACAGACCCCAGACTATCCAGTACAACTCTCCCATTTTGATGAAGAGATGAGGAAACTAAAACCCAGAGAAGTTGTGACTTGCTTATGGTCACACAGGGAGTTAGGATCCAGGTCATGGTTCCAATCTATGGTCTCTAGCTCCAGAGTCATTGTTTCTTCCATTACACTGTGCTCTGCTCAAGAGCTAGAAAGGAGTCTAGAATGTCTACTGTACTCTGCTTCCTTTCTCCTGAAAGTCTTGATGGCCTCATTCCCTTGGCAATCCTACTCTCTTCTTTGGTGAGGAAGAGACGCAGAAAGTTGCTGATGTTTCAAGACCAGCCCCAGAAATGCTCTGATATAGACTGAGCAATTTCATGGATGTCAAGAGAGGGAAGTCTCAGTAGCAAGGCAGGATAGTACAAAGCAAAGGGGTATGGAACCTCCAAGACTGGGTTCAGTCCTGATGAACCAGGTGAATTTGGACAAGTCTCTTTGCCTCCCTGGGCCTTGATTTCTTCATTTGTAAAGGCTTATTCTGAAACCAGGCTCATACTAGAAAGCCTCAAAGAAGGTCTGAGTTCAGTCCAAGCAATAACATCTGATTGGTGCCTAATAGAGACAATATCCCAATTTGGATTGTGCAAGGAGAAGGAAATTGAAATGAGTTGAACCACAAGAAGTATAAGAAATAAAGAAGAAATAAGATTAGGGCTCTTGATATAAAAAAAATATTGGAAGGATAATAAATAAGTGAAAAACCATACCCCATTAGTGGATTCCCTAAAAATAGAATATAACAAATGGAGTTCAATGATTTCATGGGAGAACCAGAAATATTAAAATCAAAGGCTGAAAAATTCTAGGAAAATGCAAAGTAGTATCAAAAGCAATTAAGCTGAAAAATAAATCAAAGTAAAATCATTTAAGAATATGTGAACTTCCTTAAAATCCTGGCCAATCAAAAACCTGGATGCCATATTTCAAGAAGTTAGAAAAGAAAACTTTTCAGATCTATTAGAACCAGAGGACAAAGTGAAAAGAGAAAGAATACATCAGTCACCTCCTGGAAAAAAATTGAAAACACCCAAGAATTTCATAGCCCAAATGAAGAGCTTCCAAGAAAGTAAAAAAAAAGTACTGCAAGCAGCCAAAGAGTTCAAGAAGCAAGTAACCTCTGTCAAGATCACACAAAATTATACTGCAATTTCTATACAGTCAAGAAAATCATGGAAAGCAATATTCTAAAAAGTAAATGGAATAAAATATTCTAAAATTAAAAAGACTCAGAAATAAGAATAACTTGCCAGTTAAAACTGAACCTAATCCTATGGGGGGATAGAGGAGAAAGAGAGAAGAATCGGACAATTAATAAAATAAAGGACTTTTTAAAAATTCTTATGAAAAGAACAAAATTAACTATAATTTTTGAAATGAAAACACAGGAAACAAGAAAAATATGGAAAGGTAAATATACTTAAGCAATTATGATAGACTAAAGGATACCGAAATACATTTTAATTTAATAGCGGGAGAAGAAGCAAGTATACTTTCAGAATCCCACTATCCCCAAGAATCACAGAGGGAAACTACTTTATGCTTCAAGGTATTATCACTAATGGAATACTTCTTTTATCAAAAGAAAGAATAAATCAGTAAATTGGGTATGCAATTTAGAAAATTAGAAAAACAATAAATAAAAAACCTCCAACCTCTACTAAACAAAAAAATATAAACTTTGAAAATCAAAAAGGAGATCAAATGGAGTTGATAAACAAAAATCATACGGGGAAACCAATAAATTTGACAAATCTTTAACTTATTTGATTTTTTAAATTATCTTAATTCCCTCAAATTTTCCTTCTATGACTGTGTATTTGTCTCTGAAGGGTCTCAGATTCTTTGGAAAAAAAACTGGAAGTGAAATAGCCTTCTTTCTTGGTGGTAGGGGAAACTATAATAGAACTGGCATGAGGTTTCTTCTCCATCTCTGTTTTTCCTCCTTGCAATGAGAGAAAGGACTTAGCCTGTTTCCTGAATATAATGACTGACCTTTTTGACAATTGGTGGTGTGTACAGAACTTGAGATCCATTATCTCATTTGAGGAAACTGAGACCCATAGATAAAAAGTGATTTACCTATGGTCAAAAGGATAAGTAATTGACAGAGACTGGAGCTGATGGAAGCTTGGGCTTCTGGATCCAAGTCTACTTTCTTTGTGCTACAGTATTATGTAGGAGTAATAACCAAAACACTAATCCTTGAAAACTTACCACATGAACAGATAAAGCCAGAACTAAAACTCACTTAGCTAAATTTCCACTTGGAACCTCATAGAGCAATGACTTATGTGGAAAAGTTAAAGAATGACATGTTGCTCATCTCTTTGACTCCGATAGTAAGTTCAAGGAAAGGATCCACTAAAGCTGATGAGAATAATTAGAAAAGGTTCCCTGGAGGAGATGAGGTTTGAACAGGGCAGTAAAGAACGGACAAGTTTTCTAGAACCGAAAAGGGAAAACAAGTGACATAGGTGGAGTGGAGAACAGGAGCAAATTACTATTGTCATTATTAAGGTTAAGAATTTCACTGGTATAGGGAACTCCCCAGTGAGAAAACTCCCTCTCCTAATATAGGTAAGCATCTTATCTGAAACAAATATTCTTTAGATAATTATGTAGAACACTAGAAGTTTGAGTTATTTGTTCAGGGTCACACAGCTTCTATGTGTCAGAGGTAGAACTTAATCCCAGGTCTTTCCTCACTCTCAGGTCAACTCTCCATCGTGGCATAGTAGATAGACACTTACTAGCTTAGAGATCCTGGACAAGTCACTTAATTGTCTCAGTTTCCTCATTTGCAAAATGAGAAAGTTGGACGGGATGATTTCTGAGATCTCTTCCAGCTGTAAATCTGTGAACCTAAGTATCAGCTCATAATTATTTTGTTCTGTTATTATCTCCTATAATGATGAGGACTAGCATAGCTGACGCTTATCTGATATTTTATAGGAGATGGAATGAATCCAAAATATATGGGGACTGTGTATGGAGCGGGGTGGGGTGGGGGAGTAGAATAAGAAGAGTCTGGCTAGAATAGAAGGTCTCTACTGAACAGTGGTGGAAGATGAAGTTGGAGAGGTTGAATGGAATAAGACTGGAGGATGTCTCCAAAGCCAGATACTACAGTATGGAGTTGATCCAGATGCCTCCTGGCTGTGGGGAGACATTGGAAGTCCTTGAGCAAAGGAGTAATGTGATGAAAGGCAAATTCTGATCACCTCTGACATGTTGCCCCCAGTATAACCTAATGCACCAATGTCCTAGACCTAGTGCATCAGGGAGGTAGGGCTGAGTTAGGGTTAAGGTCAGAGTTAACCTCAACCACAATGCTTCCCCAGAATCTTGGAACTCAAATAAACCTCAAAGACCATCTAGTCCAATGCATACCTAAGCAAAAATTCTCTCTACAATATTACCAGGAAGTGGTCATCCAGCTTGCGCTCCAAGTCTTCTAATGATAGAGAAATCACAGTTTCCTGAGGCTGCCCATTTCGTTTTTGAATAGCATTAATGGGTAAGAAGTATTTTCCTTGTGTATCTTTGCAAGTTTTACCTCCGTAGTCCTTAAAAACATCTCTCATTGTCTTCCCATCCTCTCCTCAAGTCTTCACTTTTCCAGGTGAAATTTCCCCATTTATTTTAAGCCAATCCTTATATAGCATGGTCTTCCATTCTTTCACTAGCTTGGTCTGCCTGTCCTGGACACACACCAACTTACCAATGTTGTCTATGAAACATGAACACAACTATCTAGATGTTGTCTGACCAAAACCAGAGCTCCTAAAGACTCGCCTGGTACTCTCTCTCAACTACATACAGCGTTCTACCATAGCCCTTCCTCTACCCTGCTTCCATCACTCTCAATCCCAGCCCCATTACTTTCAAATCCTTGTCACACAACTCCATCTCCCTGCCACCATCCCCTTCATCCTAATCTTCGTCTTCATCATACTCTACATCTGCATCTCTTTGCCATCCCTAACCCCACTCACTATTCCATCCTCCCCTCCATCTCAATCTCCCATCCTTCATCTTCTTTCTACACCCATGTATTCCCTTCTTCTGCATCTTCCATTCTCTACTTTCACTTTCCTCCCATCCTCTGAATACTTCACCCTCACTCCTTTTCTCTACCCCCATCTCTGTTCCCTATGCTGCCCCCTAACAATCACCCCCCTCCCTTTCATTCCCATCCCCCTGCCATAATCCCCATCTCTTGTCCTCATGCCCAGCCCCCAGTCCCCTATTCCTCCTTTGCTATTCCTGATTCTAGCTACTCTAATTTGATGCATTGAAAGCAGCTCCCTTTAAATAGACCCTCTTAGAAGCATTAGTAATCCTTTGTCTGAAGTCTCTGAGCCCCTGCCCTTAGCACACACTCTCCCCCATCCATTTGTTTAAAAGACTTCCCATGTGCTAATTGAAGGAATTGGCAGCATTTTTTTTCTGCTCCCACTCACAACACCCCAGCCTGCTCTGCTCCCAGCACTCAGCCGCAAAGCCTGACTAAATGGACTTGGCTCTACTAGTCTTTCTTTGCCTAGGAAGAAAAGACAACCCACCAACCTCCTTAGGTCACCAAGAGACCCATCACCTCCCATCATGGGACCTTCCCTGACTACTCCAGTGGCCAATCTTGCGGGAGGAATAAGAACCCAGGATTCTTCTTTCTACCCAGTCTTCCGGGGGAAGCAAACAGGAACCCACTTAAGGATCTGAACAACCTAGGTCAATTCCTGACCCCATCGCTAATTCCCTTGAATGAATTATTCTCCTTTTTGGACATTGATTTCCTCATCTGCAAATTGAAGGAGATAATGACAGTGGCATTTTCTAACACATTAGCTGTTACGAGGTATCAGATTTAGATCATGCAGGTAGAGAATATAAGTTCTCCATCAATATAAATGTAAATGCTATGTAAATGTCAGTTTTTTATTATTGATAATATTAACAGTCATAGTAACAACAATAAGTTTGCATCCCGCCCCACTCACTTTCTCCTATGTAGACTTAATTTTACTGGGGACTTCAGAACCCAAAGAGATGTCTGGGGTAACTCTGATGTAAGAGAGGCACATCTGGGTAGCAAGAAAGACCCTTCACAGTCAAGCTCCTCATTTTACAGATGAGGAACTTGAGACCCAGAGAGAGAGGAACCATGGTAACAAGCAGGTGAGCTGAGATTTGAATCCAGGTTGCTGACTCCAAACCCAACAGTTTCCCATGAAAGCTGCTCTCAGGTCTGGAGAGAGGTTGGTTTGGCTTGGTGGTCATTGCTTGGCAGGAGGCAGGGACTGTACAAATCTCACCAGGAGCTTTTGTATTGGCGACTGCCCCACACTAGGCCTCTCGCCTTCACAGTCTACCCTGATGATGCTGAGTTAGCCACAGAGCAAGCATTAACCTCCAGGGTTGCCTGGTTTGGTCTGTTCTTTAAGTTAAGGGGGAGAAAAAGCAGCCAAGATGAGAATTTTGCGCTTCAGCGGCTATTGAAAGATGAGCTAATAAACAGTTAAACTTGAGTAATCACACTCTCCCAGAGGAATGAATGCTTCAAATGGGCTTGGTCAAAAACCTTGAAATTCTAGCTGGCTCCACACTGCCAGCCTCGAACATTTGACGAGATTCATTATAGCCAGGGACTGAATACAAGTGTCTCCTGATTACAGCCCTTCCATTAAAAGTCCCCACCAGTGCCTGCCTTTCCACCAAGGAGTGTCAATCGGATTAAAATCTCAATTCACCCCCAGTCAATTCTCCAGTAACACGATTTCATTAGAGACAGACAGGGAGTAAAAGAGAAAAGGGGGGGGGCGGGTAAAGGAAAAGAGAGGGAGAGATGGGATTGGGGTTCTAAGGGCTGAAACAGCTGGTGTATAAATTATAAAGTGTACTTTGTATGAAGCGAACACACCTTCTACAGAAGCCACATGACTAATTAATGTGGCGGGGGGCGGCAGGCTGGAAATTGCCCGCTCCCTCTCTCCTGCGGCTCGATTAACAACAGGTTCTTCCAAATCTCAGGATGGGAAGAGATCGTCGTATGAAAATAACATATTAACATACCGCCCGTGAACTGTATCCAATCAGTTCCTTTCCACTGGCGTGTGTACAAAACAATTAAAATCAAATTTATATTGGGCTCCTTTAATATATTCTGGCATTAATATAATCAACATACAAGTGTTCAGAAGTGGGCCCAGCCATTTTTCTGCAGAGTTGAGTGCTTTGTGGTAACAGAGAGTTACATGGGGGAGTCTGGAGCCCTGGATTCTGATCCTGGGCTCAATGCATTACTTTCTGAGTGACCTTGAGCAAGACACTGAATCTTTCTGGACCTCTGTTTCCTCCTCTGGAAGGGGAAGGACTATGCAATCTCTAAGGTCCTAGCTTTAATCTTATGATTCTAGGTATTTCCAGTTACTCAACAAATAAAAGACAGGTGACTCAGAAGGAAGACACTCTGGGCAGGGCAGTGGGGCAAGGTAAGGGGTAGATAATGGATGCCCTTAGATGGTGCACAAAGATGTGCTCCTGTTCTCCCAATGCCTAGGTTGCTACCTGCTGTCTGCCACACCAACTTTAAATGGCAGGCCCTTTGAGGGTTTGTGGATGCTCAGGGCAGTTAGAGAAGAATAGAGAGAAGGTTACGAAGATTGTTTGGGGGCTCTGGTCTAAACCTAGATCTGTCACAGCCCAGAAGGGCCCTTAGAGACCACCATTGTATACATAATGAAACTGAGACCTTATGAGAGAAAGTGACTTACCCAAGATCATAAAGAGTTGAAGGTCAAGACAGGGGGAAAAGACAAGCTGCTTCCTGGCTCACACTGTGCATCTCAAACACAATGTGTCCAAAACAGAACCCATCATCTTTGCCCCCAAACCCTCTTCTCACCCCAATTTTCTCATCATTATTAGGAGCAATATCACCTTCTCTATCCAATCAACTGCCATCTCATCCCTTTCTCTCCATTCAAAAAGTCACTAACCTTGTTCATGCCTTCATTGTCTCTTGACTGGACTATTGCAATGGCCCCCTCATGGATCTTCTTGCCTCAAGTCTCTCCCCATTCCAATCCATCTTCCACTTAGCTGGCAAAATGATTTTCCTCAAGTCTACCTATGTTATTCCCTTATTCAGTGAACTCCAGTGGTTGCCCATCATCCCTAGGTTCAAATAAAAGCTGGCCCCCTTTACCTTCTCAGTTTTCTACCATTAACTCTTCTCCCCCTTCCATGATCTCAAAGATCTACCTACATTGGCCCCAGCTTCCATTCCCATGCCTTACACAGGTTGTCTGCCAGCCTTGGAATCCTCTCCCTTGTCAACTCCACCTCTTAATTTTTCTGGTTCTCTTCAAGATTCAGCTCAAAGTGTATCTTCCTTAGGATTTGTTTTCTAGTCCCTTTAGTTGCTAGTGCTTTCCTTTCTAAGACTGCCTATTAGATAGATAGACAGACAGAGATAGATAGAATCTTGTAAGAACCTAATTATTTACAAATTGTCTCCCCCACTAATAAGCAGGGACAGTTTTAGCCTTTCACTGTATTTCCAGAGCTTAGCATAGTGCCTAGAACACAGTAATAAATTCTTGTTGATTGACTCAGATCAGTCAAAATAAGAAAATTGCCTATATCGTAAGCAAATAGGGCAATTGGGGAATTGCCAAGGAAGTCCATTGGGGAGTGTGTGGAAAAAATGGACTGGCACACAAAATCTGGGCTTGAATCTCTATTTTGTAATCTGTACTCATTGGGTGACCTTAGCCAACTCATTCAGCCCATCTATCAAAGGACTAAGGCTCTTTCTGCCTCCTACATCCAATGATATTAGTTAAGTTGATAAAGGAGGACTTCTCATGAAGGAGGAGATGACATTTGATTGTGCCTTGATATAAGTAGGATTTGAATAAGGGGTGAGGAAGAGGAAGGGCATTCTAGAAGCAGGGCTAAGAGTTATAACTAGTGACCAGTTTGGTTTGGTTAGGACACAAGATGTAGGAGGAGCTGTGGGAAATCAAGTTGGATAGGAAGGGGGAGTTTAGATTGTAAGGGGCCTTGTGTGTAAGGCTGAGTTGGGGTTTTGTCTTGTAGGCAAATGATTGTTTTTTGAACAAGGGAGTGATATGATCTGAGCAACACATTAGGAAGATTATTTTGTTAATATGTGATAGAATAGAGGTGAAAAAATCTGTGGGGTGGTTATCGCAATGGTCCAGGCAGATGGGAGTGAGAATAGGAACATTAAAATATTGGGAAAATATGGGTTGGATGATAGAATTCTTAGGTTGTTTGAAAACTTGGTATATCACTGGATCCAAAGAATCATAATTCAATGTCAAAGTCATTCAATGGCAACTTGGAAGGAAACTTCCTTTGTGCCCCCAAAATAGGTACTTAACCCTATACAGTTTAATATTTTGTCAATGACTTAAAGACAGAAATGATATATTTATCAAATTTGTAAATGACACAGAACCAAGAGGAATAAGTAATACAAATCTAATCAGATAAAATTTAAAAGGAATAACTGTAAAGTATATTTGGGTTCAAGAAATCAACTTCACAGTTACAAGATTAGAGTGTGTAACTAGATGGTCATTTGTCTGAAATAGAGTGTTAATGGATTGCAAGATATGTGATATGTGAGCCAAAAGTGTATTCAGGTATTAGTATCCAGGATTGAGAAGGTGATAGTCCCACTGTGCTCTGTTGTGGTCAGATTTCCATTTGCAGTGTTATGTTCAGTTCTGGCTACCATTATTTAGTAAAGACAGTGCTAAGACACAGAACATCCTAAGGAAGGGGAAGTCAACTTCATGTCAGATGAGGATTGATTGAAAGAACTGAACTTGATTAGCTCAGAGAAAATAAGTCTTAAAGGGTATATGATAGTTAACTTCAAGTATTTGAAGGACTGTTGCCTGGAGTCGTATGAAGGAGAAATTGACCTTATTCTGTTTACTTCCAGAGATAAAACTGGGAACAATGAGTAAGAGTGTTGAGAAGTTCAATTTAGAAAAACCTTCCTAGAGTTGTTCGAAAGTGAAATAGGGCTACTTTAAGAGGTATCAGGTTCCACCTCACTGGATGGCCACTGATTGAATTTGTTGTAAAGGGGATGTATGGGTTGAAATCCATGGCCTCTGAGGTCCCTGGGATGTTACCATTATTATAGACTGTATTTTAAGGGGTTGTTGGATACAGAACTGGGCTGAGCTGGGCTACAAGGGCAAGCAAGAATGAGAGAGTGAGGGCCCTGGGTCCTGCCTTCCCCTCGAATGGCCATCTCTGACTCCATCATATTAACTTGGACAGAGAGACAGAAACAGAGACAGAGACACAGAGAGATCAGAGAGTCTCAAGAATAATTTGAAAGGTCCATCTTGGGGGAAGCAGGTATCCTGGGAGTCCCATGAAACATAACAACAGCTCCTAATGTCCCAGAATCAAACTTCCACGTGCCTCATTATCTTGTAAATATATGTTACCACCCTCCTCCTAATTTTCTTCCTTCCACAGTATGGAGCTCCAAGCTATAAATGCCTGCCTCAGAACCATGTGACAGACAAATCTCTTCTCCTCTATGGGCTTAAGTTACCTATCTGTCAAAGGAGAGAGTGGGATGGGTGATCTTAAGGTCTCTCTCAGCTCCAGTATTCTAGGATTCTTGAATATCAAGACTAGGAGGAAAGAGATACTTTTCAGTGCATGTGGAGAGGAAGGAGGAAGGAAAGAGAGAGTGGGAGAAAAGGAGAGAAGATGAAAAAATTATAGCATTATAAAATGACAGCTTTGGTGGAATCTTTAGAACATGGGCTCATGGGACCATAAGATGTAGAGCTTGAAGGGACCAGATCATTGAACATCAAAGCTAGACATCCCTTAAAATGTACAACATAGAATCTCATACCTAGAAAGGTCCTTAGTTCTAATTCAGTCCTCTCATTTTGTTGGGGGAGAAAATTGACCAGGGAAAAGTGACTTCTTCAAGGTCATACAGGGAGTTGGTGGCAGAAGTAAGCATCCAAGATCTCCAGTCCCTTGATGAGGATTCTGAGACAATGAGGAGGGAAAAGAAGAGGGACAGAAGGAGGAAGAGAAAGGTAAAGAGGAAGAGGGAAGAAGAGTATTTAGAAGATAGACAAAAGGCAAAAATGTCTTAACATGGCCTCACCCACTAGCCTTTCTCCTTAGGTTCAGTTGCTGCATCTCCCTGGGGAAAACCATAAATCATCCACCCCATCACTGACCATAATTAGAAACAGGAGGCAGTAGGTTGGCCTTGGACGAGTTAAGGAGTGATTTCTGGCTCAAAGTCAAGCCAGGAGGCTATTCATTAATGACCCTAAGTTCCCATGTTCCTGGGCTGGAGCTGTGTAAATGTCACCTGGAAGGGTGTCGGAGAGTCCAGGTAGACCAGCAAGAGAGTGGCAGTTCCAAGAGACTGGGATGAGGCAGTGAGTCTGAGGAAAGAATTTGAAATTCCCACAAAGAATGGATAGCCTCAGGGGTAGTGAGCCCCCATCTATGAATGTATCACTGTTTGAATGTGTATGTGTCTGGTGAAAGAAAGAATGATGGGTCTGGAGTCAGACCTATGTAATCTTGGGCCTTGCTTGATAGCCTCTGTGGGTCTAAGTATCCGCATCCAGAAAATTAAGGATTCAACTAGGTGACCCCTGAAGTCCTTGCTAGAGCTCTCAAACTCTGAACACTATGGGTTTTTTCAGTTCTCTGATTTGCTCAAGGTCAGAGTCTGCAGCTCCTATCTCCTGCCCCTCTCTTCTCCCCATCTTTCAAGGTTCATTGAAATTCCATCTCTTCCACGGAGCCCTTCCCACTCCTCAGCCCAGGATGATTCTACCTTCCTTGTCCCCTAATAGGTCTTGAGAGGCACTACTTTATCACCAAGGGCAAAGAGTCCAAAGTAGGGATCAGGAGATCAAGATTATAGCATTTCTACTTACTAGCCATGTGACTTCCCTTCTCTGTGAAATGACTAGATGGTCTCTAAGATCGCTTCTCTCTTTGACATTCTGTGATTGTTGGTGTATGACCATTTAACCACTCTCTGGGTTTGTATTTCCAACCTCAACTCCCATAAATGGCTGGGGCTTCCCTGCCTAGGTAGGTCCAGTGTCTTCTGGCTCCCATATGAGTATCCTGTCCCCAAATCAACTAAGGCCAAAGGGCTATAGACCTGTACATGCTCTTTGATCCAGCAATACCGCTACTAGGTCTGCATTCCAAAGACTTTCGAAAAGGGGAAAGGACCTTATATGTACAAAGATATCTCTTTCATGGTGGCAATGAATTGGAACTTGAAGAATGTCCATCAGTTGAGGAATGGCTGAACAAGTTGTGTCTCTGGCCTTCATGGCCTGAGGAAACTTGGATTTGAGCTCTATTGTGATAGAAAGCTATTGTGCTATAAGAAATGACAAGAAGGATGCTTTCAGAAAAAACTGGAAAGACTTACATGAACAGATGCAAAGTGAAGTGAGCAGAACCAGGAGAACATTTCACATAGCAACAGCAATATTGTACAATGATCAATTGTGAATGAATTAGCTGTTCTCTGCAATGCAATGATCCCATGATGAAACATGCTGTACACCTGCAGAGAAAGAACTAATGAAGTTTGAACGCAGATGAAAGCATGCTATTTTTCACTTTATTTTTGTCATGGTTTTTTTTTTTGGCCTGCGTTTTCTTTTACAAAATGTCCAATACGGAAATGTTTTGCATGATTGTACATGTGTAATCTACATCAAATTGCTTGCTATCTCTAGGAGGGGAAATGGAAGAAAAGGAAGGAGGGAATTTGGAACTCAAAATTTTTAAAAAGAAGGTTAAAATCATCTTACATGTGATTGGGAAAAAATAAAATGCCCCCAAATTCACTTTTATCCTCTAAGTTTGGATTATCCAAATCTTTGACACAGTGTGAAGGTGGTAAGGCAGGACACAAATATCATCTCCCTTACAAAGGTGAGAAAGCAAGCCCAGAGAAGAGATTCCATTTTCCCCAAATCATACAGCACAGTAACCTCCAGTAGGACTCAAACTCAAGTCTCCTCAGGTCATGAAGGCCAGACAATCAAGGATGCTCACTTGATCACTAATGTATGAAGAGCCCAACCCTATGATCCTTCTTTCACTGGGACTGAGGAAATGCCCCCTCAGTTTTTCCCAATTGCAAGGCAGATTAGATTCAAATGATTAGTTTTCCATTGTTGATGCTGTTTTGTTATTGAGTTGTATATGACTTCATGACCCCATTTGGTGTTTTTTTGACAAAGATACTATTTCCTTCTCCAGTTCATTTTACAGATGAGGAAACTGAGGCAAACAAGGTGATATGACTTGCCCAGGGTCATGCAGCTAGTAAGTGTCTGAGGTCAAATTTGAACTCAGATCTTCCTGACCCCAGGACCAGCACTCTATGCACCATGGCACTGTCAAAATCATCAGTATTTTTTTTTTAAAAAAAAACAAATTTGATAATTTATTAGTGTCAGGACCTTTTCCCTACCAGTGCAGATCACTACCTTATAGTCTGGTGCACTGAGAGGTTAGGTAGATTACCCATGTTCACACAGCCAGGATGTAGCCCAAGAGGGCCTCGAACCCAGGTCTTCCAGACTCTAGCACCAGCTTCACCGTGCCAAGGCTGCCAGTTCATATGAAAATCATCCCTCCTTG
>CM053772.1:238597360-238702360 GCA_028658325.1 Potorous gilbertii | reverse complement strand
GGAAGTCACGGCCATTGAATTCCAAATCCTTGGGAGCTTCCTGGAGGAGGTGGGTCTAAGGTTGGGCCTTGAAGAATGGATAAGATGACATCAAGTGGAGATGAGGAGAGAGAACACACAGTGTGTGTGTGTGTGTGTGTGTGTGTGTGTGTGTGTGTGTGGAACATCATGGGGATAGAGGACAGCTAGTGCCTGAGTATTTATCTAAGAGGCAAAGCCTGATTGTAAAGAAAGGAGACCATCAAATTATGGATGGCCTTGAATACCAGAAAAGGATTTGTGTTTTATCCTGTAGGCAATGACAGTTGGGATTTTGTTTTAGGGGAGGGGGCCGCTTCCAAGTAGGGGACTACCATGGTCAGGGCTTTCCATAGGAATATATGCGAAAAAATTGAAAAGGACCTCCTAAAGTATTCTACCTACTCAGACGTATAGCAAGGGTGACAAATTGGGCCTGTGACCTAGGGTGGTAGTATTGAACTAAAATAGAAACAGGAGTTAGTAAACCATACATAAGGATCTCTGAAGCCATTGATTGAGAAAACCATATATTCACATTATCTATGCTCTATTGTATTTTTATTTATTTTATTAAATACTTCCCAATCATATATTTTGATCTTGTTCAGGTCAGTGCTATGGGCTTGTATGTGGCCCCTGGGCCATATTTAACACCTCTGACCTCGGACACCAAAATTTGGAGGGGAGTTTGTTTTATCAGGTGGTTCTATTTTCTACACCCTGTCCCACCCTGCTCCCTCCCTTTGTAGCAGCCTTTCTGGTTTGTCTTCTTGGGGTACCTGTCCCACATTAGGATAGACTTCATGCATTCTTCATTGAAGTCTCCTATACCCAGTTCCAAGTGGCCCCAGTTTTCTGTGAATAAACAGAGCAGGGTTGGAGGGAGAATTTGTGTGTGAGTGTCACTGTGGGATCTGAGGTCCTTCATAGGCACTGAGATCTGGGAGCAGGCATGTGTGTGTGTGTGTGTGTGTGTGTGTGTGTGTGTGTGATGTGTGTGTTGGTGGGGCAAGGTTCAAGTTTCCAGATTTTTAGTTTCCTGGAGTCAGATCTAACTCCTCAGTCCCACCTCTGCTTCTTTCACTAAACCCTTTCCCCTTCCTCAGGACACTGTCTCCCTGTCCATCAAGAGTGGTCTTCCTCACTCAGGAAAGACCTCACTCACTCTAAGCAGTCCCTGCCCACTTGAAGTGATCTTTCTGGGACTTAGCATTTTCATCTATAAAATGAGGAGGATGGGCTAGCTCTATAATCCCCTTAGAGGATTTTTTTTGTTCTAAGAATCTTCCCTAGGCATTCTCTCCTAGAGATCATCATCCCCAACTGTATTTTCCCTTAATGTGCTTGTACTATTACTTTCCATAGGCACAAGCATTTGCAGTTACAACTGTAATCATACCCTCCAGTTTCCATTAATTGGGCTTCCCTGCAGGAATGAGCATCACTCTGCAAGCCTTGCCCCTTGCATAGACTCCCCATTCCCACCCTACTGCCTCCCAAGATGTAAGACTTCTCTTCAACTTGACTGCGTTGACCACAGGAGGCCTCTGTGCTAATGAAGTGTGTTCCCAGAAGGGACAAGTTGAGAGTGATGACCTCCCGTAATAACTCTCACAAGGTCAGAGACAAGGAAGATCTGACTGAGATGATAAGAGAGAGGCCAGCTTGGAAGAACCAACTTAGAAGACCTAGTGGGTAGAAGACCAAGTCCCCACTGAGCCTTCATCAGACCTTGTGGCCATTGGCTGCTTTTGGACTCAAGACAAATAGTCCTGTTTGTCCCTGGAGGGGTCCTAGACAGAGCAAAGGTAAGGAAGGTGAAAGCCCCAGACACTGGTGAAGTTTGGGGTAGGGTGGAACAGACAGAAGTAGCACACAGTTTATGCTTTATCTTGAAAGTAAACCTCCCCCCCAAGAGGCAAGGTGACCATGGAGGCAGGATGGTGTGGGAGTAGAAAGACACACACAAGACTTGAAAACCTGAGTTAACCTTTGGGTTTTAACAGTTAATAGCTATAACAGTTACTAGCTATGTGAGCACTCTAAAGTGGGAAAATAATATTTGCCTTATCAGACTCAACAGCATGGTACTTCTTAGTGGCCCAGACAAACCTCTGAAACCAGAAGTTTCAGGTGAGTGGCCAAGCTGCAATGATGAAGGGAACTTCTGCAATGAGAGTACCCTATACTAGTGAAATCATAGATTAAGCCGTTCTCACCCCAAAATTTTCACTCATAGAGTATCATGAAAAAGTGACTTTGGACTGTATCCCCAAGAGATCATAAAAATCGGAAAGGGTCCACATGTACAAAAATATTTATAGCAGTTCTCCTTGTGGTGGCCAAAAACTGGAAATCAAGGGGATGCTCATCAATTGGAAAATGACCAAATAAATTGTGGTATATGAATGTAATGGAATACTATTGTGCCATAAGAAATGATGAACAGGAAGACTTCAGAGAGGCCTGGAAAGATTTATATGAACTGATGCTGAGTGAAAGGAGCAGAACCAGGAGAATGTTGTACACAGCAACAACCACAGTGTGTGAGGAATTTTTCTGGTAGACTTAGAACTTCATTGCAATGCAAGGACTTAAAAAATTCCCAATAGGCTCTTGAAGCAAAATGCCTTCCACATCTTCAGAAAGAACTATGAAATTTGATCACAGAATGAAGCAGACCATTTTCTTTTATATTATGTTTTGTTTTGTTTTATGATTTCTCCCATTCATTTCAATTCTTCTATGCAACATGACTAAGGTGAAAATGTATTTAATAGGAATGTAGGTGTAGAATCCATATAAAATTGTATGCCATCTCAAGAAGGGAGTGGGGAAGGAGGGAAAGGGAGGGGAAATAATCTAAGATATATGGAAGTTATTGTAGAACACTGAAAACAAAATAATTTAAAAAAAGAGACTTTGTAAACTTTATTATATAAATGTGAGTTATTATGGGTTGTGTAAAGACAACACGCCTATGTACTAGGTGCATGAATGTGCTAGATTAGTATAGTAACCTCGGGCTGACCCTCACAAGGTCAGAAACATGGGAGAGCTGGTTCATATTACAAGAGGGAAGACCATTGAGTGGAGCTGTGAACTGGTCCAAACATTCTGGAAATAAACAAAGGAGATCTGAACTGGGAAATCTTCAGCCTGGGTTTCCAGTAGCAGAAGTATCATTGACTCACTGGGTGAGTTTGAGCAATTGCCCTTCACTTTCTGGGCCTCAGTTTCCCTGTTTGTAAAATGAGGGCATTGGATCAGATGATCTTTAAAGTCTTTTAAAGGATTTCTGCTGATGTCAGTGATTCCTTAGGAAATTACTACACATACTCCCAGTGCACAGAAGGGAACCACCAGATTCTATGGAAAGAGAAGTCAATTTTAGACAGGCAATGATGAAGGGATGAAGGGTGATGAAAGAAGATTGACAGAAGAAGGGAGATGAGGGATTGATAAAAGGTCAAAGGGGACCTATAGTGATTGGGTCAGTCTTGGATTACTAAGAATCTTTGTGGAAACCTCCTCTCCAAATATGGGGCCATGAAGGTAGCTATTGGATTCTTCCTTCCTGATTCCCTAACTATTCTCTGGACCCACAGAAAACTAGAGAGCCTGTGAGATCTATATCATAGATCCCTACTAACTATAAGCCCTGTAAGGGCAGGGACTGAGTCTTGGCTAAACACTATCTCCCTTAGTTCCCAGGATAGAGCACTGCACCCAGTAGGTGCTACTTAACAAATGTTTCTGAATGGATGAATGAATGAATATTGAGCTAGAGGTTATTCCAGCAGGATGGAGTCAGCCCCAAGTCAACACTGGACAAGCTTTTATCTTCTTTAGGGAGTATATCCTAGCTCACTAATAGCCATGTTTCTGACTAACACCAGGGCAAACAGAAACTCCTTTATTTGTGGGAAGAGTTTCCTAAGAGCTTCTGAAATCTTTACGGGGCTTTGATTCATAAAATCCTCCAGTTTTTAAAGTTTCCCAGATATTGTATTTCAAGAAAGACATGGATGGAGTTCATCCAGAGGACAGCAGGTGAGGGAACTGGGGAGAATGCCATAAAGGAATCAGGTGAAGCAACTTGAGATGCTTCAGCCAGGAAATATTTGGTTGTCACCTAGAAGGATTAGACTTGTGAATACTGTGCACCACTCCCATCAGATTAGAAACTCTTTTGAATGAGTTATTTTTCCTCTGTGAATTTCCCCCAGTGCCTAGCATAGTGCCTTACACATAGTACTTAATACTTAATAATATTTGTTCAGTTTATTAATTTTGGTTGGTCCAAATGAAAGGATGAGGACTGATGACTGGAAAGCACAAAGGATGCAAATTTTAGCTCAATATAAGGCAAAACTCACTAACAGCTATCTAACCACTAATTAATTTATTAATACTTTCATCCACTTATCTATAAAAATATTAACTAAGTACCTACTCTGTATAGTAGAGCCCTGGGTTAGGTACTGGAAGAAATAAACAGTTTGGATAAGTCATGGACCTAGACCTCATGGAACTAAGAGTTCAGTAGATGGATTGGACACAAACATTCCAATTCACTGATATTATGGTAGATCTATGTTCTATGGACACTTTTTTCAGCAAGGAAATTCATAGGTCGTCCATGCCTGTCTGTCCGGTGTGACTCTTACCATATCCTCCCATAAATTCATACCTGGGGGTGTGAGGAACAAATGTGCTAGGGAGCCTTCTTGTATGTCTCTTGACGTTTTGAGGATACCAATGGAACATGCCAGCTCTCTGGTGACCGTCCTTTACTCTTGCCACAATACCAACCCATCCATTTGTTTTACCTTAGATTTTCTATGATGACATCCTCCACATCACTTCTCCTCCATAATTTCACGTTTATAATGAGTTGCAAAGGCAGTTAGGTGGTGCAGTGCATAGAGTGCAGGGCCTGGACTCTTCTTTCTGAGTTCAAATCTCTCCTCAGACACTTACTACCTATATGACCCTGAGCAAGTCACTTCACCCCCTTTGCCTCAGTTGGCTCATCTGTAAAGTTGGAGAAGGAAATGGCAAACTACTCCAGTATCTTTGCTAAAAAAAATCCCAGAGAGTCATGAAGAGTCAGACATGACTGGAAATGACCAAACCACAAATGAGCTACAGCCAGCTCAACCCCGCCATGCACTTTCCCATTGTCATTTGGTTGTTCCACAACTGACATCCCTCGGGAAGTGTCATGTACCATGCTTCACATCTTCACAACACCACCAGATGATTATTGGTGTTAAAAAAATAAAGACAAAAGACAGTAATAGTCAATGTCGAAAAGGAGCACCAATATACTGGGAGTAGAGTTGTTTTACATCAACTTTTAAAATTTTAGCATTTTAATGTTAGCTATGATCATTACCAGAAGGTAATGGTCCAACCATTCTAGAAATAAACTTGAAATTATGCTAAGAAAATTGCTAAAATGTCCATACCCTTCGTCCCAGGGACCCACTGATAGGCATATACCTCATGGAGGCCAATAAAAAGAAAGGCCCTGTAGACACTAAAACATTTATAGCAGCACTTTTTATAGCAGAAAAAACCCTGAAAACAAATGGATGTCATCAGTCAGAACGACCAAAAGAAATGGAAGAATGCTGTAACAAAAGGTGGATTTGAAGAATACAGAGAAAACTTACATGAACGGATGCACAGTGAAGTAAGCCAAACCAGGAAAGCTGGTTTGCATGATTGTAAGTGGAAAAAAACAATAACAAACCCAAATGAAATAAATGAATAGAATGAAATAAGAGGTTTTGAGCTTAGTTAGAGGAGTGGAATTAGTAATTATCTTGCAGAATGGTAGGTAATTAGAACTAGAAAGGACCTTTGAATATCAAATTTCAGAGCTGGAAGTCACCTTAGAATACAGCACGGAGAAGGTCAGAGGTAGGAATGATAGCTAAGCTTTACATGACACTAAAGGGTTGCAAAGAGCTTTACAAATATCATTTAATTCTCATAATAACCCCGGAAGTAGATGCAGTTATTATTCCCTTACAGATGAGGAAACTGAGGCAGACAGAGGTTAAATGAGTTGCCCAAGGACATCCAGCAAGGGTCTGCAAGGGTTAAATTAAGGTCTTCTTAACTCCAAAACCAGCACTCTCTCAAGAGGAACTGAGTTCAGATCTCACTTCTGATGCTTATTAGGCATGTGATCCTAGACAAGTTGCTAACATCCCTTGAGCTTCAGTTTCCTCATCTGTAAAATGGGGTTAATACTACTTGCAGTACTTACACCACAGGGATACTGTGATCCTCTAATGAAATAATTCATATGAAGCGCTTTGTGAATCTCAAAGCTCTGTATAAGATTCATTGTAATGTCAGTCATCATTATTTCTACAAGGGCAGTGACCCCAGAGGTACCACGTCTTTGCTGAAGACTTCCTTGGCCACCCCCGTTTGAGCTTCATCTCCTCAGATTTCTCATTGCACACGCCCTGGACTTTATCATACCCTCCTTTGTATCAAGTTATTCTCACACGTGTCTTCCCAAGTAGATTATAAGATCCTTGAAGGCAGGTTCTGACTTATATCTAGTTTTGCCTCTACAGAGTTGAGCACAGGGCCTTGCAGATAGCAAGCACTTGATTCCCTTTTGCTGGAGGGAGGAAGGAAGGAAGGAAAGAAGGAAGAAAAACTCAGCCTTCCTCCTGAACACTTAAGATGTCACTTAACTGGGTGGGAGAATGGCACCTCTCCGTGTAAGACTGCCATGTGCCTCCAAATCCTTGCATCCCTAGAGTAGTGGGCTAATCCCTCCCAAACCCATGCCCCAGGCACAAAAATGCTGTAAACAGGGTCTGACCTTTGAGATTTCCTCCAACCTCAAAGCCGACTTTAGGGACCAACTCTGAAAGCCCTGATTAGAACTACCTTCTCAAATGGAAGGAGGGGGTTAGAGGGGAAAGATCTAGCTTTCTAATTAGATTGGAGAGTGGGATGGGGAGGAGGGAGAGAGTCAACAGGAGAAGTAAGTGGCCTCTGTGAATAAACATCTGTAGGAAATTAGGAATTAGGCCTAGTTTCATATGGGACCTATTAGGAGGGAGGGCTGGGTCCTCCTAGCCATAGCTGCCCCTGGGAGTTTCATATGGTCTAGGCCTCCTGGTCTAGCAATTCAGCATGAGATGGGGGGGTGGGGGAGAGAGAGAGAAGGGGGAAGAGTTATTCCAGGGAATAAGTTTAAGGACTAATATATACATTGCCATTCGTCATCTCCTGCTGCTGGACCACATTTCAAGAGGGAGCCCTGGGTTCTCTGGCCTTCTTGGCAGCCCTGAGGCTCTCCCCCACAGTATTTCAGAGCCTGCTGTTGACAGGGGGCTGTATTTTACCCATCTCCTGTTTAATTTAGTAAGCCCAGGTATGATGATGGGAATTAATTAGGGGAGGGGTGGAAGTGCAGTGAGTAATACACTTTTGATACTCACTTTCAAGGTACATTTATATCTATTGATCTATAAATACTTGCGGTAGATTTATGCAAATGTGATATACTGGCAAGGTAAGGCATTACAGACAATTTGCAAGGGTGTTATGGTGTAAATCTCCATTTAAGGCATCCGGCAGCAGCATGAGTGAGTTAGAGCTCAGTGTTCGAACCTCTAGGCAGAAAAGAAAAGGCAGCAGCTATGCCTGAAGGAGCAGGAGGCAGGAGGTCTGGGATCCCAGCATCTGATGACTTCAGCACTGACCCTGATCAACCTCCTCTTGAGACTTTCCAGTGATGGAGCGCTCACTACCTCTTCTAAGATAGCCTTTGAGAGTTTGAGACTGTTAGAAAACTTGCTTAGAGTAAGCCAGAATCTGCCTCGACACAACCCTCACCCACCTCCTAGTTTTGTCCTCTGAGACTAAGCAAAATGTTTCCAATGCTGTCCTCCTCCTCCTCTCTGCGTCCTCCCCACCTCCAGCCTGCTAAAAGGCTGCATGTTGCTGTAGGTTTGGGAGCCAAAAGATTTGGCCTCTGTCACTCACTCTCTCCATGACCTTGAGTGAGTCCCCTCTTCTGTCTAAACCACTGTTTCATCATCAGCAGTTCCAGAGATGTCATCCTAGAGCTACGAGTTATAGACCAATCGTGGTTAAAAGGGATTTTAATGATGGCTGAGCACACAAGCACACACCCTGCCCTCATTTTTATAGATAAAGAAACTGGGGTGAGAATTGACTAAGATCATTCACATGAGAATCTAGTAAGCCAGTGAAAAGCTCTTGGTGGACTTGAACAAACTATGAACACCCAAATACTTTTATTTAAAACACTTGAAGATTTTAAAGCAATTATTCAGAATGATTGGCTTGAATTATCCAGAAAATTAATTCTATGTGTATGGAGACATAGGATAAAACATTCTACAGGATTAGAGGGGAGATCCAAGATGAAAGAGCAGCAGGATGCCATGTATCAAGAAATCTGATCCCAAACTTCTCTAAACAAATCTAGGAAATGCATTAGAAAGAAGACTGGTGGAATGAAAGTGACTCCAAATTAGCCAGTCCATCATCTTAATTTTGTAGATTAAGAAGCTGAAGTCACTGGTCCTAGATCAGGGCTTCTTAACCTGTGGTCTAAAGACCTCTTCCTCCTTTTCCTCCTCCTCTTCATCTGAAGGACTAGCCTTGCCAACACTGAAGAAGCTCATTATCTATTACCAATCTTGACCACTAGGCCATTTTACAGATGAGGAAACAGGCAGGTGGAGGTGAAGTGATTTGCTCAGCTGCCCCTTTCTCCAACATGAATCACAGCTCCTCCCTTCTTACCTTAGTAGATACATCCTTACTAGTGAGAGCAATGTTGGAATCTCCCAAGCTGGAAATATGGAGGAAAGAAGCAGCTCTTGGTTGAAAAGGGAAGGGCGAAAGGTGAACAAAAAGTCCCATGGAAAGGGACCATAGGATCAAGAATTTAAAGCTAGAAAGGATCTTGGAGGTTGTTTAGTCCAACTCACTCGTTTTACAGATAAGGAAACCAAGGTCCAAAGAGGTTAAATAGCTTACACAAGGCCACAGAGTAATCAAATGCAAAGCTGGATTCCAACCCAGCTCCCTAATTCCAAATCCAGTGCCCTTTCCATGGTGTCCTACTGGACGAGTCTAGGCTCCAGAGATGCCTGCTAATTCCATCCACCCTAGATCTCAACTCTGAACCTCTTCTCTTGCTGTGTTTATTTTTTTATGTGATTTCATCACTTCAAGGTTCTATGATATTATCTGATTTACTTCTGAAGAGGGTAAATGATTCTTTATTAATTTCTGTGTCCAAAAATAAGTCCATTGTGCAGTGACCAAGGTTAGTGATAGATGATGAGCTCTTCCAAAATCTGTAAGATTGGTCCTGCAAATGAGGTTGAGGATGATGATGATGATGATGGTGATAACTCATGTTTCTATAGCACTTTAGTATTTGCAAAGGGCCTTCCTTGAAACAACCCCATGAGGATAGGAGGTCCAAGCATCAGTTTCCCAATTTTACAGACGAGCAAACGGAGACTCTAAGAATTGAAGTGTCATGCCCATCAACCATACAGTGAATGGGGGCACAGTTCCTCACTTGTCCTGTACTCAATGCTACTTCAATTTGGTAGCTTGTATTCCTCTAGTAGAGCCTTTGAGAATTCAGGGCCACCTCCATGTCATGCTGAGATCCTGAGGGAAGCCATCACTGATGCCTGATAGAACAAAGCAGAAGAGAACGCAAGATACCTACTATGGCCAGGCACTGTGCTATTACAAATAATGCCTTACAAATATTATTTCACTTGATCTTAGGTGCTTACCTTATTCTAATTTGTATCTTCTTTAAAGAATAGCTCACCTTTCTATGTATGATACATTTGCCAAGTGTTTCATATTTTAGGTGGCTAGGTGGCACAATGGTAGATTATTATATTTAGAGCCAAGAAGCCTTGAGCTCAACTTCTTCTACCAACACCTGCTAATCGTGTGACCTTGGATAAGTCACTTAAACTCTTTCAGTTTAAGTTTTATCTGTTGTTGTGAGGATTAACTGAGATAATATAAGCAAATCACTTTGCAAACCTTAGAGCACTATGTATACAAATGCTAGCTATTATCTTCACACCTATTTTCTCATTTTATTCCCACATTAGCCCAGTGAATACTATTATTGGCAGTGTTATTGACATTGGATAGATGAGGAGACTTTATAAATAAAATCTTATACTACCCTTATTGAAATATAAACTCCTGAGAATGGTGATGGGAATTCATTTACCATATCGTTTTCTTATTTAACCATTTTTTATGCTTTACAAATTCCTTGGCCTGGCATTTAAAAGCCTTTCCCAACTTGACCTCAGTCTACATTTCCAAACTGATTTTGCATGACTCTTCCAAAGTCCTTGGCATTGTCAAACAGTTCTATATCAGAAGCTGATAGGATTTTATCAGTGAAAATGATATGAAAGAAACCATAGTCTTGCCCCTGAAACCTAATACATGTGTTGTCTCCTCCATTAGAAGGTGAGCTCCTTGAGAGCAGAGGTTGCTTTACTTTTCTATCTGTATCCCAGCACTTAGCACAGTGTTTTGTAACCAGTAAGTGCTTAATAAATGCTTTACTCATTTGTTCAATAAATAATGACTTTGTTATTGATTGCAGCCAAACTGGCCTCTTGGCCTGCGCTCTACATCAAGCATTACATCCATCTATTTTCTCTTTGCCTTTGCATGAGCTGTTCCTATGCCCAGGATTCTTTTAAGAAGGCAAACTAGACCATTTTTACCTCAGTTCTTACCTAGCCTTTAATCACTGAATGGGTGTTGCCTCAGTCAAACTGAGACCTGGGGCTTAAAAAGGCCAAGGTCTCCCAGTCTTGACCTCTGTCTTACTACTGGACTCCAAATGACTCTGGAGGAGAAAGTGAGGTTGCTCACCTTACACAGCCCTACCTCACTTAAATCCAATTCACTTGCAAGTCAAGGCATCACCCTCCTGTCATCATTCGTCCTCTTTAATAATGAAGAACAAACAACCACAGCAGCCTGTGCCCAGAATACATTTAGCCTTGAACTCGGCCTCTTAAAACATTTAGTTTCCTGTTAGGGAATTATACAACCATGTTTATTTAGCCATTTAGATGTTTATTTAAGCTAGGAGGTTATAGGGGCTGATAGAGATAGATTTGTGAAACCTCAAGGAAAGGGAGGTTTCTGAGATTTACTTAATAAATATTATTTAATAAACTAGTATAGGGGCTCAGAGCTAATTTACTAAGTAATTAAAGTTGCTTTTATCTTAATTGCTTGTGAGGAAATGTCAGAACATACCCTTTGACTACTTTAGAATTGGGAGGGGAGATATAGTAAAGAATCAAGTAACAGGCTGAGAGGTGTTGCTTTGGTTTGGTTGCTGACTAATGCACATACTAAACTCCACCTAGGCTATATGTGGGGTGAGAGCCCCTAACCCCTGCTACATAAAAATAAAAGCTCCAAGGATTTTTAGGGAAAAAAACCAAATCTTTAGCTTCCTTCAAGGCTCATTTCTGCTGTCACCTACTATAGGCAGCTTCTGGTTATTTGTCTTCTTTTCCCCTCCAAATTATCTTGGGCTTCTTTGGATGCACATATATTATATTCCCACAAGAAATGTAAGTTCCTTTAGGGCAAGAATGATTTTAAATTTTGTCTTTGTTTCCCTACTACCTTGCACAATGTCTTGCATGGTACATAGTTGAAATGAATCAAGTTGAATTATCTTGATATGTCCCTTGGTTCTAGCACACAGTAGAAGCTTTTAAAACCTCTGGGGACTGAAAATGAATGAATGAGTGTTCCTGAAAAGACCTGGCTTACACATCTCCAAAAACCTACCCTGGACCACCTTCCTAGACAGATGGAGTAGTGGAGTGAACATTTTGCCTTGGAGTGCAGGCAATGTCCAGGTCCTTCTCCCAGTGTCTTTTCCTCTAACTAGCATCCAGATATGCACCAAGGGGCAGCCAGCATGATCCCTGAAAAGAGTTCTCCGATTAAGGCCACTGGCAATAGCTAAAAGTGACGTCTTGTCTTTTCCAATGTGGAGGTTCAAGCCTTCTACTGTACCTCCCACCTGTGACCTATTAGAAGAACTAAGTAGACTGACACTGCCTTAGTCTCATTATAACAGCTGCTGGGACCAGGTTCTTTCCTATGGTTATCACCCCCAGGGAAAGAGAATACCTTGGTAACAGCAGTGCTTCTGGGAAGCAGCTGAGACTGTAGGGCAATTCTTTTATCTCTGGTATTTTCTCTGGCAATAGGACTGCCCCTGCCTCTGCTCTACCCCACCCACAACCCCAGGGTTTTTTCTCCCAAACAAACATAGAGCTAGGGCGATAATCGTGAAGATGGCTGACATTTTTAGAGGACTTTAAGGTTTGCAAAATACTTTATATACAAGGATATACTCTATGGGTGTCTGACCAACCCCCAGAGATAAAGAAAAACTCATAAAGGAGAGTAGAACATAGGATATATGTATCAGGAATATATTCTCTGATATATCCATGAACTGAATCGGCACACTCAGTATGAGACAGCTCTAATTCCCTCCTAAGCTGATGTGTCCTCATATTCTCTGCCTCTACAGAATTACAATTGGTCAGACCCCAATAAGTGGCCTCCTATAGTTGGACTTCATGTTTGGATGGAATTTTCCAAAAGAATTCCTCACCTTTGCATAGTGTTCCATGGCATTTCATACCTATACTTAGTGGGTATGGATCCTTGGAAGTATCCAATTAAAATCCATGTTACAGTTCTTATAATCTCACAAGTACTTTTCATGTCTACTAATATTATATAGTTTCCACTAACATGAAAAGATGGGTCATTTCACCACCTGCAGCCTCAGAGAGCCACAGAGGGCAGGGATACTAGTGGAAAGGTCTTCTGAGTTGGTCCCAATAAAGGGGAACAAAGTGAATCAAGGTATTTCAAGAGTGTGGGATGAGGCTGAGATCCTCAGTCTGGGAGCATTTCTGGAATTAGAGAGGAAAGGAAATCATAGATTGTGTTGCCTGAGCCCTTACCACAAGAATCCTTAAACAGAAGCTTTACCACTCTCATGTTTAGGGTTGGAAAAGAGTTTCCCAATATCCTGCTAGGATAAGAAGTGCCCCACTCACACCAAAGGATTTCTTTAAATTGCACAGATGAACTCTTCACCCGAATGTCATGTGAGACAGGAGGCAGGGGATCTCTTGAGAAATTTTTGCCCCAAACACAAAAAAAGAATAAGACAGGAAGAGCTCAGGTTTTAGGATGAAGGGTGCCCCTTGAGGCTAAACAAGTCACCTGCCTATATTGTTGGGAAAAGACCAGGACATTCACAGACTGAGAAAAGGTCTAGGAATATATAGAAGAGAGTCCAAACAGAGATAGACAAAAAGCTTTTCCTCTATCTCCTTCCCTGCTAATTTGGGGAGTTATGTGACTGGCATCTGTGAGGCTCTTTGGGTGAGAAAAAGAGAAATTAAGAAAATAGGAGAGAAAGAGGAAGAAACATGGGAAGAGTTAGGAACAGGAGAATTTGTACATGGAGAAGGAAGAGGAAATAAGACAAAGAAATGAGAAAGAAATTAGGGAGAGAGTAGGTGAGAGGACAAAAAGATGGGAGAAAGGAACAGAGAGGTGAAAGAGAATGACAGACCGGCACATTCTGGGTAGAATACTTCTGAGTAACCATGGTGAAATGTCATCTATTTGTGATTAGGGATTATTGCATTTTTTACATTTGTGCCCCCAATGTCTAAGGGGTGTCTGGCACCATAGTAGACACTTAATGACTGTTTGTTGATTGATTAGATGATTCTTAATCCGTACATCAACTCCCTCACAAATTTATTGTGAGGAAAGTGCTTTGCAAACAGAAATCTGAGCCATTACTGGTGTGTGCGTGTGTGTGTGTGTGTGTGTGTGTGTGTGTGTGTTTAAAGGATATGCCCAAAAGGCACCTTGGCTTATATTTAATAAGAGTTATCAACCCTTGAGAGAAGCAGCGTAAGGATCATCATAACTATTGTACAGATGTGTTAACTGAGTCCCCAGGAGAAGAGTGATTTCTCTAGGGTTACAGTTTGGGAAATCTTCCTCTGTCATCCAGATTTTTTGAGGATTGAAGAATCAAGGCCAAGAGAAGGGAAATAACGTGCCCAAAGTCACACAGGAAGTTAGTGGCCGAACTGGCCTTGACACCAAGGGTTCCTGACTCTCTGGCCAATACTCTACACCTAATTCAAAGATTTCTCCAAAAGAAAATCACTATTTATACGGGAACTCTCCTTTACCTCTATATACTAACCATGACTATATAGGACACTCAACAAAAACAAAAATACCTTGAGGCCCCGGAACCAAGAAGGTATGATTCTGAGAATGCAAGATGGAATGTTTACAGAAAGACTTCAGATTTGGAGGTTCCAGCAGATGCTTAACTGACATACTGAGGGCCATCTCCAGCCATACCTGACCACTGGACCCAGATGACTCTGGAGGATTAAGTGAGGCTGGTGATTTTGCACAGCCCTGCCTCACTTAAATCCAATTCACTTCCAAGTCATGGCATCACCTCCCTGAGGTCATGATCCTCTTTGAAGGACAAACAACGACAACTCACATTTGAACCCAACTGGTGGCTAGAAAGGAAGCTAAGGATTCTGGGCAGTTTTAATGGATTTCAGAGTCCAGGTATTACATTTTAATTTAACCAAATAAAGCTCACTTGAATTCTCACTCTGAGACTATTGATTCTTCCTTTGTACATGAATCTAACTAGCTGAGTTATAGGGATTTTAGCTCGTAGGAGAATAGAAGAGTTGAGAGAGGGGATCGTCAATAACAAAAAGAAGTGAAAGCTAACAATGTAATAGCACCTGGGAGAAAACAAAAAACAGGTCCAAGAACATGTAAGACATGGCAGCTTGGAGTCATTTTTTTTTTAATTCTAATTTATTTATTTATTTTTAGTTTTCAACATTCATTTCCACAAGATTTTGAGTTCCAAATTTTCTCCCCATTTCTCCCCTCTGCCCACCCCAAGACAGCATGCATTTTGATTACCCCTTCCCCCAATCTGCCCTCCCTTCTATCACACCCCTCCCTTCTTTTATCCCCATCCCCTCTGTTTTCTTGGAGGACAAGATAAATTTCTATACCCCATTGCCTATGTATCTTATTTCCCAGTTGCATGTAAAACCAAACTTCAATATTCATTTTTAAAACTTTGAGTTCCAACTTCTTTCCCTTCCTTCCTACCTGCCCATCCTCACTGAGAAGACAAGCAATTCTATGTATGTTACATATGTGCAGTTATGCGAAAGACTTCCATAAAAATCATGTTGTGGAAGGCTAACTATATTTCCCTCCATTCTATCCTGCCCCTGTTCATTTGATTTACTCTTTTGATCTTGTCCCTCCTCAAAAGTATTTACTTCTAATTATGGCCTCCTCCCATTTGCCCTCCCTTCTATCATCCCCCACCCCCACTTATCCCCTTGTCCTCTACTTTCCTAAGACAGAATCTCATACAAAAATGAGCACGCATGTTATTCCCTCCTCAAGCCAAATGTGATAAGAGTAAGGTCCACTTTTTCCCTCTCATCTCCCCTCTCTTCCCTTTCATTGAAAAACTTTTTCTTGCCTCTTTTATGTGAAAGATAATTTGCCCCATTCTATTTCTCCTTTTCTCCTCCCAATAGATTTCTCTCTCACTCCTTGATTTTATTTTTTTAGACATCATCCCTTCCTATTCAACTCATGCTGTGTTCTCTACCTAAATGTATATAGTCTCTCCAACTACCCTATTACTGAGAAAAATCTCAAGAGTTATAAATATTATCTTCCTATGTAGGAATGTAAACAGTTCAACTTCATAAGTCCCTCGTGATTTCTCTTCCCTGTTTACCGTTTCATCCGTCTCTTGATTCTTGTGTTTGAAAATCGGATTTTCTATTTAGCTCTGGTCTTTTCATCAAGAATGCTTGAAAAATTTCTATTTCATTGAATGACTATTTTTCTCCTGAAGTATTACATTCATTTTTGCTGGGTAAGTGATAATCCTAGTTCTTTGACTCCTGGAATATCATATTCTAAGCCCTGCAATCCCTTAATGTAGCAGCTGCTAGATCTTGTGCTATCCTGATTGTATTTCCACAACACTCAAATTGTTTCTTTCTTGCTGCTTGCAATATTTTCTCCTTGACCTGGGAGATTTGGAATTTGGCTACAATATTCCTAGGAATTTTCCCTTCGGGATCTCTTTCTGGAGGTGATTAGTGGATTCTTTTAATATTTATTTTACCCACTGGTTCTAGAATATCAGGGCTGTTTTTCTTGATAATTTCTTGAAAGATAATGTCTAGGCTTTTTTTTATCATGGCTTGCAGGTAGTCCACTAATTTTAAAATTGTCTTTCCTGGATCCATTTTCGAGGTCAGTAGTTTTTCCAATGAGATATTTCACATTGTCTGCTATTTTTTCATTCTTTTGGTTTTGTTTTATAATTTCTTGATTTTTCATTGTCATTAACTTCCATCTGCTCTAATCTTTTTTTAATTAACATTATTTTGTTTTCAGTGTTCTACAATCACTTCCATATATTTTAGATTTTTTTCCCCTCCCTCCCCTCATTCCCCCCTACCTCACTACTCCCTCCCTGATATGGCATACAGTTTTATATAGGTTCTACATATACATTCCTATTAAATACATTTTCACCTTTGTCATGCTGCATAGAAGAATTAAAATGAATGGGAAAAACAAGTCAAAACATAGTACAGAAGAAAATGATTTGCTTCATTCTGCGATCAAATTGCATAATTCTTTCCCTGGATGTGGAAGGCATTTTGCCTCAAGAGTCCATTGGGAACTTTTTAAGTACTAATGAAGTACTAAGTCTACTGGAAAAATTCCTCACACACTGTGGTTGTTGCTGTATACAAAGTTCTCCTGGTTCTGCCCCTTTCACTCAGCATCAGTTCACATAAGTGAACTCCAGGCCTCTCTGAAGTCTTCTTGTTCATCATTTCTTATAGCACAATAGTATTCCATTACATTCATATACCACAATTTATTCAGTCATTCCCCAATTGATGGGCATCCCCTTGATTTCCAGGTTTTGGCTACCACAAAGAGAGCTGCTATAAAATATTTTTGTACATGTGGGACCTTTTCCCACCTTTATGATCTCTTGGGGATATAGTCCTAGAAGCAGTATTGCTGGGTCAACAGGTATGCACATTTTTGTAGCCCTTTGAGCATAGTTTCAAATTGCTCTCCAGAATGGTTGGATCAGCTCACAGCTCCACCAACAATGAATCAGTGTTCCAACTCTCCCACATCCTCTCCAATACTTATCATTTTCCTGTTTTGTCATGTTAGCCAATCTGACAAGTGTGATGTGGCATCTCAGAGTTGTTTTGATTTGCATGTCTCTAATCAATAGTGATTTAGAGCATTTTTTCATATGACTATAGATATCTTTAATTTCTTCCTCTGAAAACTCCCTGTTCATATCCTTTGACCATTTATCAATTGGGGAACTCCATTGTAATCTTTAAGGAATTATTTTCTTCAGTGAGTTTTTGGACTTCCTTTTCCATCTGGCCAATTCTCCTTTCTAGGGCATTCTTCTCTTTACTGGCTTTTTGCATCTCTTCTGTCATTTGAATGAGTCTATTTTTTATAGTGTTATTTTCTTCAGCATTTTGGGGGTCTCTTTTAGCAAACAGTTGACTTGTTTTGCATAATTTTCTTGCATCACTCTCATTTCTCTTCCCAATTTTTGCTCTACTTCTCTTACTTGATTTTCAAAATCCTTTTTGAGCTCTTCCATTGCCTGAGACAGATTCATATTTTTTGCAGGCTTTGGATGGAGGAGCTTTGACTTTGTTTTCTTCTGTTTGCATATTTTTGTCTTCCTTGTCTCCAAAGTAGGATTCTACAGTCTGATTCTTTTTCTAGTTCTTGCTCATTTCCCCAGCCATTTCCTTGACTTTTGAGCTCTTTGTCAAGGTGGATCTTTGCTTCCAGTAGGGGTGGAGGGTATACTGTCAGCCACTTGATTCCCCCACAATCTGTGGGCCTAGAGCTCCAGAAACAGTCACTGTCTCTGCCCCTGCTGCAGCCATGGCTGCCACAGGTTCCTCCACTCCCTTCCCCCTCTGCCACCCTAGGGCTGGGGCCACATCATTCTACTCTCCCACTCTGGTCCCACAGGCTTTTTCCACTGACCTTTCAATTTGTCCTCAGTGTTTTGGGACCCTGAAGTCTGGAAATTGCCACAGGTCTGAGAGAGTCAGTCTCCCCATGGCCTGCTTCAGTCTTGTCTGTGCCAGTGCAGTCCACACTGGACTGTGCTCTACTTCCTGTGTGGCATGATAGACACTTCCTGGCAACCTTCCATGCTGTCTTGGGCTGGAGATTTACTTCATTCCATCATTCTGTAGGTTGTGCAGCTCTAGAATTTTTTTAGAGCCATTTTTTTACAGGTATGTAGCTGGATTTGGGGGCAGCACTCTAGAAAGTACATGCTATTACTCCACCATCTTGGCTCTGCCCCAGCTTGGAATAATTTAATGGATAGAAAGATGACTTTATACATTTTAATAATACTCCACCCCATCACAGCATAAAAAGCTCTTATATTTGTATTTCCAATATTTCCTGTACCTAGGACAGTGCCCTAGGAGTTAGTGGATGCTTCAGTCATTGTCAGTTAATGAGCTTTTATCAAGCATTTACTTACTATGTGCCAGGTTCTCTGCTAAGTACTGGGAATGCAATAAAGCAGGAAGAAAGAGTCCTTGCCACCAAGGAGCTTACATTCAAGGGAAAAGACAACACATCAAAGGCTAAGATGGGAGGGTAAGACAGGAGAGAGAACCAATGTATCCAGATCACAGGAACAGTAGAGTCCAAATGCAGGCTTGAGAAGAATGAGATCTAGCTGGCTTAAGTGTCCTCCTTAAATAGAGATTCTGAGAGGAGTCAAAGGATTGGAGGGTACTTCCAATGCATGAATTCCAGGACTGGAAGAAAGCTTCAGGAAGAAAAGCTGTGGTATGGGAGAGGAAGTCTGGAGGTCAGTCTGGGGAGGAATGAGACAAGGCTATCCTAGGCACCTTAATAAATGCTTGGTGATTGGTCGATTGATTGATAGGCATGGATGGACGCCCACAGCAGTTGATCTTGGACCATAAAGAGGTTAAATTATTTTCAGTCTGCTCTGTTGACAGAGGAAGTCTGTGATACCAGCCACAAAGGATGTTATTAATGATGATTTGGTGCTTGAGGAGGATGTGAAATGAGGGGAAGAAACAATCTTCAGTTATCAAGGAAAATTAGCCTCTATGAGTGTTCTGGATAGTTTAAATTTCCTCAGAATTTCAATCACGTTAGATCATTTAGGTCAAGTGACATAAGAATCTAGAGATAGATGGGACATAAGGAAAAGCTTGCTAACATGTAGAGCTATTCCCAACATGAAATGGATTGCTTGGGGAAGTAGTGAAATCCATATTGGAGATCCTCAAGCCAAGGTTGGATGACTACTTTTGGGGAGTGTTGAAGAGTGGAGTTCTTGTTTAATTCTGGGTTAGGCTAGGTTTATGAGTTCCCTGCTGACTCAGATTCTGCAATCCTATTGCAGCCAATCCTATTGGCTTTAGAGATTATCTTTCCAACTTCATTCTACAGTGGAGCAACAGACCTGGAGTTGGAAGAAGCAATACTAGAGCTTAGTTTCAAACTTAGGTTTCTTGATTCCACTGCACTTGTTTCTGGTGATCTTTCCCCCATAACATCTTGCTGTCTCCCCAGGTAAGTTCCATGGATCAGACAATGAACCTTTGTTTTTAGAATGGTCCATTCTTGGCTGCTTTCTAGGTTCTGTGCTTGCCATGGACTTTCTGAAGCTTGATTTAAGTGGAACAAATTCTTCAGACATACCTTCCATTCCCCCTCCTACTTTCCCTCCTCTATGTTAGAAGGACCATTTCACAATGGCGCAGTGGAAAGAGTAGTGAGTGCAACCTGAGTTCAAATCCTGGGTCTATAAGACACCTTGGACAGGTCACTCAACCCTTTTCGGGTCTCTGTCTTATTTGACCTAGATGATATCTAAGGACTCTAGAGCTATGATCCTCTAAACAAACTCTGTTTGTAAGCCTTGTAGCCTTCCCTAGAAGATAAGTAATGTGTCTTATTATCTCTATACTCATTGGCCCTGCTCCACCATGCCAAGTTCATAGCCATCTTTCTCATACTTGTCACTGGGTCACTGGTATGGATGAACAAGTAAAGTAGCTTTACTTTGGCCAACCAGGCTCAAGCTCTAGGATGTTTGACCAGTTTGGGGGTTGGAGTTAGGATTGTCAGTGGCCTCATCTGGTTATTTAATTGTTGGGCACTTGGTAATTACAGGAAAAAGAAGGAACAAAATGCCCTGCCTTCCAAAAGCTTATGATCTTGGAAGTCAGATGACAAGAAATTCCACTGGATATCTGAATTCTTGTTCCAGACCTCCCATGAAACTTCCTTGCGTGCTCTGAGCTTCAGGTTGCCTCCTCTAAAGGTGGGTGGGGATCATATTAAACTAGAGGTTAACCCTTTTGGCAGTCTGGGGAAGCGTATAGACTCTCCCTTAGAGTAATGTGTTTTTTTTTTAAATTGAAGGAATTACTAAATTTCAGTTAGATGTTAATGAAAGTAAAGATATAGTTTTTCCCTCATCTTAGTTCATGGACTCCCTGAATTCTAACCTTAAACACCAGTCAAGAACCTCTGGGTTAAACAATCTCTAAAGTTCATTTCAGATATAACACTTTATAGAGGAGGTTAAAGAGTTGCCAAACAGCCCCAGCTGATGGGACGGACACCTTAGCAGCCAAACACAACATAGATTCAACAAATAAGTAACCCCAAGTTGTTACCAATGACAACTTCTGTTTGGACTCCTCATGTTTTTCCCTACATTCATATTCCTCCTAGTTCTCTCTATGCACTAGAATATATTTCTTCTCTTTCTTTCTTATTTATAAGGGGGCTGGGGACAGAGAAGGGGTAACTGGTGGGCCCCTCTCCCCCTCCCAATTAAATAAAGCCTGTATGAACAGAGCTAATATTAGTTTCCTGATTTATAAAAGCCAAATGGATTAATGGATCAGCTCATTCATTGCCTGGGGGAACAAAAAGAAAATCTTCAATACCTCTGTGCACATTGAGAACAGGAACAATGAGGGTCTTTAGAAAGCAGAAACCTAATTTGGGGGAATCAATTACTCTCTCGGTCTCTGCATCTCTGCCTCTGCAAGGCTTCTCAAGCTCGCCTCTCTCTGCCCCTAGCTTTCTCTGGCTCTGGTTCCGGCCGTTTTAAAAGATTTTCTGGAGCTAAAATTTAGAAAAGTCCTTCAGCTCTTTCTAGCTCGTCCATGTCCCATGGACTCCAAGGCAGCGTTTGTGTATGGTGCTGATAGGGATGGAGGAATTGGGGGGAGGGTAGCGCAGAGGTACCCTTGGATTTGGTTTTCTGAGGGGTAGGGGATGCGTTGTTAGTGGAAATACGGACTATATGTTATGGGGAGGAGAGGGGATAAAGGGGAACTTGTTCTCCCTTCTCAGTCCCATCCGATCAGAACATTGAAGGCAAGAAGCCTTGTGTGCATCTGAGGGCATGGGGTAAGGGTGGAGAAGGGTGGCAAGGCTAAACTAGTGGGAGTGACTAAAGGGAAGAAGGGTTCTCGCACATTCTGAGCCCAAACCAGTGAAGAGCAGCCCGAAAGGCGAGGGGGCGCTGAACCGTCACATCTCGGGAGGTCTTGAAAGTCCTTCTGCCTGGGGAGGCCCGGCTCTCTCCTTGCCCTATCTAATGAATTGTTCCAAGTAGTTCCCTGCCCCCCCCACCCCCTCCCGCTCGCTTCCCCTAAAACGGCTGGGCGCTGCCCTCTGCTCTGGCCGGTCATTGAGGTATGGGGGTGGTGGTGCCGAGGAGAGTGGCAGTGGCTTATTTCCTCAGAAGCACGTGTGTGTGTCAGGCGCTCTTGTGCTCCCCGCCCGCGCAAGCGGCTGTGCGCGCACGAATACACACACACACACACACACACACACTCTCTCTCTCTCTCTCTCTCTCTCTCTCTCTCTCTCTCTCTCTCTCTCTCTCTCACACACACACACACACACACTCTCTCTCTCTCTCTCTCTCTCTCTCACACACACACACACACACACACACACACACACACACACACACACACTCGCACACTCCGGCTCCGCTTTTGTGTTTTGTCAGAATTAATGAGAAAAGTTCCCTTGCCCTAGGGGTAATTAGTGTCCTTGGAGTTAAATAAGCTAATACTTAGGCACCTCTGGCACAGGCAATTATGTTTGTGTATTGAATAATTGATTCAAAGGGGGGGGGAAGGGCCGCTAATCAGATCTGAGCATAATGAATTGATTTAATTAACAGGGGAATCTGAGGGTCCCTGGGAAATGCGGGCGTTTATTCAGCAGCTGGAGAGGGCAGAAGCACATAAATTGCGAGCGGGCGGCGGCGGCTCCGGCTCGGGCTCCGGCTCCTCCTGGCTCCCTCGCCGGCCCTGACAGCAGCTTCGCCCGCCTGCCGGCCTGCCCGCCGCCGAGCAGCTGCTTCTGCCCGGGAGCGAGTCGGGCTCCGGGCTGCGGGCTCCGGGCTCCGGGCTGCGGGCTCCGGGCTCCGGGCTCCGGGCTCCGGGCTCCGGGCAGGCTCGCGCTCCCTTCTGCTCCCTGCCCGGCTCCCCGGCTCCCTGGCACACGGCCCGCCCAGCTCTCTCGCCAGGCTTCCCTTTCACAAATTCATTATTAATCTTCCCCCCCGCGCGCCCGCCTCCCGCTGCACAGCAGGGGCCCGGGCTGGGGAGCCGGAGCCCGAGCCGAGGCAGGGGCCAGGATCCAGAGCGGGAGAAGCAGCCCGGGCCGGGCAGAGGGCGCGCTCGGGGAGGGCCGCCGTCTCCCCAGCCCCGTGCCCCAGTCCCCGTCCCCTCTGGGGCGTCCAGCTGCCGGGCAGCGGCGGCCCCTCGCTCACGCTCCCCCGGGCGGACGCGGCAGCTGCCGCGGGTGGAGGAAGAGCCGCGGCGGCCAGGACAATGGTGCTGGACAAGGAGGACGGTAGGTGCCCCGCTCGGCGCCCGCGCCGTGCGCCCCGGGCCTGGGAGGAGGAGGAGGGGGCCCGGGCCCGGAGAGGGGGAGGGGGCAGGCTGCGCGCGCCACCTTCCAAGTCCGTGCCCGGCAGCCCCGGGAGGCAGAAAGTGGATTTGTGCCGGCTCGAACGGGCCGGGACGCGGGCTTGGAGCGGGGGCGCAGTACGCAGGAGCGCCGGGCCGGGCCGCCCGCACCGCGCTTAGCCCGGACCCGCCGCGGTGGGCAGGCCAGACTTTTTAGAGCCCCCCCAACTGTGTCCTGGGGCCTGAGGGGGAGGGGAAGGAAGGGGAGGTGCGGTGTGCGGCGGGGCGGGACACGCTGGCTTCTCCCCTGGGATCCCGCCCGCGACCGCTTTGCCCAAACTGACAAAAGGCGGGGGGCGGAGATTTACTTTTTAAAGGGGAGGAGGCCAGAGTTGACCCCAACACCCCTGCTCCTGATTCGGAGACTCCTGGTCCAGAGATGCCTTTTGAGGAAGCCAGTGGGGGAGGGGAGGGTCGGAGCTGTGAGCCAGGGCGGACTAGGACCTGTCACCAGGACGGGTCCGGGAGAGAGCCCCGTGGCCGTCCCTTAAAGAGACTGTCCTGATGCTGAGGGAGTTACGGAGCTGGGGGAGGCTCCCTTTCCCCACTTCTCCCTCTGCCCTCCCCCCACCTTCCAACAGCTTAGGCAGTCCCAGGAAGCTCCTCTCGTCTCTCTCACTCTGCCTCTCCACTCGCATTCCCCAAATATAGGGCCTTCAAGTGACCTTCCCGCCGTAGGTAGACACGGGGCTCAGAGCTCCAGGTAACACCTTCTAAAGGGTCCTTTGGGCATCGGGGTCCTTTTTACGAGACAGGATGAGAGGGAGATCCGAGCTGAGGGAGAGAGAAGTCCTCAGACTGTGTATTCTTGTCCCTGACCCATAGTGGTGCAGTGAGGTTCTCGCTTCCTCATCCTCCAGCCCATTAAATTGCCTTTGTTTTCCCAGACTTCCCTTGGCTAGAGCTCTTAACACGGGTGGATACTTCCCTCTTCTATCCCTGCAGATGCCTTCCCTCCCAGAATAAGGAGAGTCTAGGGTCCGAGGAGCTATACTAGGCACTCCAGCTTTTGCTGGTGAACTTCAGAAGAAAAGTACCCAAATTTCCGCCTAACTCTCCCCAGCTGGGCTAAGCTTCCTATTATTGTCCTGGGACTGCTAGTCTCATAGAGGGATTCAGGGCTGTGATACATCGGCCAAGAATTCAGTGAAAGTGGGCAGATCACTGGGCCCAGAAACAGAAGGCTTTTGCCTTTTTACTCCTGTCCATCCCAGGGGATCCTAGAGCATCCCGAGTAGGACTTTTGGGGGGCCAGAGCTATAAAATGTTCCAGGGGGAGGAAGGGGCGATGGGGAATATTCATGACTGCTTAGAGAGGGAGGAAGTCGATAGTTCAGTTGGAAGATAGTCATTTGAACACCAGAGCCAGCGCTGCTGGTACTTGCCTGGAAAGATTGCAGAGCACTGTGCCTTTAGGACATTGCCCCCTTACTGTGCCCTGCCGAACCTACCAAGCATAGGACTTCTTAATGGGTTATAAGCCGGATGATGTGCTGTCTTTCTTACTTCTGATTAGTAGGGATGAAGGCAGGCACAGTTAGGTAGTTCAAAAATTAAGGACTGTTAAATTCTTTGTTTCTATTCAGGTCTACTGACCTGGGGCTACAAGAGTAGGTGCGGGTCAGCAATGGGAGGGAAACAGGCTAGCTAGGGGAGGACTGACTTATTGATTCTCTCAGTATTGCAGATGTGGTCATTAAACACCATGTCTTGCAACTGGTGTGATGGAAAGAGGACTGGTTACACACACACACACACACACACACACACACACACACACACACACACACACACACACACACACATACCTCTTTTTCTCAGTCTCCAATGTCATCTAAATGCCGTTTGCTTGAAAGGAAGAGGAGCCGGGAATGATTCCTTAGGGCTGTGTTCTCTTTTGCCCTCAGAGGCAGCTGGGGCTACCAGCAGAACGTGGGTCTTCTTGTTCTAGTCTACTTTCCACACAAAGCTCGGAAAATCTGGGAACATTCTGCATCTATGTGCTTTCACTCTGAGCTAGTTTTAAAAATTCCAAACTAAGTAAATTTCCCAAAACTCAGTTTGCAGCATGAGAATGTCTTAGTTTTTATGTTTATGGGGCAAAATGCTGGTGTGTGTGTATGTGTGTGCATACATAGCACCTAAGTATTTGCCTTGTTCTAGGGGGAGGCAGCTGGAGCCCTCAGTGACTTTACCCCAGTCCATAGTGGGATGTGAGGTTTAAGAAAAGGCATTCTCCAGGCCCATGAGAGGCCACAGGCTCTGAGTGCTCCCTGTGGAACTCTTAGCCATATTGGCCATGAGCTCCTAGAGTTATTTAGGCTAAGTCCAATGCCCCCAGACTTAGGGGGTGAGATGTGAGGATAGCTCAAAGGTACTGGCTTCAGGCCATATTAATTTCCATGACAACATTTGGTGCTGGATCATAGGATCCTAATGTTAGAATAGAAAGGAGTATTCAAAGAAACAGGCACAGAGAAAAGTGACTTTCCCAAGGTCACAAAGCAGCAAGACTTTCAACTTACGTTGTCCTATTGTATCTCTTATGTCCTTTCCACTGTACCGTACTCTTCCTGAGTCATATAATCCTGGCATCTGAAGTACTCTACTCAGTACAGAAGTCTCTCTCACAGCATCTCTGACAAGTGTTCATTGAGCATAGGCTTGAACACCTCCATTGACAGGGAGCTTACCACCTAAACCTAAACCTTTCCTAACCTGTCCTAACCTCTTTCTTGCCTTCCTCAGGCTCTAGAGACTAGTTCATCTGCTTCCTACTGCTACCACCAGACGTGGGGCAGTTTTCTGTTGATGTAGCTTCCCTTTTCAGTACTAGACCCACAAGTCAGTTCTCCTGTAAGGCACAGGCCCCTCCGGACAGCAATTTAAACATTTGGCTACCTGTGAGTGCTAGCTCAATATTGTTGGAGTGGACACTTCAGGAAAAAATGCCTTTCCTGACCCATTGTGATATGATTTTTCTTCCTTAATAGGGATTCTGAGACTGTTAAGGCCACTGCATGGTAGGCTGCAGAGAGCCATCCAAGAAGTCTGCAGGATACGTGATGTGACTTGTACGTTGTGAAATCACATTAGACTATATCAGCAATGCAGGCTCACTTTTGTATCTTGGGGGACACTCAGGACCTCTGGTGGAACCTGATACGATATCTGAAACATGATTTCAGATCAGCAACACCAAAGCACCCACAGATACACGAACTTGGGGAAACAAGAATGGGAGCTTTTGTTCCCAGTCACAAGTCTTCCTGGGACCTGAGAGCTTATCTAGCTTAACCCTGTCATCTTACAAAGGAGGAAACTGAGGCTCAGGGGATGAAGGGATTTTACCAAGAATCAAGACTTTAACCTGGGTCTTAACAATAGCAAATTCATTGTTCTTTCTATGGCATCTGGTTGCGTCTCTCCCCCCAGGGAAAACTTTCTCAATGAAGGAGATTGACAATCCAAGTTTAGTCCTTTTGTCCTGAAGTCCCAGGGGATGGGCTGGGATGGGCACTACCGCCAACCCATAGCCCTTTCTTCCCCTCCTTTCCCCAAATCCCAGCAAGTGGGATTTCAGTTCACATAGCTCCTGCCCTGATAGTGTTTAAATATTTTGTCCAGCTCTCATGGATTAATTATTGGAATTCTAGCTCTATGACTACTAACTAGGTACCTTGGAGATTAAGGGGGAATATGATGTTGAAAATGAACTTCTTAGGGTGTTGAGCATATGTGAAAAGGTATGAAATAAAAGAAAATAAGCAAGACAAAGAAACTCGAAAACAAAAAATCCTAGCCTAATTCCATGATAGAAGGGAAATTCCTTCTTCAAATAATGCAGATGAGGAAAATGATGTTACTGGAATGATAGTTTTGAGTGAATGTCCGAAGGTCGGGATGTGGAACATTAGGCTGAATATCTGAAAGAAATAACACTCCACTCATGATTGATCATGTGGACCAAAAACTCTGGCCTTGGAAATCATGGATGATTGTTGATATGTCAGGAATGTGCTTTGAGATTAGGGGGGAGGGGGTTCAATGCTGAATATTTTTTGAAAGGATATACTTGAATATGAAATTCCAGGCTCTGGGTTATTACCATGCCATGATTTTTGTTTGTTTGGGGAGGCATATAAGTAGTGGATGGAAAGTTTTCTTAATTTGTGACTTGGGTGTCCCTTTAATGGGTGAGAATTAAATACCTTTTGAGGGCAGCTCTCTATCTTTGGGTACATCAGGCACATTGCTCATCTCTTCAAACTGTCACCAAGGGAAGGGAAAGAGTCCTGGCTGAAAGCTATTCTGTGCAAAATGAGCTACTTAGTTTCAGATATATCCAAGGACTCTTTGGATTAAGCATTCAAAACGTAGGGGAAGTGGGAAAGCATCAGAGCTGGGGATAAGGAAGCTAATTAAAAGCAGGTCGTAGAGAGGAATTGCCTGAACTTCCTTTTGTTTTGAAAAGTCTCACCTCCTTGCTTGGACCAAAGAGGGCAGAGCCCCTGAAATGAAGGCAAATGTGGCATGGGGTGGGGTACAGCATGGTCTAGTGAAAAGGCTACTGATCCTAGAGTAAGAATCTATGAGTTCAGATGCTGGCACTTAATAATAGTAACACTAGTTATGTGACCCTGGGTAAGACATTCCCCTCACAGAGCCTCAGCTCCCTTTTCTATCCTATTGATGATATTAATCATTGCGTTTCCTGCATCACAGGTTTATCATGAGGAAAAGTACTTTGTTAACCATACTTTTCAAGGGAGATCTACAGCTCTAGTTTTCCTTTGTTGCTAAAAATCATTTCATCACTTGAATGGCATTTTGTGGTTTACAAAGTGTTTTCACATACTATATGTGATAAATTATATGAATCTCACAACAACCTTATGGTGAAATCAGGACAGATATTATCCTTGTTTTACAGACAAATGGCAGTATTCAAGGTTTCCTTACTCCTATACCTGGGGTCTTTCCACTCATTAAGACAAGCTGTTTCTTCAGAAATTTTCAACATCCATCTCTCTGTCAATATGCATTACGAAAAAAAAATGCCAGAGCAGTTGCAGTATGGTTGGGTCTGCTGTGGGACTAATCTGTCATTCAGAACTGGTTTGAACCCAATTTGGGGGCAGACAGTGGGGGTAGAGTGTTGTTTTCCCCAAATGTAAGAAGGTAGAGTAGACTTAAACCTTACGCAGAATTTGCATGGCCCAAGAAACCACTTGGGAAGTCAGAATAAGACTCTAGACCAAGCCCTAGAACCATAGAATAGACCAGGAGGACTTGGATCTTTTGTCAGAAAGGTGACCTTCAAAGACGTGGGTTATTCCACGATTCTTTCAGTTTTAGAGATGGGGAGCAGAGAAAAGGGGAAGGTGTTACACACACTGCTCCAATCACTAATTCCTGCTTGCAGAGGTTAAGTCAGACACCAAATACCAAGACTTGGCATAACGTGTGTTAGAAAGAGGCCTGGACCAGAAGTTGTGAGACCTAAGTTTGAATCTTAGTTCACACAACCTGATTTTGTGACCTTGGCCAAGTCATTCCTCTAGGTGGAATCCCCTCCTGATGTGAAATGTGAGTTTCATTCCATTAGGGTTGGAGTTGCTGTTTGACTAGAGAGGGAATGAGTTCTTGAGGCTGGAAGAAAAGGTGACTTTATGATGATAAACATGCAGCCCTGGAGTGGAGTGGGACAGGAAAGGGGCTGGAGGCTATGTGCCTCTCTTATACGGCTGAGGGTTACAGTGTACCTCTGGTCCTGAAACATCTGCCAAAAGTGATGGGGAGAGAGAGAGAGAGAGGGAGAGGGGGAGAGAGAGAGAGAGAGAGGGAGAGGGAGAGGGGGAGAGAGAGAGAGAGAGAGAGAGAGAGAGAGAGAGAGAGAGAGAGAGAGAGACCTGTAGGTGGTGCTGGAGAACCAGGCAGCCTTCCACTCCCCATTAAACTCTTGGGGAGGGGGGGGCAGTGTGGGAGGAGGGGGGCTGTCTCTGGGAAATGTGCGCATTTATTCAGTAGCAAGAGTGCAGACCTCATAAATTGAGAGAGAAAGGCAGCGGTAGCCAGCCTCCGATATTTCCCCTCCCATCTCTTTGAATATAATTTTAGATTTAGATTCAGATTAAATCTAAGGGGAAAGCACTTTATAAGACAGAGCTGTGTAGTTGCGAGAGCCAGGGTTATGAGCTATCAAATGCAGTTACATTAAGACAGATTATACTGGGCAAATTGAGCCATTTAGAAGGTGAGAATCAAAGAAAAACTCTGAGCTTCTCTTCCCTCCTACTCTCTCCTCTCCCTCTCTCTCTCTCTCTCTAAATTGCAGCCCCTAGTCTCTTGCAATTCTGAGGCACAAAAAGTAGGTGAGACTGCTTTTGTATCTGCAAAGTGCTTCACTTCTGAATGTAATTCTAGCTGAGTGCAATCTAGGTTAAGAGCTGGACAACCGGGTAATTAGAGCTCACTGGCTGCCAAAGGGCTGTCCGCTGTGCTCTAGCTCATCTCGGTTCCTGGAGCCGAGACCTCTCGTCCCCGGAGCGGAGGCTGCAGCGGCTGGAGACGCAACGCCTGCGCTCGGACACTTCGTGCTGCCGGAGATGATGGTGTTGGACAAGGAGGACGGTAGGTAGGCTGAAGAGGCCACCCTACCCTACTGGGCTCCTTCTTCTCATGCCTCCCCATCCCATCCCGGCAGACTGTCCCTGCCTCTGCATGGCAGCTCTCCTGGCATGACCGGACAGGGGCCAGCAGGCACGCGAGTGTGCCTCAGTGCCAAGGGCCGACCCGCCGTGTTCGCCCTTCTCCCTGGCCTTAATGAAAAGTAATCTAGCCCAGAAGGCGTCACTCCACGCTCTGTTTGTTGAAGGATGTACAGTAGGAACCATTTCTGCCCGTTTGAATCATCCAGGCTGAGAGCCCAGTGACTCATATTGGTCTGGGCTTTCGAGGGCTTCTTTATATAGTTAGGGTGGGCGGGAGGGTGTGGTGTGGTGCGGTGTGGGGTGTGTGTGTGTATGCATGTGGAGTGAGTGTGCATTCCTCTTTTGGAGTCAAAGTGCAGGCACTAAGGGCCCCCTCGCTGCCCGATTGCCATGATCATTTTTCCTATTCTGTATTTTGTCTTTGCGGCTTCCCTGCCCACCACAGCCATAAAGCCAGCAGCCTTAACCTAATCTTCTCCCTAAGCAGTGGGAGCAAATTGTCAGCTTCCCAGAGCTCTGGGGGGAAGGAGGAAGGAGGGTCATTCGAAAAGTGCACGGTGTGGAGAAGCAGCCCCGAGGTGTCGAGGGACTGGTCCAAGGCTACTCCCAGACTCACCTCTGAACTTTAGCAGCATCAGGCATGTAAAGGCACAGAATGCAATCCCAGCACAGAGCTGGAATGAAAGCTTTCCAAACCCAGCAAATACGTAAGAAAACTGCTCCATTGCCCCTGGAAAGGTCTAGGAGGTGGATTCCCGCCTCCCTCCCCCCCACCCCACCCCATGCTCCATTCTGCAGTCTCTGGTTATTGGACTCCTTGGTTTTTGCTGTCTATTTGTCTGGACTCTCTTTGAAGGGTGAACAAAGTTAGGACTGGGAGTTTTGTGATGGCGTATAATAATTGCTGTGGTCCCCAAGAGGGGCCTGACTGGTAGGACTCTCCTGGAAATCCCCCTCCCCAGACCTTGATCAGATGGGAATCATACAGAGGGTTGGGGGACTTTGGAGCAAAGAGATGCCTGGGTTTATTAAACAAAGTGGAAGCTCATCGGGTCAGAGCCAAAAATGAAATAGAAGAATTATTAGAGATGTGTTGCATAGGGCCCCCTCCACTGGTTAAAGAAATTGCTTGTGTCTGACTGTATAAGAAGGTAGTTGTCAGAGACATGGATCCCAGCATCTCCCTGGCTAGGTGTGTGTTTGGGGAAAAGAGAACCTGTGTATTTGGGGGAGAGATCCGAAGGTACAAGAGATCTATGGGAGGAGAAAACAGGGGCAGCAATGTCATGAGTAGTCAAAGCTGGAACTCGAAGGCAAGACCCTCATGTACCCATGGGAGCCAGGTGCAGTGGAACATAGGGGTGCTGATCTGACCATGTCCAACCCTTGCCTCCTCCCTTGCCAATACAGCCAGTAGGGTGTTTCCCCCAGAGGCCTTTTCCCAGTTAACAAAAACGGATGAAGAAATCCCTGGAGTGGAGCTGAGACAGGACACCTACCCACGAAGTGATTGTTTGAGTGGGAGCCCCCAACCCCCCAGTTCCCCATTCCCATCTCTTACCTTCTGTGGCTTGGATCCCTTCTTCTTACCCCTCTTCACCAGCTAGCAGACAAGAGAACTCCTTGGAGAGGCAGCCTTTGTAGGCTCAGTTGCAAGAGGGTTATTTCCATTAAGAGCACTGATTGTGAAGTCCAAAGACCTGGGTGCAAGTTCTGTTACTTACTATTTGTGAGACCTGGACAGGTTCTTGATCTTTTCAGGCCTCTGTTTCCTCATTTGTAAAATACAATCTTGGACTAGGTGAGTTCTTAGATCCCTGCCAGCTCTAAATCCTATGAATTGGGAGGGTAGAGACATCTCAGTCATAACCAACACCATGGCCAAAGTAGTCAGGCCCAGGACAGCTGCATACCTCTCTGTTGGAACACCTAAATCATCGATGTCAGTGATGCCTTTAATATCATTTTACAGATGAGGAAACTGAGTCTGACAGAAAAGCATCCAGGGTCACACAGCTAGTAAATATCTGAGACAGCAAACTCAGGTATTCTTGACTCCACATCCAACATTCTATCCACTGTACCTGGTTACAGGATATCCAGGTGGGCTTCCCCCTGACAAAGGCACAGGCTTCTTCTCCCCTTGAGGTAAGGTCCTGGGTCCATGGTGTTCATTGGGTTCTTGGGCCACCTGGCCCTCTCTTGGTCAATCAAGCTGATGAATTCTATGACTTTCTAGAAACTGTGCTGTCCCCCAAACTGAGCTTGAGCCCTGTCTTTCTTGTCCAAACTCATGCCCACGCTCATAATAACCACAAGAGCAGTTTTATTCCGCAAGGATGAATTCAAGAATATCCTCCTACCTTGAATATCAGTGAAGGACCATACCTTGAGCCATACCCCTGGGCACTCCCAAGATTTGTGTTCTGCCAGGCAAGTGGGGGATAGTGACAATGGGTGAACATGGAATTTAAGGGATTTGCCCCATGGCACATAATGAGGCAGGGATGGAATTGGGAACTAGGCTTTCTCCTGTCTGGAAGTAAAACGGGGACTTGTCTCTTCATTTCTGCATGGTATCCTGATGGCACGCTCCATGTATACTCTTATCAATCCAATTTAAGAGCCAGAATTGAACCCTTGATTGCATTGGTGTAAGAAACAACCCCAACCTGTGCAGGACCACACCTCTATAAATTAAAGTCTTAGAGAGTTGTTTAGATCAATGATGTCAAATTCACATATTGGGTCACATATTGACTTAGACGATCATGAATTAACATTGTTTATAGTGTATTGTATTTTTATGTATTTTGCTAAAAAAAAATTCCCCATTATATTTTCATTTAGTTTAGGCTGTACTGCTTGTGGCGCAAGAGCTACAGGAATTTGACACCTCTGCCTAGAGCATGGAAAATGTAAATGACTCACCCAAAGTCACACAGCTAGTATGCCTCAGAGAGTCAGGACTGAAACTCAGGTCACTTTTCACTACTGCACATCACTTCTCAATTTTAAAATGATTGCCATATTTCTTGTAAGATGGGACTTGGGCATGAGATCACCCAGAAGATATAGAACCCACAGAAGTTCTGTATATGTGCCTGTGTGTGCATGCATGTGTGCATGTGTGCGAGAGTGTATACACTAGATGTATGGGGCAGGTAAAAGAATTCATAGAAGGAAGAGATCAATACATTTGGGTTTGTCTATAGAATAGATCTTTTGTACAATTTATGTCATTCACTAATCCCACTGTCTGAAACCACAAGTTCATATTTAAGAGCTGATAGGATCCTGTCTGATGCTAAGTCTAAGCAGCAGAGAGATTCAAGTAAATCTGATGGTTTCAGCCAGCCATCCTGTCCTTGTGACAAAGAGGAGAGAGATGAGGCAGCTGCCAAGGTGCAGGAAAGATGGACGGTAGGTGTCCAACTTTCTCATTGAACAGGTGAGGAAACCAAGGCTGAGTTAAATGGTTTGTCCAAGGTGAAACAGGTAGTAGTAAGTAGAAGAGTTGGTATTAGGACCTCTGGCTCCAAATGCAGCACTCTTTTTCACTGAACTATGATGTCGCGAGAAAGAGAGGGCTGGTAGCCCTAGAGTTAAATACCCAGAATTCTATAACTGCCTCAGGGGTAAGTGCCAGAAGTGGAAGAATCTGACTCTTCACTTCTGCAGCAGTGAAATAACCAGATAAGATGTGTTTCACCTAATTCAAGGGCTCTTGAAATGTTCAGTGGCTCTGGTGCTGACCAAAGAGCCCCCTGTATGAAGCAAGAAAGAAGACTAGCCTGGCAGGAAGACTCTACATAATTCAACCTGATTTTGCTCAAGTCTACATGACCTAGAGTCTCTCCAATCCCATCCTTCCCCTCCCCTGAGGGGTATAGGCAGCAAATGCCAAAATCTGGGTTTGAGGATAGAAGGAATCATTGGTCCCATAAGCAGCACCTTCTGAGAAACATAAACTCTTATGTTCCCTCAAAGGCCCACATACTATTTTTTTTCTTGTGGTTCAGGGCATGTTAGAGTTAAGCCTAGTATCAAGAATCTTCCAGTGTTATTCAAGGTTCTTTCTTTTCTGCCCACCTTCTCTTCTTAACGAGGACCCCAAAACAATTATTCCATCTCATCCCCCCACCCCCATTGCCTCCCTAGTGCTGTGGACAGACAACAGGTAGTCAACCAAGTTTTATTAAGCATTTATCATGTGACAGGCACTGTGCTAAGGATTGGGAATACAAAGACAAGTAAAAAAAAGACATTCTCTGCCCCTAGGAAGCTTACCGTTTGATGGGAGCTGAATGGGGAGGGAGAGAAAGATCCTTCCACAGGGACCCGGGGGCAAAGGACAAGAAAGTCAGAAACACAGTCAAGAGAGGAATAAAGCTCTGACTCATCCCCAATTGGAGGGCCCCAGAATACCACCGAGCAAAAGGGGTCCAAATGGGATATTCCAAGGTGATAAAGAAGCTGAGTTGTGGTAGCAGAATCTAGGAGAATCAGGAGCACAGCCACAAAGGAAATGAAGTTCTGTGAACAGGTCTCCCAACCACAATATGGATTTCCAACCATATTTATACCACATTCATCATGGCAGGCCTTTAGAAATCAGCCTCATGGTCCCATTGGAATTCTCTGAGGATCATATTTCTGGTGGGGAACATGAACGACCCAGGGTTCCAAACTATTCATCCTTTTTTTTATTTCATAGGAAGGGGTCTATTGAGACAGAACAGATTACTTTCTTTTTAACATAATCTCTTATAAATAAAAAAAAAAGAATCTCTTAAATTTTTTGCTTTTAAAATCTACCTTACCCTTATTAAAGTCTTCTTCCCTTGCTGAATTGTGGTGCAGTCATGCTAGGTTCCTGAAGTCTTTGTCACTACTCATTGTTCTAGAACTGGAAGCATGCAAAAAGGTCATTTGGTCCAACCCCCTCACTTCCCACATAAAGAGACCTGCCCATAGTCCCACAGCTAGTAACAGACATGGGATCTGAACCCAATTCTCGTGACTCACCAGTTCAGCATTCTTTTTTTCTTTTACAAATGAAATTCATTTTGTATATAAAGCAAATCTACCTTCTCTCTTTTTTACTCCTTTCCACTCACTGAAAAAAAAAAGAGAAAAAAACTCATAATAACTATTTATAGTCAAGCAAAACAAATTCCAACATTTAGCTACATTCCCAAAAAACATGTCTCAATTTAAATCTATGATCTATCAACTCTCTGTCAGGATATGAGAAGCATATTTCATTATATGTCCTTAGGAATTTGTGGTCAGACAGTGCATTGATCAGAGTTTCTTCTGTCTTTCAAATCTGTTTATCTTTATAAAGTTGTATCATATAAATCACTCTCCTGGTTCTGCTTCCTTCACTTGCTTCAGTTCATACCAGGTTTCCCAGATTTCTCTGAAACCATCCCTTCCTTTTATCATTTCTTATAGTACAATAATATTCCATCACATTCATATTCCATAAGATGCTCAGTCATTGTCCAGTTCTCTGATACCACTGCAGTAGAAGTAGTAGTAGTAGCAGCAGCAGCAGTAGTAGTAGTAGTAGCAGCAGCGGTAGTAGTGGCAGCAGCAGCGGCGGTAGTAGCAGCAGCGGTAGTAGCAGCAGCAGCAGCAGTAGTAGTAGTAGTAGCAGCAGCGGCGGCAGTAGTAGTAGTAGCAGCAGCAGCAGTAGTAGTAGTAGCAGCAGCAGCAGTAGTAGTAGTAGCAGCAGCGGTAGTAGTAGTAGTAGCAGCAGCAGTAGTAGTAGTAGCAGCAGCGGCAGTAATAGTAGTAGCAGCAGCAGCGGCAGTAGTAGTAGTAGCAGCGGCAGTCGTAGTAGCAGCAGCAGCGGCAGTCGTAGCAGCAGCAGCGACAGTCGTAGCAGCAGCAGCGGCAGTCGTAGTAGCAGCAGCAGCAGTAGTAGTAGTAGCAGCAGCAGCGGCAGTAGTAGTAGTAGCAGCGGCAGTCATAGTAGCAGCAGCGGCAGTTGTAGCAGCAGCAGCGGCAGTCGTAGTAGCAGCAGCAGCAGCGGCAGTAGTAGTAGTAGTAGTAGCAGCAGTAGTAGTAGTAGCAGCAGCAGCGGCAGTCATAGTAGCAGCAGCGGCAGTAATCGCAGCTAACATTTCTATAGCGCTATGTGCCAGACATTATGCTCTATAGACAGTTATGTCATTTAATCCTCCCAACAGTGTTGAGAGGTTGGTGCTATTATCATCCACACTTTATACATGAGAAAATTGAGGCAAACAGAGGTAAAATGATGTGCCCTGGGACACACAGCTAGTAAGTGTCTGAGGCTGGATTTGAACTCCTGCCCCAGTGCTCCATCAAGTACACCACCTAGATACATTCACTTCAGCATTCTTTCTGCCGCACCATGATGACTCCGGCAGATTCTGCCAAACTGGAAAGGCTTCATTACATACTGTCCGTCTTGGACAGGCCAGCCTAGCTCAGAATGGCCATACTTCTCACAAGAAGCCTAGCCACCAGGGGATGCACTTCTTATCCATAAATCACAACAAATCTTAAAGAGTTTGCAATGACCTGTATGGATGGAAAGCCTATCTACACAGAGCAAACAGCGACTCATTAACATTTACCTTACTGGGTAGGTGGGTTTTGTTGGCATCGTTGGTCTCTGCTCCAGCCCTAGTTATAAAGGACGGGGTTATTCCTGACCTTTGGGACTAGAGACATGGCTGTCTTGCCTCCTTTCTCACTGTCTCTCTGCTCCAAAGTCCTTGCCTTCCTGGGTTAAGAGAAAGAGAACGTGATCAGCCCTCCAAGATCTTTCCAAGTGATGACTTTGGGGGAGAAGAACAGTGATAGGTACTCTCAGTCTCTCCCTTCCCTCATTATGCTAGATCATCTGTTTTGTTTTGTTTTGATGCAAAGGAATTTGGAGAGCTATGGAGTAGCACACAAGTGGTTTAAAGCCACATATTTCCTTCCCCTCCCAAAAGCTTGAAAATCTTCCCCACCTCCCCAAACTCAGGCTCTTGGAACAAGCTTGTGCTCCAGTTTGCTCCAGAGTGGGTGTGCAAGGGACTTGGGACTATGAAAGAGCGAAGCAGTAACAGTGGTGCTTGGCTTTCATGTTTCACTTCTGAGAGATAATAAAATATCAATCGGGCTTCGCCGTAGCAACGGTTTTTAAGAGACTTTCTGAAGTATTGAATTGTCAGATTTTTTTTTTTTGCTTTTAAAGCACAGTGCATTATTAATAAAGTAATCCATTAGGTCGAACGGTGAGGGTCACCACAGAGATGGGCAGTGAGTTCAGCTTCTCAAATGGTTAAACTTAGGGTTTCCAGATTAATTGCTTTTATTTGGGAAGTGGTTCTTGGTCTTCTAGGCCCAGGTTTACAGGAAATTCAGACGCAGTGCTTTAGTGAGTTCCCATTGTCCATTCCAAAGCTGAGTTCAGTGCAACCAATGCTGTGCAGGTGACCCCACCCCAGCTCTAATATAAGAACACCGGACCTTAGGTCAGGAGCGCTGAGGTCAGAGTCCCAGCTCTGCCCCTCATCCCCAGCAAGCCATGTGACCTTGAGCAAGTCTTTTCATACCAGGCCTCATCTGCAGTTCAGATGAGGAAAGGAGATTCGGGTGGGATGCAGCTGGAGGTGATTTGGTGAGGACTGGGGAGCAGGGAAGGAAAGGGGATCAAGAAAATGTTTGATTCTCAGTTGGCCTGGAGTTCTGGAAGGAAAATATCGATGTAGGCAGCTAAGCTATGTGCTTGCCCTTCCAACCAAGTTGGGTCTTTTATGTCCTGAAAAGTGAGGACAAAGGCATGACCCCCCAATTAAAAAATGAAGAGGACAGCAATGTGGCACAATGGGGCAGGGGTACCCACTGGATTTGGAATCCGAGGGTCTGGCTTCTAATCAAAGCCCTTCTAATTACCCTTTGTGTGGCCTAGGGCAGGTGCCTTCTCCCTCCCAAGATATCAGTTTTCTCATTTCATAAAATTAGAAGGCTGCACTAATTCATCTATGGATGCTTCCGCCTGGAGAGCTTTTGCTTCTGTCTTTTAAATGATAAACTTAACAAGTAAATAGGAACAGCCCCAATTTTTGCAGCATTTTTAAGGTTTACAAAGTATTTTTCTCCCAATAACCCTGTGAGGTGGATGGTGGAAGTATTGCTATTCTCATTTTTAGATAAAGAAATGAGGGCCCAAAGGATGGAAAATGACGTACCCAAGGTCACACTGTAAGAGTCCTGGGACTTTGAACCTGGGTCTTGGTGACTACTCCCTAAATCCTGACCAGTGATAGTAAGGGCTAATCGGCCTTCTTTCATTATGGACTGAAGGTATAAAAATATTATAGGGTATTTTTAATTAAAAAGTACTGAATGAGAATGAAATGGAAAAAAATGAAACTGGATGTGGCTAGGCTATATTTTTAAAATTAAGCTTTTTTTTCAATTAAGAAAAGTATTTTTTCTTCCTCCTACTTTCTGCCCTATCCACCCCCAAGTGAGAAAAAAAACAAAACCTTGTAACAAATATTAAGCTATAAATTGTTAATGCCATTGGCTCCAGGGCCATCACGGTGGTTTTAAGGTGAGTTTGGAAACCTTTGGACCTGGGTACCATTCTGGGCTGGTCCTATAGCATCCTTGATTAGGCCTAAACACTCACTGCACCTCTGTCTAATAATATAGATATGGGTTCGAGGCCAAAGAGAGACTGAACTTGTCAAGGACTGGACAACATAGTGTATGGTATCTGGTACTAGGCTTCAGTGAAAGGGAGCATTTTAAAAAGTGACTATACAGAGCCCTCTGATTGCTCACCACTGGAGGACGCATAATTTAAATAAGATATAGTCCCTGTTCTCAGCTATAGTGTCTACAGTTCACTATAATATGCACTCTTATATGATCATGTATTAAGAGATAGTTCTGTGAGGTCACGAGGACAGAGAATAAGGCTACTAGTGACTAGGTAGTTTGGGAAAGACTTCATAAAAGAGATAGCATTTGAGATGGGCTTCAAAGGATGACTAGAAATTCAGTTGTTAAAGAAGAGGAGGGAGGGCATTCCAGAAACAGGGAACAATATGAGCAAAGGCTTGGCAGTGGGAGAGCTGGTATGCACAGGTGGAGAGGGAGTATATCCCAGGCCTGGTTGGGGAGGAAACCTGTGCTAAGACACAGAGATGACAGCTGGGACTGATAGAAGTAGAGTGCAGAGTGCATGAAAAGGAATAATAATGTGAAAGGTGGGCCAGAGCCTGGCTACTGGGCAGGATTTTCAGTCCCAACCTGAAGAGTTTGCTTAATCTCGAGACAGCAGAGAGCTATTGGATCTTTGGGGGTTTGGAAGTGATGTTGTGAGCCTCCATGTACCTTTGTTCACTGTGTAGAGGATAGATGGGAGATTGACACCATATCATGGGCTCTGTTCTGAAGCTCAGACCAGTAAAATACCTGCCTTGTGCCTTGGGGCAGACTGAGTCAATGTATGGTGCCAGCCTCATGGCCTTACCCATCGGTGGGCAGGGGATGAGAACCTATACACACACACAACTGGCACTCAGTTCCTTATCTCCTAGGTCCCAAATGTGTAGAACATCTGGTGTGCTAACTCTCCAAATATATAATGGATCAACTCAGAATATGGTGGGCGAGAGTCCTCTTTGGTGAAAGCTCCAGATGCATGAGATACAGAATCTCTTAGGGTCTTAAGACCCTGGGCCGACTTACCCAGATGATCATATTCCCAGGGGCTGTAGTAAACTCCTGATTTTTGATGGATGTGAGCCCTCTTCAGTGAAGGGCCTTGAGCACCAATTGACTCCCTGGGGAGGGAAGAGTGTGGCTAGGACCCCCCACACACACACCCCCTCATACTAAGCAGTCAGAGCCCCATGTTCCATACTGGTACCACCCCTCCCACCCTCAGCCTCATAGCTCAGTGGACACGAAGCTCTGTTTGGAGTACTGCCCATGCCTAACCTTTAGAGAGGAGGCCAAATCCTGTGGTGACTGGAGGAGGGACTTTGCCAGGTGGCCCTGGAGGACTGGCTGCATTTAATGTTCCAGACACCAGGCACCTGGACCCCCGCAGAGAAGTCAGATTGCTGAGCTATAATAAATACCCAGCAGTAATTACATACTTTTCCCTTCCTCCTCCCCACATCTCCCCACCCCCCAGCCCTCACCCACAGAGGTCTAGAGATGCACACACTCACTCTGAGGTCAGCATGATGTGTATGTGGGCCTCCAGCCCACCAAGCCCTGATGCCGGATGGGAATTGGCTTTGGGAAAGGAGAGAGGGCTCCTGTCTTTTTTCCTTTGTGATCTCCCAGTCATTTGCCTACGCACAGCAATAAAGGGGAAAACGCAAGTAACATAAATTGGTCTGTCTTCCTGAATCCATGTCTCGCTAATGTACCCAGATTAACTCAACTGTAAATTGTCTCCTTTGGATGCTGGTGTCTTGCTAAAAGTTTCCTCTATGATTCATGATTTGGATTGCTTTTAACAGCTATTGGCTAAGCAATATGGTAAGGGTACAAGGTGATGCAATTGGCATTAGTGGGAGGGTGCACAGGAGCATATAATGCAGTCAATACTACATTAACTACTGCTGCCCAATTACAGAAACGGGGAGAGTGGCTTTTAGGAGCATTAGGACTCCGTGGAAGCGCTGAGATCACCTGCTGCTGCATCCCTAAAAGCTTCACCCTTTGTGTGCTGGACTGGGGTCCAAACTCCCCTACTAAGTGGGCCTGTCTTAGAGGGGGAAAAGCCCTGCCTTCCTTTCCCCCCACTCCCTCCACCCTTCTAGAACCAATCACCCGAAAAATGCTTTTAACACAAGGAAATGGAAATCTTCCTCTACTGGGAGCTGGCCTTTCTTCTCCTAGTCTCCTAGAGGAGGGCAGGCTCTGGGTTAAGACATTAAACCACCTTTGGGTGGCCAGGTTGCCTCCACCTGACTGTGAATTCCATTTAATTCAAGGGACCCTCTTTAGAGAAGTGATGTTTTGGGTGTCCTCTCTGTGGGCCCTGCAAAATGAAATTCTATTTTGGTCCATTAGCCTTTATCTAATCAGTATATGACTGTTCACAAGAGGAAGCTGATCAGCTCTGAGTGGTACCCATAGAACAGGATATCTGAGAGGCTGGCCCCTCTGAAGTTAATACATGTTCAGATGGTACACACGTGGCACCCACCACCATAGCGGGAGCCCATCAAAATCAAAAGTAATTGTTTGGGATGTGGAGAGATGCTTGTACTCCAACAAGTCAGGTTAGGGGCTTTTTCTGAATAGAGTGTGTCTTAGTAGGCTCTGTCTAACCATCCAGGTCAGTCTTTGTCTGACCCCAATCTACCTTTCCGCCCTATGTCACACTCCTTCCCTGCATTCCTGCTAAGCAGGATTATTCCCCATCCCCTGTTCATGGCTTGCTTCTCCCCTCCTGTCTCCATGCCCTTGCTCATGGTAACTAGAATGGACATCTCTCCAACTAACTGCATCTCCTACCAATCTCTCCTCATTCAAATCTTTCCCCATTCCATGAAACCTTTCCTAAATGTGACCCTGACCCTCTCCTTGCAATCTTCTCCCAGTGAAAGTGACCTCTCCCTTCTCACATCTTTTTAACTTAAAATTTCCTTTTTATTATGAATTTAACAAACAGCAAAACATGAACATTTAACAGAAAAAGAAGATTCTACATGAAACTGTAAATTTCTATTATGTATTTTCTGAAAAAAATGTATTAAATTTAATAAGATAGTGACAAAACGGTCCTGCTTTATGAACTTTATAGACTTAGTCTCACTCTCCCTGGCATCATAGCTATTTATGAACTTGCTATATCTGCACCCTCCCCATCAAGATCATAGATCTAATAATAGCGGATATTTATATAGGGCTTCAAGGTTTACAAAGTGCTTTACATATGATATCTCAATTGATTCTCATGACAACTTTATGAAGTAGATGCTCTTATTATGCCCATTTTACAAATGAGGAAATGAGGTTATGGGATTTGCCCCATGATGCACAGCTAGGAAGTGTCAGGGCAGGATTTGAATTCAGGTCTTCCTAAAATCAAGCCAACACACTATTCAATAATATATCACCTGACTGCCTCTAGAACTGGCAGGGACTTTGGAGGCCACCAGTCCATCATCCTTATTTTACAGATGCATAAACTGAGAGCTGACCCAAAGTTACAAAGGTAGTAAGTAACAGAGTAGAATTTGAACTTGGGTCCCCTGACTCTGGAGCCAGTGTTCTTTCTACTGTACCACTCATTCGATTATGAACTCCTTGAGAATATAGGTGTTGTGACATACACGCACACATACGCATGAGAAAAATGTTCTCCTGGTATTGAGCACAAGATTCATATTTAATGTGCACTTTGTCAAATGAACAAATGAGTCTGAATCCTGCGTTTCTGGCCCAATAGGTGCTCCCTCTGTCACCCCCAGTTGCTTTGCCAGGGCAGCCTCAGAAAAGAAAGCCCCTCCCTGGGAAGAAAACCTAAGTCAAACTGTGAATTTAAAGAGCAGGAGTTCACATAGTAAATTATTAATATAGCAATGACTTGAACTCAGGTCTCCCATGCTGCCATGGCCTCTCACCAGGCACTAAAATGTGACAGACATCAGGCACTTGGAACCCCACAGAGCAGTCAGATTGCTGAAAACGCTGATAACAAAGGTAAGAATCTCAGACTAGGACTGTTCATGCTGGACCCTAATCCAACAGTGCCAACAAGGATGGACCCAGGTTCTCACACTGACTCCCCAGACTAACCAGAGGGTGGGGCTTTCTCTTCAAATTCAGCAGAGGCTCCTGGGTGGAAGAGGAGAATCCCCCACATCTCCAGAAAGTCAGGCTTACTTTAACTAGCCAAAATCTTTTAAGAGGTAGGGCATTCTCTTATGAGGTTCAGCTGAGCTAAGACCAGTGCTGCCTAATAGAGGGAAGACCTTTCTTAAAAGAACTTATAAAAAGAGCAGTAGGTCACCTGGAGCTCTCCTTGGTGCTGGGATTAGCCCTGTGTTAGGCTGCCTTGCCTGGCTGAGCCTGCTTCCCTCTATGGGCTCTGGTACGAACAGATTATAAGCAAGGAGACATCCAGCCTGCCTGACTCAGGATTTGTCTGAGTCCAATGCTGCTGCAGTGGCCCCCATGCTCTCCTAGAGTTGAACAGGATAGCCCAAGAGGTAGTGAGTCCTTCATCCATTTAGATCTTCAAGGAAAGACAACGCCCAGCTGTCTTGAAATAGATACCTGCTAAGGTCTCTTCCACCTCTGTGATTCTGGGAAGTCTTCTCATTGCTGCCATGGTTTAGAAGTCCGCAGAACATAAATGGTACTGATTTTTCCTTTGACCAGTGTATTTCCCTTGCCTAGAAAGTTTTCTCTCTCTTGCCCTTCTGCCTAGTCCCGCTCCCCTCTCCAGTCTACACACATTCAAGAGACAACTCAAACTCCCCGTCCTCTATGAAGCTTCCCCACCTGCTTTGAGCTGTGCTGCTCACTCTCACCCTGGAATCCTACCTGAGATCTAGCACCCACTAGTTCAGTGCAGGAGATCCCAACATGTACTCTTGGCTTTTCAGTATACATTCCAGTACCACCTGTTCAAAATGAAAGGAAGCACATTCTAGAGTTAATATGCATATGTGCAAAAGAAATAAAACAAAGGGAGACAAGTTCTGAGATTCCTGATTCATGGAGATAAGTTGTTACAAATGGAATTAATATTTTTTGGAATATTTCAATGTGATAATATAATTATTTGACAAATAGCTCCCAAACCTTATTGGCAAGTTTTTTATACTTCATAGAGGTAGAAATACCCCAGGTTAGAAAGCCCTGATTTAGTGCTTAATTATCCCCTGACTACTTAATAAGACCAGAGTATAAAATGGCAGAGCTAGATGACAAGTTAAAACACAGAGCTGGACCATCAGAACTGGAAAAAATCGTAGAATATAGAATGTTAGAGTTAGGAGGGACCTCAGAGATTGCCTAGAACAGAAGCCCTAACATTGTTGGTGTCATGGACCTCTGGCAGCCCGGCAAAACCTATGTTGTCCTCAGAATAATGGTTCTAAATTCATAATCACAAAGGAAATCAGTCATATGGAAATGCATTTATCCAAATATTTGTTAAACAAGTTCACAGAACCCCTGATCTTGTCCAACCCTTTTGATCTGAGCCTGAGGTCGAGGAGGGGAAGAAACATTCCCAATCTCACACAGAATGTTAGTAACAGACATAAGTAAAACCTCAATTGTCTGACTCAGTACAAGGATCATGCTAGATCACCATGCTGCCACATTTAAAAAATGTATCACTCTTATCTATCATCCACAATGAAAACTCTGTATAGGTAGGGACCTTGTTTGCCCACTGGGTAGGAAGGATTGTGTGCCAAAGAGGATATGCTGGCTGCGTTGGTTAAGTCTGATGGCACTGAATGCCAGACTATGGGGAAGGAGAGAAATAAATGTCTGCCCCCAGAGGCAGAAGGCAAACATATCAAAGCCTCTATGCATTAAGCATCTCCATTCACCCACTTGCCTCCCTCCTCCCATCACTATCTAGGATGCCACCAAGATAGCACTGACAGCCTGTTCAGGGGCAAGACCCTCTCCCAGAATCTCCAGTTCTCTCTAAGAAGGATTACATGCCCCCAGTACTCTAGTGAAACACAAGTTTCTGAGAAGCCCTGAGGCATTCCTAGAGACCTGAGAGAACTATCTCCCTCTCTTCTCAGAGGTTTGTTGCCAGGAGGAGAGTTGCTTCCCCAGCTTGACTTGGCTAAAGTCACATTAAACCTCATACTGGATTGTTATGTGCAATTTTTTCTCTTCTTTCCCCAACTCCCAGGATCACAAAATTTCAGAGATAGAAGGGACCTCAGGGATAACAACCATTGTCATCATCATCATCATCTTCTTCATCATTGTCATCATTATAACTGACATTCATGTAGTACTTTATCATTACAAAGTGCTTTATACACATTTATCTTATTTGAGAATGTATGAAGTCCTAGATTATGAATTAGAAGGAATCTTTCATTTTACAGAGAAGGAAACTGAGGCAGAGGTATTAGGTGCATTTCCCAAGGTCACACAGACAATCATCACCAGAATGGAGAGTAGAATCCAAATTCCCTGATCCCCACACACACCCCCGGCCCCATTCCTCTAGCACAGCTCACCCCCTCACAAGAAATAAATCCTAATTTAGAGAAAGCGAAACGGCTGCATTACCAAGACTGACTCAAAACACATGAAAATATGTAGATGGCTCTGTGTAATCAATTCACTGGTTAGCCTTTCCTGGTTTAAATGCACACCCTTTAAGTGGGCTGCTTCGGGAAATTTGTACATTCATACAATAGCTGATTGAAAAGCAATATTTCAGATAAATACACGCCGGCGATCTATCAGTGGCTGTAATAAAACCTAGGCTTCAGGCTGTGATTTTATTTTGAAATAATAAGAATTGGTTTATTCTTTTTACTTGAGTTACCATGGTAATTCTGTCATGGAGCAGTGTTATATTGATTTAGAAAGTGGACAGTAATATTTCTTTTGTGTTATTCTGTTTCTCGAGGTTGATTTCTAATTTCCACTTGGAGATTACTTTTATAAATTTCTTAAGTCCTTCTACTTTTTTTTCCTCTCACGGTGTAATTTTCCTCCCTCACACTGCCATTTTCTGAGCTTATTGGTTTGCTCTTATTTTAAATTAAACTTGCTGGTTTCAAATATTGAAATGACATCTTTGTCTGTGTCTGTACCTCGGTTTAGCAAAATATTACAGTCTGATGTCTTATGCTTAATAATTTAAGGGAGACGCTGTGTCTGCCATCATGGGTGCTGGTAAGTTATGACTGAACCAACACGGGGCTTAAACTCCTGACATTTTAATATTGTGTGGCTAGAGCTTCCTGCCCCCTCCCCACCCCATTCTGCTCCTTACAGGAGAAAAATCTACTTGGTCACTCAGAATATGAGTTTTAATAATTAAACTTGCAGGGTGGGTGCTGGTTTGTTTTGGAGAAGAAGGGGGAGTGAACCCATGGGTATAGGAGAACCTTAGAGGGCCCTGATATTGGCACCTCCATCACTCTTTTGAATATAGGTGTCCTTTGCCCCCATCACTATCTTTTTTTTCCATCCTTCCCCTTCCTCTTCTTCTATTCCACATTCCTCCCCATTCAGATCTTCAGAAACTTTCTACAAGGGCCCTTAGAAGGCATCTGGCATGATTAATACCTCAGCAAAAATTCCTTTCTATAGCATCTCCAATATCCACCCTCTGTCTGAAGACCTCTGCTGACTAAGAACTCACTATCAACCACACCATATAGCTCTTCCCACTTTTGAGTAACTGAATATTGGGGAGTTTTTCTCTTATATCAAGTTGAAATTTACCTCAAAGACTGTACCCCATATTTACAGGGCTCTCCCTTCTCATCTCTACTTCTTGAAGTTCCTGGCTTCCTTCAAGACTCAAGCTCAAAAACCAGGAGGCCTTTCATGATTTTCACTCTCTCCATCCCACAACCCCAATGTCAGCTCCTCCCTGTCCCAAGATCACCTCATGTCTGCTTTGTACGTGCCCACAAGAACTTCTAATATGTATACGTTATTCCAATTCAGTCTTCGCATCCTCCGTGCCTAGCATAGTACAAAGTAGGGGTTTAATGAATGCTTGTTGGTTGATTTACTTCCCCTTGTTGGTTCCAGTCTTGTTCTCTGGAACCAAGTTCCACAAAATAGTCTTCCAAATACTGAAAGATAGCTATTTTAGGCCATGTCCTCCCACACACATATATGCACACATGCATGCCAAGTTGATTTATATAAGGACAAAGCTACTAGCAACTTAGGCCTCTTGACATGTGGTAATGAATTTAAAAAGTCTATATTTTAGACCTGGCTTCACCACTAACTTGCCATGTTGCTCTGGGTGAGGGGACCAACATTTCTGGCCTTAGTTTTCTCATTTGTGAAATCGGAGAGTTGGACTGGATGATGACCAAGGTTCCTTCCTTCACTGACATTTTATCATTCACAATTTTAAGGTGGCTAATCCTCATCCTGGTGTCATGACTAGCTTGCTGGGTGACTTTGGACAGGTCACATCAACTCTCTGAAACTTATCCTCCTTATGCGTGAATTGGGAAAGTTAATATTTCCTACTTCTCAGGAATGCTGTTAGGTTCAAGCAAGAAAATGGATGCTGAGCTATGCTCAAGTGATTACATATGAGTGACTTCGCATTTCCAAGTCTCAGTTTACTTCTCTACAAAATGGACATGCACTGCTTGCCTCAACAAGATTTTTGTTTTTAATTCTTTATCATCTCTAAAGCTCCACAGCATTGTGAGTTGTATGTCAAATGTCATAGAAATAACAGTGAGGATTATTTCATGCCCAGTGTAAAAAGGACACAGTTGTTGTTAAGTGGTAATAGTGATATCTAACCATTGTATGGCTTTTTACACAGTTTGCTTCTTTGGGTTCTCATAGCACCTCTTCCATTTTGCCAATGAGGAATTAAAGCTCAGAGATTTGATAACTCAGGATCATAGAACTCCAGCTAGAAAGGATCACCAAGGTCTAGTATGCCTCTTTTGTACAAGGAAACTGAGGTCCATGGAGAATGACTTGCCTAGGGTCACATGGCTTAGTAAGAAGCTGAACTGAAATTGGAAACCAGGTCTTTTCCTGTGAAATCTTAACACTCCCTTCCCCTCATCATGTGGTCAGGCCTGGATAACTTCCCTTTTGATGGAAGAGGGCTGAGTGTGCTTTTCCTGGAGCAAGAATTCCACCCTTGAAGGCTAGAAAAATCAGTGCAGGCTGGGAGACATCCTCCATTTAAATGTACTATCTACTGCATAAACTTACCCAGTAAGGGCTTAATTAGTGGTGTGTTGAACTGAGTAGAAACTAGTCTGTGTTTTGAAGAAAGGATCCCTCAAACACATCCCAGCCTCTACTGGAAGAGTTCCACTGACAGATACCTCCTTACCTTCCAAAAGAGGGTCCTTATTGGACAGTACTGATTCTTTTTTTTCCAATTTAACTCTTTTATTTCTTTTTTATTCTGTTTTTTAAATTAAATTATTTTATTTGTTTTCAGTGTTCTACAATCACTTCCATATATCTTAGATTTTTCTCCCTCCCTCCCCCTGCTAATCTCCCTTCCCTCCCCACTTGTTCCCTGAGACGGTATGCAATCTTATATGGGTTCTACACATACATTTCTATTAAATACATTTTCACCTTAGTCATGCTGCATAGAAGAATTAAAATGAATGGGAGAAATCATAAAACAAAACAAAGCATAATATGAAAGAAAATGATCTGCTCCATTCTGCAATCAAATTCCATAGTTCTTTCTCTGGATATGGAAGGCATTTTGCCTTAAGAGACCATTGGGAATGTTTCAGGTCCTTACATTGCTGTGAAGGACTACGTCTACCAGAAACATTCCTCACACACTGTGGTTGTTGCTGTGTATAAAGTTCTCCTGGTTCTGCTCCTTTCCCTCAGCATCAGTTCATATAAGTCTTTCCAGGCCTCTCTGAAGTCTGCCTGTTCATCATTTGTTATAGCACAATAGTATTCCATTACATTCATATACCACAACTTGTTCGGCCGTTCCCCAATTGATGGGCATCCCCTTAATTTCCAGTTTATGGCCACCACAAAGAGAGCTGCTATAAATATTTTTGTACATGTGGAACCCTTTCCCATTTTTATGATCTCTTGGGGATACAGTCTAGAAGCAACATTGCTGGGTTAAGACAACACTGATTCTTAAGATATTTTCTCTTATACTTTGCTAAAATCTACCTTTCTCTGCCACTTTTCCCCATTACTTTTAGTTCTTATTTCTGGGCAAGTGCCCCTTACACATGACAGCCCTTCAGATAGCTCAGGACAGTTATCAGATCTTCCCACACGCACATTTCTCCCTCATCCACTTCCCAATTTCTCTAGGCAAAGTATCCCAAGTTCCTCCATCCCATTCTAATCCAGAACAACATTCAGTCCTCTTATCACGCTGGCTGTCCATCTCTAGACCCTCTCCAGCTCATCTCCATCCTTTCCCAAATACAATGCCCAGAACTGAACACAATAATCCAGACACCGCCCCAGCCCCCCAGATATTGGCTCATCCGGACAAAGGACTGAAAGACTGCTTTTTTCCCCCTTTTTAACTAATTGTAATTATACTGCTCTTTCAACACTACAATGCAGCAAACATTTATTAAGTATCAATGTAACTTTAAAAAAACATTTTTGATCCTTTACAGAGCTCCATGTATCTTCATAAGAGTCTTGTGATAGAGCCCCAGCAATCGGGGCTCTATTATCCCCTCCTTGCAGGTCCAGAGAGGGGAGGTGACTTCTGTCAAGCAAATTCACGGTAGAATCAGAGAAGAGCTGGGTGTCCTTTGACTTCCCTGTCCGCTGCCCTTTCCCCTAGGCCAGACCTCGCGATTTGTAAGCAGAAAAGCTAGTCTGTTGTTTTTTGTTGGGTTTTTTCTTTAAAATGAGGGAAACCCATTGTGAATAAGACAGCCTTTCCTGGAGAACCTGCTCCCTTTTTGCTTGAAAAAGGTCAATAGGTTAACAGAGCTTTGTGAAAAGAATTAGATTAAAAGCTCTTTCAAATGCAACCCAATTGTCCAGGCACTGATTGGCTGCCTTTCTGGATAGCATCAGGGGTGTCAGGCCCTGGTCTGGAGAACATTTGGGTCAGCAGTAGGCACAGGAGAGACTTGGGTTTTATCCCCATTGCTCTGTCATGAACTCTTTAGAATCATGGGTAAATGAGTCCCTTCTCCTCTCTGGGCCTCAGTCTTTCCATCTGTAAAATGAAGGCATTGGATTTCGATCATAGAACAAGAAGCAGAAGGAACCTCAGAGATATACAGTCCAACCTCTCAACTTACAGAGGAGGAAACTGAGGCCCAAGGAGTTTAAGTGACCTGCCCAATCATAAAGGCAATCATCAGAAATAGCAGTTGAACCAAGGTCCTTTGCCACAGTCAGTGGGCTTTCCCCTGTACATTGCCTCAGTGTCAATCCTAATATTTAGGTAGTTAAGGAACAAGCCAGTGGGTTGGAGCCCAGCAGAGTGGAATTGGCTCTCCATCAGTATGTTCCAGGTTGTGATATAAAGCCCATGACCCCTCTTAGTCTGGGGCCACTCTAGAAGATTACTTCTCTGTGGACTAACCAGGGTAACATCAAGAACTAATTTTTAACATTCCCTGGAGGGAGGTGTTAGAGAAGGGGTGGATGGGGCCAAAGAGAAGGAATTTTGATGATCAGATTCTGCAGGAAGGCCCATTCACCCTTGAGGCTCTCCTTTGCCCAGAGGTGCTTTGGGCTATCTAGAAGTGAAGTAGGAGCTGAGGGATATGAGGGCAACTCTCCCCTTGACTCTTCTGATTTCCCTAGAATCTAAAGTAAAGAAACTGAACATTAGATCACTGAGAAAGTAAAAAGAACTCTGGGCTGGGGAATCAGGAGGCTTGGTTTTGCCACTAACTCACTGAGCATCCTCAGGGAACTCTGTTTTCCTCCTCAGTCCTCACTTTTCTCTCCTGTATGTTGTACTCCTGCTGGGTTGGACTCCACCTAAGGCTCCCTCAGCTCAGATATGGTAAGCTCCCCATGCTTGTCTGCCCTCCGCTTCTGTGTGGTCCACAGATCCTGCCCACCTCCAGATCTCATTTTATTGTTAGTTTAAAGAATTAGGATGGAAGAAAGGGGGGAGGAGGCAGCGCCTGAGACCAGATGGTGTCAGCTAGGAGAATGGGTAAGAAATGGACTCCTGACTCCCTCCCCTCAAGCATTTTGTCCATGGCACTGAACTGCTCAGAGGGAGAACATCTTCCTGCATCATCTGCACAAGCGGTTGGGGCCCTGGGAGACCTATCTGTGGCTTAAATCTGTAGACCATCAACTAATAAGACTGGTAACCCAGCCATCAGCAGAATGGGGGACCCAGAACAAACCAGACATTGGAGATAAGTGGAAATGAGTTTCTATATCTCAGATATATCAAGACGCAGTAGGAAGTGTGTGAGTAGGTAGGGTTTCAGCAGAAAGTATTTGAGAGGTGTCTGAACCTGGCATGATAGGAACAGAAAGGTGAAAACTTTTGGAGTCTCCCTGTTACTTAAGGAATGATTCCGTCTCCTCCCCTTCTCATTTTGGAATCCTAGCATGTTAGAGCTGGTAAGAGTCTCCAATATTATCTAACTCAGCTTCATTTTACACACGAGGAAACTGAGGCCCAGATAGGTGAGGTCATTTGCCCAGGTCTAGAACCCAGTGTACTGGGCAGTGACTATACTTTGATGGTAACAACAGCCAGCACCCCCTCTATTCCCCTCACTGCTTTCCTACTATCAAACCTTTGCTCCTGCTCTTACCTGTTTCTGGAATGTCCTTTCTTCCTATACATACAAGTCCTATTTATCCTTTAAGGCTCAGCTCACCTCCTCCATGTAGCCTTCCTTGACTAACCCAGGCAGAAATGGTTTCTTCACTCTTCCAGCATTTCATGCCTCTTACGGTTTGACTTATAGTTACCCATACATGGGTCTTATCCCCCTCTCTGCAGTCAGGGAAAGTTTCATGTCTCTGGATCCCACACGAGGCTTATCTTACTACAGCCTGGAATTTCTGCAGCCTCACAATTTGGAGAGGCATTGAGAGACCTTGTGTTTTATATAAAACATATGTGTGTTTTCTCTGCCATTAGTATGTAACCTCTGAGAAAGAAGAAATTTTTGCTTTTGTCTTTGGACCGCCAGAGCTTCTTAGTCCAGTGACTGGCACAGAGTAGATCCTTAATAAATGCCTATCGATTGATGGATTGACACTCCCATGTCCCATACAGGGTTTATTTTGCTTCAGAATGGAATTTCAGCAACCACACAGTTTGAGAATAGTGTCTGGGAGCCTATGCTCTCTACATAGGTAGATTCATTGAACAGATGACCCGATGGAATTTATATTTAGTTCACTTTCAACTAAAGAACCTACTTAAAGGTGGTTAGAATTCTCGGAAGCTCTTGGGAGGCAATAAAACAAAGAGTACTGTATTTGGAGTTAGTGTGCGTTCGTTCTTTGTTACCAAAGATGATCATGTCATCAGAAATGACATGACTTCCACTTGACTTTGTTTTGAGTGAGGGAGGGCTGTGCAGGTCACCAGCCTCACTTCTCTTCCAGAGCCATCTGAATCCAGTAACCAGATATTCACCAGGATGACTGGAGATGACCCAGAATGAGTCAAATGGGGTTAAGTGACTTGCCCAAGGTCACACAGCTAGTAAGTGTCAAGTGTCCGAGATGAGCTTTGAACTCAGGTCCTCCTGACTCCTTCACTGGTGCTCTATCCCCTGCACCACCTAGTTGCCCTAATTTGGAGTAAATAGACCTGGGCTCAAGATAAACAGGTCTGCCACTCACTATCTAATTACTTTACTTCCCTGGTCCTCAGTTTCGTTCGTTATCTGGAAAATGGGGCTAACAATCTTTGCCTTCTCCCAGAGCTGTTGGGGGAAGGAGTGTTAAATGAGACAGAAGACTTGAATTTGAATCTTAACCCAAACACTTACTATGTGACCATGAGAAAATTATTTCATCTTTCTTGCCTTAGTTTACTCAATATAATGTCTATATTGAGTCAGCATCTACCTAGGCTAGGCTAGGCTATCTAGCAGCCTGGTATGGTAGATAGAGAGGCAATCTCTGAATCAGTTTCAAGCACCCTCCCTCCAACATTTACTGTCTTCATGACCTTGTACAAATAATTTAATCTCTCTGAGGCTCAGTTTCTTCATCTGTAAAATGGGGGGGGGCGGTGCTAGACTAGAAGGCTTCTAAGACCCTTCCCACCTCTAGATCTCTGATCCTAGACAGATACCAAATCTGCATTGGTTGAGATAATTTCCTCACCGGGTGTTCCTTCCTCCAACGAAATCAAAGGGGTGGACCCGAAAACAAAATCTTAAAGGTGTTGTGATGAGCCACAGAGACATCAAGATATAAATGAAACGGACTCTGCTCTTGGAGACCCTATGCTTGCTGTAGGAATTCATTGTGTGCTGATGACATGAATACATGATAATTTGAGCAGAGAAAGCACTTTAAAAACTGGGAGGATCAGGGAAAACTTCCTGGAGGAGGCAGCAGTTGATCTGAGCAGTGAAGGAAGGAAGTGAAGCAGGATTCTATGAGATGCAGTTATCAGGAGGAAGGGGAGGGGGTCATTCCAGGCATGGGAGATGGCCTGTACAAAGGTCAAATTCAGAAAATAGTTAGTCATCCAGTTTGGCTGAAATATTGGGTATGAAAAGAGAAGTAATATCAGATTTGTCTGCAGAGGTTGGGAGTAAATGATGGTCTGGAGAGTCTGTATCTATCCTAGGAGCACTAGGCAGCCACAGATGCTTCTTGAGAAGGAGAGTAACGGGGTCAGATCTGTATTTTATGAAGAATGGTCTGCCCACTATATGAAAGGATGGAAAAGGGGAGAGACTAGAAGCCAAAGAGTCAGTTGAAGGCTGTTACATTACAATACTCCAGGTGAAAGGCAACATAGGCCTGTCTGAACTGAGTGAAGTGACTCACCTGAGGTCTCACCAGTAAGAAATGCAGCAAGATCTGAACCCAGGCTTTGAGATGCCAGTTAGCGTTATTTCCACTATTCCATGCTGCCTCTGAAGCTGTAAGTCTGGGCTGTGGAAAGATGAGAGGACCCCAACAGAAATAGGAAGGTTTGTTTGGGTGGGAATTATAAGGAGATATAGAAGATTGCATTCTGGACATCTGGGCTCGAGCTTTTGAGGGGTCATAGTGCCACTTCTCGAAGTTGCGAGGGCCCCCCGATGTGCTATGTAAACTGGGAGGCAAGTGCTGTAGAGAGTGTGGTTACTGTGGAGTGCACCAGGCCGGGGGAGAACAGATTGAATGGGGGGTGGGGAGGGAGAGTTCTTGTCCTCTGCCTCTGGTAATGCAAACAGCTGGAGATATTAACTGCTGGCAGCTTCCACTGGAGAAGCGAAGACAGCCCCTTAAGAGCAGTGGCTTTCCGATGCCTTCCCTTCCCCGGGGCGCCGGCCAGCAGCGCCCCAGACTCGCTGGCTCTGTCTGCCTGGACCCCACATGCAGCTGCTTTTCGGAAGCCACGGGGCCCTCTACGGCCGGGAGAAGGTCACTCCCACCCACCCCACCCGATGGCCTAATTGTCCATTCTCTTCCCCACCCCCAGCACTCCCTGTGATGATGGAGTCATGCGTCATTAGAACTAGAGACAGGCCAGACTAGCCTCCTGTCAGCCCAGAGCTATTGGCTGCCAAGGGCTTCAAGCCATGTGAGGCCAGGAATTGGGTAGTCAGAGCATTCCCATTTGAATAAGGGAAACTGAGGCTCAGGTGCAAGTCATCTCATCCAAACCCTTCATCTTTTCAATGCTCAAGGGCACACAGTAAACGAATAGAGCTGGATTTGCAGGCCGGTCCTTTGTCTGCAAATCCAGCCTTCCTGGATAGTTTTGGTAAAGCCTTTAGCAGCGTGCCTCACACGTAGTAAGTGCTATATAAATGCTAGCTGTTGTGATCATTAGCATCATTTTCCACTGGGCCTTCTGCTTCTCTAAAGCTTAAATGGATTGATGGTTTGCAACCTTTGAAGGGCTATATAAATATCCATTACTCTTCCCCTTCTCGTCACCATCTCCATGTTGCCCCCTTCTATTCCTTCCCCTTCAGTTCAATTCAAATATGCATCTGTGAGATACCTACTGTATACAAAAGCCCTGTGCTTAGACATGGAGAGACAGAGACAGAAACATCCCAACACATATGAAGAGACAGCCTCATGTAGAGGAAATAGCTCAGCAACAGAAGATGGTTCAGTGGATAGAGTACAACACCTGGAGTCAGGAAGACCTGAGTTCAAATCTAGTCTCAGATACTACTTACTAGCTAGGTGACCCTGGGCAAGTCACCTAACCCTGTTGACCTCAGTTTCCTCATCTGTAAAATGAGCTGGAGAAGGAAATGGCGAACTGCTCCATGATCTCTGTCAAGAAAATTCCAAATGAGGTCACAGCTGAAAAAATAACAAAAAAGTTAGGAGATGTGCCATTTACCTCCTGGGTGACAACGGTCATTTCACTCCCCTCATCTCTCAAGGGAGGAGAATCATGATAACCCTTGCACTGCTTCTCTCACAAGGCATGTTGGGAGAATCAGGTGAGATAATACGCATGGCGGTGTGTGGTGTCCATTATAAAGGACCATATAGATCAATCTTTGATAAAAGGTGTTTCTAGGGATGTGGGATTTTTTGTGACATTGGAATGAGTGTCTCACCCCCTCCTCTTCGGTCTAGAGGCAAGAGGTTCATTCGGGGAGTAAGATTTAATCAGGGGCCTTTCAGACTTCCCCTGAGCTGGGATTTTAGAGATGGTCCTGCTGAGTCAACTTAATCAAGCAAGAATTCCCTTAGTGCCTGGTCTGGGATAGGTGCTGAGCAAGAGGAAACATCAATAGGAGAAAATCGGACACCTGACCTCAAAGAATTCCGAGTCTTATTGATGCACCAGGCTGCTATGGCCTTCCCACCATTTGAAGGAGAAGGAAGGAGGAGGAAGAGGTTCAAATGTTGGCAGACACAAGACACCCAGGTTATCTGGAGCCTACATTCCCCTGATACCAAAGAGCCCAGTCCACTGGGCAAGGGGCCGAGGAGGGGGCCACTTTATCCCTGCCCCAGAGCCCCCCTACAGGGCGGATGCTACAATCAATGCCCTCTGGAGCAGGTCAACACAGGACCCCATGCTGAGGTTTCTCTACCAGGGCATTCATAGCCTTAAATCACCCCCAAAGAACATGAGAATTAGAGTCCAAGGACCTAGGCTTAAATCCAGTCTTCCCACCTAGGACAATCACCTTCCCGAAGGCCCAGAACAATGTTCTGGGGTCAGAGGATCTGGATTCAAATCATACTTGTCACTAGCTCAAAGACCAATCAATTTCTCTAGCCCTCTATTTCCTTCTTTGTAAAATGAAAGGATCAGAGCCAGGGGCGGGGAACCTGTGGCCTTCAGGCCACATGTGACCCTCTATCCTCAAGCACTGCCCTTTGACTGAATCCAAACTTCACAAATCACCTTGATAAAAAGATTTGTTCTGTAAAACTTGAACTCAGTCAAAAGACCACACCCAAGGATCTAGAAGACCACAAGTGGCCTAGAGGCCACAGGTTCCCCACCCCTGGATCAGACTTTAATTCCTGTGACCAGGACCTCAGGTCCATGACCCTAAATCTCTTCAAGATTTTCCTTAGCCTTCATTAGAGCAAGGCTAATTAATTCTCCACTTTTCTCCCATAAAACAAGAGGCTTAGTCAAGGATGGTGTCAGGGAGATGTGGGTTCAATCCCTTCCTCAGACACTTATTAGGTATGTTATCTTGGGGTCTCTCTCAGCCTCAGGTTGTTTCTTTTTTCATATGGAAAATGAGAGGGGTTGAACTCTGATCTCTAAGGACCCCTTCCAATTCCAAATTTGTGATCCTATGAAGGGTCTTCCTGAGGTACTGGCGACATGATACAGGGATTTCCTAGAGAGCCTGAATCCATTCCCCCTAATCCCAGGCACAGGCTAAGGGGAGAAGCTAACCTTGCCGTGGACCTCATGTCTTAGCATCATCATTTCCTATCTTCCTGTTGGAGAAAACCCTTTTCTGAGCTGGCCAAAGGGATACCTTCCGTCCTGGTTCCCCCACCCCACTCCACTGCACCGTTGGTCTCCAAACACCGATCAGACAGCAAGGCAGTCAAGCTTGGCAAAAAGCTTGTGGTCTTTAGATCTTGGGCTGGCCCTCTACAGCCCTTCCCCATCAGCCCCGCCCCAAGCACCCCACCCTTCGGCCTCCAGCTATTTCCAATCCTGCATCTGGTTCAGCCTAATGGGTGTTTGCATGAACGCTTTAGTTAGCCAGTGGTAATAAAACACTTTAAATTTATTGTGACATTTGGATTTAATTAAAAAGTACACACTTAGGGAAGTAAAACATAATGGGGAGAGAGGCAAGGGTGGCAGTTCTCCTTTTTTCTTCCCCAAACTAATTAGAGTTGTATTTTAAATTGTTTATGTCCTGCTAATCATGTAATAAATCATTTATACTGGAAAAGACACACTCGAATGTGCCCGTGTAACTGTTCCCGCTTTCAAGTTTCTATCACGGACAAATTGATCTAGAAGTGAATTTATTAACCACGAGGGAAGAAATCATTAGTGCTTTCTCCAAATATTCCCCAGGTGTGTTTTCATTGTGGCGGCTTCCTGCCTTAACTAAAAGTAGCTTCACGCAGCCTCACTGGTAATTATGATACAAATTGACTTTCCATCACTTCAAAGAGGAGGCTGCCTTCTCACCCTGCTCAGATTGGTCTCCTACCCCAGCTGGCGGATCTAGGGCATCGCAGCCCTGATTGCTTGGCCCTGGAACCTCTGGGAGGCCCAAGGAAAGGATTCTCTGCCAGGAAAACAAAGAATGCCAATATTATTATTGCTGCTTTACAGAAAAGGAAACTGAGGCACAGAGAGAGGAGATAGCTTGCTCTGAGATCACACAGCTAGTGAATGGCAGAAGAAAAACTGGAACCCAGAGCATACTTCTCATCACTTTCTGGATAAAAATTTGTGAATTCTGACTCTGTCATCCAATGTGCAGGAAGAAGGAAGGAACAGTGCCAGTCCCTGGGTTCAGTCTGAAGCAAGGGCTTCTGGGAAGCCTTAATTTCTTTCATTGTCTTTGAGCAGGCTGGTTGGCTAGCTATGCTTTAACTGAGCGAGAGGTGGGGGAGAAGGAGGACATGGACCCATGGGGACACAGTTTCTTTTGTTTGCTGCCTACATGTGTAAATATAGCAGACTGGCATAGAGATGTGTGGCTGTGAGTGTACGTATGTATGCGTACATACATGTATAGTTCTGAAAGGGTTCCTCTTGTTCAATAACTCTTCTCCCAATCTTCCCCCACCCCACTACCAGGATCACCTCAAGGGGAGTAATCCCTCCCAGGAGCTCAGTCACCAGGAACGCTTACTAGCTGAGCAATCATGGACAAATCATTCCCTTATATTCAGCCTTAAAGTGGGGCAGGGGCGAAGAGAGAGTGAAACCGAGAGTGGGGAAGGTGTCACTGGAGAGTCTCTAAGTTCTCGTCCAGCTTTAAAATCCATGACTTTATTAAATCTTTGGTTTGTCCTATGATCAGACTTGTTTCCTACCCTAGGTGAGCAAGTCATGTCCCTTCTGTCTACTCTGTGTAAGTTATAGAAAAATATGTAAGGGTCTAGATGATTCATAAAGTTCCTTGTAGCGCTAAATCTATAATCTATATAATTAGTCAATATAAGAGGAAGTGTGTCATAGCAAATAAGTCAATATAGTACCAAAAAAAGTGAATAAGTAAATCTAGTAAATAAGGCCTACATTAGAATCTGGGTTGGCCGAATACAGGAAAATGCAGTAGGTATGTATAGTTCAACTTGATTTTAGCAAAGCATTTGAAAAAGTCAGAAAGATTTGAGTTCAAATCCAGCCTCAGACACTGACTAGCTGTGAGACCCTGGGCAAGCCACTTAACCTCTGTTTGCCTCAGTTTCCTCATTTGTAAAATGGGCATAATAACAGCCCCTCCCTCCCAGGGTGGTAGTGAGGATCAGAGGAAATGATATTTGTAAAGTGCTTACTTAGCGCAGTGCCTGGTATGTGGTAAGCACCATGTGAATGTTAGCAATTATGTATATTGTTATTAAAGTCTTCCCAACTTTTCTTGTGGGGAAAGAAATGGAGAAATGTGGGCGAGATTTCTAATTTGATAGATTTGGAGCAGGTTGAAGAGCCATACTCAAGGAGTCTTCAGTGGACTGTGCCAAGGACCTATTCTTAATCTTACACTGTTAACATTTTTATTAGGGTTATACAAAGACAAATGAGTTGGGCGAGAGAAGGGAGAAGCTGAAGTCGACAGACCACTTTAGGGGGCTACCAGAATAGCCTTTCTGACAATTGCAGACACCACAGCATATTTAAGTCAGGCCATAGTCTTAGACTTGGATTCAAGAAGATATAGGTCCCGCCTCGGACACCTCCCTGTGTGAGCCTAGGTGAGATGGGGACATTCGCAGCACCCACCTCTTAGAGAGAATTTAAGGACCAAATGATATTAGACCAAAGGTATCTGCTTAGTAGAAGTTGAATTAGGTCACTCCTGTGCTCAAAAACATTCAATGACTCCTGTTTGCCTATAGGATAAAAGAAACTCTGTCCTGGCATTGAAGCCCTCTCTGATCTGGTTCTATCTTACCTGTCCAGGCTTATTTGGCTCTTTTTCCTTTCATGTATCCACTGTTTCAGTCAAACTAAGCTACTTGCCATTCTTTAATCTCGTCCCACCATCTCTTCTCTTCTCTCCTCACATTTATACGTTTACTTTCATTTCTATCAAGATCCTTCTTTTCTTTCATGAAGTTTCCCTGATGCCCTCAGCTGAAAGTGACTTCTCAAATTTTCAAAGAGCCATCTTTCTGGATCTCCTTTTTATCCCAGCCCCCACTGACCTCATATTACACTTATCAATGCACACATTGTCCTACTAAGAGACTATGAGCTCCTTGAGGGCAAGATCTGTGGGGGGGTTTTCCACTTCTGAATGTTGTATGATCTCATTGGCCCTATCCTAAAGTATCTGCCTCATTTTATACCGAGTCCACCACCTCTCTGTCTGCAGGGGTATCATGCTTCATCTGTAGTTGTGGTTTTGTCATTATATAAATCAGACTTCTAAAAGTCTTTCAGAATTGTTTTCCTCTAGAATGCTTTTATCATTGCATGAATTGTTCTCTGGATTCTGCTGGGTTCCCTCTGCATGGGTTCATACCAATATTGTTCCAGGTTTTTCTGAAACTGTACCCTGCTCAGAGGTGACAAATTCACTGCCTGTGGGGGCAACATGAAAAACTCCCAAGCATAGCCTGAACTAGATTAAAATGAAATTGGGAAATGCTTAACCAAATAAATAAAAATACAATAAAACATAGATAATGTTCATTTGTGGTTTTCGAAATCAATACCAGGCCTACAGGGATCCTTTTCTTTTTTAGTTTGACATCATTGCTGTATTATTTTCTTATAGGATTTGATTATATTCATATATCATCTTTTGTTTAACCCTTCACCAATAAGTGGGCACCCCCTGAGTTGAAGGTCAGCTTTAGTCAGTATCATCTCTAAGGGATACATGTTTTTCCATTAAAATTCTTCTCCTGGACCTTAGAGATCATTTAAACCAAAACTCTTATTTTACAGGTGGAGAAACTGAGACTCAGAAGAGACTCACACAAATTTGCTCAATTTGAGCCCAGTCCTCTGTCTCTAAAGCCAGCATTTCCCACTGTGCCCCAATGCCTCTAGTTCCCTTCTGGACCTCCATTCTTAAGATTCTCTAGGTATCAGTCAACAAATATCCAATAAGCCCCTTCTATTTGTGAATCATCCTCTTCTAGACACTATGAGGGTTACAGGCAGGACTTGAACCCAGGTCTTCTGACTCAAAATTGTTCTCCTCACTTCCGGGTGCCTCTCAGTTCACAGTCACCAGTAAACGGTTCTCCTTGCTGTCGGGAAGTCCAATCTAGTCACCTGTTCTTCTAGGGACCAGCTGGATTCAGAGCCATTTGGGAATGCCCCATGGATGGGCGGGGGTGGGAGGGCCTTCGGAAAGTCTAGGCCTGTGACTTAGGGGACATACACACACACACACACACACACACACACACACACACACACACACACACACACACGTCTTCCCACCGCCGAGCAGCTGGGTGACCCCTTTCTAGATGTCAGTTGCCTTTCTCTGTAGGTGGGAAAGGGGAGGGGAGGAGCCTGATTGATGTCCAAGCATCCCTTCAGTTGGCTTCAGCCCCTGTGCTGGCTTAGAGGTGGTCCCCTCCTCCGAAGAGTGTGACCACTGTTGGGGAAGCAACTGTGACTCCCTCCAGCTTTCCCCAGAGTAGAAGCGCTCTGCCTCAATTGGAGAGAGTGCGTTTAGAAGTTTGAATTCAAAATTGATTTTGAAGGACTCTAATCTAAAATCCCCTGATGCCAGCAACGCATCTCTGACTCCTGCTAGACTCGTTTTCCGGCTCACTGCTTTGGCATAGAGTTCCCTGATGCTGTGAAATTGAGCCTCGTCTGGAGAGGCAAACTTTTCTTTTTTTAAGAGCTTGCAGGACACTTAAGACCCTGATTTCATTAGACCAGCCATGGGAGTTCTTCTGGGTGTCCCAAGAGCTGGCAATGAGCTGCCTTGGGAAGAGAGCTTTCAGATGCTCCGTGGTTGGTCCACAGGACATCAAAGGTGGGAGGGCACCTAGAATATAGAACAGAGAATGTCGCAGCTGGGAGGAACCTTAGAACATAAACTATCCCAGCGGGGAGGGGCCCTAGAACACAGAACAGAGAATGTAAAAGCTGGCAGGAACATTAGAACATATAATGTCAGTGTTGGAAGGGACCTTAGAACAGAGAGTGTCCCAACTGGGAGAGATCTTGGAATATAAAATACAAATTCCATAACTAGGAGGGGCTTTAGAATGTAGAACATAACATGTCAGAACCTGTCAGAGGTTTAGAATGCAGAGGCATATTAGTATACAGATCATAGAACATATAGGTGAGACAATTGTCAGAACACAGAATGTAAATGTTATAGCAGGGAGAGTCCTCCAAACAAAGTCATAGCTTAGAATTTTACCCAAGGAGCTGGTTAGCTGAGCTCTAAGAGCCCTTCCCACATTTTACAAAATAAAACTACTGGGGCTCAGGTTAAGTGACTTTCTCAAGCCTCAAGTCTTTGAGGACTCTTGGATTACCTGATTCTCAGATGGTTCCCATTGAATAAACTTGTTCTTCCCCTCTCTGCTTCGACACTTTCCCATTCTCAAGTAGGCTCTGCCTTCCCCATCCTATAGACTCTGCACCTAGTGTCCTTGAGGTCAGGTGTCTAAGACCAGCCCTTTTGATTCTATTTCCAAACGGAAATGTAATAACCCTTGAAACATGATGGCCAGATCCAAGGGTAAGAAAGATGATTGCAGCAGCAATCTGAAAGATAAATCAGAAGAAGAGAGTGGAGGTGGGCAAAGCAGTTATGAGACCCCCATCTAGTCTGGGTAAGAGGTGAAGAAGGCTTATACCAGGCTGGACTGTCCTAGCTACTGTACTAGGCTGATGGCAGGAACAAGAAAGAAGAGTTGGGCACCAAAGATGACCTTGCCTGGCTCATACATCATGCTACAGCAGAGAGATCTTTGTGCAGAGTGGGGAAAATAGGGCACAGGTAAACTTGTGAAAACAGCAGCAGAAGCCCCATCCTTCAGAGGCTATGCCCCACAGGAGGCACTGCGGTATGACATACAGGATGGGTGTGGTAACCCTCTGAGCCTCAGATGAAACTTGTCCTAGAAGAATAATATTGATATGTAGATGGCACTTTGATATGAGTTACCTTAGCCTTCTGGAAGCTTATTATCATTGGTTCCCTGCAAATGGAGAAACTGAGACCCAGAGAGGGACAGTGATCTGCTTAAAAGACAAAGAAAGAGGAAAGTAGAAGAGCTGGGATTCAGACTTAGGTCTCTGAATCCAAATTCAGTGCCTTTTCTATTATATCACAGCTACTTTCATCTCATCAGTATAATAGACTTTCAAGGTTTTCTAGCCCAGTGTGTTCCCAGTCCCAATTTAAGAATCCTCCCTACGGCATCTCTGATTACCAAATACATCTAGTAATGGGGAGCTCACTACTTCTCAAGGAGGTTTATTCTGGTTCTATTTATTTATTTTCTTAAATCTAGTTTAGTTTAATCTAGTGTTACATGGCTTTCATTTCCTTTTTTGGGTATCAAAGGAGCCCCTCTCTACACTATAGGAAGGAAAGAAAATAATTTGAGTGGACATTGGAAAAGCCTCTTCCTCCATGCTGGAGGTGAACCCCAAACTGCTCTTTGTAAGCCCAGCACCACCACCACTGGCTAAGGAACCAAGAGAAGGTCCATTCCTACATATGTATGACCTTGATGATCTATCTACACTAGGGACAGCATTCACTGGAGGACTCTCATTGGACCTTCAGGGGCAGCAATCTAGTCTATGGCTGAGGTTCTCAAACTCAATCCACCCGCAAGGTATCCATGGATAGATTTCAGGGAACTCTGTGAATTGGATTTTTAAAAATTATTTTGATAACCATATTTTAATATAATTGGTTAACTTGATCATCCTATGTATTTAAAAACGTGATTTTAAGAAGCAGCTAGGTGGCGAAGTAGATAGAGCAGCTGCCCTGGAATCAGAAGACCTGAGTTTAAATCCAGCCTCAGACTCGTGCTAGCGGATCAAGTCACTTACGACTGTTTGCTTCTCTTTCCTTATTTGTAAAATGGCTTACCCCAGGGTTGTTAAAATGAATGAAATACAAATTGTAAAGCCCTTAGCACAGTGCCTGGCAGCTCTCGCTATTTTTAAGAAAGACTCCCTAAGTTTAACCAGACTGCTGAAGGGGCTCATCTCTCTGTCTGTGTCTGTCTGTCTCTGTCTGTATCTGTCTCTGAGTCTCTGTCTGTCTGTCTCTGTTTTTCTGTCTGTCTCTGTCTGTCTGTCTGTCTGTCTCTGTCTCACCCACACATACACACACAGAGTCAAGAACCTCTGTTCTGGTTGAGAGCCCCCAACAGGGACCTCAGAGAGACCTGTCATTAATTTGTTTTGTGGCCTTGAGCTACTCTCTATCTTTCTCTGAGTCTCAGTTTCCTCTCTGTAAGATGAAGCACTTAGACTTCCAGCCCCGAGTTAGTAGGAATCTCTTGGAGTTTAGTTCCCAAGGGCACAACAGCTCCAGGCAAGAGAGCTGGACTGGGGCCATAGTGACAGGGGGAAGGAGGAGAGGGGGAGAGCATGAGATCAGTCTGGAACATGTTGAGTTTCTGGCTCCAGTGGGGCAGGATTCCCAGGGGAAGAGTAGTACTTAATGGGCAGGGGGAGAGGAGGGCCTGAAACTTCAGGGAGAGCTCAGGGTTAAAGATGTAGAAGCGAGAGTCAGTCTTACCCCTTCTAAGATTTCAGAGCCTATAACGGTAAATAAATAACTAGAATTTACTAAAGAACTTTAAGGTGTGCAAAGCACTCTACAAATATTAACCCACTTTATCCTCATAGACAACCTGGGAGGTGAGAGATAGAATTATCCTCATTTTACAGATGAGGAAACTGAGGCAGGCAGAGGTTCAGTGACTTACCTAGGGTCTGTTGTTCAGTTGTTTCAGTTGTGTGCAACTCTCCATGACCCCATTTTGGGGTTTTCTTGGTAAAGATACTGGATTGGTTTGCCATTTCCTTCTCCAAATCATTTTACACATGAGGAAACTGAGGCAAATAGGGTTGTCAGTTGTCCAGGGTCACACAACTTGTAAGTGACTTAGGCCAGAATTTTACCCAGGAAGATGAGTCTTCCTGATTCCAAGCTCTGTATTCAATCAACTTGCCCCCTAGTTGCCCCTACTCAGGGTCAGACAGCTAAAATGTGTCTGAGGTTGGCTTTGAACTCAGGTCTTCCTGACTCCAAGTCCACACTCCATCCACTGGGCCTCCTACCTGCCTCTGTGAAGCCCTGGGATTCAGAGTGATTCTCATGCATTCTGGGAAAAGGCTGGAAAAGCTCTCCTCTTTCACTACTCTCAAGTCTAATATGCAGCCTGGAATTTAGGTTAGATATTAAGAAGCACTTCCTGAAAGTAAGAATTGGGTAAAGCTATAGGTAGACCACTGAGAGCAGTGATGGAGTAGTGGCTTTTAGTTGGACTTGCCTGGATAGAGGAGGGCGGTCAAGAGGATACAGCCCTGGAACTCAAGTCAGGAAGCCCTGAGTTCAAATGTAGCCCCAGCCCCTAGCTGTGTGACCCCGAGCTGGTCATTGAACATCTTCCTCTCATTCATCAGTAACAGCAATGATTGTTTAAGAGCATCACTCAGACATTTTTTAACCAAAAATGGAAAATAAGATATACTGTAGATCAAAATCACGCTTTCGAAGGATAATCTAGTGGGGAGAAGAGATACTTTATGTATCTAGGAAAGAGTCTGATGTTCCCAAACAAAATGTATAAAGAAAGAAAAAAGAAAATGAAGAAGTTATACTGATTTTGAAAATCTCATCTTCTGATTTATCACCCAGAAAAATAATCATTCAGTTGAGTGCCCAATTCACTCTTAAAGTTCACAAAAGATATTCCTTTCTTGAGCATACACTGAGAATGGGAGGGGATTTATTCTAGTGTCTGTGAAGATGGGAGGGGAAGAGGGAGGGAGGGAGGGAGGGAGAGGAGAGAGAGAGAGAGAGAGAGAGAGAGTGTGTGTGTGTGTGTGTGTGTGTGTGTGTGTGTGTGTGTGTGTGTGTTTTCCTGGGCAGCTGGTAATTACTGGGTAAAGGTTGAAAATGTTTCCTGAAGGAGCAAAGCTGTTCTCTGAAGTCAGGAGCACATTAAAAGGTTTGCAGGGCAGGTTTGATTTTTAGATAACCCTAAAGTGGATCCCAAATGGACCTGGGAGAAGGTTCTCTATCTCTGTAATGGAGGGAGCCAGTCAGGGCCGCCAGCCCAGCTGGCCTGGGGAGAATCCTACGTCTAGACAGGTCTGTGGCTTTGTGTCCCCACCCCCACCCTGGGCCTGGGAAGATGGGGGAGTCTGAAGGGACAGAGGAGCTGGAAATGACTTTCCTGCTGTTCTTCTAAGCGTGGCCCTGGCTTACCTCTCCCCTGCTCAGATCAGGCTAGGGCCCAGATAAGGGTAGAAACAGCTAGGTGTATGGTGTAGAGTACTTCAGAGAACTTTGAATTCAGTCGAAGGGCTGCACTTGAGGACCTAGAGGGTGGCCTTGAGGCCACAGGTTCCCCACCCCTGCATCTGGATCTTTTTTTCTCAGAAAAACTGTTGCCTTGCCATGCCTCCTCCAACTTCCATGTAGACAATCAAATTTCAGAACCCAACTGCAAGACTATATTTATGCCCTGATAGACTGCATTTTATTACGTTTGACCCAACATTAAGGTCTTCTTGGATCCTGATTCCATTGCCTGATATCAATCAACAAATGTTTATTAAGCACCTACAAAGGGCCTGATGCCATGCTAAGTATTGGAAGTGCAAAATAAGGCAAGTAACAATCCCCAATCTCAAGGATCTCAGAGACTTGTGGAGGAGACTATGTGGAAAACTCCTGTGTTGCCAATCCCTTCTTGTCATCTCAAAGCTGATGAATATGACTTTATCCAAGCCATTCATGACAATATTCAATAGAATAGATTCCTAGGGCACTCCACTGGAGACTCCCTTCCAAATGTATCCATATAACTCATTATGCTATCTAGCAATGTATCCACTGAATTCTACTATCATCTAGCCCAGGTGTGAGTCTTGAGGTCACATGTAGCCTTCTAGATCTTTGATTAAATCCAAATTTTACAAAATATTTAAGAATCTATCTATGGAATAGATATCTATCTATAGATCTATCTACAGAATAGATATAGAATAGTACAAGAGATTTTGTCAAGGGCCTTCCCAAAAGCTAAGTTAAATTACATCTGTATTCCCTCTCCTACTGACTTAGTTAATTCTTTAATGATCTACGATATTTGTCGGTGGGAACTACCTTCACCAGCACAGATTGTCACCCCTCTAACTCAGTAAGTACCTAGAGGGTTGCCTATGGATCATAGAGGTTAAATGAAGCCATACCTTTTCCAGCTGTAGATTCTAGGATGCTCATCCATGTCCCTCTGCCCCTGTAGCTCCCTTTTCCTTCTCTCAGGGCTTCCGTTTTGAGAAAGGGCCCACCATGTTCCACTCTCTGGGCTTCACCACCTCCCACCCTAACAGACATCTCCTCTTCCTCTCAGCTCCCTTTTGGTGCTGTTTTTCCCCATTAGAATATGGGTCTCTTAAGGAATTCCTTTGCTGGTGCCCCCAGTGCTTAGCACGGACCCTGGCACATAGCCCCTAAGAAAAGCCAATTGACTAGAGGACAGGCATCAGTCCCCAGTCTGTGATTACCCACAAGCTCCACAGACCTTAAACTGTTCTTGGATTAAGATTGAATTGGAGATTAGGAGGGCAGTGGGGAATGGAAGCATTTACTGGTCACTGTCACTGCCATTGTGGAACTTTCATCAGAAGAGACCTGAAGGACGTAGAGGATTTGTCTGTTTCTAGTATCACTCATGTGTCCTTTTTATCCAAACTCATTAAAATCACTTTACCTCCTACAGAAATGCAACGCCTTCATCACCCTTTGGAACAAATATTTCAGAGATAGGGAAACATTGAACTATTATCGACAAGCATCTCTCCAGGGTCTGCTCTGCTGGGGAGGGGCACTGTAGAGAACACTGGATTCTGAGTCAGAAGACCTAGGTTCAGATCCTAGCTCTGATTTTCAGTAAATGTGACACCTGGGTCGAGTCATTTCCAATTGCCATCATTGTTTCTGCTGCCTCATCCTATAGTTCATAAGGTGAAAGACTTAGTACTGGAATGGACATCAAGCCCAACCCTCCCATTTTACAGATGAGGGAACTGGACTTGCCCAAGCTCACACAGGTAATAAGTGGTAAGATTTAAACCAAATTGTCTGGATCTAAATCCTGCATGTTTTTCCTCTGAACTAGTTTCCTCCTCTATAAAATGAGGAGGAAACTTCTGTTGCCATGGGTCCCTCAGCTAGCTTGTAGAGGCAAAGGTAGAGTAGGCCTGCAGTTAGGAAGACCTGAGTTCAAATCCAGTCTTGGACACTTACTAGCTGGGTGACCTTGTGCAAGTCACTTAAACCTCTGTCTGCCTCAGTTTCCTTGACTGTAAAATGGGGATAATAACCGCATCTACCTCCAAGGTTGTTGTGAGATCAAATTAGATAATATTTGTACAGTGCTGGCACATAGTAGGCACTTAATAAATACTTGCTCCTTTTCCCTCCACCCCTCCTTTGTATGTAGGAGGAGCAGCTGCTAAGCTTTTGGTCTTGGTCTGCCCTACAGAAAAGTGGACTGTCTCCAACTCCCAGTCCAGCTGGGGAAATAAAATATTCCTGCAGGAAGCATTTAATGCACAAAAGGCAGTGGAAAGAACGTTGGAAGTGAGAGCTAGGTTCAAGGCATGACATTGGCTGGTTGTGTGACCTTGAGTAAAGCAGGTAGTTTCTGTGTGTGTTTTTCTGTCCTTAACAAGGGGACGCTAACACAGTCCAGCAAGAGATTTTGGAAGCCTTAACATCACCATATAAATGTGAGCTATTGTTAATATAAAATGTCTTGGCTATGTGCCGCCAGAGCAGTTGTCCAGATAAGGAGCTCAGTGAAGACTGAGGGGAGAGAGAGAGATGAGGACAGGCTGCCAGGCCTGGGATTATCCATCATTGGGCTGGTCTATCACTCAGTTGATCAACAAATAGTCACTGATCAGAACCGGGTTCTGACTGCGAAAGGGGTGTTAGCGCTGGGGTCTGATGGTCTGGGTTTTAATCCCCGCTCGGCCATTGCGTTCTGTCTGTGATCAAATCACATCCCTTCTTGGGAAAATGGGGATGAGAAAAATATTTGTGTAGCCCACAAGGTCAATGCTTTCTTTTTTCAAATCAGTTTTGACTGTAAATTTAATCATCAATAAATACAAACACTTTCAGACACTGCTTGAGCAAGTGAGGAAATCTGACCAGTTCTATATGACATTTTTCAAGAAATACATGCGTGCTGCACTCAACAAGGCAGTAACAAAATTACTCTGTGGTTATGAATTTTTCTGGGCATTTAAAAAACATTTTATTTTTTTTAAATGTCTATTGCTACCCACTAAACCCTATCTCCCAGCCTGCAGCATTCTTTCTTCATCAGTCCTCCGAGATACATAATGCAGAAGTGTCGTCCCCATTTAATTGATAAGGAAACTGAGGACCAGAGAAGTGACCAGGCTAGACTTCAAACCCAAGTCTTCTGACTCCAAATCGAGCACTCGTTCCAATGTACCAGGTTGTAATAAGCTAGGCAGAGAGTGGAGCAGGTACTATCTCACCTGAGAGCCCCATGGGGCGGGGGCAGACCCAGGAGATTCCCAGAGAGTGTGGCCTAGTGAGTTTGGGGATGGCTCCAAAGAGCCGGGAAAGAGTTAAAGGTGACTGCCTGCAAGTGTAGAAACGCCGACAGTGTGGGGAAAATAAGCCAATTACCTGGGCTTCACATGAGGCTGGGGATTGACCTTTGTGTATAATTAGTCCTTTTATTTAAAGCAAAGATTTTTTTTAGTGGAATAACTAATTAGCTGTCATAAATGGCAAATGGGAAATTTGGGCCTGCTCTGTCCAGTAGGGAGGGGGCGGGACGCTGCCCCATCTCCCATCTTCTCTCAGCTCCTGGTAGCATCAGCAGCAGCAGCTACAGTCACCCCCAAGGCTGGCACACTCTTCCCTCATTAGGGCCTGTCTCCAGGCCTTTGGCTGGGGTAATGAGCAGAGAGAGAGCAGTTGCCACACTTAACAGATACCTTATAACAAGGCATGAAATGCAAGTGGAACCAAGCCACCCTCAGCAACAACTTCCCTCCCTGACCCTCCAAAGCAGCTCTTGCCTGGACCTGGGTAGCTGGGAAAGGGATAGTCAGAGACTGGTTGGGCATCTCTGCTGAGGGCTGTGCCCTCAGCTAGCTTGAATAAAGCAGGAGTCGGGCGAGCCTGGAAGCAGATATCATTAGCCAGCATTACTCCTTCAGACCAATTAACCTTTAGAGCTGCATTAAAGAAATTAGATAGTGAGCAACCCTACTTTCAGATGGGTCCAGGGGGAGGAGGGAACGAAGGAATGGAAGAGGAGAGGAGGGGAGAAGAGGGGAGAGGAGGGGAGGAGAGGAAAGGAAGGAAAGGGAGGGGAGGGGAGGAGAGGAGAGAAGGGGAAAGGAGGGGAGGGGAGGGGAGGGGAGATTAAGGAAGGGGAGGGGAGGGGAGAGGACTATCATGGCAGGTCATGTGCCTTAGGAAGATCTTTTGATCAGCTATGGAGAGAACAGCTTAGAAGGAGGAGACCACATAGGAGGCAATTGTGCAAGTGACAGACACTAAGGCCCCAGACTCAGGTGATGGAAGTGGGAAGGGACAATAGATATGAGAGACACCATAGAAGTTGAGGGGTCAGGACTTGGGAACCAAGTGACTTGGGAGTAAGAGAGAAGAGTGATGACTACAAGGTTTTCAGTCTTGGTACCATTGCAGGATTGGACAGTTGAGCAAGGGTCAGGCAGGGTAAGGGGAGAAGATGAGTTTCCTTTGGGATATGCTGAGAGCTTCTGGGGCTAGTGGAGCAATAACTGTGGTCTCAGGGGCTTGGAACTCCAAGATTATTTTCCCCTCCCTTCTTCACACCCAAAGACCTCAGTAGCCATGCCTGATCCTCACAGTGTCCCAACCACCAGCCCCTCTGCCCAAACAGCAAGGCTCCAAGCTACCCCTGAGGTCTGGACAGAGCATTTCTGGTCTGAGATGGGGCCCACATTTGGGATCTTAACCAAACATCCTAACATCTCACCCTAAACCTCCCAGAGAGAGAAAATGCTGGCTTAGCTGGATCTAACAAAAGTCATTGATATGGAGGGCAGGGGGTGCCAAGGAGTAGCTGCCACCCTCCCTTTCTCTCTAACAGTTTCTCCTCCCCCAAAACTCTCAGTGTCTCTCATTTATCTCTTTCTCTGTCTTCTTGTCTCTCTCTGTATCTCTCTCCTCTCTCTGTCTCCCTTTACTTATGTGTCCCTATCAATCCTATGGATCTATCAAGCATCTATCAAGCATCTCCTTTGTACTGGGCACTGGGCTATGTTCTGGGGATATTAATGCAATAGTGATACAGTTTATGTCCTCAAGGAGCTTAAATTCTCCTGACAGGAAAGCAACATATTCACCGCTAAGTAATATAAAAGGCATATAAAGAATAAAAACATAGTGATTGGGGAGGGGGAATGGGGAAACTATCAGCTGGGGGAGGCAGGGATCAAGAAAGACTTCTTGAAAAGGGAATAGTGCTTCAGCTGAGGCTTGAAGAGACCTAAGAGTGTCAAGAGGGAGAAGAAAGAGGGAGGGCATTCCAGGCATGAGAAACAGCCAAGGCAAAGGTGCAGACTCAAGAGATGAAGTGTCATGTACTTGAAATACAAGTATGCCAGTTTGTCATGAATAAAGTGGATAATCAGCCTTTCCTTCTCGCTCAGTTCTTTCTGTCTCAGTTCTCTCTAGCCATGCTTTTCTCTATCAGTTTAACTCTATATTATCTTTTTCCTGCTCTGTCTCTGCCCTCACCTCTACATGCATCCATTTCTGCCTTTGTTCTCCTCCCCTGTGTTTCTCCTTCTCTCTCTCCTTTTTTCTCATACCCATATCCATCTGCCTGTCTCCCCCATATCTCCCAGAATCCTAGTTTCCTCAGTTGTAAAATAATGGGGTTGGTTCTAGATGGCCTCTGAGGGCTGTGGTTTCTCCTTCTTTTCTCTGATTTCGATCCTCTGATTCTTCTCTTTTATTGCTATTTCTCCAGCCTCTCTGGAGGCAGAGAGAATTGTGAGGGTATGGGGTAGACAAATGAGCCGGATCTGGTAACTGGCAGAAATGAGGTTTGGGGTGGTTTGCATGATGGAAGGAAGGCCTCCAGCACCCTGAGGGGGCAAACCAAGGACAGCAGATCACTGGATTTGGGGGGAGAGGGTGTGTGAAGAATCCAATCTCATCAAGGAATCCATTTTGGCCCCTTTTTCTGTTTGGTCCCTGCCAGGCCCCTCTCCAGCACAGCCCAGATCTCTTGTCCCAACAGTATAAGCTACAGAGAACAAATCTAAAAGAATAAGGGATGGGTGGAGAAATAAATGATATACTGCTAGTGGAACAAGGTCTCAGGGCCCCCTCCTCCTCTAGAGGGGAATGATTATGGCAGCAACAATATGGTAGCCAAGAGTGCCAACCGCTTCCCCACCCCCTGCAGGGAGGAAGTAAAGGCCTAACCGGGGCAACAGAGGCCACGACCACCGAGCAATCCAGAGGCCAGCAAGCAGGAGGCTTGGCCCCAGAGGGCAGAACCAGCACGAATGAATGGAAGTGGCATCGAGGCAGACTTGGGCTCCATGTAAAGAAAAGTTTCCTAACAATCAGCTGTCCTCAATATGGAATCGACTGCCTCTGAAGGTAGTGAGCTCTCCTTTCTGGAGATCTGCGTGGAAATGACACATGACCACTTTTTCTTATTTTTCTTTATTTTTCCATTTTGGTTTTTTTTTTCATTTAATAAGCATGCATTTTCTCTTGAGTGAGATATTCATAAAATATTTAGCACAGTGACCAGCACATAGTAGGCTCTTTAAATGATTGTTCCATTTGACTGTGCTAAGTTCCTAGCACATAATAGGCACTGAAAAATTAATATTCCATTCTATTCCATACACTCTCTATTTAAAAGAAAAATCAAAACTCTTATAATAAATACAAATAGCCAAGAACAAATAGGCAATTTGTCCATGTCCAAAAATGTATATCCCATTCGTCACCCTGAGTCCACCACCTCACTCAGGAGAAGCATGTGGTAGAGGATGTTCTGGGCTTTCCCTTTGCCCCATTTCTCCCAGAAAAATAAACGCCCAGTTCAGCTGGATCTGACAATGCTGTAGAGGGGAATGTAACATACGTTGGACCACATTCCCCAAAGTCCCTCCCAGCTCTGAAATTCCTCAGGACTATAATGTCCCTCACGTGAAGGAAGTAAGACTGTCTGGTCTAAAGAAAGATTTGGCATGGACCTGACTACCAGAATTTAAGAGGCTATCATAGAACTTCATCACAGCCAAATGGACTGCCTCTGTAGGTAATGAGCTCCCCATCACTAAAAGTATTCTAGCAGAGGCTAGATGACTCTTTGTTGAAGGTGTCATATAGGAGGAGCAGGGGAGAGAGTGCTGAACTTGGAAAGAGAAAACAAGTTCAAATCCAGCTTCAGACAGTAGCTGTGTGACCCTGGGGAAGTCATTTAACCTCTGTATGCCTCAGTTTCCTCATCTGTAAAATGAGATAATAACACCTACCTCACAGGGTTGTTGTGACGATCTAATAGTAGTCATATGTAGTAGTCGTGGTGGTAGTAGTAGTACTAGTAGTAGTAGTAGCAGTAGTAGTAGTATCACTAGTAGTAGTACCAGTTGGCAATAGTAGTAATTCATGTTTGGGCTGGATTATATATCCCTGTTAGATCTCTTCCATATCTAGGATTCTACGACTGCAATGTGGTATGTGGCAAAAGTCAGAGAACCTGACACCCAAAACAACGTGACTTTGGGAAGGGAAGGGAAATAAAAGCATTTATATAGATCTTCCTATGGGCCAGGTACTGGCAATTTACAAATTTACAAATATTATCTCATTTGCTCCCCTCACCCCCAACAACTCTGCAAGAGAGGTGATAGTATGGTCCCCATTTTATAGTTAAGGAAATTGAGGCAGATGGAGGTTAAGTGACTTGCCTAGGGTCATATAGCTTGGGTATCTGAAACTAGATTTGAACTCAGGTCTTCCTATCCCCAGGCTCAGCAGACTCTTCCATTGTGCTACCAGAAGCCTCAATTTCCTCGTTTGCTTCATTTCACCCACCTGCCTTGCATTTTTGTGGTGGGGTAAATGATTCACAAACTTTGATGTAACCCAGAAATTCAGGCAATGGTACAGAGGCCATCTGAGGTCAACTTGGGAACTGACTCTGTACTATAGATCTGTCTTTCCCCTACCCCAACACCAGTCAACTCAGGCCTTAGTCCTGCTTTCCCCTATAGGCTGTTTCAGATCATGCCTGTTTGCTGAAGTCTAGTGTGAGTTCTGGGCTGGAGCTCCCAATCTCCATGGACCAGGAGCTAGCAGCCAATTCTTTTAGTTCCGAAACCTTGACTACCCACATAAGATTGGAGAAGTCAGGTTTACACAACAGTCTCAAGAGTTGTAAGAAACCTCAATTGATGGGCCTTGTGAAAGACATTTGGAGATTTTATTGGGCCGATCCACCTATATTGACACAACAGCCAAAAAAACCTACCAAGACCTGCTCCATCTTAGGCTGTATTGATAGGGTCTTAGTATGCAGAATGAGTGGGATCCCACGGTGTCTTCTGCCCCTCAGCCTGCTCAGACCACATCCAGAGTACTGTCCTTGGTTCTGAGAATCACCCTTTAGGAAAGATAGTAATGAATCAGAGTCCATCCAAAGAAGGGAAACCAGAATGATACAGCAATAGCAATAGTATCAGGTATAAGATGCTTGAAGATTTACAAAGAACTTGCTTTCTTTCTCCATGTATATTATATATAATATGATGTATACTATATACACATATATATGTGTATATACATATGTATGTATATATGTGTATATGTATGTATTTATATGTGTATATATGTATGTGTGTATATACATATATATATATATATATATATATATATGTATGAATGAATTCTCATTTGATTCTCTCAACAATCCTAGGAGCTAAGTGCTATTATTTTCCTCTTTTTACGGATGGGGAAATTAAGGCTGAAAAAATGTTAAGTGATTTGCCCAGGGTCTTCCTGACCCCAAGTCCATAGACTAACTGGGGACCATGTTATATAAGGATCATTTGAAGGAAATGGGGAAGTTAAGCTAAAAGAACAGAAGCCTTGGGGAGGGGGAGCAACATCAGAGCTGCTTCTTCAAGATATGAAAGGTTGTCATGTGGAAAAGAGACCAGTCTTGTTCTTTACAGCATCAGAGGACAAAACTAGATGCAATAGGTATAAGGCACAGATTTCAACTCACTATGATAAGAACCTTCCTGATAATTAGAAGTGTCCAAGGGGCAATGCAGCATCATGGAAAAGCCATTGGGTTTGGAAGTCGGAGACCTAAACTATGACTCATCTGCTGTTTACTCCTCATTTAATCTTGGACAGTCACTTAACCATTCTGGGCCTTGATGCTCTTGTCTGTAAAATGAGGGTGATAATCCCTAGTCTCCCTTCTATGAACCATGGGATGTCCCATATCTGTAGATGGGATTCCTTCACTATAAGAAAAGTTGAAATAGGAAAGCCCTGTCCTATCTTGCCCTGAGATACTGGGATTCCAAGACCCCCCCCCCTACAGATATCGCATATTGGGGCCCATGTTCCAGAGAAATCATAACCAAAGATGTCATTTGGGGCTAGGCCAAGAGGTGGAAGCAAAGTGTCTGGTCAGACTCTAGTCCCTGCCTGGGGGGCAGGGGGATGGAGGGCAGTGATTGGGATTGAGCAGGACTCCAAGAGTCACTGTACCATCCTGTGCACATGGGTCTATCCCTCCCTCTATTCACAGGTGTGCCCATGCTGTCCGTCCACCCCAAGGGGAAACAGAAAGGCTGTGCTGGCTGTAACCGGAAGATCAAGGACCGCTATCTCCTGAAAGCCCTGGACAAGTATTGGCATGAAGACTGTCTGAAGTGTGCCTGCTGTGACTGTCGGTTGGGAGAGGTGGGCTCTACGCTCTACACCAAGGCTAACCTCATTCTGTGCCGCCGGGACTACCTGAGGTAGGGAGGGATCAGGGTAGGGACATGAGGTGCCACCTGGGGAGGGGAGGGCAGCTGCATTTCACAAAACCCTAGGGTTCCTGAATTCTCTCTGACCGTCCCTCCCATAGAGGTGAGGCCAGGAGATAGATAATAGCAGAGATACAGGAAGGGATGCACAGAGTTCACACGCACATTTGGTATAGATAGTTCTCCAGAGGTTCATTGATCTGTTATTCAATCAACAAGCATTTATTAAGCACCTACTGTGTGCCAGGCACTATGTTAAGTCCTAGAGATACAAAAAGAGACAAAAAACAGTCCTTGCTCTCAAGTTCACCTTCTGATGGAGGAGAAAACATGTAAATAACTATAAATTGAAAGTAATTCAGAGAAAGGGCACTAGCAGTGAGGAAGGGAGGCAAGGGGTAGGATCCAGAAAGGCCCTTTGGTGAAGAGGAGATTTGAAGTGAGTCTTGAAGGAAATCAGGAAAGCCAGGAGACAGAGGTGAGGAATGGGCGCATATCAGTCAGTGAAAAGCCATGGAGTAGGGAAAAGGAGCAGAATGTGTGGAAAACAAGAAGAAACCGCCATTATTGAATTATCAACAAACCCCGTCCTAACACCATGACCAACCATAATACTAGCTATCATTTATATAGCATCTGCTATGTGTCAGGTACTGGGCTAAGTGCTTTACAATTATCTCATTTGATCTATAGGTATGTGCTATTATTAGTCACATTTTACAGATGAGAAAACAGAGGCAGTGGTTAAGTGACTTGTTCAGGTTCACACTGCTAGAAATGTCTGAGGCCAGAGTTGTAACCTCCCCCCATTAGCTTATGAACCGCCATCCTAATATTATATTTATATATAACATTATATATAATTAGAATATAGTATTATAATATGTTATACTAATTATAATGTTATAATATTATGAGGTTCTTCTCTGGCCTTTGTGAGTACCACAATCTTCTCACTACCCATCACAAAGTCCTACTTGTCATGATAGAAAGAGTACTGGATTCAGAGTCAGTAGGCCTAAGCTTAAATCTCAACTCTCCCACTTACCTGTGCAAAACTAAGGTCATTTCTTAATCTTTCTGGGCCTCACTTTGTAAAATAACATGGCCCAAGCTACACAACTTCTTGGGCCCATCCAATTTAAAAATCCATGACTTCACAAGCTCTGCAAGCCCCCTCTCATGACATTCCAGAGCCAATGTCGTGTGTCTGATCCTCATAGGTCATGGTTTCCAAGTCCTCTCTCTCTCTCTAGGTCACACACTCAATGCTATATTTTGTACTGTAGAGTAGTGAGTCAGTCAATAAGCTTTTAAAGCACTTATTAGTGCTTAGCTGAATCCTAGGAATACAAGTACAAGTAGAAAGAAAATCAACTTCTGCCCTCAAAAATCTTACATTCCATTGGAGGAAAACAACTGAAAAAGGTGTGGGACAAAGGTACCCAGTGCTGAGGCATGGTAGAAGTAGTTCACAAGGGCAGCATGGAGAGGAATGAGATCAGAAGGCAACAAAGCTATTTTCATCATTGTGGACACTTTTGTGGTTTGGTCATGTTCCATTTTCTGTGACCCCATTTGGGATTTTCTTGGCAAAGATACTGGAATAGTCTGCTTTTTCCTTCTCCAGCTTATTTTAGAGATGAGGAAACTGAGGTAGATAGAGTTAAGTGACATGCCCAGGGTCACGCAGCTAGTAAGTGTTTGAGACCAGATTTGAACTCAGGAAGATGAGTCTGCCTGACTCCAGGCCCAGCTATTCCGTACTGTGATACCACCTAGCTGCCCTGTGGGCAATGTGCCTCTCTAAATGAAGACAAATCATTCCAGCTTTTTCAGCTGCCCCAGGGGTCCTATTTAGTTTGCAGTTCACTAAAACAATTGTGTCCACATCACACCAACTGTTGTCTAATTATGCTTCTTCTTTTCTTGCACAGTTGATTTCTTATATCACAGTGTAGGACTTTACATTGACCCTCTGTTATATTGTATCTTGTAATCTTCTATTACATTGTATCTTGTCATCAGCTCACAATATTCTGGAGCCTATGGAGATCTTTGGGGAATTTTCTTCTGTTGTCTAACAAGTTAGCCAACCTTCTCTCCAGCCCCTGGTGTCTCACACCCCTAAGCCCAGAACCCAGCTGAGTGGTGCTACTTCTTGATTAAGTAGGACGATTGCTTCTCTCCTTCCCAGCCTCCCCCGCTGCCCCACACCTAACCTCAGCCCTTGGAATTGAAGCCACAGTCAGGGCTGCTCTCCCTCAGCTTTAATTTGGGCCACTCCTGACATCATCAGCCCGGTGGAGCCAGACCAGCTGAATTTTAGTGTGTCTATAAACCAAGGAAAATTGTCCTTGGCTCAGCTCCTGCATTTAGATTGGCTGCCGACAATGGGGATGGTGAAATTCAGGGGAAGAACCATTAACCGTAATTACCACCACAGGCTAAGGGTTTAATTGTGCTCCATTTTCAATCTTGGGGCCGCTGCCGCCACCTTATTTACAAGCTGCTTCTCTCCGGGAGCTCCATAAGGAGAGAAGATTTACATGGGCACTCTGGGCTTTTAAGTTCCTGTCCCTTTCGGGGAGGGGGATAGGGAGGGAGAAAAGGATGGGAGAAGGTTTAAGTGAGTGAAAAAAATAGCCTGTGACTCATCTTCCCAGCCCAAAAGGGTCACCAAGGGCAGAAGGGGCTGGAGGAACGTTGCGTCTCTTGTCGAGACTAAGACTTCTCCCTACTCGCTAAGCACAAACATTTATTTTTCATAGAATGTCAGAGCTGGGGAGGACTTAGAATATGGAGTGTTAAAGTTGTAAGGGACCTTAGAACATGGTATGTCAGAGCTGGGAGGGAATCTTGGAACATAATACATCAGACCTGGGAGAGACTTTAGAATGTAGTATGTCAGAGCCAGGAGGGACCACAGAACATAAAATCTCAGAGCTGGGAGGGAATCTTAGAACATGAAACGTTAGAGTTGGAAGGGACCTTAGAACATGATATGTCAGAGCTGGGAAAGACTTTAGAATACAGAATGTCAGAGTTGGGAGGGATCTTAGAACACAGAATGTAGAATGTCAGAGTTGGAAGTGATATTATCAAATTCCAGAAATCTTAAGCTGAAGCCCATGGAACTGTTTTTTAATATATTTTTATAATTGCATTTTAATATAATTAGTTTCCTTTAATAAGTCTTATTGTATGTATTTTAAAACCTTTTTCCAAGGAGTCCATAAGCCTCACCAGTCTGTCATGCCATGAAAAAGATTAAGAACTCGTGATCTAATCTAAACCATTCATTTTACAGATAAGGAAACTGAGGCTCAGGGAAAGGAAGGCATTGAGCCAAGATCACAGAGGGAGTTCCCATCAGAGGTAGGACAGGATCCCAGAACCCTTGACTCCTAGTCCAGGGCACTCATCATTCTAGAAGACTCTCTGTGAGCACTCCTCCACAATGACACCAGACAGAGCGGGGCACAGAAGCCCAATGAATCTGATGTCTCGAGGGAGTGGATTGGACCCCCTGCATGGACCCAGCCTTAAGCCTAAGCCAGGAATCTTATGCAAACACCCTAACCATTTGCCACAGGGTTTCCCTTAGACCGTGACAGTGAGACAGGTGACCAGCGGGTTGAATGGGGCGGGGCAGGGTGGGCTGCCTGCCCTGCTGTCTAAGCTGACTGTTTAGTTAAGTGAACATCTGTCCCAGCTTCCCCAGCTCTCATTTGAAAACTCCCCGCATTTGGAAAGGGGAAGAAAGGGCCTGTTTGGACACGCAGATGCCATTGGGGCCCTTTGTCCCAGATAATCTGGAGAGTAGGCCCCAGCACCAGGCCCTGATGAATAATGGATCCAAACAGGGAAAGGCCTGGCATTGAAGGGAACAAATCCGGGATTAAAAACCTGCTGTAAGTCCATCCCCAGCCTCGAGGAGCAGGTTTCCCTGGCTCAGCTCAAATTCGGAGAAAACGAGCCAAGAGAAATCTTTGCCCCTTTCACCAAAAGTAATGGTGGGGAGGAGCTCAGAAGGAACTCAGGAAGCTGGTGGGCCAGCAGGGACCTAAGCTCAGTCCAGCATTCATGGAAAGTGAGAGATGGAGAGAGGTGGTTCATCCCTAACAGGAGAGGCAACTTGGCTCCCTAGAGCCAATGGGGAAAGTCCAGAGGTCCTCCCAAGTCCAGGGTGCTCTGGGCCACTGTGCTGGTGGTGACCTAGGCCTGGTTGAAACTGAACAGAATTTGATTCTGTTCTAATAGAAAAAAAGGCAAGATTAATACAGTGCTAGGTCTAGAGTCCAGAGCAACTTAGGCTCAGATATTTCTTCCAACACTTACTAGCTATGTGACCGTAACCTCTCGGATCCTCCGTTTTCCTCATCTGTCAAAGGAATTGGCAAACTGCTTCAGTATCTGCCAAAGAAACCTCAGATGGGGTCACAGAGAGTTGGAGATGGCTAAACAGCTAAAATGAACATTATGCTTCTGTATGTTTCTAACTCACTTGACTCACCCCCCACCACAACTCTGTGAGGTGGACAGCAGCAATGCTATAACCTCATTTTAGAAAGAGGGAAAGTGACACGTTAGCCAGGGACAGAGACAGGATTCAAACCCAAGACTCCAAAGTCCAGCTTTCTCCCTCGGTGCTTGCCCTTTCCTGTTGGCAGCTGGATCTGCATAGCCTTTCTAAGGCTCTTCCTTTTCCTTGGAGCGTGGGTCCCCACTGGATTGAAAAGACTTTGACAAGGCCCCTTGAAAGCATCACCAATTCTCCTTTTGGAAGGATCCTTACCCTTTTCTCCAGGTCAAAGGATCATTTGGGATGAGATGGAAGGAAAGACCACACGTGGTCATCCTTGTATTCACAGCCTCACCCTAGGAGAAATATATCTGACATATGGCCCCTGGCTAGAAGTCTAACTCTGCCCACAGCACTAGAGGTCTGACCATAGCCGCCAGCTTGGGAAATATTAAATGTCAGAACTGTGAAGGACCTAACAACATAGGACATTGAATATCAGAGCTAAGAGGGATCTTACAAATATTAGGGGTAGAAGAGACCAAAGAATATGGAATGTGAGATATCATCTAACTAACCCTATCCTTTTACAGACAGGGAAACTGAGTCCCAGGGAGAAGTGATTGGCCCAAGGTCTCATACAGGTTTCCTGCCAACCAGGTCAGGGCTCTTTTTTCTACCATAGCCACTGGGATTAGACTGAGTAGACTGAATTTATACCTGGAGGGCACAATTGCCCCTGATTCTTGCTGACCCACTGGCAACCTTGAACCCATGATTCAAACACATTTCACTTCCCCAGGACAGCCTTGGGGAGGGATATCTCTCCCCTCCCAGCCCTAGGCCACCTCAGAGACCCTGCTGGCCTGGGCCCAGACTCAGATGACTCAAAGGAGGGAACCGTCATGACAGAGGGGCAAGTACAGAAGTCAGAAGACCTAAGTTCTTGTCTCTGTTTAATATACACCCTGAGACAAGTAATTTCCCTTGTCTGGGCTTCGGTTTCCCAGGTAAAATGGAAGGGAGGACTGGTCTAGAATCTCTACACCTGGGCTTTAAAAATATTTTTTGATAACTGTATTGCAATATAATTGGTTTCCTTCGTAATCCCATTTTATTGTATGCATTGGAAGACAGTATTCTGAAAAGGGGTTCATGGCTTCACCAGGATGCCCCAGGGATCCATGACACCAAAAAGGTTAATAACCCCTGGGGTTCTTTTGGGGTCTTCCCAGCTTCCCCAGCCCTTCAGCTTAGCTCGGATTTTTGCAGTCCTGGGGGAGGTCTCCTTCAGGCTAGTAGGAGGATCTGGAAGATGCTGCAGAGAAGAGGAGACTGAGAGGCTGCGTGTCCATCCCTAGGCTCTCCTGGGACCTCCCCATCCCACCACCCTGCAGCGGTCAGCAAGATGGAGGCTGGGCTGCCTCAGCCTGGTGCAGTGCTGGAGTTGATACTGCTAATTAGACTTAATTAGCCCTTCCTCCATTTAATTAAAATGGCTCCTAATGAATGTGCTTTCTTGGCAGGCTCTTTGGCACCACGGGGAATTGCGCTGCCTGCAGCAAGCTGATCCCAGCCTTTGAGATGGTGATGCGGGCCCGGGACAACGTCTACCATTTGGACTGCTTCGCCTGCCAGCTCTGCAACCAGAGGTGAGGATGGGCCCCCCCATGCCCCAGATGGGGAGCCCACCTCAAACCTTCACCTGGGGCAAGCCTATGTGCATCAGTAGTTCGTAGAATTCTGGCGCCTGGCAGAGCAGGCCCAACCTCCCATTTGACAGGGGAGGTAGATGAAGCTTACCTGGAGTACCATAGATAACTGGGCCAATTTGGAATCTTGACTCCTTCCACTATACTGATCAGTCAGCCTATCACCAGGCATTTACCAAGTGCCATGCACTATGCTAAGCACTGGAGATAGGCAGATATAGACAAAGCCTTGGTAAATACTAGCTATGTGCCCAGTCTTGTGCCAAGCAGTGGAGATAGACAAGCAAAAAGACAGTCCCTCCCCTAAAGCCTCTTACATTCCAATTGACAGACAACACAAAAATAGGGGGTTAGAAAATAATGAGAGGGAGGATCCCCCTGAGGGGCCAAGGTGAGGAGCCAGGGAAGTGAAAAGGTAAAGGGCTCCCTTGTCAGGTGTTGGGGGAGTCAGAGGTGGAGTCCAGGTTACCAATGTGTGGAAAGTGTCAAAGTGCCATAGTGGGGAGACGACCCTGATGCAAAGAAACATCCCAGATGTGGAGTCCTGGAATCTCAGAGAGGGAAGGACCTCAGCTGTCATGTAGTCCAGCTCATACCTGAACAGGAATCCCCACAATAACATCTTTGTCAAGTCTCTGCTTGAAGACCTCCAGTGATGGGGAACTCACTACCTTATGAGACACTGCATCCCACTTTGGACTAACTCCATTAGATTTTCTTTTTATCAAGCCTGAATCTGTCTCTGGAAACTTCTTACCCATCCCTCTTCTACAGGGTGGCCCTTCAGAAATTTGAAGATAGCTCTTATTGTCCCCACCTCAAGTTTTCTCCTATCCACGCCAAACATCTCTCGTTCTTTCATGGCATGGTCCCATTTGCTTCATTTTTCTGGTCTCCCATCCCAGTCTGTCAATTTTTCCTTCTTGAATACAGCATCAAGAACTGGACCCAAGACTCTAATGATGATCTAAGCAGAGGACAGTGGGACAGACACCTCCCCTTCTTCTATTAATGCAGCTTTTCTATATTTCAAATAAGAGTGGAAAGAAACAGAGTGAGGGAGAGACAGAGACAGTGAAAGAGATGGAGAAATAAAGTTCTCAGAATTGAGCAAAAGCAGTGAGGCTGGCAGCTCTTCCTAGAGGAATAATGCCTCTTGGTTTCCCCATCTGTAAAATGGACACAACCTTACAGGGCTAGGACTTATGAGGATCAAACAGGAAGATGTAAGAGCAAGGAAGAGGGGGTAAGGGGAATCTGGGCAGGTTCCTGGCAGAGATGCCATTTGAATTAAAGCTTAAGGCAGGGGTGGGGAACCTTTGGTCTCGAGGTCACATGTAGCCTTCTAGGTCCTCGGGTGTGGCCTTTTGACTGAGTTCAACTTCCACAGAACAAATCCTTTTATTAAGGGAATCTGTTCTGTGAAGTTTGGATTCAGTCAAAAGGCCACACTTGAGGACCTAGAGGGCCACACGTGGCCTCAAGGCTGCAGGTTCCCCACCCCTGGCAAAAGATGAGGAGGATTTGGCCAAGGGGAGCAGGAGAAGGAATTCTAGACTGGAGAATGTGTGCTGTAAATGAGGAACCTCTTTCTTGCCTTGGTTTCCCTGCAGATCAGAGGGAGGTGCAGGATCTATTAGGGAAAGATGAGGATCATGGGTTCAGAGCTGGAAAGGAACTTTAGAGATCTCATCCATTGCCCTCATTTTACAGAAGGGGAAACTGAGCCTTAGAGGGGTTTCCCAAAGGTCACTCAGGTAATAAGTGGCAGAGTCAGGTCCTCTCCCTCTACATCTCTCCAGGCTCAAGCAGCTTCCAGCAATTGTACTTCACCCCCTTCCTAGGCTTTTCTCTCTCACCATGTCTTGGGAAGATGGTATTTGTTATAGTCTAGAGGGTGCTTAGAGATCATCTGATCCAAAGCCCATCTTCCTCCATGCCCATTTCTACCCCCATTCTTTAACAGATGAGGAGACTTAAGCCCAGAGGGGGAAAGGGACTTTCCTAAGGTCACACAGCGAGTCAAGGACAAGAGGGCACTGGACTTCAGACCTCCCGATTCCCAGGGCTGGCCTTTTGCAGGCAGGGGAGAAGATGGGCACCCATCTCCCAGTATCCAGAGAGAGGGAAGGACTTCTGACTGTTTTAACAAAGCAGAAAGGGTCCTCTCGAGAGTACACAGCCTTAGGGATGGTGAGTCTCCGGCCAGCTCACTGGCCTTCTGGCCCTGGTTGCTCGGATGAGGTTGTCGCACCACCTAGCGGCCAGCTGGTGAACAGGCCCAGGTCATTCCCAGCAAGAGTGAGAGGAGGCCTGGAATGTCATTCCCAGGACAGTCAGGATGCTGTCCCAGGAATATGTCTGGGGGGACACTGGGGCCAGGCTCTGTCTGGATCCCTGAGAGACAGATAGAGAAGGATTGGGACAGGGGATGGAGGATAGAGGGGGACTTAAGGACTTCATTAGGGCCTTCAGCACTGCCTAGAATAGAGAGTAAATTTGTCCTGTGAGCCTTCATGGGGCAGAACCTTATGGCAGAGGGAAGGAAAGAGTTACTTAGAGCAATAGAAAGATCCACAAACTTGGAGTAAGGAGAACTGGGCACTGCTATAGCACCTCTTCTACTTACTAACCATATATATATGAGGATACAATGGAAAGAAGATCACTGATTCCAGTCAGAGGATCTCCATTCAAATCCTGACTTGGATGCTACTATCTGTAGGACTTGGTTTAAGCCACTTAACCTACCTGGGCCTCAGTTTCCTTGCTTCTAACACGAGGAAGGTGCATTGGATGGCCTCCGAGGTCCCCTCAGGCTCTGAACCTATGATCCTGTGACAAATCGACTCATGTCTCTGAACCTGTTTCCCCATCTGTAAAATGAAAGGAATCAGGCCGTATGGTTTCTGTCCAGCCATAGCTTCATATTCTCAGATCTCTCCCAGCTCTGAGTTGGAGCAGAGGGCAGGACCATAAAGCTACAAGGCCATGAGCATCTTCATTTCTATGGATGAACCAGTTTCCTGAGCTGCTATATGTGGCCTACCTTAGACTTACCAGGAGAAGGGACATGGAGAGGCTAGCCCTCTCCCTTCCCATCCCAGATTCTTGGCCTTTCTGCTGGAAGTACAGCTGGGTGGGAAGTGTCCGCTGCCAATCCAAGCTCTAACTGACTAGAGGAGGGAGGTGAGGACAAGGCCAACTCAGAGGAATCCTGGGTCTTTTCTCACTCCCGGATTTCAATCAATCAACATTTTCAAGCATTTATCATGTGCCAGGCACAACTATGTAAATGTGCCTTGGAAGCCAGGAGGTCCTCCCTGCCTCCTCCCTTCCATTTCCTCTGCCTCAAGTTCCTGAGTTGCAGAAATTATGTGTGGAAAGATATAGTAAAGGAGGGAAAGAAGCAGGAGAAAAAGAAGGGAATGGGGCTAGGCAGAGGCAGCTTGTTCAAAATCTAAGAGAAACATCCCACTCTGTGAATGCTACTGCTATATAGGAGCAGGTGAGAGTAACTCTCCACCCCTAGGGAGGCTGGGGATGTGGAGGGGAACAGGAGATACGTTCATAGAGTAGGCTAAGGAACCAATACCATGCAGTTATGGATCTCTCCCCACAAAAGAGATCCTAGAACTTAGAAGATCAAAGTTAAGAGAGACCTTAAGAAATGGGATGGGTTAATTAGAAGATAACCCAGAACCTGTAACATCACATCTGAGAGTGAACTTAAAGCACAGGATTTTAGAGCTGGGAGAGATCCTAGAACATAGAATGTCAGACTAGGAGGGAACAGTGGAGGGGACTGTGAAGGGACCTAAGAATGTAGAATGTAAAATTTCTCTCCTCTTCCTAGCTAGGTCACTGCTTTTCCCTTTATAGCTCACTCTCTCTCAGATGCTTATGAGCACCTGAGGTTTGTCCTGAAGGTAATACAAGACTTGGCACCCTAGGGAAAGTTTCCCTGTTTGGGCTAAGAATTCTCTTATTGGACCTTATGAAAAAATCAAACCAAAGCTTTGTGGGGATCAGGGGGGAGGCCTTAGCTAAGACCTAAGTCTGGACATGCATCTGGGAAGAGACAGTGTTCCCTGGCCCTAGGGAGTTGGTGCCTGATCCAAGAGGGGAAAAGTCTTTGTGCCCTTTGAGACAACCAACCTCAGAGCCAGAAGATGTCCCTATAAGGGGTCCTGACAAAATCAGGCTAGTAAGTGGAAAGGTTAAGTTTTGTTCCTAAGATTGGTGCTCAAAGGAGAACTCCCAGTCCAAATGAATTATTTCCAGGTGATGCAAATATGGCAGCCCAAACCATGGGCATGTACTTGCAGAAGAATTAGCCGAATGGCCACAGGCAAATCTACTACTCTGAACCTCACTTTCCTCATCTAGGAAACAGAGATAATATTTGAACTACCCTCTTCACACAGAGAGGGACTGGGACAGGGGCTGGAGGGTAGATATACCAGCAGCGTTCACAGAGTGGGATGTTTCTCTTAGATTTTGAACAAGCTGCCTCTGCCTAGCCCCATTCCCTTCCTCCTTCTTTTTCTCCTGCCTCTTTCCCTCCTTTACCACATCTTTCCACACATGTGATTTCTGCAATTTAGGTACTTGAGGCAGAGGAAATGGAAGGGAGGAGGCAGGCAGGACCTCCTAGCTTCCAAGGCATGTTTGCATAGTTGTGCCTGGCACATGATAAGTGCTTTACCCTCTTCACAGGGCTGTTGTCAGGCAAGAGCTTTGCAAGCCTTAAAACTCTATAGAAGTGACATTACTATTTCTTTTCATTACCCTGGGCTCTGCACACATTCGGTGAATGTCTGTAGATTTTTTATGTGGTTGGGTTTTTTTTCCACAATGACAAGCTAAAGTAAGCCCAGAGAAACATGGATGAAATGAAGAGGTCACTGAAGACCAAGCCAAGAAACAACTGATGAATATGTCCAACCAGAAGAAGAAGAGACTTGGTGGATAGAGGACAGATGATAGCTGCATGCAGGAGACGGAAGAGCAGCTAGGTACAGAAAACCCTGATGGGGCAGAATCAGGTGCAATGAGTGAAATTACAGGGAGGCAGATTTTGTTCAAGACAAGGAAGGCCATCCTCCCAGTTAGAGTTGCCCCCAAATGAGATGAGTTGCCCCAGGAGGCAACTGACTCTCTAACACAGGACGTCTCTCAGTGGAAGCTGGATAGCCACTTGTTGGGGGCATTGTAGAAGGGAATACTGTTCAGCTAGGGCTCTTGCCAGATGACCTCTGAAGGCCCTTCCTGTGCTAAGACAAGGAAGCTCTCTCCAGGTGGGGTTATTCATGGATCTGGAAGACAAAAATAGAATTGTTGGCTAAAGTCTGGTTTAGGAGAGACAACATTATCAATATTCATATTTATCCCTCTTATCTAAATAATGCTTTTAAAAAAATAGTTTACAAAGCGCTTTGTCATAGTCTCTCTTATTTGATTTTCACAACAGTCCCCAAAGCTAGGCAGGGCAAGGGATATTTTTCCCATTGGACAGGAGAAAAATGGCACCTAGAGAGGGAAAATAAGTTACTCAAAGTCACAGACTGAATTAGTGGCAGAGCTAGATTTGAACTCAAGGCTCTGGAAAGTAGAGAAAGAAGGGTGAAATTTCAGATATTTCCTTAGATTAGTTTGTAAAAAAAAGAAAAACCTTTATTATTGACTTGGACATAAACTCTTAATAAGAGAGAACCTGGCTGCCCTTCATAGTTCAGGTCACCAGGTCTCGGTGAACCTATATTCCATAGCACCAAGAGAATTGGCAGATGTGAATACTAAGTCCATAGCCTTTTAAAAGTTATAAAGGATGGTAGAAGTGCTGTAGGACTGGAAGAGAGCACATATCCTGATTTTTAAATAGGAAATGAACAGGAGTCTGCCAAGAGTGGGCTGCAGGGAGCTTAACTCAATTCCAGAAAAAAAAATCTGAGAGATATTAAAGGGATATTTTGTGACTATCTGGAAAATGAAACAATGATCACAAAGAAACCAATATGGCTCTGTCAGGAGGTCATTCCTGACCAACTTCACTCCTCTTTTGACTTTCTAATACATCAAGGGAATGCCCTAGAAACTGTTCATCTAGATTTTAGAAAAGCAAATGACCATCTCTCACATCACTTTTGAGGGCAAACCAAAGCAGTGCAGGCTAGAAGCTAGACAATGGAACAGGTTCATGGATCCAGAATTGGTTGAATGGTTGGACTCAATGAGTGATCTTTTAAGTGGGACTTGAGTGGAATATTCCAGAGATGCCTACCAGGATCTGAAATTGTTTTAAAAGATTAGAACTGATTTGAATTTGAAATTGAATAGAAATAAATGTAATATATTACACTCGGATTCAAAAATTTCACGAGTACAAGATGGGGGAGGTGTGATCCCACAGCACTCCTCTGAAAAAAGACCTGGGGTTTTTAGTGGACCACAAACTCAATTTGAGTCAATATCATTTCACGTATGGTGGTCAGAAAAGCTAATACGATTTTAGGTTGTATTGAGGCAGAAAGTTTATAAGCCTAGGGAGGTGATAGGCTTATTAGATCATACAATGTTCAGTTCTGGATATACACATTTTGGGAAGAACATTAAGAAACTGAAGAGCACTTGGAGGAAGGTGATAGCTATGAAAAAGGGATTATAGATTGTTCCTTATACATACTGGTTGAAGGAACTGGGAATATTTATCTTGAAGAAGAAAAGATTGACAAGAGAGGAAAGCAGAAATTCATGCTGTCTTCAAGTATTTGTAGAAGAGGGATTATTAGCTTTATTCATCTTGGCCTCAGAAGGATGACTGAAGAGCAATGGGTAGAAGACAGAGAAAGACAGATTTAAGCCTGGCATAAGGAAAATCACCCTAACATTAGAACCGTTCAAAAGGCAAGTGGACTGCCTTGGAGATCCATGATGAGAGAACTCCAATGTCCAGAGAACGTCCAGATAACCACTTTTCAAGGATGTTGTTGGACTAGACATTCTTCCGACTGAGATTTGGTCATTCTGTGAGTCGGGAAGTATAAAAGATCCGACCTTAAGCTTAGGTCTTGTGAATCATGGAAAGCATCCTAGGGCATTCTCGGATTCTTCCCATTCTGACATTTCCCATCTTCCAGTCCTTCCCTTTACCCCCTAGGCTAGCACCATTTGGGCAGATGGTGGTCATAGGATTCTGAAGCATTATATGTAAATCTTTTTGGAAATGGAATATATAGGGAGCCCTGGCTATTGAACCATCTGGTCTAACCTAAACACACATACACACACACACACACACACACACACACACACGCATGCACGCACAGCTTTGCATATGGATAGATTAAAGCCCAAAGAGGAGAGGTGACTTGTCCAAGGTCACACAAGGAGTTGGCACAGAGTTGGGGCTAGAACCCAGAGCTGCTGACTCCCAGCCCAGTACTCAGTCATTTCCAGATTTCTTTCTTCATCTCACACTCTCTTTTTTTTTTCTCTTTCTCTCTCTCTCTCTCTCTGTCTCTATCTCTCTCGGATCTTCCAGATTTTGCGTGGGAGACAAATTTTTCCTGAAAAACAACATGATCTTGTGTCAGATGGACTATGAGGAAGGGCAGCTGAATGGAAGTTTTGAATCACAGGTTCAGTAACCCCATCCCTTCACCTGTCTGGGGGCCCTGGGCCGCACCCCAATGGGCAGCTCATCAGCCTGCTCTGGCTGCAGCAAGGGGGGTGGCCATGGGCCTGGCATGGCCTGCCCATGATCTTTTTAAAATTCTCCATCCACAGAGGGACCCCCCTCGCTCCATGGTCCCATGCCGTCCCCGCCCGGCACCAAGCAGTTACAGGTGTAGATGTGCGGTTGTGCCCGTGTTCCTGAGCACTGCCTTGCCTTTCCCCGCCTCACCTACTTAGTCTGTGTGTGAGTCTCTGGGGGCCAGGCAGGGCCTGTACAGCCTGTCTTCTGTATATAAACTGGAACATTTATTTTATGAGAAATGTAATGCAATTTTATTACTGGTGTGAATTAAAAAAGTATGAATGTTTCCTGGGGAGCGTCCCTGTGGTTTATTTGGGGGTGGAGATGAAGACCAGCTCTACCCAAGAGTACTCTACTAAATACTTAATAATAATACTAACCATAACTCATACTTACACAGTGCTCTACAGTTTACAAGACACATTCCTGTAATATTTCCCACCTGATCCAGTCTCCTAGAAGGTGAGAGCTGGAAAGGCCCTAGTTCACCTAGTCTGACCCCTACTTCCGTTTTATAGATGGGCAAACTGAAACCCAAAAAACTGGAGACTAATAATAGCTGGCATTTGTGTAGCATTTTACAAATATTAACTCATTTGATCCTTACAACCACCCTGGGAGGTAGATTCTGTTATCATTCCTATTTTATAGATGATGTCACTGAGGCAGACTGTGGTGAAGTGACTAGGAAGTGTTTAAGGTGGGATTTGAACTCAGGTCTGTCTTCCAGACTCCAAACCCAGTTCTCTATCCACCATACACCCTAGCTGCCTCTGAGCCAAAACTGATCTGAGTTCTCACAGTGAATCCAATCCAATTTAACTCAACCAACATTTATGTACCCATTGTGTTCAGAGCCCTGGTCCTCACATTAAGGAAGACAGTTTACCTGTGGCCTCATCCCACGCTCTCAGAGGGTTCAAGCTAGTAGGAAGATGACATGCATACACTGATAAATCTATGGTAGACAGTATTGGCCCATTATAGAGGCCTAGAACAGTATTCTGTAAGATCTGCAGGTAAAGATCACAATCAACTAGAAAAAGACAGTGCAGGCTTCCCACAGGAGGTGGCATCAGGGCTGAGTGTAAGGAATGGGTAGTGAATTCAGAAGTAAAGAGGGGGAGGAAGGTAGTGGCAAAACTGGGAGTGAGCCAGGATTTTTCTTGCTCTCCTCTTCCCAACCTCTAAAAAAGCAGACATGAGAACAAACACAAAGATAACCCCAGATCCACACCAGCACTTGTAAGATAATTTATAAAGATCAAAACACTTGATCAGTGTGAGTTAGGAGAAGCAATGTGGTTGTGTTAAAAAGTCTAAGTATTCTTTACTTACGTTCTCAGAAATGGGAAGAACCTCAGAGAGCAATGACCAGAATCTCTTCCTGAATGTGTCCCCATGAAGGCATTCCCAACAGGTGCTCATTTGGCCTCCATTTGGAGACCTCCAGTGATGGGGAGCTCATGACCTTTTGAGGCAGCCCACATCTTTTCTCTTTGTCTTCTAAGGCTCACAGAGAAGTCCCAATCTTCCATGCTTGGCTATAGAGTGAGACAAGGTAGAAGAAAACGGTAGCTCTGAGTTAGGAATCCTGAATTTAGGAGATGGAATTGGGGTTAATAGAGTGAGAAACTGAGGCCTAAAGATGGGCAGCCAAGGGTCACACAGTGACTTTTCAGTGACAGAGACTGGCCAAGCACCCAAGTCACCTGGCTCCCAAGGCAGAGAAGTGTTCACTACATCAGGTCATTGGGACTGAGGGGCTTGTCAAAGGCTCATGGGCCAGGTATGGATTCTCAGGGTTATCCCGAGATCTGAGGATCTAGGAGACCTTTAAACTAGTCTTGGCAGCCAGTGCTGAGATGTTTGCCTAGTCCTTAAGCCCAGGCTTTAGAGGGGGTTACTGAGAACCTGCCATCCCTGTCTGAGATTCTACTGCCTGAGTTCATCCATATGAGGCCTTCCTGTGATCCCCCTGCATGTCTAACCCTGTCCCCTCCATACTGTAAGGAGAATGAGGTGAGAAGAAACTATAGACATTGTATTTGAAAAGACAACTTGGTATAGCAGGCTGAGTCGACCTTGAAAGGCAGGGGTCTCGGACTCTATTATTGACTCGGATAGTCTTGGACATGTCTTTCCCTCTCTGAGCCTTAGTTACTTCATCTGTGAAATGGAGAAGAAAACCTTCCCACTTCGTCCTTCAGAGAGAGGAACTACTGAAGTGAAGAACGGGAAGGTGACTTGTCAGGTAGAAAGTGTGACTGCTCCTGGCTTAGTGACTAGACAGGTAGCCTAGGGAGCAGTGGACCCCATCCAGGACGCTTCCTCCCAACCTCAGCTTCCTTCCCAAAGTTCCAGCCCAGCTGTGCTTTTGTGAGGGAACTCCTTCATTCCTTACTCCTCCTACCCCAGACCCTGGAGGGTCTTTGCAAACAGCAAGAATAGGGCCTACGTACAGACACATAGAGATGTTCATACCAAGGGACAACACAGGAACACAGCTTCACAGCCAGACAACACTACCCAGACACAAAAGTACACACACAGACACACAAACACAGGCAAACCATGGGATTCCAAACTAGAGGGCACTCTAATTGCCCATTTAGTCCTAGCCCCACTTAATTGCACGTGGATAGATAGACATAAGTCAAGGTCATTCTATTTGCTACCATATTTTTCTTGCAAATAATACTCTGTTATAAGAGTTTTGTTTTCCTTTTTTTCCTCAACAGAAGGGAGAAGTGGAAGGGAAAGAAATTAGATTTTTGTTAATTAAAGAAAATTTAATTTTTTAAATAAAGTCAATAATTTAGGAAAATAAATAAAATAAAGTCAAAATCACACATGATTTGCACAGATGGACTCCCTTAAAATACCCTCCTTCCCTGGCAGAGGAGTGAGGCATACTGCAAGTAGAGAACCTTCTTACTATGTAGGCTGGGGTGGGGAGTCTTCTCCAGACCTCCACTGCAGATAGCCTCACATATTATACAGACTCATAGAGGTAGGGAGGAGGTGTCCAGCTCATCATGATGGAGGCCAGCGAAGTGGAAATCTCAGGAGAAAGCCGACCCATAGAAGGAGACAATTAGCTGGCAAAAGAGGGACTTGGGAAGGCCCAGGGAATGGGCCAAAAGCTACCCCTACATAAAGTTTCTGTTGAGTTTCACTACCATCACTCATTCCAGTGTGTAGCACAGCCCTATGTGTGTTAAGTAATGTTCTTGTGCAGCTCAAACAACTTCCTTCTTATCTTCTCCACCTTCTCCATGGAAGATTTTCCTTTGAGCCAAGGTGGGATGTAAAAAGGCTGGAGGTCATCACCTGCCCTGCTCAGAGAGAGGAGATATTAGGCTAGAATGATATACAGATTTCTAATATACATAAAGATATACATACATACATACATATATATATATATATATACATATATATGTATATATATATATATATATATATATATATATATATATATATATATATATATATATATATATAAACTCCCTTAAATATTGTTAGTCTAGGGGATATGACCAGGTTCAATCTAACTTCTGATTGCTGTTTCTTATTATTGGGGGGAAAGAAAACCCCATGCTCTATATCCAAAGCTTGACCCCTTTCCCACCAAATACCAGTTCCACAATGAACACAACTAGTGAATAGCAAAGAAATCTGCTTGTCCAAATCATAGCAAACAAAAATCAAAGGAGATATAGATAGGAGACCACAGAAGTTCAACCACAAAAGAGCATCCCAAATCCCAGAGAAACTCCCCAAAGGTTCTGGAGTAGCAAGCCGGGAATAGGGACATGTTGACTTCTCTTATGCCTTCCCAAGAGTCTTTTCCTTTGGAAACCTGAAACAAGGTTGGCTTCTTCTATCATCCCTCTCTTGAAGATGAAAGCCAGAAGTTGCCTAAAGTAACAGGATCCTTGAAGAGTTCCAAAGAGGACAGAAGACTGAGAAATCCCATTCCCACTCTCTATCCCATCCCTCCTGCAGGGAAGGACATCCATCTCCATCAATGAGGAGAGAGTCTCATACCAATGGCTTTGAAACAGGGGTTACACCAGTAAAGAAGAGGATGTCTTTCTTCTGACTTAGTCCTTCAGGGGCAGCCTCCTTCCCTCTCAGGTGAGAAAAAGACCTAAGGTCCTCTCACAGGCCCAGCTGACTGCCTCTAGATACTCCCACCAGCCAACAAGTGGCCTCACTTGACAGGGAGGTCTCACTCTCGCATTCAGACCCATTCCAGTCCTGCTCTGGGCACCTCCTCCAGACATATAACCCTGGCAGTCATGCTACCCAGAGTCCCCAGCTCCAATCCAATAGGAAGGCCAGAATTCAGACAAGACAAGCAAGTGTATAAAGAAAGAAGGGAGACCTGGTCTGGCCTAAGGAGTCCTGTAGGACACGCAAGATCCCTTCAGCCACGACTCCCATGCAGACATCTCTTTTTCTCAATTCTCTGAGGGTTATCAGAACAATAACCATGGCTTCTCTAGACACTATCCCAGGGACTGAAAGAGGTAGAAGAGGAGGATTTCAGAAGCTCTGGCTTTCTAACTGTTGTTTCTGTCCTCTCTTAATCTGTCAGGCACAGCCCCAGATGGGGCCCCAGTGCCTAAGGGAAGGGAGCTGGATTGGAGATGTCTGGTCAGAGCAGACAGGCTGGGCTCACATTCACACAGCTTCCCTCACTCTATAAAGGGGAATCTGTTCCTCCAATTGGAGAATAGTATGGGAAAAGCCGGGTGGAATTGGGGGGGGTGGGGTGTCTCTCTATGGTGTCTGTTTATGGATCTGTGTCAGTGTTGGGGATTATTAGGAAGTATTAAGAACACTAGACTTGGAGTAGGAGAGACCTATGCTCAGAGTATAAGCATAACCCTGATTATTTGAGTAACTGAGCAATTCACTAAACCTCTGAATATCTATCTCATCAGCTGTAGAATATGGATAACAATTTTGTAGCCCTATGACCACTAGTATTGGAATCTGGGAGATTTGGAGTCCAAGTGTTTCACACTTGACTAGCTGTGTGAGCCTAAGGAGATCAGTACTCCTCGGGGATCCTCATTTTCCTCCTTTGTTAGATGGAAATGATAACAGTAGCTACCTCTCTGAAGTGTTGGAAGAGATAATGTACAAAGTGATTTGCAGGCCTTAAAGTGACATGTGATTATAGTTATAGTCAAATATTATTTTATTATATTTTTGTGTTCCTGTGCACACATCCGTATCTATATAGATTATTGAATTGCAGAATATCAGAGCTAGAAAGGACCTTAGAAAGCATTATATATGACCTCCTCATGTTACAGGTAATAAGAGCACATCTAGCTGTTTGTCCATATCAGTTAAGTTAGTGCCTCCCTTCAAGGAGCTCCCACTCTACCTGGGAGATGACACACAAAATACTACTTAGTGACCTTGGGCAACTTTCTTAACCTCCCTGGACCTCAGTCCCCTTATCTACAGAATGAGGAAATTAAGCTAGCCAGCCTCTGAGATCCTAGAAAATATTCAAGATTTTTCAATCCTTTGAAGATTCATGGATTTCTCTGTGAATTACTCTTCACATAGACACATCCATGCATGTTTTAGTAAATGGGATGGCAACCTATCCATACATGAGTGGTTGGTTTAGCAGATAAAGATGCCAACTTAGCCAGGCATGAGGAGATTGTTGAGGAAATGGAATGCCAACTCATCCAAGCATAGGGAGATGGTTGAGTAGATGAGATGCCAACCCATCCATGCGTGAGTAGATGATTTCATAAGGAATTCCCCCATCTTCCCCCCAAAACACCCCAAACAACACAAACTATCATCTGGGGACCCCAGCTGTCTGGTGATGAGCCTCTCCTGGCTTAGCCTAGTCAGTCAGTGAGTGACAAATCCATAGCCATCCCTATAGTTAGTGGTTTTCATCAAAGCCTTTCCATCTGAGTTGCACCAGCTAGCCTTTGTGAACACAGAGTGATCATCATGCCACAAGGCCCTGGAGGAAAATAATGGTGAAGACTCTTGCCATATCAAATATTTTATGGCAAGCAAGAGGATTTGTTGTCATCAAGTTTGAAAACACATTGCATATATTAATTCATTTAATCCCCTCAATAGTACTAATTATTTTCTAGATTGGGTAAGCATTTTCTGGTGAGGAAACTACTTCTACCAACACAGAACAGCAACTATTCAACAAATTAAGATATTAAGTCACTTAACCATAGTCATCCAACCAGTATATGTCAAAGGCAGGGCTTAAACCCAGGTTATACTCTGAAAGTCATAGGTTATAATGCAGGCATTATTCTCTCCATCTTATGGAAAAATAAACTGAGGTTTAGAGAGAGGAAGAGGGGTTTTAGCCACCCAGGTAGTCATTGTCAGGAGTGAGATTTGAATTTAGGTCTTCCTACCTCCAAATCCAATGATCTTTTCCCTACCGTGTTCTGAATGTTGCCTTTAAAAGCAAACCTTTTTTTCCCAGTACACTGTAGTGCATGTCTGTACCAACTCTTCTCTTGGCCCCAAGAACAGTCTTTTTGTGTCTTTAGGATCCCCTTTCTTCTCTTTTTCCCCCCTCCCCAAACTTGGGGGCTTGTGGCAGATAAAGTCGTCACCCACGTTAATTACATGGTTATCAAGAGATAGCAGGGCCCCAGAATATGCCATTTCTGGGCAATTACGATTGTTTCCAACAGAGTTACCATATTGTAGTCCATGAAATAACATGTCATTTTGCAGTAATTATGTAATTAACTTGTCTCACCACTCTAGGATGCACAACAATTAATTCCCTCACAACGAGAGAGACTAAGAGTCAGGCTCCCAGATTCAGAAACCCTGAAAAAGCAGAGAAGGACCCTCAGAAAGGGAGGAGGAAAGCCACAGCCACCAAGAATCCCAGCCCTGGCCAGGAGCTGGGTGCAGTCTTCGATCTTCCCCTCTACCTCTTGGTAGGCCTTCTTGGCCCCACCTATTCTCACTGGGCTCTGGTTTACACACTCAGACAAGAGCCCTGGATGCCCTAAGGAAGAGCCTCATTCACCTGAAGACCCCACACCCACCCTGCAATCCTACAGGGGGAAGATGAGGTATCTTGTGGGTGGTTATGGAGCAAGTCAACTTTCTGATGGAAGGCCTTTATCTCCACATAGCACTGACTTTTGCTCATTCAAAAACTCTCTTATAATTAGCAACTCTACCTACTCCATAGCCAGTTCTAAGGGAACACAAAAGATAAATAGAACAGGTCCCTGGCCCTCATGGAAATTACCCTCTAGAAAGGGGAACATCATGTCCGATGTTTATCTCTGCTGCATTTCATTACTAAATTCAACCCAACATCCTAACCCAACAGGAATTCAGCACTGACTACATCATTCAGTGTGTTAACTAGAGTATGCCACCTATTGCCCAAGTCATTGACAAAAAACACTAGCACAGATTTACGGGACACTGTACTAGAGACAATCTTCCAAGCCACCATCAAGTCATTGAAGGTGGTCATTCAAAGTGTCCAACCCACAACTTTCCATCTCATCCCTCAATTCTCAAGTACTTATTGAGCACTTCCTAAGAGTCAGGCACTATGCTAGGTGGTAAAGAGACAGATATAATGAATGAATCTATCCCCACTGGTAGAGAGCTTACATTTTAATGGTGGAGACAATGTGTGTGTGCATATAGATAAATAGACAAAAAGTATAGATAGAATAGATATGCATATGCACATAAAGTTATATGTAATGCATACTATATATACAGAATAAATTTAAAGATAATAAGTACATCTATGCACACATATATATGTGGATCTATATATAGAGAGATACTTCATATACTTACAACATGCCCCATTCTTGGGAAGCAACACAGATTGCACACACATACACACATACAACACACACACACATACATATAGTAAATACAAAATAGTTTTTTTTTAAAAAAACAAGGTATTTTGGGAGAGAGGGCATTAGAAGCTGAGAAGGAATCAGGAAAGGCTTCATGTAGAAGGAAATGCATGAGCTGCATCTTGAGGAAAGAGAGAGAATCTGTAAGGTGAAGATGAGGGAATGCATTCCAGGCTTAAGGAACAGCTGATGCAAAGACCTTGAGATGAATCACAGCAGCAGGAAAGGGGATTAATTTTCAGTGAGGATGGAAAAATAGGTTGAAAGCTAGTTATAAAGGGCTTTAAAATATCAACAGAGAAGTTTATATTTTATACAGCTAAATGGCACAGTGGAGAGAGCATTGGACCTGAGTTCAAATCCTGCCTCAGATGCTGTCTAAATGTGTGAGTCCGGACAAGTCTCTTAGCCACTCTCTGCCTCAGTTTCTTCATCTGTAAAATGCAGATAATAACGATAACACCCTACCTCCAAGAGTTGTTGTGAGGATAAAATGAGATAATATTTGTAAAGTGCTTTGCAAATCACCAAGTACTATGTGGATGCTAGCCATTCGTACTATTAATGGTTATCCCGGAGGTAACAGCCATTTGAGTTCATTAAGTACGTGATTAACACAGTCAAATCTGCTTTTAAAGAAAATCACTTTGGCACCAGTGTGGAGAATGGACTGCAATGGGAAGAAAACTGAGGCAGGAAGACCAGTTAGTAGGATGTTCCAACAATCCAGGTTTGAGGAGATGAGAGCTTGACCTAAAGCAGTGACTGCATGAGTAGAGAGAAGAGGTCAGATGCAAGAGACATCGTGGTGCAAGTCGATTTGGAAACTGATTGTGTAGGTAGGATGCGTGAAAGTGAACCACAGAGGTTAATATCAAGCTTACAAATCTAGGATACTGGAAGAATGGTGATGTCTGACAGAAACAGGGAAGCTTAAAACAGGGGTGAGTTTGTGGGGAAAGATAATGAGCTCTGTTTTGGACATATTGCATTTCAGGATTGTCTTTGAGATATCTACTTTGGGATGTCCAGTAGGCATTTGGACAGTGATTTGAGACTGATATTCCAAAGAGAGACTAGGGCTGGATATATACAATCTATGAGTCATCTGCATAGAGATGAAAATTAAACCCATGGGAGCTGAGAAGATCCTTGAGAGAGAAAATGTAGAGAAAAATAATAGGCAGTCTTAGAGAACCCTTTGGGAAAATACATAGTTAGAAGACAATATGGATAATGAAACAGCAAAGGAAACTGAAAAGGAGCAGTTAAACATGTAGGAAGAAAACCAGGAGAAATGGGGAGGAGAGAAGAGAAGTGTTGGAAAAGTTAATGTAGGAAGTTGGATAGGGAATCAGTTAGTAAGGAATGAAGATTTCCTTGCAGCAATGAGAGCCCATTTGAAGTTAGATAGCATGAATGTATAATGTACCCAGTCAGTTATGGTTGTGGGACTTCCTTTAGCTTTGGTCAGCAGTATAAGAAGATAGGAGCAAAGGATAGTGTGAGTAATACAAGGTTAAGGTTTGTCAAGGGATTAGTATTAATAGATTGAGGGTCAGTGATTCAGGAGTAGGAGAAAATGAACAGTTAAATTGGTTGAAGGAACAAGGTTGGAGAGGGAGGAAAAAAAAGTCAGAGGCAGGTACTGGCTTGAGAAAAATTCTATGGGAAGGAGGGATTGGAGATGAATGAAGGTGAAGAATAATAATGGGTGAAGCACAGGAAGAAATGAACTGAAAACAGGTTGTGGTCACATGGAAGTGGAATAAATAGGTAATGTTGATCTCCAGTGAGTGACCATGTCTATATGTAGCTGAGGCCATGGGATTGAAACTGCCTGAGGAATTGGAGGATTAGGAAGCAACAACATAAATCTTGAAGTACCCCAGGAATTAGGGAGGAGAGGGAGCCAGTGGGCCAGGTGCCAAACTCTTTGAGAAAGGAGGAAAAGTAACCTAGGGGCTGGTATACAATAGCCACCACAGTTTGAACTAGGTAGAACATTTTAATTAAGTGAACTTCAAAGGAGTGGAAGTTGCCAAGTGATGGTGGCAAGTCTGGAAGAGGTTCTCTGAATTTTTTTTAATCTAGGTAAGCTAGTCTAACTAATAACTCTGCCAAGAAGGAAATGAGGTTAGGCCAACACAACCTGTTCTTGATTAAGTTATGCTGGTTCTTTGTGATCACCACTTCCCTTTTCTCAACACCCTCTAACCATTTCCTGTTCTAGAAAAGCCCAGGTTAGTGATGTCATTCTCTTCCTTATTTTGAAAATCCAAGCAACATTTGCCTTTCTTCGGTCCTGTGGCAGCTCCTCTCCTCTCTATGACCTTTCAGAAATCATTGATGATAGCTGCAATCATATCTTCCAATTCTTTCTGTATCTTGAGATGTACTTTGCTTGCCTGGGTCAAATGCCTTAAAAATCAGCAAAGACCCCTAGGTTCTGTCTTAATATATCTCTGCTTCTTTTCAATACCCACTCCCTATTAAGTCGTTTTAAATTCTCTCCTTTCTGATCCAAAGAATGTTCTCCTTTTATAGTAATCTGTTTTTTCTGGGTCCAGCCTGGGTTGTCTACTTGAAAGACACACCATTTCTCTTACCTGGAGTCTTATTACTTTTCTGTAATCCTCTATGTCTAGAAACTTCCAGCTACTAGACAATTAAACAAATAATCCTCCCAAGGCCCTGCCATTGTTCAACATCCCAAGTTGCCCCCATACGTGGAATAATAGTGGATTCAGGAGTCTTACCCTACAAATCAGATGCAAAGACATATCAAATGAAGATGAAGAGCCCTCGTACAGGACTATCACATAATCCTGCCTTCATCATAGCCTGAAAACCATTGTGCCTGAGGATCTAGCAACATAATTCTTTCCTTCCTGCTTGGGAAATGTTGGATGCTGCTGTACTTGAGGGGTACGTGCTATTTTGTTCTCATCCTTGGATGTCTCACATAAGGCACATAACCTTCTCTTATTCTAGTTTAAAATGTGCCAAATAAAGGCCTATTGCTTTTCATCCCCAGTCAGTCTAATTCTTATGGTTCCCTTTAGGATCCAGGGATATTGCAAAGGACACCTTGGAAAAGCAAACGAAGGCAAAAGGAGAATTTGGCATTTCACCTCTCTATCATCTAGTATCATCGTCCTATCAAATCAGAGGTCTTACCTGAGTCCTTCTTTAATCTTCCTATTTTTCCAATATCACCTTAAAAAAACACCTATATATATTTGCCCAAAGACTGCATGGCTTAGTGGGTAATGAACCAAGCTTGCAATCAACAAGTCCTGGATTCAGATCTTTTCTCCAGTGCATGCTAACTATGTGACCCTGGTAACACTCTCTGGGTTTCAGTTTCCTGACCTAGAAAAATGGGGAGAGAGGAGTGCTCAATAATCTTTTCCAGTTCAAAATCTATGCTTCCAAGTCATCTAACCTCCATGTGTCTCAAGCAACCTTGTTGATCTACACTGGTAGGAGTTTCCTCCACTTATGAAATAACATATCACAAGATTATAGCTTAGAATATGGAGAGGAGCTCCAGCGATGTCAAGTGTTTTGTTCAAGATCACATAAGTAATAAATAGAGAAGCCATGATTCAAATCCAGTTCTTCTGACTATGAATTCTTTGGGATATTGATATTTTCATCATTAATTCTCCTTGGCTAGTCTCTGCTCATTCTGAATGTTAACACTCCTATTATTCTTTCAATATTGTGGAAAGCTTCTGTATTCATCTTTCATCACCTGCCCTGGCTTGCATCTTTTGTACATGTTTTTGAAAAGTCTAGGTTGGTCAATGATTTTCTTAAACATCAACCAGTATCTTTGGACAACTTACCTTTTTTTCCCTCTAATTTCAGCTGTTTCTCTTGAGAACTTCCCATTCCTTTTGAGCAGACCTGCTAGTCCAGTTGTTTTCTCTTTGCCTATGCTTATTCTCCTGATTTCTTCTTAGCATTTTTATATCTAACATTTCCAAAACTATACCAAATAATAGTGAATGGTGAATGGATCTCCTTGCTTTACCCCTGATCTTACTGGAAAAACATCTAGTATTTTTCCATTACAGATAATGCTAGGTCTTGGTTTTTGGATAAATATGATTTATCATATTAAGGAAAAGTCCATTTATTCCTATACTTTTTGATGCTTTAATAGAAATGAATGTTGAGTTTTGTCAAAAGATTTTTCTGCATTTATTGATATGCTCAGGATTTTTGTTTTTATCGTTATTATGTTCATAATTTTTCTGATACTGAATGAATTTTCACTCCTGGTATAAATCCAACCTGGTCATCATGCCAATATAGCAAACTCAAAAAGAACAGCTAAGTAAAACGAAATGGATGAGGAAAGAGGAAGTACACTATATATTAAGAAAATACACTCCTGTGAGGAAAATCAGGAACCAGAGTGGGATAGGGCCATATGAAAGCATTTGAATTAACATCGATGTCAACATAAGAAAGACTAAATTCCAAATTCACTACAAATCACCCAAACAGAAAGAGGAAATAGATGAAAAGTAGAGACAGATCACAAGCCTGATACATAGGCAACAGACAGTAGTAGTGGCAGACCTCAAAATATGTAGACATACTGCATATCTTTTTCTGCCCAAAGAAGAATTAATAATTCCTTGACTTGATTTTTTATTCTCAAAAGGTAGAGGTTCCAATAAAGGGAACTTTTGTCCGAAATATAATTCTTACCAGCAAGCAGGAACTATGGGTTGAAGTGGAAATTATAGAACTCTTGGGGGGAAATGACCATTCCATCTTAAAATCTGTGATAAAAGAGAGGAAAGCTGGGGATCTTCTGACATGCCTTCTAGATTTGGGCAAGCTTATTTCAAATGGTTAAAGAAATGGATAGATAGGTAGGGGTTCATCAATTGGATTGAATTTAATTTGAGTGCTTAGGGAGTTATTCATTAATCTCACACTTACCTTCTATACCCAGCATGGGAACATTTCAGATCATTAATCCCACCACGATGATCCATGTGGGTTGAGGTGCGTAATATTTGTTCAATAACCTGTTGACGCCTTAGCCTGGACTGGGTACCAGTAAGTGCTCAAAAACGTCTCAGTGACCATTCACTTTAAGCTTTCAATAATTCACCGGTAACAATCTTTCCTGATTGATTGATGGATTCTTCCCTAATGGTCATTTCTACTGGTTTGGCTCAACATGGAAAGTGAAGAGCAGGTTCAGAGACCTGGACAGGAAGCGAAGAATTTGACAGGTAGGATAAGAATACTTGGGAGTGGAAAGGAGACAGTTTCATTAATAAACTTCCCTAACAAATACCTTCTCTGGAAGTTCTAAAGACTTTGCTGCCATTTTGGCCCATGAGACCCCTTGAGAATGGAGATTTTTTTCATCTTTTATGTTTGTATCCCTAGCTTCTAAAATGGTGCATAGCACTTCACAGATGACGATAAATCACTTAATCATTGCTTGACTCATTGAGAGGCCTAGAATGACTAGGTCACAGAGTGAGAAATTTGGGAATAGAGGGCAGAATTTGCCTACTGAACTCTTACTAATATCCCACTGTTTACAAGAGTGATTCAGGACTGCTGAGAGATCTGTAAAAGTTTCCAATTTCTTACTGCTTACTATCTTACTATCTCAACATTGATCACTTCATTGTCATCCCCAACAAATGTATAAAATTACAAAATCTTAGAGCCAAATGGAACTTCCCATGGCATCAACCTCAAATATTATTTGCAGAGAAATTTTCTCTTCAATATTTCTCATGATGCAGCCTGTTTGAAGAATGTAAGGAACCCACTCACTATCTTCCAAAGCAAACGACTTCTCTTAGACAATCTTAATTATTCATTGTTTCCACTACATTGACTTTTTCAGCTTCTTTGCTCAATCCTTGGACCTGCCTTCTGGAGCCAAGGAAGCTTACTATCTGTGTGACCTTGGGCGAGTCATTTAACCTGCCAAGGTCTCAATTTCCTCATCTATGGGCCTTGATGACCTCGGGGGTCCCTTTCATCTCTAGCCCTAGAGTCCTGTGCTATAGTAGGATGATACCTTCACCATGACAACTCTTCAGACAAGTATCTTCAGATACTTAGGCAACCATCATGTCCCCTCAAGATTTTCCTCTCATTCTCCAGTGTCTCTTTCCAAATCCTTATACAACAGGGTGCTCTCTCTCTTTCCATCCTGGTTTTCTTCCTGTAAACATGTTCCAATTAATCAGTGCCCTTCTTCACATTTGGGTTGAGCAAGATAGAATACACAGGGACTACCCCTTTCTTCCATTCTGAACACAATGGTTCTATTAAGGCAGCATAAGATTACAGGGTGTTAGGGGTGAGGGATGAGGGGGCAGATTGGCTGCTCTACTCACTGTGTTCACTCATTACTGTCCAGGGCTTAGTCTTCTGTTTCCTTTCCAGAAATTTTGTGTAGGAGGGAGGTCAGAAGGTTTCTTGGCCTCAGAGAGGAGGTGTAGACCTTGTGGACACTTCCTGAAACCTCAGTGGAAGAAAGACAGAGAAGTACCACTAGCAAAAACCTGAACTTGGAGGCAAAAGACCTGGACTGAGTCTCTGCCACTAATATACTCTGTCCCCTTGGCAAGTCCCTTCCTCTTCTGCCTCTAGACTCTGATTTCTTCTGTGAGATGAGAGCATTGGATTCCCTACTTAAATTAAGTTCCTTTAGGTCTGTGATGTTAAGTGTTATATGGGGAGGCATGAATAGAAAGGAACCCATTGTGGGCTCGAATTCTGGATCCCCAGTTAACTTCACCATCTAGAGGAGTACCATAGAGAAAAATCTGGGAAGAGGACAAGATGAAAAGGGGAAGAAGTTACACTCAGTCTCAGTTATGTATTTTAAGTCATGGTCTCTTTTTGTCTCTATCTCTCTTTCTGTGTGTCTCTCTATCTGTTTGTTCCTGTTTCCCCTTCCTAAACACCTAGATTTCAGCTTGTGATTATAATTTCTTGAGTTTATTTAGTTATTTTTCGCTGTCTCTTTATGTCTCTCTCTTCTCTGTCTTCTCTAAGTCATGGTCTTCGTCTCTGTCTGTCTGTATCTCTCTGTGTGTGTCTCTCCATCCCACTGTCTCTGTCTCTCTGTGTGTCTGTCTCTGTGTGTCTCTGTCTCTATCTCTCTGTCGGTCTCTCTATCTGTCTCTGTGTCTCTGTCTCTCTATCTCTC
>CM053772.1:238568177-238596860 GCA_028658325.1 Potorous gilbertii | reverse complement strand
CACTGATGTGACTCAACATTTACCATTCCTTTTAGTACCTTAGCTCATCCAAGTCTGGTGACTTGATCTCATAGTGAGCAATTGAGTGGTCTCTGGATGTCTCTTCACTTGTCTTGAGCATCAGCTTTAAGTCTGGTCAATGATCAGAAGTTGGAAGGGATCTTAGAGATTATCTAGTCTAAACCTTTAATTTAACAGATGAAGAAACTGAAGCAAGCAGGGTTAAGTAACTTGCCCAGAGGTGTTCAGGGAGGATTAGCACCTCTGGTACAAGCGCTTGCCAAGCCCTTTTCAGGACTGTTCATCCAACTTTAATGTCTACTTGCCATTCAACTCTCACCTGTGACTCCATGAAGCTGTAGCATGCCCAGTGACCATACCCCAATAATTTAATTTAGCAGATGGGCTAACCTAGTTTGAGGGTAACTGAGAAGTCTCAAAATCATTGATGAATTAGAGGGTGTCTACCCCAAGCATGTGAAGATGAGAACAATTTGTTCCAACGGCTATGAAGGCAGCTGAAGCAGGCACTGTAGAGCCACTAGAAGATCTTGGTCAGACATCAAGATGCCAAGGTCATCCGCTGCATCCCAAGTCACACCAATTGTCCTGACTTTTGTGCTGACACTGGATTTCAATGACTCTGGAAAAGAAAGTGAGATTGATGACTTTGTAAGTCTCTGCCTTACTTAAATCCAATTGACTGGCAAGTCAAGACATCATTCTGTGAGGTCACTGGTCCTCTTAAATTATGAAGGACAAACAAGGACAGATGAGGAAACTGAGGCCCAGGGACACGAAGTGACTTCCCAAAGTCATACATCTTGAGATGGGATTTGAACACTCATCTTCTTAACCCCTTAACTATTCTTGCTTTATCCTCAGATGATTTATAACTGTAGGTAGAGAAGACGACTGAGCAGTTCAGTCTTCTCACTGCCAGTCATTATCATCATCCCATTTTAGCTCTGTTTGGATTTTTCTGGTGCCCCAGCATGGCTCAGCACCTGACTCTGAACCATTTCTCTGCTTGCAGAAGATGCCTCTACAACTTCACTTTCTTTTTCTGATTGGTGAGTTCTCATTTGGAACCTCCATTTGAGGAAGTATCCATTCCAGCCCTAATCACCCCTTAGTCAGCTCTCTTCCTGACTCTCAAGAATACTTTGTCTACCATGCCCTATCCCCTAAGAATGTAAGTTTCCTCTGGGCAGTTGAGAAGCATGGTGGACATAGTGTTAGACCTGCTAGACCTGAGTGCAAATCTAGTCTCATTCACTTAACCTCTTTCTGCCTCAGTTCCTTCAACTGTAAAATGGATTTCATAATAGCCTCTACCTCCTAGAATTCTTGTGAGGATCAAATGAGGTAACATTTACAAAGTGCTTGACACATAGTAGGTATTTAATAAATGACTCCTTATCACACTTCCCTCACTTTTGCTTGAATTTATATTTCCAGGTTTAACACAGTAACTAGCATATAGTAAACTTTAATGAATACCTTAATATAATTTTAAAATGTTCTTTTGTTAGCCTTAGTACACATCAACAGACCAAGCTCATTCCCATAGAAAGGGAAAGTAACCTTACCAAGTTCGCACATCTAATAAGTAGATTAGGAAAGTGAAGTTCAAAGGGGGTGATTGACTTATTCACGATCCCAGAGATTAGCAAGTAGCCAAACCGGGATTAAAACTCAATTCCTTGGACTCCAAATCTGACTTTACCATCCCAAGATGCCTGCCTAGGACATCTGTCCAGGGCAATGTACTAGGAAAAGGAGATGCCAAGTCTCCTGTGTCCAGGACCTGGGATCTTCCTTCTCGCTGTTTCTTGTGCTGATCTTCTTTATTCTTAGACCGTTACAGGATCATATTTTATTCATTTACATCCTGCTGTTATATACTGTCTAGATTATAAATCATACATATTTCCACACTCTGTCCTATTAAAAAATGCCAAAGAAGAGCAATTATGTTAAGAGGCATGGAAGCAGTCATAGCAGTACTCCATGTATCTCTATCCTGAACTCTGTAATTACTTTCAATATGTGATTTGGAGGCAAATCATTTCTCTTGGCCTCAGTTTCCCCATCTAGAAAATGAGATGGGACTAGATTTAATTCTCTACTCATTAAACTAGATTCAAATCCCACTGTTGAAGATTTCTTGGGGAAAGTCGCTTAACTTTTCTGTGTGACTTTGGACAAGTCACTTAACCCTTCTGAGTCTCAGTTTCCTCATCTGTAAAATGAAGGGGTTGGACCTGATGGTCTCTGAGGTCTCTTCTAGCTCTTGACCTATGATCCTATGACTCTAATATTCAATTAGAATTTAACCAGCTTCTACTATGTGTGAAGCCCTGTGATGGACACTGGCAGGTGACAAAGATAAATAAACAAAGGAGATAGAGTTCCTGATCCTTGTAGAAATTGGGAACATGAAATTCCCATACTCAAAAAAAACAAAAGATAAAGAAATAACAATACAAAGTCATTTGCTTGAGTGTCTTGTGAATGCTGTTGATAAGAAGGGTCCTGTGAACTCTGACTGCCAGACTCTTCCAACTTCTGATTACCAAGACTGCCCAAGAGCATAATCAAGGTCTCAAAAGTTTTCATCAAGAGTGCAGCATCTACTGACTTTGTGTCAGCCATAATCTCCTAGCCTATTGGTTTTCTCGGGTCCCAAGACCTCAGGGAGTATTCAGCTTCTCCAGACACACACAGTGCAGGGGTATGCAAACATTGGTACACAGGGAAAGGCACCCAACAACAGACAGTTGCACTGCTCAAAGACCAAGAGGTCTCATTCTCTCCTTTTCAATACACTCAGTTTTACAACAGCAATATAATAAGCCAGCTTGGTCCAGAGGCTGTGGTTCTCCCCTCTTTTCCCTACCATGTCCCTATTTATAATAGGACACATGAAAAAGCTACAGGAGTTCAGAGAAAGAGGCCATCATTATAGGCTGTGGTAACCAAGGAAAACTTCATGCTTTGAAGGATGGAGAGAAGAGGAACTGTCCATGGTATATCAGGGTCAGAGGGGTCCTCCTGATGTGTAAGGTACACGTAAGGCACTTGAGTGGTACAAAGTAGAGTTGGAAAGGCGGGTTGAGGCTATATTGTGGAGTATCTCTACTGAGACTAGAAATGTTATCTGATTCTTCCTTATGTGACATGCACCCTGCCCCACTGTTACCTGGGTCTACATCCAGGCCATCACTAGGTTCTGTTGATTCCTCCTTTCCAACATCTCTCCATGCACACTTCTTGACTTCCATAATCTCCACCCAAATTTAGGTCCACATCCCTCCTTTCCTGAGCTATTGTACCTGGTCTCCCTGCCTCCATCCTCTCCTCTCTCCAATCTACCCTGCACAGGCTGCCAAATTAATCTTCCTAATGCACAGGTCTGACCACATCTCATCTCTGCTCTAAGACCTTCTATTTTGGTGCAATTCAATTCGATATAATGAAATTAATTTATTGAATCTTTATTGAGTGCCTACCCTTGGACTAGCCATTTCAAAATATAGTAATAAAAATTGTCCCTGACCATAGGACACTAGAACTAGAAGTCTTACAGATCATCTAGCCTGCCCTGCCTCTTACAGAGGAGGTCAGTGAGTCCCAGAGAGTTTGGTGACTTGCCCAAGGTCACACAGCAAGTTCAATGAAAGAATGGGCACTGTTGATTCTCCTGATTCCCAGGCCAGCACTCTTCCCACTACATTACAGTCTCTCATTCATATAGTGCTTTCTACCTGTAAAAATGCCTCCCATCTATGATATAAATAGAGCAGAATATCAGCTGGGGGTACAGAAGTGGGGGAATACTGCCTGAAAATATAAGACATTTGCAATTCCTTTGCCTCGTTTTATATTATCTCTCCCTAACAGACAGGAGGGACTATAATAGACCAAAAAGGTTCCATTTAAACAAACAGATATTTTTAATTGACAACAGAAGGACAAGTATGACTCTTAGTGATGAATTCTCTAGAAACAGTTACAACTCTAGAGACATTAGCTCATCCCTGTTTAGCTGAGCCTTCAGCATCCTTGGACCTTCAGTGACTCTGGCTCCTCCTCTTCAAGCAGCCTCCCAGTTCAGGCCCTCACTGACACTCACCTGGACTAGATAAGCATTTCCTAATGAGTCTCCCTGCCTTCACTCTATCCCCGTGCCATCCCTCCTCTCCCAGATGCTTGAGGAAGCTGCCTAACACACAGCTCTGACCTCTGCTTTGATGACTTCCAATAAGGTTTGGCCCCACCATCCACCTCACATGGAAGTGTTGTCTTTCTCCTCAAGTATCTCAGAGTTTTGCCTGACTCCTTTGCACTTAGCTCATTTATCCTTCCTGCTACTCATTCAAGAGTTTATTAAGCACCTCTATGTGCCAGGTATTGGGCTAGGAAGGGGTTGTACAAAGACAAAGAACAAAGGGAACATCACAGCTGTCGATGCCTTATTAGACTAGAGATTCCTTAAGGGCAGGTTCTGTGAGTTATTTCTCTCCATATACCCTTTAGCATCAATCACAGGGTAGTGCGTATGATCAATAGGGATCAACATTTACTGAAATGAATTTAATTCATATGGAAAGCAGAAAATATGTTAGGGGAGAGTTGAAGAAAAGATTTCCAGGAAGAAAAAGACAGTCTGGGAACTATTTCCAGATTCAGGGTGGGATAACTTCTCTGGAGCAGAAGGACAATTCCCTAAGATGCCCAGACCCTGATCAGAGCATCTCAAGACTTGAAATACTATGGCTGTTCCCCTTCCTCCTAAAGATGTGCATGAAGTGCCAGTGCGCTGCTCAGCCAAGGTCCTCATTGTCACCCCGCACCCCTCCTGTGGTAAGCACAAGCCCTTTGAGATGGAGGAGGGGGACTGGGAGGGGCTAAGGATATTCAGATCATAAAAGCAGGTAGGACTCCATAAAGTCAAGACACCATCTTTGAGGAGTGACTTTTGGTGAGTGCATCGTCTAAGCGGTGTGTACCTTCCCTCCACCTACACAAACCAGAGCCTCTCATTCTAAGAATCCTTGTCTTTCCATAAATCCTTCAGAATTACTATCTCACGGAGCACACACCTTTCCTCCTTCACACTCACTACATGACTGGCCACATCCTTCTCTGGTCATAAGTAGAAGTCATACGATTTCACACACAAAGGAGCCCTTAAAGGTCAGCTATGATTGGCCCCTTCATTTTATACAGGAGGTAACCGAGGCTCAGAAAAGTTGTGACTTCCCCAAGGTCATCAAGTAAGCAAAGCTCAGACTTGCACCCAGGTTTCCCAACTCCAAATCAACTGTGTCTGCTGGCTGAAAGAAAACAGTTATTATCAAAAAGTCAATTGTCATCCTGCCTCTTTAGAAAAATTCCCATTAAAGATAAAGCCCATTTTAATTAGATTAAGTATCCAATTACTGTAATTACATTTTTTTAACATTCACATCATGAAGATGACCCTTTTTAAAAGGGTTACAAGAATAATTAGTGTATTCATATTAACCAAAATGTATTGGATAATATTTATACCCAGAAGACAAAGTACATTACCCATATTTCACCTTTGGGGGAAGCTCAGGATGTTTTGGCAGTGGAATGAATATTTATAGGAGAGAGTGTGCTGTAGCAAGATTATGTGAGAAAGCATTTCTATGCTCAGAAATTTTTCCCCCAGGGGAAAGTATACATAAAATGTAGTGCAGAGATTATGGATATGCAAAGTATGATTTAAGTGAGGAATTTATATCAGTTTGTTTAATTAATTGAACCTGAAGATAGTTTCTCCTATTTTCATGGCAGGAGGGCCTAAGGTATTCAAGTGTGACTCTTTCCTCTCCCTGTCAACCCAGCTACAGGAAGGGAGGGAGAGGTAAGTCACTGGACACTGAGGGAGCCCTGAGGAGACCCTATGCCTCTAGGTGCCGATGGGGACATTCCTTTCTCCTTCATCTTAGCCCAGGGCCAGCAAGTGAGGAATTAGAAGAGCAGCAACTAGGAGGGGGCCAGTGGGGCTTCATCTCAGAATGTCAAATTTTGATGGTTGACAGCATTCATAGACTTTCAGCATCATATAAAGGACAGAGCTTAACCACTCTTTATTAGGAATGCTTGGTTAAAATAAGGAAGTACCAAATGGTATGCTAGAGTGAGATGCTCCCCCGCCCCACTGTGTTCCTTGCTATTCCCCTCAACTAAAGACCCACTTTGAATCTCTAGCCTTGAGTGCAAAAATTCCTAGTTGTGCCTCTGGAAGTTTCCAGTGAATTGACAGTTCTGTTCAAACACAGTGACAGCACCTCCTTCTCCTTGGCTCTTTGTGCTTCATATAATACTAATTGTTTCTTCCCAGTTCTCCCATGCTCTCAGGCTTACAATAATGCTTCGAGATGGGTAGTGCCAGGATTGCAATTACTCTGTCTTTATGGATAAAGAAATAGACACTCAGAGAAGGGAAGAGATTTATCCGAAGGTCACCCAGTGAATAAAGGCAGTGCATGAGCTCAGAGTTCTCTTTCGGAACAATGTTATTGCCACTGAATTCACGGCCACAAATGCCACCTGACTCCTGCTGGGATTGGACACTTCTGCACCCAGATCTCTTTCTGCCAAGGGGTTAGGATGGGGGAAGACACAGATAAATAAGGCAAGAGGCCTACTTTCAGGGAGATTACTGCCTTTGTTCAGTTTATGTAGCTCAGGGAGCTCCTGGATCCAGAGGAAGATGGGGAGAAAGGGTCTCTTCTATCAGCATCCTTCCCTTGTTGACTTCTGCCTACGATCAACTCAGGGACTAAGGGAAAAGTGATGGAATGAACCCGAGTCCTAAGAATTACAGCAGCTACCAAAGAATTACAGAGAATCAGAGATGGGAGGAGCCTTAAAGATGATCCAGTTACAGATCAGAGTTTGTGAGGATGAGGGGTTCCTACTTCCACCCAAGCCCAGAGAAGCGTTTGTTCAGTCCCTGCTTGAAGACCTCCAGTTCCTACAGTTTGGGGTGGTCTAAACTACCCTGGGAAATTTTTCCTTATAGGGATAGGGGTTGGACAATGTCATTAGTAGATAGAACTCTCAGATGAGGAAATTCTACCAGTGCAGGCCAGCACCTTCTACAAAACTTAGAGTCTTAGTTTCCTTCATCACTGAGAAGTTAAGTGACCTGCCCAGGGTCACTTAGCCAATATACGTCAGAAGTGGGACTTGAATTCAGGTCTTCTCAATTCCAAGGCCAAATTTTTGTCCACTCCACCATTCATTGTTCCTCCCTTCTCATTATTTATATATTCATATTTCTCATTATTTCTCATTTTTGCTGACATTTCCCCACATGACAAGCCTTCAGAAAGAAAGTTATGTCTATCAATCAATCAATGATTATTTAAGAACCTGTACTAGAGATAGATAAAAACAGATAGAAGAAACTTACCTTCTCTCAGGGAAGACAGTTTATCCACATAAAAATATATGCAAAATACATACAAAATAAATTAATATGGCAGCTATGTAGAACAGTGGATAGAGCACTGGACCTGGAATCTGGAAGACTCAATTTCCTGAGTTCAAATCTGGCTTTGAACACTTACTAGATGTGTAACCCTGGGTAAGTCACTTAACCCTGTTTGCCTCAGTTTCCTCATCTGTAAAATGAGCTGGAGTGAGAAATGGCCAACCTCTCTGGTTTCTCTGCCAAGAAAGCCCCAAATGAGGGTCATGTAGAGTTGAACATGACTGAAAATGACTGAACAACAATTTTGAAAGGGGAGACATAACTAATTAGGGGGATCAGGAAAGACCACATAAGACCACATAGCTCTTGAGCTGAGTTTTGAAGGAAACAAAGAACTTTCCCTATTGAGAGCAGAAATCTGCCTTACTACATCTTCAACCTGTTGGTTCCAATCCAGTCAAGTTGAGTCCCAAAGTGGAGAAGGGACTTGTCCAAAAGTCCCCCTCAAGTATCAACTGGTCTTCTTGCCCTTTGTTCAGTACTTTCCCATCTAGGTCACTCTGCTCCTTGAGCCTAGAGGAAAGAGTTCCTATCCAACTCTCCTATTAAAGAGATACATGACCTTGGATGAGCCTCTTATAAAATGAGGATGAGAATATCTGCCCTCTGAATCACAATAGGGTAAAATGATGCAATGAAACAGTTCAAGGGTTCTGACCAAGTTAACCATGGTTATCATGGTTTTCCCTTCCTTATAATACAGCCTATGCTGTATCATAAACCCAAATTCTGTCATCTCATTTTTTATCCCCTCCTCCAAACACTATGAAACAGACTGGATATAGCATATGGTGAGAGTTCAGGCCCTCTACATCTTGTTGTTTTTTTCCCCAAATGAACCAGAGAACATCGGGAGCTGGTAGCTCTAGGACTAAAAAGTTCAAGGAAACTGAGATCCAGGAGAGGTGAGATTAAACAATATTTGCCATGAAAAAGATCCGAGGAATCTATTGGACTGTACAAGTTAATAGCAAGACATGACCATCAAAAAAGAAAAAAACAAAGAACAAAAACCTAGTAAGATCTTAGACTACATTCATGGAGGCCTAGAACCCAGATTTTGAGAGATAATGGCCTCACTATATATCTCTTGAATCTGGAATGTGATGCTAAGCCAGGCACCACATCTTTTTTTTTTTGAAGGAAAATGGACTTTATTCTGTAGTTTATTAGACTGGTAATAAATGAAACATAAAATCTTTGGGTGCAAAGGAATTCTGTCCTGTTTTTTTAAAAAAATTATTTTTTAGTTTTAAATATTCACTTCCATAAGTTTTCAGTTTTCTCCCCCTCCTTTCTTTCTCCCTCCCCAAGATGACATGCAGTATGATATGACTCTACAATACATTTCTATTAAATACATTTTCATATTAGTCATGTTGCTTAGAAAAATTACAATGAATGGGAGAGAACATGAGAAAGAAAAAATAAAACAAAACAAAAAAAAGAAAGGAAAATAGTCTGCTTCACTCTGCATTCTGACCCTAAATCATCCCTAGATGTGTATGGCATTTACCATCATGAGTCCTTTGGAATTGTTTTAGGTCCTTGCATTTCTGAGAAGGGCTAAGTCTATCAAGTCTATAAAATCAGTCCTCATAGACTGTGGCTATTACTGTGTTTAATATTCTCCTGGTTCTGTGCCCCTCACTCAGCATCAGTTCATATAAGTCTTTCCAGGATTTTCTGAAGTCTTCCTGTTCATCATTTCTTATAGCAAAATAGTATTCCATTACATTCATACACCACAACTTGTTTATCATTCCCCAATTGATGGGCATCCCCTCGATTTCCAGTTCTTGGTCAAAAGAGTTGCCATAAATGTTTTTGTACATGTGGGTCCTTTCCCCATTTTTATGATCTTTTGAAGATACAACGCTAGAAGCAGTATTGCTGGGTCAAAGGGTATGCACATTTTTATAGTCTTGGGGCAAAGTTCCAAATTGCTCTCCAGAATGGTTGGATCAGCTCACAGCTCCACCAACAATGAATCAGAGTTCCAACTTTACCACATCTTCTCCAACATTTATCATCTTCCTGTTTTGTCATGTTAGCCAGTTTGATAGGTGTAATGTGACACCTTAGAGTTAGACACCACATCTTAAGAAAGACATTGTGAAGCTGGAGGGCATCCAGAGGAGAGCTATTGGAATGGCGAAGGAACTGGCAGGCTTGCCAAATGAGGATTTGTTGGAAGAATTGGGCATCTTTTCTCTTAGAAGAGATTTTAAAGGTAGCTAGAAACTACCTTCAAGAGAGCTGTGATGGAAAGGAAGTATTCAACTTGTTTTGATTAGCCCTAGACTGCAGAATCTAGGAGTACTGGGGAGTACTGATGCATGGAAAAGAAAAGTTCTATCACTTCAAACTGTCTGAAAGTTAGAAAGAACTGACTCAGGAGGAAATGGACTCTCCATCACTGGAGGTCTTTAAGTGGAGGCTGAATGAGTACTCACCAGGGATAATGTGGAATGGAATCCTGTCTGGATACCCTTTAGACTAATCAACTGTGAGACTGATTCTCTGGTCTAAGGCTGTCTGAATATCACAGGGGTTTTTTAACGGAAACCAATGTCTTATTCAATGGATTCTTGCTCTTCAAGAGGGTTTTTTTGCCCCCCAGGAGGGCTTTCTGGCATTTCCCTCTGACAGTTCAACAGATGTTTAATCAGAAACTTAGAACCTGCTTAAGTGACAATATTCACGTTAACCTTTAGAAGAACTATAATTTTAAATAAACCCCCTGCTAGCAAATTCTTGAGGAATTCTCCAGAAACTCAACTGGTCTTTGAAGGAACAAAGATATGTTTTAGGCTCTGTTATAAAATCACTTCTACAAACTTCACAGATGCATATGTCCATGTCAGGAAAAAGACTTGAACAGAAACCATTTCCAACACGTCCATCCTCAATTTCTCCCCCTTCTTGCATCCATCAACCAATTGACAAGCTCAACTCTGAACTGGCAGCCTGCTCTAGTCAATCTTCTCATCTTCAAAAGTTCCCTTATTTCCTCCTCCGTATGGGCAACACACTCCTTGTGAAGATCCCAAACCCTCAATACCTTACTAGATTGCTTCCTGAGTGTCTGAGGCAAAAAGACAAGCATCCTCCTGGAGGGTACCCTCTGATGAAAAGGCCCTCTACACCTAGCCAGGGCTGCTCCTTGGCAGTCAGACCAATAGGTTACTACTGAGTCCATTTTCAAAGTTCTGCCCAGAGGACCTTCCACAGCTTGAACTCAGCTGCTGCAGCCTTTGAGGCACAGGTCACTTGTCTCCAGGGGCTATTAATGAAGGCTGAATCTCCAAACTGCCAATGAGTTTGTCTTGGGGAGGGGGGCAGTGTATGGATGTGGGTGTGGGTGGATATATTAGTGGAGGGATTTATTTTTGAAATGGATACAAAGTCTTTGGGAGCCAAGTACAGTGAATGACTTGCCTAGGGTTACATTGGCAACATGTGTGAGAAACAGGACCTGAACAGAGATCTTCCTGACTATAAGACCAATTTTCTTTCCATATGCTGACTCCTTAACACTTAGCTAGAAAAACATAATTAGGTAAAATAGGAACTATCAGATGATGGCCTAGGCTTAAGAGATGATTGTTAAATTTTTAGTGTGAGCATTTATATGTTAAAAATCAGTAAATACTATAAATCATGCATTAACCTATTGTTTTGTTGATTATTTAGACTTCAGAAAGTAATGAATAAAATGTTAATTATTCAGATTGAATTTTAAAGTGTGTCATGTACACATATTTTCCTCCAAAAAGTCAGATGTTAAATATATAGCAGCCCATCCCTGAATGCCCTCTGCTCTTGCCCTCCCTCTCAAACTCTGGTTCTGTTCCCAGAAGCCTCACATTAGCACCCACGGGCTCTTTCTCCCCCTCAAAGTGAAGTGTCCTGCCCCACCCTACCTTTTCACCCTCCACCAGAAAAAGCAACTGACAGTATGTTTCATTCCTCTTGCCCCAGATGAAGTTGATGGTAATTTCTCTGAGCATAGTAATTCCCAGTTAATTCCTCATAAAGAGGCTCTGACTGATGCCACAGAATAGAGGCTTCCAAGAATGATTAAAATAAGCATTAATTAAGTGCTTACTGTACACTAGGCACTGTGCTAAATGATTTATAAATATCTCATTTGATCCTGGGAGGCAGATACTATTACTCTCCCCATTTTGCTATTAAGGAAATTGAGACAGAGAGCACGACTGCTCTATCCATCTCACCAAGCTGCCTTAGATTGAATGATAGACATACATAAAGAAAGACAGACGGACAGGCAGACAGAGAGATAGACAGGTATAGATAAATAGACAAACAATTTATTAAGTATATATGCCAAGCGCTGTGTTAAGCATTGGGGGTATAATATGAACAAGCAGTCAAGTCCTTGCCTTCAAGAAGCTTATACTCAAAATGGCACGCAGATGGAGCATTGGAGGGTTTAAATCCTGCCTTAGCTTCTAAGGGTGATATTGAATAAGTCCTTTAACTTTTCTGAGACTCAGTTTCCCCATCTGTAAAATAGGGATAATATTAGCACTTAATCTCTCAGGGTTGTTCCGAGGATTCAATGAGTTAACACATATAAATCTCTTTGCAAATTGTAATTTATTATATAAATACTAACTAGTATTAACCTTGCAGGAGAAAATGTATAAAAGAGCACTAGATGGGAGGGGGATGTTCTATAGCATGGTGAGGGAATAGCTAACTTGGAAATGCCTTGTTCCAGTCCCTGGCAAGATAGGGATACCTACTGTCATTCCCATTTTATAGATAGCAAATAATGAGACTTAATTAACTTAGCCTGAGACATACAACTATGTATGTAAATAGGAGACTTGGGATTTGAACCTGACTGGTAGTTCTCTCATTATACCACACTCCCTCTAAGAATACATGCATTTCTTCTAAGCACTTGGCTCTCTGAAGCCAGGTGTCTTTAAGCTTGGGCAGACAGCAGGAAACCATACCTCCAGGCAAATGGGTTTTGATGCAGTCTCCATGGGGGTAGAGCCTTCCCCCTCCTCCGCCCCAACCCCAACATACACTTTATTTAATTTTTGAGCAAGGGAGCAGGCAGCCGAAATGAATCTGGTGGGGAGGGGGTCAGAGATAGATGGGGCCAGAGCACTCAGGCTGCACTCACCATCCAGCAGCAACTATGACACTGGCCAATTTTAGCTGTAGAAAATAAATGAAGCTGCAGATCGGCCTTTAATCCGAAAGATAATCGTTTTATACAGCCTGAGTGGCAGTTCATGCCTTCTGCTGCCCCGGCTTGATAACTCAGCATGCTGTATTGCAGCTAGCACTCCCCTGCAGGGGTCATTAATATTAATCCCACCTTCCAAGGAAGACCTTCCAGCCCTCAAGTCTGGAAGAAATCAAACTGGCCCAAGAAGAAATCAGGTTGAGGGGAGCAGTGCATCTGAAATGTACTTCAAAGGAAAATGCACTAGGAAGAACACTAGACATTAAGGGGGGACATACAGTGAAAGACCCTTAGAGAATCTGGATTCAAATCCTGATTTTGATGATGATAACCAGGATGGGGCAAACCACCGACCTTTTCTGAGTTTCAGGTTCCTCATCAGTAAAATGAAGGAGATGGCCAAAGCCAAAGTTTCAATGAGATTCCTTCCAACACTAGATGTATGAGTCATTCCCCAAAAAACAAATGATCAAAAGATATAACCAACGGCTTTCCAAAGAAGAAAGGAGAGCCCTCAATAGCAACCTTAAAAGTCAAAATCACTCATGACAAAAAAAAAAAACAAAACTGAGAGTCAGTGGAAAGAGCATTGGAATTGGAGTCACAGAGGTCTGAGAACCATGTTTCAAATCCTGGCCGTGCCTCTTACTACCTGTGTGACCATGAGATATAAATCACTTAACCTCTCTGTGCTTTGGTTCCTTATCTGTAAAATGAGGGAGTTGGACCAGATGACCTCTAAGCTCTCTTCAAGCTCTAAATCCGTGATCCCATGAAATTAAAACAACCCCTAGGTATCACCTCACACTCATCAAGGGAGTGAGGATGCTAAAAGATGGGAAAATGCATTGTTGGAGGGGTTGGGGAAAGACAGGTATAATAATTCACTGCTGATGAAGCCTATGAATTGGTTCCAAATTCTGGAAAAACTATTTGGAATTATTCAAGGAAAGGTATCAAATTTTACATACCCTGTGACCCAGAAATTCCACTCCTGTCATTATATCTTGAGAATTATTGACAGCAGGAAAAGACAGATGTACAAAAAATGTTCATAGCAGCATTATCTGATAACAAAAAAAAACTGGAAACAAAATATGTGATCCGTGATTGGGGAATGACAGTGAATTATGGTGGCTGTTGTATTTGTTCAGTCATTTTCAGTCATGTCCGACTCTTCGTGACCCCATTTGCAGTTTTCTTGGCAAAGATATTGGAGTGGTTTGCATTTCCTTCTTCAGCTCATTTTACAGACGAGAAAGAGAGGCAAACAGGGTTAAGTGACTTGCCCAGGGTCACACAGCTAGTAAATATCTGAATCCAGATTTGAACTCAGGAAGATGAATCTTCCTGACTTCAGGTTCAACACTGAATTATGGAATGTGAATGCAGAGGAAAATTATTGCCTGAAAGCAATGACAACAAAGAATTCAGAAAAAACTGAGAAGGCACACATGAAGTGATGCCCAAGAAAAAAAAGGATATATATATGGCTGAAAAAAATATGAATCAAGTCAGTAACTGACAAAACTCTGGTCCAATTCCACAATGAATAATAGTAACACAAACCTTCTTGTTTATAAATGATACCCAAACTCGTTTTGGAAGAAGAGAAGGAAGAGCAGAGAGAAGGAAGAGGAGGGGATGGAGGAGGAGAGGAAAGAAGGCAATCAAATAAATGTTGTAATAAGTTTTCTTCAAGCGTTTGTTGGGAAATATCTGTTGTTTCAAAACAAAATGAGGGGAGGGAGGTATAGAAAATTTTAAACTTATGAAAGTGAATGTTGAAAATTAAAAATAAATAAATGTTTAATGTATACATTTTTTTTTCAAATCATTCTTCAAGAAAACCCTAGATTCAAAATTAGGAGAAATGGGATTTGAATTCTAACTCTGATGCTTACTTGCAAATGAAAAGGACATGATATATGCTTTTTGATCTGTGAATTGTAAGTTGTTTTGTGCTGCACCTGGAGTCAGGAAGATTTGTTTTTCTGAGTTCAAATCTGGCCTCAGATACTTTCTAGCTGTGTAATCCTGGGCAAGTCATTTAACCCTGTTTGCCTCAGTCTCATCTTCTGTAAGATGAGCTGGAGAAGGAAATGGCAAACCACTCCAGGATCTCTACCAAGAAAACCCCAAATGGGTCATGAAGACTCAGACATTACTGAAACAAATGAAACAAGCTTTTTGAGGACACTTTATTTTTATCTTTGCATACCCAACTACAGTGACTTATTGATGGTCGGCTATTAATAATTGAGTTAAATCACTTCTTCCCGGGGGTACAATGATTACTACAGTTCTCAGGTCTATGTTTTCCCACTGCCTCTCTGAAACTGGGGGAAATTCACTCATCCTTCTTTGGGTGCCCTTGTTCATTCTTGGGCACTCAATGCAGCCTCTGAGGATGAGGTGCAACACAGTATGAATCAGTTCTCTACTGCTTGTTCTAACTTTGGCCTAACAATTAACATTGAGACCACAGAGGTTCTCTAACAGTCAGTACCACACTCTCCATATGTGGACCTGTCAATTACAGCAAATGGAAAAATATTGAATGCTGTGGATAAGTTCACTTACCCTGGGAGTATATTCTCAAACACATGAATGATGAGGTTGACACATGCATTACCAGAGCTAGCCCAGTGTTTGGGAAGCTCCAAAGTAAAGTGCGGGAGAGAAGAGGTATTAGACTGACTATCAGACTAAAGGTCTACAGCTGGCTTCATTGTTGAATGCCCATGAAACCTGGACAGTAAAGCAGCACCATGCCAGGAAACCAAATTGCTTCCATTTGAATTGTCCTATGACGATTCTGAATATCATCTGGCAGGGTAAGATACCAGACACTCTGGTCCTTTCTTGAATTTTCTCAGCCAAACATAGAATTCTCCCACATTCTGGCTGAACATATCCACTTTTATGCTCATGGTTCAGTAGACTTTGGGTAGTAGCAACTGCCTTCTTCTATCTTGGGCTGATTGGTTGTATTCAGTATGGCACTCCTTGGCTAACTGACGTCTCAGTCATCTTCTTAACAGCAGACTGGCCTTAGGGAGGAAAGTTTGAGTTATCCAGTGTCAAACATCCTTCTTGTGACTTGAATCACTTCTTTTTACATTTTTTTTTACTATTATGAATTTATGAGGCAACATATTGTAATAGAGATCCAGCTTCAGAGACAGGAAGATCTTTTTTTCAAGTTCCACTTCTGATACATATCGATGATTTGACCCTAATAAAGCTCATTAACCTCTCAGTGCTCTAGGCGAGTGTCTGACACTCCAAGTTACAGGGAAGATGCCGATTCTCTTTTGGAAAAGTCCCATGTGAATGTTCTCAAAACGAATGAAATTACGGTTGTATATTTTGAACTGAACAGACATCAACAACCATACACAATTCAACATAAACACATACAGAAGGAATGTATATAAAATCATGAATGTCGGTTATATATTGTTTGTTTTTTTCTAAAATGTGTATTAAAATCTCTGTTAAATTTGATACACTAACAAAATTGCTACTTTTGCCTCCCTTTCTAAATTTCTTTATGTTCTAAATTACCTCTTGTAGAACTAACTTTTTCCTGGAGCTGTTCTTGGCCTCTGTGATGTAAGGACAATCAGAGGAGAGAGGATTGAGATCATGATACAATTTTTTGCAACTCCTAATAGAGCATCCTCTGGTGGAAGGCTCTTAGCTGGGCTTTCTTCTATTAGGGACTCAGCTCTGTTGTGTTTTACCCCTTGCTTGAGTATCACTGTGGAATTGGACTCAAGGTGCCTATGGGGTCAACTTCCACCTTATTCATCCCTAGCCATTAATGAACAATGAACTCACACTTGGCTAGCCTGCTACCCATTGTTGGCTGGCAGCATCTAACTTAGTGCTTGTCAGAATAGGCTAGCAGTGTTTGTTGAAGTCTATACACAAAGTCTTAGAACTTGTCAGTAAGGACCTATTTCGAAGCCAAAACCTCTCTCTATAGAGGGTTTAGTGAGTCCTCTTAAATGCAGTAGGTCACTATTTTTATGATATAACATTGCTCCCAAGCCCCCTGTGCTGGTGTGCATGAGTAGCATGAGTCCCCCATGTTGTAGAGAGACCCTTGCATCTCTCCTGGCACAAAAATTACCTTTTGTATAAAACCTTTCCTAATCCCCTCAATTGTTAGTGCCCTCCCTGCTAGGTACATCGTATTTAATTATTTGGTCTGTATTTGGATTTATTCACTCACTTTACATTCAAGCTGTAAATATTTTCCCTATTTGAATAAGGATTATTTAATATTTTATACTTTTGTCCTTAGTGCCTAAGATAGCCCCTGGAACATAATAGGCATTTAATAAATACTTGTTGATTGATGGACTAATTGATTTGTTGAGTGAATAAACATGTAAATGATTAAATGACTAGATGAATGAATAAATGAATGAATGAGAGCTTGAAGTGCCGAGGAGCTTTTAATGAAAAAGCCATAGATAGCTTTGTTCCCTTCTGGGTCAGGAAATAGTGAGTGCTTCAAATCCTGGGAATTGCATGGGGCTACAGGATTGGGGAGATGGAAGGTTGAGGTCAAGGACCAACCTTATACCTACTAATGCCCCATCATATGGAACTATTGCATTATGGCTTACATGTCCCATAACAAGAGCAGAAATGAACAACAGATGTTCCAGCTGATATGAAGGAATGAGTTGATCTGGGAGCCAGAAGACCTTGTTTATTGATTCCACTCTGCCACATACTAGTTGTGTGACCTTAGGCAAATGATTTCCTTTCACTGAGGTTCATTTTGCCATTTATAAAATGGAGGTACTTGCATTGCCTACATCACAGAACTGTTATGAAGAAAACATTTTGTATATGTGAATACATTCCAGAAATGGGAGCTCTTATTATTGAGAAACATTGTCTGAGTGCTGCCACCTTGGAGGATAAAGAGATGAAGCTCAGTCTCAACCTTCTCAGAGCTCAAAATTCAGTTAGAGATCCAAGTGTGCACACATGGAAAGAGATTAGAATAGGAGGCCGGATGAATGGTACAGACATCAAAGGTTCTAGGAGCCAAGAATAGAACTGAGTGATCAGGGACAGCTTCCTGGAGGAGGTAGGCTATGAGATTAACTTTGAAAAAAACTGGTCATGAGAGATGACAAAGTGTACTTGATTCCAGAGAGTACCACTGGCAGGTACAAAGAGTGTGTCCTGAGCTCAGGCCCTTGAACAATTGGTATTAGTGGAAAAGAAGGGACAGACTAGAGCAATCAGAGAGGAAGAAATGTCAGCCATCGTAATTGATTGGATTTTATGAGAAAAGAGCATTCAAAGATGATGCGAAGGTTAACAGCATAGATGCCATTAACATAAATAGGAGAACATGGGCCTATTAGTGTTATTAATGTAGCCCTGATGAAACAGTGCCCCTCCTCTGGAACTGCCTCACAAAATCTCTCCAGCTCATGCCTCTAGTCAGAGAGGCTCTAGATACTTGAGTACACTTGTTCAGTCACGTCTGACTCTCTGTGACCCCATTTGGGGTTTTCTTGGCAAAGATACTGTAGTAGTTTGCCATTTCCTTCTCCAGCTCATTTTACAGGTGAGGAAACTGAGGCAAACAGGGTTAAGTAACTTGCCCAGGGTCACACAGCTAGTAAGTATCAGACGTTGGATTTGAACTCAGCTTTCTGAGTTCTTTCTGACTCCATACTGGACACTATTCATTGAGCCACCTAGCTGCCAAATACTTCAGAATCTGTCTTATCTTGCTATATTCCAAAGGGCTCTCAAGTTGCCTGGACAATCAGTCAGACTGACTAAACATTAAATATAGAAAAGGTATAATTTATAAAAGAAAAGAAAAAGTAGAGAAAGGATGACTATCTGATTCCACAGACAGTCAAGAAAAATTTCCCCTCCTTTTCTGGAGGGATCAAGTAATCCTTTAGTGGATCCCACCTTCTCCAAGGATGCCAAGGCAGCTAGGAGGCATAGTGGTTAGAACACTGGATCTGGAACTGAAAAGAACTGAGTTCAAATCCTGCCTCAGACACTTTCTAGCTATGTGACTCTGAGTCACTTAAACCTCTGTCTGCCTCAGTTTCCTCAATTGTAAAATGGAGATAATAACATCTACCTCCCAGGATAGTTGTGAGCATGAAATTAAATGTTTATAAAACACTTGGCACAGTATGCAGCACATAGTAGGTACCTAATAAATATTTGTTTCTTTCCTTTTATATAATCCATATAACTCATGGTACCAGTAAAGGACAGGGTCCAAATCTTGCTCCTCCATATTTGTGTTTCATTTCTCCTTGGGACACATGATTCCTCTCTCCTCTTTGATTCTTTGGCTACGCATTCTTCCCCCAAATTCCATCTCACTAAGGGCCATGTGAATGCAGTGCCCTTCTGCATAGACCTCTATGCAGGCTTCAAATATGTGTCAAAGGCTTCGAGTCCCCATTTTCCCATCTAGTGACAGCTCTAGTCTTTCTTTTAGTCAGCTGATATCACTCTTTGTATGTATTTTTCCTCTCCAGATCACACTTATACAGTGAGCTCTTTGCACATGAGAAATCAACCCCTTTGAGCACATGTGGGACTCCATGAATAACAATTCACATTTCTAAAGTGCTCTAAGGTTTATAAAATATGTTTCTTACAATGCCTCCATTCTATAATAATAAAACAATATATACATATATGTAATATATTACATGTAACATATATACTATAAAATAGTGCAAAATTAATGTTCTCTAATAGTGTAACTATTATCTCCATTTTACAAATGAAGAAACTGAGGCATCAGAGTTACACAACTGATGAGTGCCTGAGATAGGACTGAGACCCAGGTCTCCTGACTCCAGGTCCACCATACCATGCTGAATCTTGAACTTCAAGGAAACTTAGATATCACCTTGTCTTACTCCTTCACTTTACAGCTCGTAAGTTCAGCCTGGCCAAGTCATTTGGCTAAGGCTATGAAAGGAGTTAATGACCATTCAGAACTAGACCTTCTGCCCAAAGTCCAGGGCACATTTCATTATTACACCACCCTCAGGAAGATGTCCTGAGTGTGTGTAGTGATGGGACTGTGGAGTTCAGTGGAGACTGAGTCTCCATAGAGACACAGAGAATGGCAGACTGAGACAGAGACCTGGAATACATCACCTGGTTAGAGGATCATAGATTTAGAGCATATTTGGGGGTCTTTAGAGATAATGTGATCCAACTTTCATATTTTACAGATCAGAAAACTGAGGCCCAATGAGATTAAAGGACTTGCCCAGGATCAGAAAATAAATAGCAAAGCCAGGGATTGAACCCAGGTTCTCTGACTGCAAAGCCAGTGCTTTCTCCTCCTCTCTTCTTGACCCTGACTGTGTGACCTTAGAAAAACCACTTTCCTTTTTCCAACCCTCAATTTCTTTATCTATAAAATTGGGCTGATAATATTACTTGAATTTACCATGTTAGGAAAGTGCTTTAGAAACTGGAAAGCATCACCCAGGGGACAGCTAAGTGGTGCAGTGGACAGAGCACCAGTGTAGTAGTCAGGAGGACCTGAGTTCAAATCTCAGCTCAGACATTTGACACTAGCTGTGTGACCTTGGGTAAGTCACTTAACCCCAATAACCTCATTCTGGGTCGTCTCCAGTCATCCTGATGAAATATCTGGTCACTGGATTCAGATGGTTTGGGAGGAGAAGTGAGGCTGGTGATCTGCACAGCCCTCACTCACTCACAACAAAGTCAAGTGCAAGTCATGCCATCATTTCTCTTGGTCTTCTTCAGCAACGAAGGACGAACACACACACAGATGCAAAGGGATTTCGTTTGTATTTGTAAACCAGAATCTGGCTTCTAGAAATGTAAACTGATGTTATTAGCATGAACTATTCTTTGTCAGAGAAGTGCAGTGGAGTCAGGAAGAAACCTGAGTCTGAGTTGCTCTTTTGGCACATAATAAGAAAGACCTGGGTTCAAGTCTTGTTTCTGACACATACTGCCAGTGTAACCCTGGCCAAGTTGCTTAACCTCTCCATAGTCAGGGTAACTCTCCAAGACTGTACGTTGGTACAATTGGACTATTGGACTGTGCATTGATAGAGGAAGTTTCCTCCATCCTAAGTCCCTTACTCCAATGAAATCAGAGACCCAACCCCCCCCCAAAATTGTAATGTTAATTTGCATTTATCCAATGTTTCAAGATTTGCAAAGCACCTTTCATCCTCAAAGCAACCGTAGGAGATAGGTGCCATTATTCCACCCCCCTCCATTTTACAGATGAGGAAATTGAGGCAGATAGAAGTTAAATGACTTGTCCAGGGTTACACAGCTAATAAGTGTCTGAGGCAGGAAATGAACTCAGATATTCCTGACTCCGGGGCTAGCACGCTTTTCCCGGGGCTGCATGTATCTGAGATGGGATTTCAGACAGTGGATAGAGCAATAAACTGAGTTCAACTAATTGTTGATAGAGTTGTGAACTAACCCAACCATTTTGGAGAGCAATTGGAACTATGCCCAAAGGGCTATAAAAATGTACATAACCTTAGACCCTGCGATACCACAATTTCAAAGGGATCATAGAAATGGGAAAGAACCCCCATGCACAAAATATTACAGCAGCTCTTTTTGGGGTGGCCAATAACTGGAAGTCGAGGTGATGCCCACCCAATGGGGATGACTGAACAAGTTATGGTATATGATTGTAATGGAATATTATTGCGCTGTAAGAAATGAAGAGCAGGCGGACTTCAGAAAATCCTAGAAAGACTTATATGAACTGATGCTGAGTGAAATGAACAGAACCAGGAGAACATTGTAACAGTAATAGCAACATTGTAACACTATCAGCAACATTGTAACAGTAACAGCAATATTGTTCCACGATTGACTTTGATAGACTGGGCTCTTCTCAGCAAGGCAAGGTCCTAAGACAATTCCGAAAGCCTCCGAAAGTTGGAAAACTCCGTGACTGGAAGCAGACTGTTTGTTCTATTTATTTTTTTCCTTTTTTCTCGTGGTTCCTCCCATCAATTCTAATTCTTCTTTTACGTGACTGCTGTGAAAATATTTTTAAAGTGAATGTATAGCTAGAGCCCAAGTCAGATCCCACGCCGCCTTGGGGAGGCGTCAGAGAATTTGAAACTCAAAAGTTTGCGAAACCAAATGTTGTAAACTAAAGTAAAAAACTGATTTTCTCACCAGCCTCAGGCACTTATTAACTGTGTAACCTTAGACAAGCCGCTTAACCTCTGCCTCGGTTTCCTCCTCTGTAAAATGGAGGCACTATGACTCACAAGGTGGTTGTGAGCGTCGAATGAGATAACATTTCGGAAGCGCTTCGAAAACCTTCAAGCGCCCCAGGAGTGCCCGCTATGATGGTAACAGGGACGACATGATCCGCACGCGCTGACTCCCTGGCTCCAGGCGCCCCCTGGCGGCGGCCCTGGTTCACGCCCTCGCCTCCCGCCCTTCCCTCCTGCCCTCCTAGGCCGGCGTGCCTCCCATCCTCCCACCCCGCATGGGCCTGCGGGCGCGTCCCGGAGAGTTCTGGCCCTCGCGCCGCTCCGTCGCGGCGCCCTCTCGCGGGCCGAGGGCGAGGCGCGCCGTGAGCCCTGAGCGGGCTTCCGCTTCCGGTAGCGGCGCCGGGGCAGGTCGGGCCGGGGCCGGGGCTGGGCCGGCCGGGCGCCAGCATGGCGTTCTCCGCCTTCCAGAAGGTGGCCGTGGTGTCGGGCCTCGTGCTGTGCGTCTCGCTGCTGCTGCCCAAGGCCTTCCTGTCCCGCGGGAGGAGGCCGGAGCCGCCGCCCGCGCCCTCGGGTAAGAGGCCGCTCCGCGCCGCCGCGGGGGCTGGGGGCCCGGGCCCGGCTAGAGGGAGGGGGGAGGGCCGGGACGAGGCCTCCGTGCACCCCAGACCCCGAGAACGAGCATTTATTAAAGCCCTTTGGAGTTCGCTCACCAGCCCTTATTAAGCCCTGCCGAGTGCGGGGCGCTGGGCCAAGGGGGGGACACATACGAAGCCTGCCTTCGGGGAGCTTCCTGTCTAAGGGGGGAGGCCCCGGGAGGATCATCCAGGCACCGCCGAGCTCGAGGCCCTGGTGCCTGAACCCTAACAGCGGCTGAAGGGCCTTCGAGGTCGCCCCGCCCCCTTTGACAGGCGGGGAAACTGAGGCCGGTCTGGCTGGGAGGCTCCAGCCAGGGGCCGCCCGAGCTAGGACGCAAACCCGGGTCTCTTTCCTTTTTTCAGGACACCACAGCCGCATGTGCTTAAAGAGCCACTGAGGGGACCCCAGCATGGCCTCTGCCTTAATGCCCTTCCCACACCCCTTCCTCAGCCCCCTGCAGATGTTGGCTGCTTGCTGCCCTTCCAGCTCTTGTGCATGGGCGTATGCGTGAAATATGTGTCTGTGTAAATATGTAAATATTTTATATGTATACGTGTACGTGTATGTGTGTGTATATATGGTCTCCTTTAAACATCTGTTTCTCCTACTTTGTGTGAAAACATCCAGTTGCATCTACACTCCCAACCCCAGTCTGAGTGGCTCTTATACCTGAGCATTTCTAGGGCTTTGATGCTTTGTCTCATGTTCCCACAGTCTCTTTATGTGAAATAAAGTTGACTTGAATCAGCGTTGTTTGCCCTTTTTTTGGTTATATCAGCCTTAACACCACCCTCTCACTGCCTCAGTCATTTTTAAGCTACATTTTTTTTTTGCCTGTGCCTCAATTTGAAGGTTCTAATAATCATTTTGAAATGCAGCTGTGCAAAGTAGGCTTTAATTTGTCTTATTTGACAAATGCCTTTCTGCTAATCCTTTATCCTTGGTACATTGTGGGTTACATTTAATAATTCTCATTGATGGAGCATACAGGGATTATTTCAAATGAATCATTCTGAAAGCATATGTGATGGGGGGAGGGACCGGATTAAAATCTTTTCTTTATCAAGAAGATGGCAGGTTTATTCTGCGTGGCCCAGAGGGCTGGACTAGGTGGATAGTATAAGGAAGCAGATTTTGCCCCAAATATAAAGAAAAACAACATTTGGAACTGTCTGACAATGGAACAGGTGTTGAGGTGTCACCCTCCCTCAAGTATTGAATTCTCCGTTACTGGAGGTTCTTAGGAAAAAATCAGGTGATTACTTGCCAGGGATGTTGAATATTTGGCTGTTAAAATGATCAAGTCTTTGAAGGTGGACAGAACTGGGAGAATCTTTTAGTTCTTAAAACTTATTATGTTAAAACTTGTTATGATTACAGTGGCTAGTCTTATACATTTGAGCAACATAATTAGGCATGAATAGCTATTTCAGGCTAGAGTAGATAGGAAATATCCATGTGTTTCTATGGTAATATAATAATGTAAATTGTTCAGAAATTTATACTCTTAAAAATGTAGTGAAAAGACATTTTTAAAAAATCTTTGAGTTTTTTTCTTCTTAGTACAAACCCCAACAGTTTTTTGAGGGCTTAGATGCTTGTTGTTTGCTTTGAAAACCAGTCAGTTCAAAGATGGTGAGCCAAAGCTGTGAAGTTTCATCCTGGACCATTTTTTTACCTTCCTTTTTTTTTTTTTTCCAAGTCAGTTGTTTGAATTTCCATTGGGTTGAGTTCACTTCACTTGAACAAACACTGTTGAACACCCAGTGAATGTGGGGGCACTGCACTGAGTGCCAGAGGGAATATAAAGTGTAGATTAGACATGGTTCTTGCCTTCACAGAGCTCAGGAGCTATTTTTTAGAATTCTGAAACCATTGATAGCAGGATGAATTTTCCTTTTGTAATTTATTGGCTACCAAAGTGTTGTAATCTAGGCAAAAACCCATCTTGAATGATAGATGGCCAGCAGCTGAAATTGGTTAAATTAAATCCTGCCCCTGATAAACTCACACTGTAAAGAGACATTTCAGGGAAATACAATCAATAGGGACTATAATTGCAGAGCTTTGCAGACTTCTCCACAAATACGTCTTGTCAAGTGATTTAACAGAGTCTCTGAGCTGGAAGAGACTTTAGAAACCATGTAGTTCAGCCTCCTATCAAGGGAAGGAATTCTTCACACAACATTTATAATAAAAGGAGAAGGATGGAATATAGTAGAGATTGTACAAGTTACCAAGCTGGACACACCTCTTGATTGAAGGCCCGGTCCTTGATAGCTCTAGAAAAAGACTCAAGAAAGTTGATTGATACTATATGGTTTTTTACAAAGTCCCTCATATTTAGGGTTTTTGAAATTATTCTAAAAGAATGATTTAAATGACTCATTTCCCCATTAGGATTTAGTAGAATAAAGTCAGAGTTTCTTCTATAAGAGTTTGATAACCCATTGGTGGGAATAAATTAAGCAGTTCAGGAATCTCAAATTTAAGTAGTTGAGATGTTAGAGTATATTTTCCACAGACCTAAACTTGGGCAGTTTTTTAGGAGTTTATGAATGCCTCTGCTCGGTCTCAAAAGTAGGTTTAATGGTTCAGGTCTATAAGCATCAAGGACTTATAAAACCTTATACAGCACGGTTTCACAATGTCTTCTATCCCGTATCTCATTGATCACTGCAGGCTGCCTATCCATTTTGAGGTAGTGCAATTCTATACCCACTCAAGGGAGGGTGACTTGCCCAAAAGCCTGTAAAATGGTAAATGGCACTAGGAGTTGTAACTCTGAAACCTAGTACTCTTCTCATTCTAGTATTTTGCCTTAATAAAGAGTTGCCAGCCTGTGACTAGTGAAGGCTACATCTCCATTTAACTGTGACATTTTCCCAGCCTCAAACCTTGGACCTTTCTCTTTTCATGATCTGTATTCTCTCCCACTTCCACTATCCCTTTTTGTCATGTTTTCATTAAGAACTAACTGATCTTCCTGCATCATGTTTCTCCTCTTACCTTCATGTATTCTCATCCTCAGCAGCAGGCAAAATCACCTTCCTGATATAGAGCACTGGTCATGTTACTTTCCTACCCTAAAACCTGGGCTTAACCTTCGTCCTAAGGTCTATGGTTTCACCTACCTTTCAAGTCAATAAGTTATTTATTAAGTACTTCCTAAGTGCCAGGCACAGTGTGCTAAGCACTGGGAAAGTCCCTGCTTTCTAGGAACTCACAGTCTAAAGGAGGAGAAAACGTGCAAACAGCAGTGTGTGAACAAGATAGAACCAATTGGAGACAACCTCAGGGAGAAGTCCCCAGCATAAAGGAAAGTGGAGAAGGCTTCTTGCCGAAGAGATTTTAGCTGAGGCTTGAAGGAAGCCTGGGAAGCTGGTCCCCTTCAAGCGTTTTACAGCCAATCTAGACCACCTCTTCATCTCTTTTGTTTGTTGCCTGTCTCTTCCCCAATCCCACCCCTCCCAGTGAATGCACTTCCTCCTTATTTCTACCATTCAGACACCTTTCAAAGTCCAGTTAGTTACCACCTCCAGGAAGCGATCCCTGATTCCTCGGCTGAAAGGGTTCTCTCCTGTCTCAGATTTTCTTGGGGTCCTTTGGGTTACTCCTTTGCCTCTTATGTTCTATTTTGTATTATATTTATCTAGCTTAATACAGTGTCTGGCAGATAGTAGGGACTTAGAAAATGTTTGTTGACTGACTGGCTTATCTTTGTACATTATACCTTCCTCCCCACCCCTAAGACACTTATTATTCTTAGAAATAGAGACCATGCCATTTTTTTAAAATCACACTATTTTCAAAATACCTAATACATTGCTGTGCATATTCACTTCAACGAATAGCATAGAATACTATGTGCAGGCAGTTCAGGATTTATAAAACACTAAGGCAGTGCATTTTAAGCCTTCTACTGGACTGGGTCGACAAAGGCAGAACAGTCCTTGCCTTCAGGGAACTCAGTCTAACAGGGAAACAACAGGCACATGTGTAAGCTCAGCATTTATAAAACATACACAGCAGATGGGAGGGGAACTTGTGTGGGGAAAGTCCTAGCAGCCGGGAGGACCAGGAAAGCTCTCATGCAGAATTTAGCACTTGAGCCAAGTCTGGAAGGACCAAGAGGCAGAGGGGAGAAGATGCATTCCAGGCTCAGGGAACAAGTATGACAAAGGCACAGAGGCAGGGCCTGGGGTGTCCAGCGAAACCCAGCAGGAAGACCAAGAGGGTAGTATGCCATCTCATTTGATTGAAGACAAGAGAAAGTGAGGAATGTAGATAGCCTTTTCAAGGCCCTCTGGTGCTCTGACTGGGAACATACAGAAAGAAACAAAACAGCCCCCATCACTCAAGGAGCTCACATCCTGTCCAGCAGTTTTTTCAGTTTGTTAAATTGAATTACAAGGAAGTTGGTCGTTGAAGTCAATGTAGTCACTAAGGTGAAAGGGGAAAGGATCAGAGAAATGGCAGGAGGCACAGGTGGGGAGAGCTGTGCAGGAAGAAAGAAGTGGTCGAGTCCAGCACTCCTTCATGACTGTGGTCCAGTTTTGCTTCCAAAATTACCTACCTTTTCCAGGGAGAAGCTTGCTCCAGGAACATACCCATCAAACTTGCTTCAACTATGCCAATTAAAGTTATAAATACATGCAGTTCTTTATGGATTGATTTATCCTGAGAATGAAGTGTTACAGACTGCTTAATGTTGCTTTCAGAAAGCTCTCTGGTTAACATTGCTAGCCTTTTGTTAGCAGCAGAAACTGTGATTTTTTTTTTTTTTACCAATGAGAAAGTAGTGCTTTGCTTTCTAAAATCCATTAGGTGTATAGTGAGTCTCCAGTGATACACTAAGTGAAATTTTAATAATTAAATAAACCAAAATGTAGAAAAAGCTTTCAATAAACAATTAGGATTTAGTCAAATTCCACTTTATAGAATGCTTAAGTATACACACACGAACAGGCACACACATACACATGTTCTTCACAATTGGTAGAGGACAAGTAGTCTGAAGCATTGATTCTCATTGTTTTATTTTCTTCTCTTTTAGTTATTTTTATTTTAAGCCGATTTGAAAAAAACAAATGCAAAACAGGTATACATTTCCTGCAGCTAAAAACCAAAGACAGAAGAAAAGATCCTGAATGACCTGGGATGATATATTAAGTACCTAGCACAAAACCTTGCCCATCAAAGGTATTCACTAAACATTTGTTGAATATATGTGAAAAAGCTTCTAAGATGTCCTTACAACCATGTGAACTAAGCAACCTTGCAATGTTACCCTTTGGTTTTCTGATGGTGCTCCTTTTAATTTCCTTATTTCTGTCTCTGGCTCCACCACTCACTGGCTCCCATGTTCATAATACCCAAGAGAGAACTTTGAAGAGTTTAGTATAGAGTTTGAAGAGACCTAGGTTCAAATCCCTCCCAAGACCTTTGCCAGTTGTGTGACCATGGGCAAGTCACCTGGCAGAGCCTCAGCTTTCTCACCTGTAAAATGAAGATAACATTATTTGTAATATGTGTGTCCAGGTGTTTGTGAAGAAAGTGTTTATAAACTTGGAGGTGCTGTATAAATGTTAGCTATTGCCATTATTTTGGACTCTCTCTGACTCTTTCCTCTTCCTTATCATTTGTCCTGTCCAAGCCGTGCCTATGTTAGATGAAACCTGGAAATTCAAGGGTATCTTAGAGAGGAATATTGGGAAAGAAAATTAAGACAAGTGACAATCACCTACCAAAAAAACCCCCCCAAAAACCTGGAAGAGAGAGTTGGTGAATGTTCTGGGAAAGGAATAAGTTACCAAGGCTCAAACTCTTCAGCATCCTCATCCCTGCTGCCAACCCAATAGATATGAATATGGATCTTCATTATTTCCTGCCTGTACTTTTGCAGGAGCCTCCAAACAGTGCTTCCCACCACACTTTCTGTCTTCCAGTGCAGTGTTCATACTGCTGGAGCCATAACCAGCAATTTTGGTGAAACATTCCCTCATAAC
>CM053772.1:238497765-238568077 GCA_028658325.1 Potorous gilbertii | reverse complement strand
GGCTACTGCCAAGAGGACTCCTACCAAGGGAGTAGCCCATCTCATGTGTACATGTCTTCCATTGTTTGGTTTGCTGAGGCATAAAGCCCTGGCCAACTTTGTCGAGTTACATTTCTTCATATTATTGCAGAGTGGTTTTTTCTTACCTGTGTCACATCAGTCCTCTACTCAAAGACTTCACAGTAGCTCTCCCTCCTGGCTCCCTAGTCAAAGTCAGACTCCTTTGCCTGTCATCCAGAGTTCTCTACAATCTGCTGTCAAACCACTTTTCCACCTTTAACACATATCACTCCCCTCCACACAGTTAGATGGAACTATACTCTGGTACCTGAAGATATATACCCATCTCTTTGCCTTTACTCACATTGTTCCCTAAGTCTCTCTTCACCTTTTTGCCTCTTATTCATCCTCTAAAGACATTCTCTCAGTAGCAGTTTGTTTTACATTATGTATATAATACTGCATATTATAATTATTTGCATTTATGTTTTATTGCCCTACTAGATTGTAGGGTTGTAAACACATTGACAAGGTCAGCCTCTAATTCCCCCTTTGCCTGCACAATACCTTTGCACGCAGTTGGTGTAATAGATATTTTTTTCCAACAAGTGAATGAGGAATCCATGATTTCATCAGTATGGTATCTCATATATTGTTGCTTATCACAGCCTTTCTGTACCTCATTCTGTGTGATTTCTCGTAATGTCATCTAATTAATAGTTCTTCATAGTTGGCCTAAATTTACTCTCTAAAAGCTGGGAATTTTAAGGAGTTTGCCTCCAGTGTCAGACCTTGAAAAGAGATTTAGGATAGATGCAAGTGTTGTAATAAATATAAAGTGCACTCTCAAAGTTCACCAGTAACCTCTTACTTGCCAAATTTAATAGCCCTTTCTGTCAGTGAAGATCTAAATTGGAAAACTTGGCCCATCCCTCTGCTAACACTTTAGTCTCCTACTCTTTATAGTATCTTAATGAGTGACCCATACCTGCTTTCTCTGCTTCCTCTCCACCTACCCCCTCCTCTGAGAACTGCCATTTGGCTCATGTACTTACCTCACCCTCCTTTTCATCAAATCTAATAAGGCATTTCCCAAATTATGCTATTTATCCTTTCCACTTCATCCAGTGATATTCTCCCCATCTGAACAGAAGAAATCAGCCATGAATATGTGTCCAATATTTCACCGTATTGCTGCTGAACCTTTTTTCTTTAAAAGGTTATGTGTTACTAGTTTTTTCTCCATGACTTTAAACAGTACTACTCTCCTCCTGGTCTCTGAGACATAATTTTGGAGGCATTTTTGTCTCTACCTGCAATCCAACAGCTGTATTGGTCCTCAGATCTGTCCCTTAAGGTTTCCAAGCCCCTCATCCCTTCACATCTGAATTCCTATAGTAGCCACCTAACTGATCTCCTTATCTTCATTCTTCCTCCCTGAAATAGATCATATATATTGCTGAGAGTAATATCTCATATTGTATATTGCTAAAAGCAGGCTTCCTCAAATATCACTTTCCTTGCGTCACTCCCCTCTCAGAAGCCTTCTGTGATTCATGGAATGATAGGATTTTAGAGCTGACAGGGATATTGAGATCAACCAGCCTAGAAGAGGGAACTGAAATATACAGAGGGAAATGACTTGTCCAGGATCACACCGCTCTTTATGGCAAAACTGGGTCTAGACTGTAGTGAGGAAACAAAGTGGCTCCATTGCCCCCTCTCACTTAGACTAACAGTTGGCCTGATCTGGCTCTTCTCTTCTTCCACTAATGGCTCCTGATTCCCAGTCTAGGGCTCTTTCTGCTACACCGGGGTCAGTATAAAAGCGCATCAGCATAGCCATATGAAATAGCACTTTTATAGCAGGATGAGAAGAAAAAATATAAGCCATAAGCAAGGACTGGTGTCATCAGAGAAATTAAGCATGGTCCAGTACCTTGCACAGTGTCTTCCTAAGTGTTGAATTGAGTACATACAGAACTTACACATTGCTTTGTACTTTTACATAAAAGTTTTACATATGTATATCTGGTCTCCTAGCAGCATTGTGAGCTTCTGGAGAACAAGAATTTTATTCTGTGGCCCCTGATTGTCCAGCATAGTTTGGTGAACATGGAGAATTTATAATAAATATTGAATGAATTGTTCAATGAAGGCTAGAAAAAGAATGAACCCTGTTCATTCAGTAATTGTTAATAAAAGCTTCCTGAGTGTTTTCAGTAAGTAAATAGGTGTCATGCATGTAAGGCTAGAAAAAGAATGAACCCTGTTCATTCAGTAATTGTTAATAAAAGCTTCCTGAGTGTTTTCAGTAAGTAAATAGGTGTCATGCATGTATTCTTCTACACCTGGAAATGGAAGTGGGTCAGTCATGTAATGAGCAAGGAATAAATGATGGAGAAGAGCCTGAGTGTTGAACTAGTATTCATGAAATGTAAAAAAAATCCTAGAGAAAGGCCTCCATCTACCCTAGGTGCAGGGAGCCAGACAAAATATAAACATGCACACTCATCCTCTGGTTCCTGAGGCAAGCTTTTTTTCTTTTACTTGTGTTGTACATTCCCTCTTCAACCAGTCATCATTTGTGGTTTCAAGTCCCCTTCACTATCACATCTTAAACTGTGGCACCCAGAGCCTAACACAATACTCCATAGATGTACTGATGAGGACAAGCAGTAGAACTACCCTCTCCCTTGTTCTGAAGACTGTACTGGAATTAATGAAGCCCTCATTATACCATGTCTCATTGGAAGCTTTCAGTTAAGATTCCCAAGTTTAAACTAAAACTTCCAGGTCTTTTTCACATCCATGCCTCCCCTATTCTGTATTTGTCCGATAGAACTGTTTTTAACATAAGTGCGAACTCTACCCTTCCATCTCTTACGTTTTCTATTCATCTCACTTCACCAGCATTTATTAAACCCCTCCTGTTTGTGAGACACTTCTGCAGTACCTCAGTAAGGACAAAATGAAAAACCATCCTTACCCTCAAGTAACTTACATATTCATATAAGATTTGACACATCATTCAACGTATCAAGATCTTTTTAATTCAGTCTCATTCATTGTATCAAGCATCTCTCACAACTTTGTATCATCCCAAGTTTTAATACATATGTCATCTACATCTTGGTCTAAATTACTGGTAAAAGTGTTGAACAAAATTGGGTCGAGGACAGGACTTTGAGATTTGCTGCCATTGCAGACCTCCCTCCTTGTTTACATTGTTCTATTAATCAGTACTTTTGGGGACTGGTCATTCAACCAGTGTCATTGGTGTCATATCATTTTGTCCACAATTGTATCATAAAGGTTTCATAAAATCTGAGCTACCAGTCTAGTAACCATATCACAAAAACAAATGAAGTTTCAAAGTAGTATGTCCTCCAAGAATTCTTTGATTAACCATAACTAACAAGATTTTTCTGCTTTGCATCATTCAGGACCTAGACATTCGATTAATATAAAATGGAGAGGAGTGTAGATATTATTCATCTCCCACATTTTATTGATAAAATTCTGGTTTTCATAGAAGGGAAGTGACTTGTCTCAAGGGCCATACCTAACTCTAGTAAATTGAAAAGCTGTAACAAGAAGCCAGGTCTCCTGAATTGCGTCCATTGCTATCCTCAGGCTATGTTAATGCCTTCCATGAGGCAACAGGATAGTTTGCTTGTTAAAAATGGTAGCCTATGTGGAATTGTGCTTTTATCTTTTTGCCTCTTTCCTGTCTCCCACCCCAGGACGTCATCCAATGCTCTGAACGTAGTAGGTACTCAAAAACATTTTTTACTTTTCAGAGCCTGCTGGGAAGATTATCTCTTTAGATTCTTAAGCATTCATCTGTTCCATAAATGTACAATTTGGCCTTTGACAACACTGTGATTCTTTGATCTTTCTTATTTTTATTATTTTTCGCTTTTTGTTCAGACTGTGAAGACTGCAATAAAATGAACATATTTCATTCCAAAAAACGTTAAAAAAATAATTTGAACAGCCAACAGCCTAATGAGCCAAAGCTTACCAATCAACTGCTGGACTTCCTGGGTATGAGTTGAGCACTTTTGAAGGTCAACATGGTATTGTTTAATGAACCAGTACAACATGCTTCAAAATTCTGTAGAGGCAAACACCAAAATATAAGGATAGCGTTCAGTTCCCCTTGGCCCTAGTTCCTATGGCCTTTCTTGCTTTTTCAATGCACAATAAAATTATTTGACAAGCCACAAAATCTTGTAACATATTTACTATTGTATTAGGCATTGGGAAGATACAAAACTTAGATAAGATACAGTCCCTTCCCATCTGAATCTCACCATTTGGAAAGGACATACGACAACACAATGATCAGTAGAATACACAGTATTACATACTTAGGATGGTGTCCTAGACATAAGTGGTATTATTTGAAAAACTGGAGTATGTGGTTCTAAGAATAAAAAGGGGCCATTTTCACCTGAGGTTGGCTTTCAAGGCTGGTGAGGAATTCGGTGGGTCTTCAAAGAGGGTTATCCAATAAGGACATGAAGTGGTCGAACTGGATGATGTCTGAGGTCCTTTCTATCTGTCATCCAGTCTCACACCAGGTATAGGGATCAGTGTGAATGGAAGTTAAAGTCCATTTTCTGGGGACAGAGAGTAGTCTTGTCAGTGTAAAGTACATGAGAAATAGTGTGACATAAGAATGGAAAGGTACGAAGGTGCCAGATTGTGGAGGGTCTTGAATGCCAACCAACAGAGTATGAACCTTTTTTTAGTAGGTGATAGGGAGCCACTATAGTTTTGGGTTTTTTTGTGATATAACTAGGTAGTTGAATAAGAAATATCAGTCTGACAGAAGTATGAAGGATGGCTTGAGAGATGGAGTAGGAAAAATAATAGCATGAAAACCCTTCTGGAGTCTCTTAAAATAATTCCTACAGGCAGTAATTAGTGGTATGTATTAGTATAGCAGGTATCCTATAGTTTGTCGTATGAGCAGACATACTTATGGCTGGTAAGCCCCTCCTCAACATGTGGAGCCCCTGAACAATATCTCCAGCTCAAGGGTCTTTGTGAGTCAGACTTGTACCCTAGGCTCCCTATGCAGGGTTGTTCATCAAGTCTTACCTCATCTCACTCTCACCCATAAGCAGTTCTCTTCAGTAGATCCAGGCTATTAACATTCACTCAGACATCAAATTTATAGTTAGATGTTTTTTTAGCGGGGCAGGGAGTCTGGACCTATGATTTCAGTGTTGTAGCAAACTCCATCTACAGATGCACGTTGTGAGTTTGCAGCAAGTTAGAGAATTGCCTGTTACACCAAGAAGTTGTGACTTGCCCGTAACACACATCAATATACGTCAGAGCCAGGTCTTATTGACTATGAGACTGAATCTCCACCCACTATCCTATGCTACCTTTCTATAATTAAATAGGCAAAAGAGATTTGTAAAATTTGTGATACCAATGAGCTTTAGGCTCATCTTTTATCACAATCTTCTAATGCCATTTCAAGTTGAAGTTTTTTCCTTTTTCTTCAGTCTACATGAAAACCAAGCTGTATTGGAATCAACCCAGAAGTTCATTATCTTGTCACAAACTTCCTTTTTCCCAGTGAATCAGAAGAGGCATTTTAACTAAGGCAGGTTGTCACATAGGGGGTCTATTGAGCAATGGTGACAAACATTTTGGTGTTACTTTTTGTTATAGTTGCATGGTTGACAAAATATGTCAGCACCAGAGTCCTGGACACTACACTGTGTATCTGTCTATCCCTGAAATCCCCAGGACTGGCTAATTAAATAGACTAAAATCTAATGGCTGCGTGAGTCATCAAAAGGCCAGTGAGTGGCAAGGTATGACTTTGTTGTGGCTCTAGCCACCCATATGTATCTTGTGCTTAGCCCAGTGACTGGAAAGTAGTAAGCACTTAATAAAAGCTTGTTGACTTGATTTGTGTCTCACTCACACATCATGTCAAACCAACTGAAAAGTGCCTTAGTACTGCCAGTACCTTTGAAAATAAGGCTTTAGGACTACAGTCCAAAGGATATATCCCCTACACTCACTGTAAATGACTATTCTTTGGATCTGCCTATTCAGTCACTTCTTAACCCATTGGATTGAATTATCATACTATCATATCACCATCATATCATCTCTCCATGAGAGTAGTATAACAAATTCCTTGCTAAAATCTAGGCAGTTCTCCTGATCTGGCAGTTTCATAGCCCATCAGAAAAGGAAATAGGTTTAGTCTGGCATAACCTCTCTTGATGAAGACATGTTGGTTTTCTGTAAGCACTTTTTGAAAATGTTCGCAAACTATCTTTTTTCATGATCTGCTTAAAATTTTCCCTGGGAATCCAAGCGAAGCTCTCTTTTACTTTTTTTCTTCTAGAAAATCATAATAACCTCTGCCCTTCATTAATCCTTTGGTGGCTCTGGTTTTCTACATCTTTCAGACATCCCTGATGATGATTCAGCCATCACAATCCACCAGTACGTTCAGTACTCAGGGACATAGTTCATCTGAGCCAGAGGACTTGCATTCATCCAGGGCAGCTAGGGGCTCTCTCACAGTCTTCTTACTTATCTTGAGCATCATCTACATATTAGCCATTTTTGTTCTTTCCTTTCAGAGGCAGAGAAAATATAAGCTAATCTAGGACTGTATCCCAAAGAGATCATAAAAATGGGAAAGAGTCCCACATGTACAAAAATATTGATAAAAGCCCTCTTTGTAGTGGTCAAGAAATGGAAATCAGGGGGATGCCTATCAATTGGGAAATGGCTGAACAAGTTGTGGTATATGAATGTAATGGAATACTATTGTGCTATAAGAAATGATGAACAAGAAGACTTCAGAGAGACCTGGAAGGATTTAGATGAACTGATGCTGAGTGAAAGGAGCAGAACCAGGAGAACTTTGTACACAGCAACAATCACAGTGTGCAAGGAATTTTTCTAATAGACCTAGTCCTTCACAGCAATGCAAAGACTTAAAACATTCCCAGTGGACTCAAGGCAAAATGCCTTCCACATCCAGAGAAAGAACTATGGAATTGGATCGCAGAATGAAGCAGATCATTTTCTTCTGTGTTATGTTTTGTTTTGTTTTATGGTTTCTACCATTCATTTTAATTCTTTTGTGTAACATGACTAAGGTGAAAATGTATTTAATAAGAATGTATGTGCAGAACCTATGTAAGACTGCACAGCGTCTCAGGGAGGGAAGGGGAAAGGAGGGAGAGGTAGGGGGGAAAATCTAAGATATATGGAAGTGATTGTAGAAAACTGAAAACAAATAAAATAATTTTTTTAAAAAAGAAAGAAAATAGAAGCTAACTAGGAATTGGACCACTCTGCCTTTTTGTTGACCATTGTCATCTCTAAGCTGTGGTCCTATCTTTTCTTTAATACTCCTCTTTTCTCCAAAATACAGCAGCAACACATTTTTGTTCCCATCCAATTTCCTTGCCAGCCTTAGCTTATCCTGAGGTTTAGCACACCAGACTCTGTTCTTATAGTTACCATGTTATACTTTGGTATTCATCCTTTGTTTGCCTCCATCTTAAAAAAAAAAAAAAAACTAAGTTGATTAGTTCCCTGTGTATAATGCATCAGTCTTTTTAGACTATTCCATTTCTCCTTCTTAGATTTGTTCTATTTAGAATTTCATTCTTGAGAGTTTCCTCTCTCTCTTGTGCTGACCTCCCTATTTTATGACATGGACTTCTATCTATCTTTCCTCTGAGCCCTTTGAAATCCACGTTCCGGAAAACTGGAAAACGTGTCAGGTAGTGCCTAGTTTTCCTTCTCTTCACAGACCTTGGAAAGGAATGTTCATCTTCCCACAAGATTCCCATCCCTTTCACCCCAGCAACAGAATCCTCTCTGCTAGTAAGAATCAGATCCAGAATAGAATTTGGCCCTTTTAGTTTCTTCCACCTTTTAAATAATGGAATTATCATCAAACCTAAATACCAAATATTGTTAAGCCTTTGTCCCCCTACCGATCCAACAGCCAGATCCGAAAGGCAGATCATCTACTTTTCTGTTTGGAAAGCAGATTGAAATCAGTGTTAGTGAGGAATTTGGCTTTTAGAGACAAAAAGAAGGCCCCCTTCCGAGTTCACCTACAGTACCTTGAGTCTTCCCTCAATAGGGAAGGTTGTCAAAGCTGTAGGATGAAGTGGCAGCACATGAAAAAGAGGAAGTGGGGGAAGATCTCAGTTGCCTCTCACCCAATTTCCTGCCAATCTAGGTGCTACTGTTGTCCTTGTTACCAGGACACAGAGCACTCATAAGAAATAGTTTGAAAGTGTTAAATATTTTGGAAAATTATTTTTTTGCCAAATGCTAGTACTGGTAACAGAAGGAACAATAGATGATTTATTTCTTTTCTCAGGAAAGATGACTCGATTCCCACCAATGATGCACCACCAAATGCCTTCAGACGGCCCAGCTGCCAGCACCCATTTCCCCAGATCTCACCTTACAGAGGCAATTGCAAAAACCAAAGGCTCTGGTGGCAGTATGGGAGGTGGTGGTGGAAGAGGCCTTATGGGCCAGATCATTCCCATATATGGTTTTGGAATTCTTCTCTACATCTTGTACATTCTGTTTAAGGTAAGTGGAACCTATGTCTTTCTTCTTACTATCAGGAAAGCTAATTGAAATCAATTACATTCAGGCTTTGAGGATCATTTTTTTTTCAGCAGGAAAGGCAGTGTTGTGTAGTGGCTAGGGAGCTGGCCTCGGGCTTAGAAAAACTGTAGTTCAGTGCCAGCCTCTGGATGATGCCACTCTCTAAAGCTCATTCGCAAAACAGATGTTTTTCTCCATTGGTAGAGGACATTTCCTCATTGTGAGTTCCCTATGCCAATAAAATTACAGGTCTAGATAAAAATTAAATTTTGTTTAGCAAGGCCTTTTTTTAAGTCTTTTATTTTCTCCAGAAATCCTTTAGCAGATAAGCCAGACAATGAATGAGAAAATAAAGCATTGGGGTACTTCTTCTGTTATCAGTTTTTAGATAGCATAGCATCATTTTCTCCAGTTTCATCATTTCTATTGTGCCATGAGGCTGCCGGGTTTTAAAAATCAACCCAAAAGTCTAATATAAAGATTAGGGTTGTTGCTGTTTGTTCTTCGTTCTCGAAGAGCACCATTCTATCAGGAAGGTGATGCCATGACTTGCAAATGAATTGGATTTAAGTGAGGCAGGGCTGTGCAGTCACCAGCCTCACCTTATCTTTCAGAGCCATCTGGGTCCAGTGGCCAGAAAAAGACCAGGATAACTAGAGATGGTCGCAGAGGCAATGGGAGACCTTGACCTTTTTAAGCTAAAGTCTTTCCCAGGTTTCAGTTTTGTCTCTTTTTTTGTAAAGATTAGAGAAACAAGCACTTCAGAAACCCAAATTTAGGGAGCCACATTCTCTGACCCAACAAAGGACTGAGGTACCTAAGTGAAATGATACATACATACATACATAACATATATGTGAGTATGTATCTATACATGTATGTATATGTACATACATATGTATTATATGTTCGCAACAACCTTGTGAGAGGGTTAATACAAGCATTATACCTATCTGACAGATAACCTGAGGGTCAGAAAAAATTGCTTCTGTGGGGTCAGAGCCAGATTTCAAACCCAGGTTTTTTTCTTAAGGCCAGCATACCTTCCACTACATCAAAAAGAAAAGAAAGGATAGAAATTCCCTCTAACGTTCAGCTGCTTAGGGATCTCCGACCTTGACTCTGAGATTTAGCTTTTGATTTTAATTTATTGGACATAAAGAGATGCTTCATATCATGAGACATACCTTGCCTCCCTCCAACCCCACTGGATCTAATAATTTTGGCTGGCTTTCTGCACTTGGCATCTGAAAGTCTAAAATGCATACACAAAATTCACCTATTGAATCCTAAACATGCTTAGCCATAGCTGAACAACTCAGTTTTTTTTCTCTCTGATCAAAATCTCTTTCCTTTTTGCTTTCCTTATAGTTCAGAAGAAGGCATATACAAGTGTCTGAACACACAATTTAATCCACAGCTTTTTTCTTCCCAAAGAGGAGGATCCCCAGAAAGGACTTAGGAGAACTTGTTATTGCCACAGCTGACCCTGAGCTTTCCATGTTCCTTTTTCTCAGAAAAGAAGCCACATGGGAACTAGATAATAATTGAAATAACATCACTTTGTGATTATACAGGACCCCTCTTCCCAGGAGCTGACAGGGCTAATTTTATTTCATTGTCCAAGCATCCCCCACAGTTAGCCTGAGACAGAATGCCCCTTACCCAGCCTAAAACGTGACATTTGCTAACTCCTTTGAGGGATCATTGTGTCCTTTAAAATGAACTCTTTCTAAATAACAGCTGGCCTCCAAGCAGGATCTTCACAGGCCGGGAGGCCGGATGGAACTGACTTGTTGGCATCTCCATCCCAGATATTTCAGTTAGCTTTGTCAACTGCAGGGGAGGGTCCAGCTCCTTCCTGTCAGGCTTTCTCATAATGATCCTGCAGGAAAACCACTAAGGAAGTCCTATAAATTTCCTTTATGCACTTTTTTCCCCCTAACTTGGCTAAAATGGAGAAACCTTTGAAACCTTTATTTTGTGATGCTTATCACAGAATTAAGTGCCTGAGGGGACCTTAAAGATGATTTAGTCTAACACACTATTTCTCCTTCCTCTTTTCCTCCATCATTTAGTTGCCCTGATTTTAAGGCCCTGTTTTGAAACAGGGAGGGGAGGAACCTTTGGAGTTTCTTCTAAGGATGTTGCTATTTTAATTGGGTTCCTGGTTCAGCATCAGTTTCCCAGCCTTCTGGTTTTTTCCCCTTTAATAATGCTGCGTCTGGTGCCTTTGGACTTTGGATTGGCTGTTGACAGGTTGTAACCCCTTGATTCTCAGCTCTCTTCCAAGAGGAAAACCAGTGCAGAAGAACGGAAATCTACCACTGCTCTACATGGAAATCCAAATAGGAAGATCAGTAAGTATCATTTCTAGTGTTAGAAATTTGAACAGTGATATGGCTACTGAGATAGTATGCTGCTACCACCTACAGGAAATGGAGACATTTCCCCAAGGATGCTCTGTATTAATCTAAAATTGTCGTTACCTGTAATCTCTCGAAGTTTAGCTCTGAACTCTCCAAGGGAAAGCACAGTGCCTGTATTAATATTAGTTTATCACTGTGGACTAGAGGGACACAAAGCAGATTGCTGTCACTTCACTTTCTAAAAGAGTTGCTCCTGAATTTATTAGCAAGTCATGACTTCATGTTTGGAAAGGAACACTAATTTGAAGGTTTCAGATCTGCTGCTAACAGATACCACCCTTTTACAGATGGGCGAAACCAAGGCAGGAAACAGTCACGTCCACACGTTAATTAGTGTCAGCATTAAAAATAATACCTAACACTTCTCATTCTTGTCACTTAGTGTTGATTGAGCCCTGGAGTAGTCCCAGGCTTCAGAGGATTGAAACAGCAATAGCTCATGTTTTGGTAGTGTTTTAAGGTTTATAAAATGTTTTCCTCACAGCCATCCAGTGGAGCCAGTACTATCCTCATTTTGCAGATGAGGAAGCTGGAGGTCTGAGAGGGGCGATTTGCCCAGGATCACAGAGTGAACCATGGGCAATGGAGTCAAGACTCAAGCCTTAGTCCATCCACAATACCATGCCCAAACAAGAAGCTTGTGATTGAAGGAGAGAAGACATATACACCTGAAAAAGTAGCCAGTGATTAATGAGGGCTAGGGACCTCAAAAGCTGTGTTAGTTTAGAGGGAGAGAAGTCACTTCCAGTTCAGGTGGTTATGGGGGAAGTAAATGTGAACTGACTGCTAAGAATTTGTGTGGGGTGGGGAGAGGAGATAGCCATGCCAGGTAGAGGGAGCAAAATGGGCAAAGACACACAGACAGTATACACCCACGTGACTAGAAGATACACACTGGGCAGAAATAAGAAAGAAGAGTTGGAAGGTTTGGTTGGGGTCAGATTGTGGAGGAGGATATGCCTTCACAGTGCCCAGAGTAAGGCATTTAGACTTTATCCTATAGTCAATGGGGAGCCATTGAAGGTTTTTAAGTGTAGATGCTGTACACCAATGAACAGATGCAAAGTAATAGCCACGTTTGTCTGTCTTTTCTCTGATAAGCATGCCATTTTATTGTTTTTTTCTTATGGATTTCCTTTTAAGAGAGATGCTTCTGATCACATTCTAACTTCATTCTACCAACCTTCAACATTCATGGAAAAGAAATTTATGACATTTTTCACACCCTCAATGGAAATTTAATTGTTTAACCAGCCTTGATGGAAATGCACTCAAAAAATAATTTTAAAAAGATTTATGGGCTCTGTAAGGGGTAGCAGACCTAGTACCATATCTCATAATGCACTTAAATGGGGAGAGGAAATCAAATTAATACATAAGAGCAACTGTTTTTATTATAATGGAAATAGCGTTTTGTATCTGCTTTTTGTCCCTTCATTTCAGTTCTCTGATTTTGTACAGAAAATTAAAAAAAAATACAGAGCACTTATGTGGCACTTTCCTACTTCCAAGCACTTTACAAACATTAACTAATAACATAAAGGTGTGTTTCAGAATTGCTAAAGGGTGCCTGAAATATTCCTTATCTTCATGAAGATCTAAATTCATCTGTCTAGAAAGGCATCCTAGGAATAAATAAAACTATAGCATCCCTGTAGAAACTAGTCTTTCATTTCTAACTCTACCATTAATTTCATTTATGGATTATTTAAAAACTTGTGTTGTTATATTTTTCATTCTCTTGATTCAAGGACCACTGTGTTTTCACCTTCCTTAGAGAAATGTTATCATTAGAGTTTAATACCACATATCTGCGTGATAAAGATCATTTTTAGACCTCAGGAAAGCATCGTTCACTTTGGGGCCTTAGCATCCATCCTGAAGAACTTGACAAGGTTGTATCCTTCCTTGGAAACAGTTTGTGCCTAGGGGAAGAGAGAAGGCTATCCCTCTGCCTTTCTCCTCAGACATCTCAGGTCTTTCTTTTTAGTGACACATTTACTATCCCAGGCATTAGCCCTGCTGTATACAAGATCATAATTTGTTAACTCTTCATTCTGTACCCCTCAAATCTCTGTTCCTTCTTTTGGCATGAGAATTAGTAAACAGGAGACCAGTCCTCATTAGCTTGACACACTCCCAGCCCTTTCAGTTACTTGCCTGGAATTTCAGACCCAAACCAGATTAAAGAAGAACGTAGAAGTTATGTTGCAGAAATGTCTGGCTTACAAAATTGTCTGTGCCCATTGGACTCTTTTCATTTTTAGCCAATTATGAGCTTGCTCAGCTACAAGAGAAACTGAGGGAGACAGAAGAAGCCATGGAAAAGTTAATAAACCGAGTGGGACCAAACTACGAGAGGTAAGTTTTCATAAAGTAGACTTTGCCTTTCTCCCTCATGAGAGAGTATCCTCAGAATTTCATCCAGAATGCTTTGAGAGCTCTGCTTCTTTTTACAATTTTCCTTTTATATGTATGTCATCTTATCTGTTCAATTCTACCTCATTTCTCATTTAACATCTCCATATTTGTAAATGCTGCCACAGTTCTTAAAGAGGAAAAAAACATGCTCATGAAGAGTGCTAGAAATATGATTCCCCACCCCCATACTAATGTAGAACTGTTCTTGGCACCTACCTCAAAGCAAAATAATTTACAATGTTCTGTTATCAGTCTAGTTAAGAAACAGTGGTGGGCATAGTGATTTAATTTGACTGGTAGTCTGGCACAATAAGAAAGAGACCTATTTGTTCTTTCAGAAAAAGATACTGATTGGCTTCATCTTACTTCAGTTTTCCTGTAAAGTTTCATTCTGGGCTAGGATCCTATTGTCATCTGATCAAAGTAAGCTAGTTCCTGCTAGCTTATTAGCAAAGCCAATTTTCTAATAAAGATGGAAAAAACCGACTTGAGGGGATTGTATGTGTTTTTCTTTGATAACTGAATAGTCCAGTATTGTTAGGTCTAAACAGTTATGTTCTGCAGAAAGAACGCACTGCCGTAAAATTGCCTACCTTGATGTATTTTTAAAATAAAGTAGCGCATTGTTCTGTAGCAACCTGCTAAGGGTTATTGAAATGATACATCCCTCTGCCAGAAATGTTGCTGAATTATTGAAGAATTCTTCATGAAATATGGTTTGTGTTTCTATTATATGAAAGGGAAATGCTGTTAGGCAGGAAAAGCCAGTGAAATGCACTTGGGTTTGTAATATCAGTCGTCCTCAGTTTGATGGAAAACATAACTTTAAAATGTGAACAGAACAATTATAATATTTAAACCTCTCTGGGAGCTATTACCGGAATAGAAATTCCCTGATGTGTATAAAAATCAGGAGCAGGACACACGCAAGTAAATCACATCTCTAGGTTATGTATTAAACAATAAACATTTGGAGCAATTAAGACTCAAACTTGGATTATACCAGCCCATCATTTCAACTCTCAGCATGGAAAGGAAGCCTATACATCAAAGAAGCAAGTATATCACCACGAACCTTCAGTTATTAGTAAATAAATCCTGATAAGTGAGTTAGATAGTTAAAAGCTAGAGGAGACAATTGCTTGGCTATCTGAAAGGCATGACATTTAGTATTTCCTATATAATTTAGTATGGTGCTTTCGATTATTCATGCAGGAAACATAGGTGTTCATATATTATGTAGCGATGACTCTCTAATAGGCACATAATAAGTATTCAGTAAATACTTGTTGAATGAAGAGAGCGATCAGGCCACCTAAGCCATATGACAAGCAGCTAGCAGGGGCCGAGAGATGCAGTGGAGCAGCCGCTTGGTGTGGTGGTTAGCAGCACAAGTGTTGGTGGCATGCCACAAATGACTCTGGTTTTCACCTGAGAACTTCCACAGCCCAAAAGACTTAGGAACCAAGGCCTTTCCGATGACAGGAGGGGGTTGTCTCTGCTTGTCTTCCCTGGGGAGGTTATCACCAAGTGTGTGCTTTACAAATACAAACTACTCTTTTTGCTGATGGAGATGAGATGACTTTCTACTCTCTGGCTTATTAAGGAGGTTCCCCCCCCAAAAAAAAACCCAGCATAGTAACAGAATGAAGGAGATTTGCTTAGAGCATCAGTTGATGGAAATAAAACACAAAAGGCACAGGTTTTAATTGAGTGCTCACATAGCTTCTGCTCCTCTGCTATTCTCTACCCAGCTCAGAACAGGCCTGGTGGACTGCATTTAGTTCTTGCTGCTCCATTTTTCCTTCCTTCCTTCCTTCTCTTTTTTGGAGGCAGTTGGGGTTAAGTGACTTGCCCAGGGTCACACAGCTAATAAGTATCTGAGACCAGATTTGAACTCAGATTCTCCTGACTCCAGGATCAATGCTCCACCCACTGTGTCACTTCGCTGCCTCTGGCTGCTCCATTTTCAGATTTGTTATTGTTCAGCCCTTTTCAGTCGTGTCCGAGTCAGTGATCGCATTTGGAGTTTTCTTGGCAGAGATACTGGAATGATTTGCCAGTTCCTTCTCCAGCTCATTTTATAGATGAGGAAACTGAGGCAAACAAATGACTTGCCCAGGGCCACATAGCTAGTCAGTGTCTGAGGCTGGATTTGGCCTAGATCTCCTCACCAGCAGCAATCCCCCAAAGTAATGAGAATGCTAAAGGGACCAGAAGCCGTTTCATAGGAAGACTGATTAAAGGACATGTATTTTCAGCCTGCAATGAATGAGTGAAGGGTTGTCATTTAGGAGGAATTAGTGGGGGAGGCCTTGACCACAGGGGGCAGAACTAGATAACACTACAAGAAGGCAGATTTGAGCTTGGTATAAGGAGGGAAAAGAAGAAAGGAAAAAAACATTTATTAAGCATCTACTGGGCACAGGCACCATGCTAAGTAAGCACATCACAAATATGATCTTATGTGGTACATAAGAAGGAGCTCCTCTCCCCCAAACAGGCATGTCTACAATGGAATGGGCAGTCCTATGAGATAGTTCCACGTCACTGAAACTGTTCAAGAAGAGCCTAAATGTGCATTTGTGACAGATGTCAGTATAAGGAATCCATGTAAGGAGCCCAATTCTTTAAGTCTCTTCTAGTGATCAGACCACAGTCAGCAGTTTAGCAGAGAGAACACTGGATTTGGGGGTCAGATCCCAGCTCCATCACTTAGTGGTTGTGTGCCATTGGCTTGAGTTTGCTCCCTTTTAAAAGAGGGATGATATTCAGTCAACAAACTTTTATCAAATGCCTGCTGTGTGCCAGGCCCTGAGCTAGGTGCCAAGGATGCCGAAAAGTGGAACAGTCCTTGCCTTCAAAAGAGCTGAAGGGCTAGGCCCGGAGTCAGGAAGAACCACATTCATCCTAGCCTCAGACACTCACTGGCTGTGGGACAGCTGGGCATGTCGCATGACTTCTGTTTGCCTCAATTTTTCCTTTTGTAATATGGAAATAATAATGGCACTTGTCTCTGGAAGTTGTTGTGAGGACCAATGAGAGAGTGATTCTGAAGTGCATAGCGTAGTGCCCGGCACACGGTAAGCACTATGTAAATGTTAATCACTATGATTGTGGTGGATTGATGTACATAAGTATGTGCTATCTATCTACATAAACACACAGATGTGGATATAGGGACAGATAGAGATACAGGGTAACATAGAGAAGGAGGCACCAACAGCTGAGGGAAGAAAGACTCATATTTTTTTAAAAATGGCCCTCAAACTGTGTCTTGAAGAAGACTAGGGAATCTGAGAGGCCATAGGTAAGAAGGGAGTACATTCTGGGCAGGGAGGATAGCCAAAGGTAGGGAGGTGGGAAATGAAATATACTGTGTGAGGAACAGGAAGAACTCTACTTTGATTGGATCATAGACAACTTGAAAGGGAGTAAAATGTAATTTCTGGACAGCAAGGTTGGAGACAAGCATGTGAAGGGTTTTAAGTGCCAAACATAGGCTTTTACCTTCGATCCTAGCATTAATAAGGAGCCATTGAAGTTTGTGGTGGAGAGGAGTGACATGGTCAGCTCTATGCTTTGGGAAAATGGCTTTGGAAGCTGAGTGGAGAGGAGGTTGGAGAAGGGAGAGGTTGGAGTCAGGAAAACCAAAGACCATTTAGGTGACTGTTGCAACAGTTCAGGCAAAAGGTGATAAAGGCTTGAACAACTGCTATGACTATTTATTGCAGCTCTCTTTGTGGTGGCCAAAAACTGGAAATTAAGAGGATGCTCATCAATTGGGGAATGGCTGAATAAATTGTAGTATATGAATGTAATGGAATACTATTGTGCTATAAAAAATAATGAACAGGAAGACTTCAGGGAGGCCTGAAAAGACTTACATGATCTTATGCTGAGTGAAAAGAGCAGAATCAGGAGAATTTTGTACACAGCAACAGTCACAGTGTGCAAGAAATTTTTCTGGTAGACTTAGTACTTCATTGCAATGCAAAGACTTAAATAATTCCCAATGGTCTCTTAAGACAAAATGCCTTCCACATCCAGGGAAAGAACTATGGAATTTGATCACAGAATGAAGCAGATAATTTTTTTTGTATTATATTTTGTTTTATGATTTCTCTCATTCATTTTAATTCTTCTATGCAGCATGAATAAGGTGAAAGTGTATTTAATAGGAATGTATGTATGGAACCTATATAAAACTGTGTGCCATTTCAGGGAGGGAGGGGGGAAGGGAAAAATCTAAGATATATGGAAGTGATTGTAGAACATTGAAAAGAAATAAAATAATAAAAAAAAGAACAACTGCAATGACTTTGTAGGTGGAGAGAAGGGAGACATATAGAAGATGTTGTTGAGAGAGCAGTGAGAAGATCTAGCAACTAATTAAAGGTAAAGGGTGAAGGAGGTGAGGTGTCAAGGATGGTGCTGAGGTCCAAGCCTGGGTGACAGAGGATGGTACGTCACCTTCCTTGGGGAGTTGTTGCAGGTATCAAATGAAGTGGTGCATGTATGGTGTCTTGTAAGGCTTATCATGCTCTGGAAATGTCAGCTGTTGTCCTATGATGCTTTGAGCGAATGGTTCTTAAATTTTGAAGCAAGCAACTTTCTTTTTGGAGTCTCACTGTAGCCCACACAAAACATGTTGAATCCTTGTTAAAAAGTGTACTAGATATCCATTGGCTTGCCATTCATGTAGTTTTGTGAGATTTACAAAGCTCTTTCCTCAAATACACATATATTTTTACATGTAAAAATGCCATAAAATTGCTGATAAACTTAGTAAGCTTTAATTTTAAGGATATTTTTAGGAATTGGTGAAATGAGAAATAATGAGATGACTTGAAATGCTTTGAAAAACTTGAGACAGAGATGCCTGGAGGAAGAATTACGCATAATGCATTTTGTTGGAATATTTTCTGCTATTGCAGACCAGGACTGATAGATACTACACTTTAGAGATTAATAGTGTGTGTGTGTGTGTGTGTGTGTTTGGGGCAGGACCAGGCTGATCTTCCAACCCATGTAATAATGAACTGTGTTATGGAGGCGAGTTCAACTTTTTAGAATAAGTAAGTTTGGAAACAGTACATAAAAGCAGATCCTTTCATTCAGCAGGTATTTATTAAGTACCTTGTTTGGCAAGAATGCTGGATGAAAGATAAAGTCTGTAGAAAACTCTTTGTTTGCCCTTTCAGAATTTAAGTCTGACATAGACATCTTACAGTCTAGCTAAAACGGGTCCGGGGAGGCAAATCCCTATCAAGCAGAGTCTTCAGCACATGGGCTGTTGTCATTAACTGGACATTGGCAGAAACCGTCAGATGATGGGGATAAGGAGGTAACAAGGGAAGTTTAGGTCTAATGCAAAATCACAGAAGGTAGGCATAGGCTCCTCTTATTCAGTCACATCCAACTCAACTACTGAATATCTGAGGTCAGATTTGAACTCAGGTCCTCCTGACCCTAGGCCCAGTGCTTTGTCCACTGCATCACCTAGCTGCATCTCGCTGCTCCATTTTCAGATTTGTAGTTGTTCAATCATTTCAGCCATGTCTTACTCTTTGTGATCCCATTTGTTTTTGTTTTGTTTTTTTGGCAAAGATACTAGAGTGGTTAGCCATTTCCTCCTCCAGCTCATTTTACAGATGAAGAAAGTGAGGGAAACAGGGTGAAGTGACTTGCCCAGGGTCACACAGCTAGGAAGTGTCCGAGGCTGGATTTGAACTCATTTGTTCCTGAGTCCAGATCCAACACTCTGTGCACTGTGGCTCCATCTCGCTGCTGTAGGGATAGTCTCCAGTGATGCTAATAAGAGCTTATAAAATAGAAATACTTTATGGACAGAAATTCTCCTGAAAGCCTCAGTACAATCCAAAAGGAAGCCAAGTTCTTTTGTTCTCATTTGACAGATGAGAACTCTTGCGTGCCAGGCAGGTCCCATAGAGCACTTACTAGCTGGGTCAGCAGGGCTGAGAGCCAAGCCCAGCCCCCTCCCCACAGGCTCCTGAGCCAGGGCTCTGGACCGCCCCCCTCAGTGTGTGATATGGGTGGCATGAAGTGGGGCGGCCACATTTTCTTTCAGGTACTTCATGCCCTGGGCCAAACTGTTTGATGAAGAGGCTGATTTTTACTCTATAATGTACAGGGTAATGAGGAAACAATCCATATATCATCAAAATAGAAATTAGTACACCTGGTCTCCTATTTCTAAGTCTTTTTTACTTAGTTGTTGTGTCCTAGAGCTGTTCACTTAAGGAGACTCTGCCTTAGCTCGGCTACATGCCGCATAATACCTATCCTTTAAGAGTTTGCCAAGGCTTCATTATTTAAAAATTTGTACAGAGCTTTAGAGCTCACAGGCAAAAAGCTGTCTTAAGTCTGAAAAGTATTATTAGATGATATTAAAAAAACCTTTAATCCATCTCCAGGTTAACATCAGTTTCTGAAATGGAACATTTCTGGAATTTCAAGCACAAACCTTGTTATTATGGCAGGCACATCAGTGTAGGGACTTCAAAGGATTGTGAGTATATCAAGACAAGCTATAAATTAAAGCCCCTTCTCTGCCTACCCTTCAAGCACAGGAGATATGTCTAACGAGAGAGATTTGCTCAGGCAGAATAACCAGTAGGACCAGGGAGGATCTCATGATGCCACATCTTCACAGAAGAATAAATGAACAGGTGGCACACACAGCATTCTGCCACAGCAGATAAATAGAATTAATACAAAAGGCAAAGGCAGCCCCCTCGGTGCAATGGAAATAAAAGCTGAAGAAGAAAAGAAGTTCTCTGGCCCACATGTTTTGGACTCAGACGTTCTTACAGAGCAAATCCATGCCACAGTGGACAAGATAAAGAGGGACCACCCATGGTGGGCAGATCATAAAATACTCACAGGGAATCTGAATGGGGCTTCCCACTGTCCCCCATCCATGGCTGGACAGGAGGAGGGCAGCACTCTGTTTTCCCAGAGCAAAACAAAATGCTCTAGATTCTATAGATTCTCTAGATGCTATAGATTCAGAGTTCAGCATTATGTCATGGCTGGGAGAGTGTGCTTCAGTTTATCATAACTGGTATCAAGAGGCAGACATAATAACAGGAAAAAGTGCTGGACTTAGGGTTCCAAGGTAGGACCATGGTCTACCCAGCTCACTTCCCCAAGCCTCAGTTCCCTCATCTGTCAAATGGGGATGATAATCCCTTCCATGCGGAGCTGTTATGAAGGGGCTTAAGTGAAACTTTTGATTCCATAAAGGTAAGCTTTTATTACCGTCCTGACAAGAAGTCCCCCATTCCCCTTTTCCCACTTTCTATATCTCAGGTCTGCTCATGAGAAAACTGATTGAAAGACCTGGACTTTCCTTTCCAGCACCATCACTCCATCTTGTGATGATTTCTGCAAAATCCAGATGAAGGCACCCGTCCACATGTTCATTATTGTGCCTAATTATGGAATGGAATATATCTTCAGAATACACACTGTCTTCAAACCCACTGCTTCTGAAAGCAAAAAACACCTGTGTAATGTAGCTTGCTATACCTGTGTCGAGTCCCTTCCTCTCTCTGGTCCTCACTTTCCTCATTAAAATGATAAGGGTTGATCACTGGGGTCCCTTCTAACCTTCATAAGGGATACACAGATAATTTTAATTATGTTCAACAGAAATGGCTTAAGTTCAGCATTTATATTTTGTATAATCATTAGTGCAGGTTTTTTTAAAGTAGGAAGATGTTATAGGAATTTAATGTTCAAGCAAGGTGAAGTCTAAAGAGAAGTACTTTGACAGGAAGCTTTTGCAGTAATGAAGGATAGATGATGATGATGGAAACAGGTGGGTCCAGAGACCAAAACGAGTTGGGCTGTTTACTTTTGTATCCAGCCAATGTGGGAATTTATTTTGCTTGACTATGCATATTTATTACAATAGGTTTTTTTTTCTTCTCAATGGTGAGGGAGGCAAAGAAAGAAGTAGCATTGGGGGGAAGGAAGGAAGGAAGATTTTGTAATGCTGAGAAGATAAAAGAAGAAAAGCCAGAAGAAATTCAGACAAGTAGGACAATTTTGAAAGCATCATGTTGAATTTATTATGTACTTTAAAAGAAAAGCAAGCTTTATATAATAGAGCATTGCAGTTTCATCTCTAATCCCTTCTTTCTGTTTGTGTGTATGAAAGTAATCATCTTAGTTCATATTTATTAAGTTTTTATTTTTTAAAATGTTTTTAAAAAGTAGATGACTTTGACAGACATTTCAGTAGGGTTTCAGAACAGTGATTTTTTTTTTCCCTGAGATACTCCCAGTCAAGTCACAAAGGCTGGCACAACTTCACACACACACACTAATCACTCTTAGGAAGGATGGGCATGGGTGGAACCCACCGAGACTAGTGAAATATCTACCATGCCCCTGTCCTGTTGCTGACTTTACCCACTGCCCTCTGTTCTGTTTAGGCTGAGTCTTTCTTCATCCTGCTAATGTTGATCCCAAGTCCTTTAAAGCTTGTACATGGCCATGTAGTAATAACTACCTACAGTCCCCATCCATGAGAAGGGAAGAGCCCTTTCTTCACAGGCCCCTCAGGGCCAGGTTTGAAGAAATCACAAGACGGTAATGCTGTGGGCTCTGGGATAAACTACTACTCCCTGCCATTCAGCTCCTCTAAATGAGATTTTATTCCATTGGTAAGATTTGGGTGTTGGCTGAGAGTGCTTCCTTGGATGTCTGGACCACTCAGCTATTCGAAGCTGGTATCCAAACCAGGGCAGGGGCTGGGGCTGGCAGTTCATCAGAACTATACCCTGTCCCTATGAATCCTTAGGTTTTGCCTTTCACATGAAGTCAGTCATTGAATCCTGGCATTTTAATTCCAAGACAAGCCAAGACATTATTAGTAACCATGCTTTTGGAGTGGAGAGCCCCAGCAGACATCTGGATAAGTGAGGTTTCTTATCCTTACTGGATCATGTTTTCTCCTGAATCACCAATCTATTTCACTGGACAGTAATGTCCAAGTGGTCGTGCCCTGGTAATACAATTGTTTCTCCCCTTCCCTACCCTGATCTTCACCTAACTTTCTCTGCCATGTTTCCCTCTTTGATTCTTGGGCTTCTTCACATGATATTCAATGCCACCCCACCCTACTTCTTTGCCTGTAAGATGTAGATCAGATCAGAGGCATATTCTAGTTACAGGTTTCATTTCGGTGATACCTTTTAGGTCAAATTTGCCCCCTTGTATTAAGATTCCTAGTCCTTCTTGCTTGCTGATTAAAAGGACTCACTCTATAAGTGAGTACATGTCTACAGCCTCAATGTAAATATGGTTTTATACTTCCCTTAGTACCTGCTCAGGAATCCTTGGGGATTTGGCAGTTTGGAGCACAGAAGCCAAGGATGCAGCAATGACTCTCATACATTCGTAAAGCAAAAGTGAATTAAGTACTTATATATGAAACTGAGAACTTCTCCTACCCCTGCTAGCCAGTAAACACCTTGTAACAAGGATCACTTATGCCTTCTTTATCTTTGTATACATACCCCCACATACCTCACACCCAGCATAGTGCTTTGTTCATAATGAGCACTGTTAAATGAATGGAATCGCAAGATTATTTTTAAGTCCTAGTTGAGACCACAGGGATCCCTCCTTTTGTAGATGGGGTGCCTGATTCCTGCCTGGATGTATGCATTCCAGTGAAGGGGACTGGGTGTGACTATGACCTTTAAAAGGTCAAGAGATACTGTCACCAAGAAATATGGAAGTAGAGTCTATAGGGACCTTAGTGGTCAATCAGTCCAGCATCAGTGCCTCAAAGAACAAAGGGAGTCTTTGGGGACCCAGCCCAGGGTGGCCGAGATCTCAATTCACCACATTGATGTTGCACCTGAATGTGGACTTGACAAGACCAATGTTATCTAGATCTCTGCTGGATCTGAGCTCACTCTCCCCAAAGACAGAGGTAAGAGTATAAGGCATGGGTGGAGAACCTGCTGCAAACTAGATTTGTACTGTGAAGTTTGGATTCAGTCAAAGGACTGCACTTGAGGACCTAGAGGATCACATGTGGCCTCAAGGCCACTCCAGGTGTTAGAAACGTGAAAGTGAGGAGATTCTGGTCCTTCTGTTCTCATTATATCTTCAAAGTAAATCCATTTGTAAAAGCAAATTGGTGTTAAGAATAACGATAGCTAAAATTCATGTAGTAGTCACTACATACTAGGCACCGTGCTAAGAACTTTACAGTTATTCTCTCATTTGAACCTTACAACAATCCTGTTAAATGGGTATGTGAAAACAGGCATTAAGAACGGGAAGACACCACCAGAATGGGAAAGCAAGTCAGTAGCATCAGACACCCCTAACCCTCCAGGGCTAGCCCCTGGAACCCTGAGGGGAACATGTAAACCTTCCTCAATCTGTCAGAGTGAGTCCAGGATCGTTGCAACATTGGAATTTTTCCTTTTCTGCACTAGTCTATAAGCAGCTTGAGGTCAAGGAGATCTATGTTTTACTTACCTTTGTATCTTACTCAGTGCCTCACACATGACAGATATTTAACCAGTGGTTTGTATGAATGGAAGGATTGAGTATCTGACCCATTAACAAAACTGGTTGAGTATGTATGACTGGCCCTCCTGGAAAAAATAAAAATTGTTTTATATTGTTTAATTGCAAAGTTCTTTTGACCTGAGTGCGAACCATGAAGCTCAGAGGCGTTTTCATAAGGAAGACCGAATCCCTGAGAGATGAACCATCTCAGAAGCTATTGGCCACATTTCTAGAAGCTAGAACTGTTATGTTTTCTTTAGGTGAATCATGTTTGAATCTAAACTGATTCAGAAAGAGAATATTTTCTTGCATGAGGTCAGTGGCAGAATACTTTGTCATTAATGTCCTTAGCACTGATCATTCAGAAAAAAAAAAAAGTTTTGTTGCAGTGTAGTATTGCTGTTGAAGGTAAATGTCTAGAAAATGTTGGGGTTGACTAGCATTCCCTCTACCTCCCTTGATGCTTTTGGTGTATAGCTTCTTCATCTCTGAGTCCATTTTTTTTTTAATTTTTGCCTTTGTATCCCCATCACCTAGTATAATGCCTAGATTATGCTTGTTGATTGATTAAAAACCAAATGAAAATGATGACAAAACTGACAAAATTGCAGAAATTCACAACGTTGTTTCCTGTTTTTCAATTGTGAGGCATTTTAGGGAAGTTGGCATCTGTTTTGGCAGAGGACTTGATCTGATTATTATTAAAGATATTAAAGCTGGTACAAGGCTTCTCTACCTACTGCAGTGCTTTGCACATAGTAGATACTTAATAAATATACGTTGTATTGAATTTGAAAGACTAAGGAAGATTTTGTTCAGGGTAGGGCCCTTTTATGAATTCTCTGGATTATTCATAGCATGAATGAAATGCCATCTGAAGTGATCCAGCAGGCCATGTTCCTGAGAGCCCTAAGCCTGGAGTCAGGATGCTGGCTTTACCATTCCTGGGCTGTGCAACTTTGGGCACAGATGTCAGTTACCCCACAGTAAAATGGAAGCAACAGTGGTAATAAGAATATGTGTATTACGTATCTCCTAGGGCTGTTGGGATGTGTGTAGAAACAGGAGTTACAGTTGGTGTTCGTGGTTTCTACTTGGTGATATGGAAATTGTTTATGGACAGATCTGTCTCTATAGATGCCCCTTCTCTGAATGGGGATCCTTCGCCCCCTTACCATCTTTCTAAGTTGTCGTTTTCTCTTTCCTGTTTTAAAAGCCTATGTTTGGTCCCCCAGGCAAGGGAAATGAAGCTCCATCAAAAGTACTTCTTCAGAAGCGTCAGAAGCTAAGACAAAGGCCTAATCCTTTCAGTCCCACTAACCTTTATAAGGCCCTTCAAGATTTAAATTTTAACAAGTGCTGTTCAGCAGTGTACACATGACCCCAAAGGACATTAGAGCAAAATTACCAGAGTGGTCTTGCCATTTCTTTTTCCCATATATCCCCATTTTACTGAGGCAAACAGTAGTCAACTGACTTACACAACTAGTAAGTGTCCAAGATCGTTTGATCTCAGATCTTCCTAACCCCAAACCAGTTGATCTATCCACTGAGCCACCTGATAAGACTAAGTGATAAAAACAAGATTTGAATCCAGACCTTCTGCCCTGCCCCACTCTATTTCCATTGGACTTCCCACCACACCCTACTGCCTCCTTTTATTTCTTTATCATTAAAGATCCAGACAGTGCCAGAGCCTGGATGTCATCTCCATTCTTGCGAGTTATGCTGAACTAGCGAGGTCCAGATGGCTAGTTCTCCGACCCTGGCAGATTAGAGAGACAGTGACCTGTGTGTTGTAGAGAGAGAGCAGGATGTCGAGTCAGCGTAAATCATAGGTCTGCTGTTTATCAAACAAGGAACCTTGGTTGGAGAAGACACCTGCCCACTATGGGTATCCGTTTCATCAAGGACAAAATGAACTGTATTTGATCATCTCAAAGGTCCCTTCTAGTTCTGGCTATGAATAATAGCATGTGTCAGCTTGAATCCAGGAGATATTATAAAATGAAAGGTCTCCCTCCCATGGCCAGACCAGAGAGCAGCACTTTTTAAATCCATAAATGTTTCCTTGTCTTGGGATGCCCCAGCCTGGAAGACTGACTCCTCAGTATCTTAAATGCTTTTTCATAAGCTATTCATTGGCAGGAGATTTGATATTTGAAGAGGCTAGCCCTAACACAGCCCTGCTCAGACTTTCAAGAAGGGCCAGTTACCCATGGCATCACCTTCCACTCACTGAAAGAGAGAGTGTCAGCCCTGTGGGGCTTTCTGTAACAGACCAGGAATAGCATCCTGGAAATTTGTTAGCTTGCTTCTACCTTAGGATCCGGGAACTCATGTAGGAATAACTCTTCTCAGTTCTTTTGTGGAGAGAAAGACATCTTTTGCTAATGGAGGTGATTACCGTGGCCAGTAACCAAATCCCCTCCTATCCTTGAGGTCCCTTGTTCTAAGGCAGGGGCAGATCACTGTAATGGGCTGTGGGGGGAATCATTGCTCATTGAGATTTAGCCGCTAACTGAGTTGTGTCTGACCCCTCTGAGCAGGGCACAGAACATGACTTCGGACCAGGAAAAACGGTTATTGCAGCAACTCCGAGAAATCACCAGGGTCATGAAGGAAGGAAAGCTCCTCGACAGCCCCTCTCCTGAGAAAGAAGCCGAGGAAGCCCCTTACATGGAGGACTGGGAAGGTAAACAGCTTCCCCCTAATTCTCTGTTACCTATCAGCAAAGAAAAAGCCTCTCCAGGCACTGAGTGGAATCCAGAAAGAGGCCTCCTATTCAGGACGTGCAGGCTGAAAATGTTTTACATTAAGGTTGAGTTTACCAATTATAATAATGTGCAAATGGATTTTCAATTCTCCAGCTTTTCACATTGTGCAGCAAGCATGAGGCCCACTGCCAACCCTGGCACACGAGCTATAGCCCGGCCCATCTGCCTCTCAGGCTAGGGCTTGGCTGACATAGATTTATTTCATTACTTTCCTTAATTTGGCAACATTTTTGTTTTTTCTCATTATCAGAGCTGGGATTCAGCACCACACCTCCTGCATCCCTTATTTTATTTACCAGGTCTGTTCTGTTCTTTTGTTCATTTTGTGAAGGCAAAGACATCGACAATGGGAATTGTGTCTTTGGAAAGCACTGTGTTTGTCATCCAAGATCTCAAGCACATCTTGCTCTGTACCTGATGCTCACCAACTATTTTAATTGTGTTGCTAAGTAGGATTCACAAAGTGTTGTCTTTTTCTCCCGGCAGGAAGCTCCTAAAATGGTTCCAAATATAAACTGTAAACATTAGCTGTGCCTCCTTCAGCTGGTATTTGGTTTGAGTCTTCAAGTGGAAGACTGTAGTTGATTGCTTAATCTTTCTCTTCAGTCCTGCAAAAGAAAGCAGTGTATGTGTGTGTGTGTGTGTGTGTGTGTGTGTGTGTGTGTGTGTGTGTGTGTGTGTGCTGGGGGAGGGGGCACTGAAAGAGAAACACCAAAGCATATTTTCCTGAGTGCAGAGTCATTTATAAACCCATTTTCTAGTTTCCCCATGCTCAGGAAGGTATTTTTATCTGAATTGGTTTGTGTTTCTAAGAGCATTTGGACACTCAACCAAATTGCTGAGCATTTGCCCAAGTGAAACTTCAAAACCATTAGGATCATCTGTAAGCTTCTCGAAAGGATTTTTCAGGATGACTGCCTTCTCTGAATCTTTTTTTTTTATGTTTTATTTCTTGAAAGGGTATTTCAAGACTTTTTCTGTTTTTTTGTGTAGGCTACCCAGAAGAGACATACCCAGTTTATGACCTTTCAGACTGTGTCAAGCGAAGGCCAGATACAATCCTAGTGGATTACCCAGACATGAGCCAAGCCTCTGCTGAAGAGATAGCAGAAGGAATGGGGGGGCTAGAAGAGGAAGAGGAGGATCATTTGTGCTGTGAGAGTCTACCAATTGACCTGGATGAGGTCAGCCAGAAAGACAAGACTGTCAGTTTTAGTGATCAGGACAGGGTCCTGTCTCCAACCCAGAAATTAGAGTGCACTTGCTGTCAGCATGAAGAGGATGATCCTGCCATCATAGCAGAGAACACAGTGTTCCCCTTGGACAGCAGCAGAGAGTCAGAGGAAACACATCTGTATTCCAAAGAGGCAGTGCTGGGAAACAGATTGGAGGAAGCGGAGGAGGAAGGCACACTAAGGAAACGTAACCTTCAGAGTTTTGAATGAATCAAGGCTGGGCAGTTAGTTGTCTAAGTCCAGAAGTTAACCCGCTTGATTGAGCCTCATCCTTCACCCTTGGCCCAGTGATCTGTCTAGCTGCCCATCATCTCCTCCTCTGTCAGCATGTTTCAGTGTAGTGGATACCACCTTCCTCCAGGCCATATTTTTGTTGACATGCAGAGTGATGCAGAGATAGATGTGAGGGCAAGAGATATCATAGCTACACTCTTCCTCTTCAGCTTCTCGGAATAGTCAGTGCATTCAGTAATCACTATCTATGAATAATTCCCAATTTGCCTGCCTCTGCAGAGGACAGGAAGCCAACCTGGAAGTACAGCCCATTCCTTCTCTCCAGGAGGACTAGCCACAAGCAGCTTTTCTTTTCTTTAGGTAGGCAGAAGTTGACAACCATTCATGAAGGGATAATCCCTGAGTTGCCCAGTTATGTGAGTTTTAGTATAGTGAGAAGACTGGCAGTCTTCTTCAAAAGACAGATTGGTTTCATTTGTAGGTTAGATGTAGAATGAACCTCTTTCTAAGTGTGGCCCTCAATGAGCAAAGGAATTTCTACAAGCATACACAGATTCTTAAAGTACATCCTAGTCCATCCTATAGCTAAGAAAGAATTCCATCTACAACATCCCTGACAAGTAGTCATTCAGCCTTTTCTTGAATACCTCTAGTGAAAGAAAACATGCTACTTTCTGAAGCACTGAATTTCACTTTTTTGGAGAGACCTCTGTTTAGAAGTTTTTCCTGACATCAAGTTTAAATATTGCTCTCTGTTTCTCCATCGGTTGCTCCCAAATCTGCTCCCAGGGTCTAATCAGAATAAGTCTAATCTTTATTCCAAGTAACAACCCTTCAAATTCTTTAAAGCATCTGTTCCCCCTTTCTCCCCTGTGTCTTCTTCAGGCTAAACATCTCTACTTCCTTCATCTGCTCCTCATGTGGCATTATTTCAGTCAAGGTATTTTACCATTCAAGTACCCTCTGGTCCCTCTCCAGCTTATCAGTGGCCTTCCTAAAATGTGAGAGCAGAAACCACAGGATTATCATTTCCTTAGTCCTCGAAGCTACACTTCTCTTAATATAGCCTCAGATATTAACTTTTTGACCACCAAAACACCCTACGGACTCATATTGAATCACAGTCCACCAAAACCTACAGATATTATCCAGATAAATTTCTTCAAGCCACACCACTGACCTTGCATTTGTAAAACTGCTTTTTTTTGAACCCAATCACAAGACTTTACATTTATCCATATTAGATCTCATTTTATTAGATTGATTCAGCCCAGTGTTCTAGCCTGTCAGTTTTGGATTTTGACTCATTAATCCAAGATGTTAGCTGTCTCTCCTAGATTTTTGTCATTTGCAGATTTGGTAATACCTTTATCTACGTCATTGGTAAAAATATAAGTGACACTCCAGTTAAGACTCGCCTGAAAGTTTGCATCCAACCAATCAGTAATAACTTCTTCTGGGGTCCCCGCTTCAGCCAGCTCCAGCTCCACCTAATGAGACCCACATTCTCCCCTCTTTTCTGCAAGAATAAGATGAGAGACTTTTGTCAAATGCTTAGCGAGCATCTATGTAAATTATATGTCTATTATTCCTCTAGTCTACCAATTTAGTAACCCTATCAAAAAAAGAAATGAGATTGGTTTGACATAATCTGTTTTCCTTGGAGCACTCTCATTACCATTCCTTTAGTGTTATACTCTACAACTTTTCCAGGAAGTCAAATTCACTGGGCTACAGATTGCAGGTCTACTCATTTCCTTTTTTAAAAAACCCTGAACATTTGTCATTTCTCATGCTGCATCACCTTTCCCTTTCTCTTGTTGGTGCTGCTGTGAAGTCATTTTTCATTTGTGTCCAACTCTCCAACTCCATTTGAGATTTTCTCAGCAAAAACACTGGAGCGACTTGCCATGTCCTTCTCCAGCTCATTTTACAGATGAGGGAACTGAGGCAAATGGTGTTAAGTGACTTGCTCAGGGTCACTTAACTAGTGAGTATCTGAGGCTGGATTTGAATGCAGGATGATGGTTTTCCTGACTCCAGGTCTGAGGCTCTATCCACTGCACCACCTCACTGCTGTTTTCCATTCTCTACAGTCTTCCAAAGGTCTCTGATGGCACCTTAGCAATCCTTTCTGTCCTTTTATTTCCCTGGCATGTAGTCTATCCAAGTCATATGATATACTCTCTTCTCTGCTACTTATTTGGTGTTTCATTTCCTATTATTCCTCTTTGTTCTGTCCTCTGTCGCCCCAATATTATTTCCCCAGAGATGCCCTGTATGGACGAAGGCAAAGATACCTCTGCTAATAGGAAAATGAACTCTGGAAATATGACATTCATTACCTTGTTGACCACCTGGAGATGAGCCTCCTAAAAGCTTAGTTAGCCTCATCCTTGGACAACAATATATCATTAGGTCTGTAATTAAGGTCTCTCCAGCTTAGTATGTGACCACCAGAGCTTGGATTTTGACATCACTTTCACACCACAGTGAGATATTGGACTTTAGTGGAGGTGGCTGGTCAATGTCCCACCTAAAATGTGGTCACCATCACTGAACCGCCTTCTTCCAGAAGGAGGTAGATAATGTCAGTAAGGATAAGAGCTTCTACTGAATGGAGAAATGTTCTGAACTCAGCAGCTGACCAGAACTAATAATGGAACCTAGTTGATGGATTTGGGATTAGAAGAGATTTGAGGCAAGACTCATTGTTTTTGTATTCAGGGAACTGACAAGATCAAGGGGACCCTGTTTTATAGAACTATGGAATTCCAAAACTTATTCCCTTAGAGAGTCTGAAAACATTTGGGAGGTGGATAGGAGAAGGCAGAGTTCTAGTTATTTTGGTTCCCACCTTTGTTGAGGGACACTAAGGTCATTATCCAGAAGTCCTGAGAACATTTAGAAGGCTGGTGAGAAAACAATGTCCGCTTTTTTCTTCTTTTGCTATAAACTCAAGGGCCTCAAGAATATCTGGGAGTGGATTCAGAAAGGCCACACTCTATGTCACCAACATTCCATCTCAACATTCTGATGAGAACCTCCGGACCTCTTCATTCATACTCCTTACCTGCCCCCTTCTTCCTAATGGCTAACTTGCTGCTCAGTCTCCTTTCCCTTCTCTTGGTTTCCCTGTCTCTCTCAGTATCAGGTCACACACCCTTCCTTCTTATGCTGCTCTCCTCTGATCCAGAATGGCCCTACCATGCTCCCATGGCTTACTCTTTGACCAGACTGGTCCCTCTTCCAGTCTACTCCATTGTTCCTAGGTGAACCCCAGTTCTGTTCTAAATAAATCCCTAAACCTCAGAAATTCCTTCTCCTCTTATTAACTGAACTCTGCGATGTACCCTAGGACACTATATCTCTCAGTCTTCTCTGACAAAGTCTTTTTTTGGTCTCACTGTCCCACCACTTAAGAGTGGATAAGAAAGATCTTGCTCCATTTTGCGCCTTCTAAACCATACCTCTCACTATAATTCAATCTTCCCTCAATCAAAGTTCCCATCATTTGATCATACAACCATATTCACTTTTTTGTTATCTGCTGATCTCCGGAACACATTCCCTCTTTCTCCAGTGACATTAACACCAACTTACTGATTCATCCTGCCAGCTACTTATTATTCATGTGCTCTGATCTCACAGTTCCCCAAATGGTTCAACTCCTGGTTTGGCTAATTCTACTCCCACCATAGTCGGAATTTCAAGGCCATGCTTCACTATCCTGTGGGACCCACAAGCACCATCACCTCTAAATATTGACTTTCAGATTCCCCTCTCCAACCTCCCTACCCTCTTCCACTCTTACTCCTCATGCTTTCTAGTTTCTCATCGCTTCCATCTTGTCCCAGTCCACACCTCACATTATGGCTTCACTTACCTGCCTATTCAGTCCTGACCTATTTCAATGATTCCCTGGACATCAAAGTGGAATTGTTTATCACTTTAACTGGTCATTCTTCCTACCCTTCTAATTCTCAACCCTAGGAAACCTTCCCCTACCTGACTTTTCCATGCCCATTCCCAAGCTGTTGAGCACTGCTAGAGAAAATGAAGCTACTGAATGAATGTATCCATTACTAATTTAGGCTTCCAATCCTTAGCTGCTCAGCAATCCTCTTAATCAACTTTTAGCTTTATCATTCCCTCCAGTCCCCCCAATCTCTCAATTCTGCTAGGCTCTTTCTCACATAGTAGCCCTCACGACACAATAGCCAAGATTCCCTGTCACATTCCCCATGATTGTTGTAAACCTTTTCCTCTCTCCTTAAATTCTTAATCCCAATTCCACCCCCTTCACTGATAGCAGATAACTTTGTCTTCTTTACTGTATTAGTTATTTGTGTATGTATGATGTGTCCTCACAAATTGTAAGCCCCATGAGGGCAGGGGCTTTGTTATATGTTATATCTCAAATTTGTCTCTCTCCTACCCTTAATAAAAGTTCAGTTGACCTGGACTGAATCTTAATGACCTAGTTCAACTCCCATGTTTTATTAATGAAGAAACCCAGGCCTACGGAAGGGAAGGGAACCATAGTCACATAGATAATTTGTGTTTTTCCAAGTTACAATTAAAGGCCTAACTCTTCCAAAATTACCACACCCCATTTATGTGTCTGACAGCATGCCTGTGTAGTTTTCACCTCATCTCAAAAGGCCACAGGTTTGTATGTATTAGGCCCAAGAATTTTGGAAAGACCAACAGATCTGCAGACACTGCTTGTGAAATGCATGATTCAGAAATCAAAATCATTTAACTATAGAGCTGGAAATTTACTCAGAGTCTAATCCAGCCTGTTTCTGAACACAGGAATCCTCTCTGTGGCATCCCTGACAACTGAACATACAATCTCTCCTTGAATACATTAAAAATGTTTTATAACTCCCATTCATATAGCATTTTAAGGTCTAAAAAGTGACCAGGAATGAATGTACAACTTTTTTAAAAAATTAATTTAATTAAAAACATTAATTTTCTTTCTCATCCACTTACCCCATCCATCCCTGAAAAAAAGATAAACAAAACCCTTGTAATAAATATGCACAATCAAACAAAACAAATTCCCATATTGACCATGTAGGGAGTATCTAATTCTCTATGTTTAGTCCTTCATTTCTTTGTAAGAAAGCATATATTCCTCTAGAATCATGGTTGATCATTGTGTTGACCAGAGTTATTGTTTTCCTGGCCATCCTCACTTGACTGTGAATCAGTTCATTCAAATCATTAAGTCTTCTCAAGTTTTCCTGAAACAGTTCCCTTTGTGTGTCTCACAGCACAATGAATTCACAACTTCTTGAAGAAGACATTCCATTGTTGGACAATATTAAGTGCTGGGAAGTTTTCCTTCAAAATAATTGAAATTTGACTCCTTGCAACTTTTACTATCCACCAGCACTAGTTCAGCTCTCTAGAACTACAAGGAACAAATCTGACCCTGCTTCACCATGACGTCCCATCAAATGTTGGAAGAGGAAGAAAGATGGTACAATTGGTGGTGTTGGTCTTAGAGTCAGGGAGACCTGTGTTTGACCCTGGACAAATCAGTTGAGCTTTCTCAACTTCACTCTATTCAGCTGGAAAATTAAAACATTGGAGACTCAGTGGCCTTTCTGGTTCTAAACCTATGATCCTAAATCTTCTCAAAAACCATCCAATTTTATAACCCAAATATCATAATTGGCTAAGGATTAACATCCATGAGATACATTTATACACAATATGGTAGTAGGGCATTGAAAAAGGCATAAAAGTAGTCTGCTTGGGCTATTCTAGGAACAGATTTTGTTGAAAACATGCTCATGCTGGCTACCTTAAAAAAGTGGATGGGGGTAGGTAGTTACTGTAAGACGAATATGTTGTATGTGAGTGTGATGAACATTTGTTTCATGCATTTTTTCTTGGAATGAAATGTACTTTAGTTCCCCTGAGAAACCTGGAAATAATCCAGGTAAAATCTGAGACATTAAACACAATGTCAGTGTTACTAACTCTGGCTAAAGAAACTATTTCCAAGATGTTTTCCACTCAATCTCCATCTAAAGACATTAAAGAAGAAACTGTTTTGCAAAGACTGGGGTTTTCCACCTGCATAAATGACTACTTTGAGAATCTTTGGATTTCTTTCCAGATATTTAGTACACAGTGGGAACAGTAAGACAACAATCTTTTTGGAGAAGAGCTACCTCAAGGGTCCTAAGAGCACCTACTGAAATAGACTATAGTGAGAAAAGCACTATACTGGAAACTGGAGGACCCATGTTCAAATGCTGTTTCGATCAGTTAGAGCCTGTGGGATCTTAATGAAAGTCATTTACCTCTGTGCCTCAGTTTCCTCATTTGTAAAAACAAGGACATTAGATTAGAATTCTAATCTTTTTTAAGTCATGGACTCCTTTGGCAATCTGAAGAAACCTACAGATCTTGGAATATTTTTAAATGCAGAAAACAAAATGCATAGAATTACAAAGGAAGCCAATTAGATTTAAATAGTTTTCCAAGAAAAAAAAGGATTTTAAAATACAGATCCCCAGCTGAAGACTCTGGGTCTGATGATCTAAGGTCTCTCCAAAGTTTTAAATGCTGACTGGCTTGATATAAATGAGATTAAAATTTCTTTAGTTTAGCACCCAAACATCAGAGCATCACAAAGTCTCAAAGCTAGACCTCACAAGCCATTCAATCCAACCTTTAGTTGTAGAAATACCCCTTCAAAATTCAGCTTTTGTACTTCGTTAGGGGTGGGAAGAGGGCTTCACTGCCCCTCCTAAGGCAGTCCACTGCACTTTTGCCTAGTGTTGGTCATTAAGTAGTCCTTCCTTTTGCCCTTTTGTATTTTTATTTTTTGGAGACTCCGTATCTCCCCTAGGTAGGAAATGTAGTGATTATTCCTGGGCCTGATGCCAATATCAGACAGCATGGAACCTGCTCCATTTTTCTGATCTGAGTCAGTTGGCTCTCCTTAGGTAGCCTGGTGGTCATCTTCTCCGGTGCCACTCTTAATGTAGACACCCAACTTCAGTCCTATAGCGGCTCAGAACTCCTGAGCTCAAGAGATCCAACAACCTCAGTCCCACCCAGCAGCAAGGATTGGTTGGTTGTTGTCCTTCGTTATGGAAGAGGACAGAAATGGCATCACTATGCTAGAGTCAAGTTACAGTATGTCCAACTGTGGCTGGTCAGACCAATAAGAACTTGGAATACTCTACCACAGGTAGGGCACAAATATTCCATGTGAACATTTGGGGTGGATTCTCCAAATATGTGCATCTCACTTTTCTTTTCAGCTACTTCAGTTCTACTTTGCTCATAGAGCACAGCACCTTCTCTTGATGACGGCTGCCATGCTGGGCAGCCCTGTGCCAGTGTCTCCCATGTCACACAATCATTTTCATAGTTCTTACTAGCGAACTTGTGAGTGTCATTTTTCTATCATGTGAGCAAGGAATACAGCTATACCGTACCACATTTGGCCTACCCTCCCTTCACTTCCTCCTTTTCAAATCCTCAAAACAGAACCAGTCCTTCCCTCCCACCCCAAGTCCTCTGTTTTTATTTCACTCCTTTTGATGCCCTTTGGGTTCCAAAGGAACATTTGTTACTTCTCCCTATTAGAATGTTGACACTACAGCATCATACAGCTCCTTCCAATTGCTAAAAGAAGTTGGCAATTCTAGGTTTCTCTTGATTCATGTTTGTACTTCAAATTTCCTTATCTATTATGGTGTTTTCATTAAAAATATTTTAAAGTTCTTCTATTCCATTAGAGGCCCATTTATTACCCCTTTAGGATTATACTCAGCTGTGCAGGGAAAAGTGTTCTTGGCCTTAAGTCTTTTGCCTTTTAGAACATTGTATTACAAGATTTCCTGTTTATAAGTAGAAAGTCCTGTGTGATTCTGACTGCCACTTCTTGGCACTTAGACTGCTGCTTCCTGGATGCTTCCAGTATTTTTTTCTTTGACATGGGAACTTTAGATTTGGGCTATGACATTTCTGGATCTACTCCTTTTGGGGCTTTCAGGAGGTGATCAGTGGATTCACCCTATCTTCACTTTGCCCTCTGGTTCTAATAGACCCGGGAAGTTTTCTTTTATGATTCCCTGAAATACAGGGTCCAAACTTTTTTTTAAAGAAAAAAATAGTTTTCAAAGTGTCCAGTGTTTCTTAAATTATCTCAACCCTTTTCCCATTTCAGTTATTTAAAATACCAGCTATTTTGCATTTTCTTCTATTTATTATTTTTTCCTAATATTTCTTGTTGTGTCATGAAGTCAATGATTTCTGTTTGTTCTATACTAGTATTTAGGGAGTCCATGTCATGCCTGAAGTTAATCACTTTCTGTTCATTTTTCCAATTCTTTCCTGTAGAGTTATTTAATTTTCTATCTATTGCTTCTTCTTGGTATTCAGGTATTCCTTGCAAAAATCAAATTTTTTTCTTTGAATCTCTGCTTGAAACTACTAAGCCAGGCTTGTAATCATTGTTGTACTGATTGGTGCCTTTTTTCTTTCCTCATTTTTCGTTCCTGAAATAGGGCTTGCGCTCTGTGTAGGGGACTCACTTCTACTTGGTTTCATCCTGAGTGTACCTTCAGCTTCCCCCTACCTTGGATCTTTAAGACTCAGGATGGTGGGTTTTCAGGGACCTTCCTGGTGCCCCGTAATACACAGTATGGGTTAGAAGGTTATTCCCAGATATGCGGTTCAAACGCATCTAGATGGAGGATGATGTGGGAACAAGCACTTTGAAGAGCACATGTAGCTCGTGTGGCTTGTGAACAAGATTAATCTCACAATCAGATTGTGCTGATGACATTACAGAGAGACCATTATTTCTGTCACTTCATTTCTGCCTGGTTTGCCACTGGGTTCTTAAGGGTTGAATCCCCAAATCTGACCCTAATCACAGATGTTTGCTGGTTGACTGATTGAACAATAACAGTAATTATTCCTGCAGTACTTTAAGGTCTGAAAAGCACTTTTTGGCATATAAAAGTTATCTTCATTTTATAGCTAGAACTACAAGTTTGCAAGCCAACTTAGCAATGATCTGATCCAGTCCTTTCAATGTCTAGATGAGGCAAAGGAGGCCTATTCATATGAAATGACTTACCCAAGGATATCATTGCTAGTCAGTCTCAGAGGCTGCAACTGAGATGGGGTCTTCTCGCTCCAAGTGTAATACCTCAAGATGGAGAGACTGAGGCTCAGAAAGGCAGAAGACTTACTTCTGAGGGTCACTCAGAATTTCAATTGGAGTCTCTATCTTCGAGTCCAAGGTTCTTTCCACTCTATTATTTCAGCAGATTCTCCCTTCCCTCCATGTTAATGAGCCAAAGGGCTCTCCCCTACCTGGGAGGGCTTAACCTCTTTGGTCTACCACTTCTATGAATGAAAATTTTATTTAAATCTGCCAGCCCCCAATGCACAGTTAGAGGAAGGAAAGTACTTTTCAAATCATAAGTCAATATGGAAATGTGAGTTGTCTTTTCTTTAGCTCTTGGAACATGCTTAGATCATTGGTAGCATGGCTACCTGTCCAGGAGGTCTACTTTAAAATTACCTGTCCGGTGGCTTTGAGGCCTTACATGATAACTTTGCCTATAAGGCAAGTGGGCTGTGAGGCAAGAGTAGTTGAGAATGTCTGTGAAGGGTTAGTATCAACTTAGAACACTACCAATAAATGACAAGAAACGAATGACCTTCCCCCTTCCAGGAAAGACATAAACAGCAGTGTTGAAACAGTTAAGGTTTAATTGTTAGTATGCTTTCTGTATGTAGCCAAACACTAATTCCTACACCAGACATGTCATTATGAAAATACCAAATTAGGCATTGCACATACTGATAAATAAATACATTTGCTCAAATACCAAAGAGTTTATTTAAAAAGTCACTTAATAAAAGCACAGGTTCATCTAAAACTCCAGATAGTTTTGAACAAAAATAAAATGTCTGACCACTTAAAAATAGGAAAAGACACTCTTGTGCAAATAGACATAACACATTCTAGGCATTATGAGAAAAAACTGGCTAAGTCTGGACTCTCAGCACTGAGGCGATTTGGGGCCTTCTGGCCAGGCCACTTTCTGACTCACTGCGAGTTAGCTACATCTCAGGAAACATCTGAGGCCCTGCCCAGCTCAGATTCTAGCAAGCCTTGGGAAGGAGAAGAGATAAGAAGAGAGAGGGGGTAGGGAGAATCCTTTATAGAAAAGAAAAAAAAAGGCACTGTGATGAGCTGGACAATGTAATGGGCACCAAGGGGTAGGGTGGGGGTGGGGTGATTTGGTTTTCTCTGATTTGGTCTTGTAATAAAAACTCAGTTGGAATGCTCATAAAAAACAGAATGCTCCCCCAATCTCTCCTTTCTGAAAGCAAAAGCACATGGAAATGTCAAGCCAAGTTTTGAGCTGATTAAGCACAAGTAGTTCCCACAGCTCCTTGAAAGAGGATAAGGCTGGGCCCCTACCTAGTGTGTGAGTCTGCTCCTGACTGGGAAGCAGTGTCCACTCACAGCTTGAGGGAGCACTGACCACCCACCTCAGGTCAGCCAGGAGTCAGCCAGGATTCACTCCCGGGGATTTGGAGGGACAGAGGCAGCCCAGCTCATGCTTCAGAGGTGGACTGAGCTGGAGCAGGGAGAAGCCAAATGCTGTCTTAAATGCTGTCTTCTGGTCACTTTCCACGGGCGGGTAGCCAGGGGCTCACTTACAATTCTGGGTACCAATGGAAATCGGCTGCGTTAGGCCACGTCTTTGGAAGTGGAGCATCAATTGCCACCTGGGAAATACATCAGGGAGAGGTGGTCCCTAATGAGTGTCCTCCAAGACGCCTGGCCCTGGCCTGCACTCAAGGGTCTTCGAAGAGGACTAGTGAGAGGGATGAGGGTGCCAAAGGAGGGAAGACGCCAACATTATTGCCAACATAAAACCACAAAGGCGTTGATAGAAGTTGCTTGCGTAAGAGTGACTTCAGCACCCTGGAGAGCTCAAGGACAGGAGCCCCAAAGGTAGTCTCAAGGTTCACTTGTGTGGACCCTCTCTTGGGCATGCTCAGACATCTACTTTACAATCCTAGCAACTCACCTATGTTTTAAGAACTCATGGAGAACAGATCTTCCATTTTCTTCTTTTCGCCGATGGGGGAGAACCTAGTAGGTTTCTACCCTTTTTACCCTTTACCCTTGTAACTTCTCAAGCTCCTAGATCTCTGTATGATTTCTCACTGCCAGGTACCATCTTCCCCTGGGCATTCCCACTGAGGAATGGGACCCCTCCCACACGCTTTCTTCACTAGTGTTGATTGTTAAGGCACTTTCCCCAGAATGTGTCCCAATTTGCCCAAGAACACACATGCAAGCTAATTGATTTCTTTAAGTTTAGTAATGCAAAAAGAAAAGGAAGAAATATAGAAAATGCTATTTCTTCTTAACACCTTCCTCTTGTCCAGAGTGCCTGACATTACCTGCTCTTCCAATCCAGAGGCAACTTCTGCCCCAAGCAGGTCAGGAAGTGAGGGGACAGAATTCCTGGAAGACATCTGCTCCCCAGCCAATACAGACTATTCTCCAGCATGCTGAACTTGACCCAGCAGTTTCTGCACTTCAGGTAACCCTGAAGTCTGATTTGGATTCAAGGGGTGGCCAGGCCACCTGCAAACACACTTGTGCTCATGCACACAGATTCCCTCCTTGCACACAACAGGCATTCAGAAGGAAAGGGAAGCTCGTCTGTCTGGCAAGTCCCCTAAAAGTGGGAACAAAGACTGCCAGGAGCGTAGAGGGCCACCAAGATTCAGGGAGGGTGGGAAGACTGCCTTCAAGGGCTGCAGAGCTCCTTTGTTCTCTTGGCCAAGGCTCTGACCTGAAAGACCTGCTTCAGCCCTCAGGTTTCTGAAGTCACACCTCTCCCTGAGTGATCAGTGCAGCACTGTCACTATTATGTGGTTCCATGGTGTTTAGTCCTAGAGTCCCCACCTTTCTTATTCCTGAACATTTTCCCCTGCCCCACAGCCCACCTCACTGGGATGGAAATGAAGCTTGTTGCTTTGTGCTTCTGGGTTCCAGGCCACCTGTGTCCCGCCTTGCTCCTGCTCCCCAAGTCAGTGCATCTCCCAAAAGTCTAATTCTCCATCCACCTGAAGTTCCTGAATTCAATTAGAGGCTGAGTAGGGCCCCTGAGCCCAGCTCCCTTATCTGGAGGAGGAAATGAGTACTGAGAACAGAAGGGAATGGGCCTGCAGAGCTGGGGACAGAACCCATGTCTCCTGACTCCCAGACAGTTTCTTTCTACTAGATCATGCTGCCTCATCCTCTAAGCACATCCACAAGGGTCCCATTTGAGATGTTCAGCCTTGATTTCCCCCTTTGTAAGTGGGGAATGACAACACTTGTACTGCCTACCTTCTGAGGCCTCTGGGGAAAAGCACTATAGACAGACATGTGAGCTACTCCTGTTCTGTTACTATACAAGAGTCCCCTAGGCACACCAAGGGTCTAAGGAGCTACACTGGACTTGGATCATAGATGCAGAGTCCAGGATGCATGCCCCCGTCCTGTAATTCAATTAGGGTTATAGAAAGAGCACAGATTTAGACTGGAAGGGACCTCAGAGGTCATCTGGTCCAACCCTGTTCCCCTTATTTTGTAGATGAGGAAACTGAGGTACAGAGGAATTAAGTGATTTGCCTAAGGTCATACAGGTCAGAAAGAGGAAAGCCAGGATTTGAACCCAGGTCCTGACCCCAAATCCAGAACTGTGCCCTGAACGCTACTCTGGGAAAAGTCAGCCTGACATTGGCCTAGAGGTCTACAGCTCTCAGATGCACTACCTTCAGGCCAGGCCAAGATAAAGCTGCTTCCTGGCTCTGACACACGATCATTCTGGGGATGCCATCTCAGGCTCTGGTTCTCCTGAGATGAGGGATTCTCAGCGCTGAACTCTGGCCTAGCCTGAGCCCCTGCCTGGGGCTGGGGCTGTGACCAAGGCTAGCTGCCATGCCCATATTCTGAAAAATAAACTCCCCCAGGCCATTCAGTGCAAGGAAGAAATAACCCACTGCCCCTCTACCCTGTAGTTCCTACAAGACCTTAGGGAACATTTCATGAAATCTGGAGCAAGAAGTCACCTACACAACACATTCACACACAGACACATTCACACAAGCAGCCACACATGCATACAAACAATCATATAGATGAACATATATGCACATACCAATCACACAGGTGGTCACCCACCCATAACCGGGCACTCTCAGGTGGAATCACACACACATACAGTCATACATGTGTAGAAAGACACAACATGCTTACAGGAGACGCATGATCTCACATCCACACACCCCTAGTTCACCACTGAGTGTAGAACGTGGCTTTATAATAATATGGTTCCACATGAAACCAAAGTCCTGAGTCGGGGTCATGGGACAACTTGGGTGGCAGCCTCAGACAGGGGCTGCTGTGGCAGGATGTCCTGGGTTCTGCCAGCCTTTACGCCTCTGGGGTTATAACCCCCAAGGCCCAAACAAAGACTGACTGATATTGATTTTGACACAGCCACAGAGAGGGGCTCCAAGCCCTGCCTCTCTGAGAATGGTTTGTTAGGGAATCAGGGCTGATGGGAAAATGGGATACTTGGAGTTTTCCCTGGGTCAATGAGGAGTATGCTCTCTCTAGCTCATGGCACCTTCACCCTAACTTGGCCTGAACCCAGGCACAGTCAAGCCCTGAGAGAGGGCTGGCAAGGGAGGATGAGGTGGAGGAAGGAGAGAAAGGAACAGGATGAAGACAAATGGGATGGGTCAGTCTGGGAGGGAATGAGAGAGGTAGAGATGAGAGGTGGGGAGAGGGCAGAAATGAGGATGAGGAAATAATGCCTAATGGAGATCTGGAAGATATGGGAAGGACCTGGGGCAGAAGGGGATCATGGAGTGAGATGTCTATGTTCAGAGCGAGGACACCTCGCCATCTTCCAGAAAGACAAACGATGAGATGGGAGTGCTGGAGAGAAAGACGCCATTTCTCCCGTCTTGGCTGGAGAGGGTCCAATGTGAGGCAGTGGGGAACCGGCCTTAGCTGGGCCACGTGGCGAGTCCTGGGGCCACAGACTGGCTGGGGGGCTTCCTGCGGGGCGGGGGGGTTGGGGCAGCGCCCGCCCGCTTACTCACAGGCCAGCTTGCTGTCGAAGCTGGAGAGCGCGATGGCAAACGCCTGCAGGACGCACATCGGGTAGTTGTAATCCATGGTGAACACGTCCTCTGCCACCCGGCCAAACTGCATCACGATGTAGTCAGCTAGGGAGGGACCCAGACAACCCCCAAGAGGCAGATACACAGCCAGGCACAGAAACATGGCGAGCGACGGATGCGGAGAGGCACAGGGAGAGAGAGCCATGCAGAGGGAGATAGCAACAGGGAAGGAGACAGGGAAAGGGAGAGAAAGCCGCAAGAGAAGAGAGGCAGAGAGCGGGCCACAGACGAAGAGGCAGGTAGAGAACCAAGGGGAAAGGCAGAGATAGGAAAGTTGTCGGAGGGGGCCACAGGGAGAGGCGGAGAGCCAGAGACCAAGGGGAGGAGAGAGACAGAGTGTGCAAAGTGAGTCCCAGCTCCTAGGGGTGCCATACCCGGCCCACCCATCCCTTGCCCACGGTTGGGGCACAGCCACAGATGGAAACGGATATGGAGTGACAGATTCCCAGGAACTAGGGTTTCTCCCAGTTAAACCCTGAAACTGTCGTTCTAAAACCTCCTAATCAGTCACTGATCACACCCATACCAAGGCCCAGCTTGCCACAGACCCTGTCTGGTTGCCTCTCTGCCCATTTTTTTCACACTGAATCTAAATGCCCACAACACTGAAAGAGACAGCTCATCTTTTCCTAAACTGTGACAGGACAGGCTGGACAGTGTCTCTGTGCCAGAAGTCAGCTGCAGCCCTAGCCCCTAGGACAATCTTGGTTGTAAAGGCCTCCCTTGGAGGAAGACCACTTGTGGTATGCCCCAGGACCCTGTCCTTGGTTCTACACTATTCAACAAGTTTATCAGTCACTTGGAGGAAGGCATGTATGGTGTGTGTGATGATTCAACACATGAACGACATGAAGGTGGGAGGGATAGATCTAAGTAAGATCTAAAAAAAGGATAGACTGAAACTAATAAGGTGAAATCTACTAAAACACTTAGATTAGCATTTAGCACAGTGCCTGGCACATCATAAGAACTTAATAAATGTTTATTGATTGGTAGATGGATGGATGAATTAGTGATGTCTTCAAAAGGGTTCTCCATCCTTGGGTGCAGCCCTTGGCCATGTATTTCCCAGAAACCCTCCATGAATCATGTATCTAACATGCTTAAGGCCTCCCTGGGACCTTTTCCCATTTTAAGAGAACATCAAGGCAACATTCAAGTTGGGCCCATGATTAGCTTCCACTCTGGACATGTGGCTGGCTGGCCTGCCTCCTTTCCCAGGTTTACAAATGGTCTATGATCACTTGTGCTAATTCTTGCACGTGAGTGGTTGGTGACTTCCTGCACCCTGCTTATTCCAGCCATGAACCTCTTCTTTACCCTCTGAGTTACTGGTCATGTTAATTCTTTCAAGATAATGGTGCTTCTAAATTTTGCCATCATTTGGCATCATCAGGAAAATACTGGTGTTGAGGAGACAGGTGTGTGTGATAGCAAAAAGCCTGGAATGATTGCAGAGTTTTCATTCACAATTTTTCAAAGGGGATCTAGCACAGAATTCAATCCTATTCCCATCCTACTGCCCATTTGGAGCACTGATAAATGTAGGCAAAATGAGGTGCACCATCCATAAAATGACCATGATAATGTCAAAAAAACTACATTGAAAAGTCATCAGTGCAGTGACCAGTCTTGACTCCCAGAGGACTGATGAGGAAGTACAGGTTGCCTCATTGGGGTGGATGGTGGCCAAGATAGGAGATGTTGTCAGAGAGGGCCACAGTTCTGATTTGTTTTACCCACGGATACTTCTTTATTACAAAGAAGGTTTTTAATTGGGAGGAAGGGAGAAGTCAGATGATTATTAGGAAGAAACTAAAAACTATAATAAAGAAATAAGCTTTATAAAAAGTATGAAAATATAAAAATAAATGTACTGATCATGGGCTACTCTGGTAGACCATCCTACTTGCATGTCAATCTGGGTAATAAGCATTTTTCACCCATTTTGTTTTTCCAATAAAGATAATCACTTTTAAATGACTGTTCATTTCACAAAAGTTTTTGTTAGCCTTCTGGAGTTCAATGTCATTAACACAATTTCATCTGTCAGTAGGAGCATTTGGCGAACCTTACCATCACTAAGGAATTTTTCTTTTTAGACTCAGTATAGGATCTATCCCTCAAAAATGGGAAAAGAAGCTAAGGAGAATATCTGTCTCCCTGTTTGGTGTCACTCAGCAAATCAACCAACAGATACATGTGAAATACTTTGTTTTAGAAGACTTCCCCAGGCTCTATTATCTTCTACTGAGTCCAATATGTTTTGAGTGTTTTCAAAGAACAAAAAGATATGGTGCAGTCTCACATTCTTCAGGTCTCTTATTCAGCTGTGTGCTTGTGAAGATATCTATGGAAAATCACCTTCAGAATGCAGCCTATTCCATTCTCATCTTTTCATAAAGGATACCCAGGATGTGTGTATTAGGCATTCTTACAACCACTTTAGAAAGTAAAGACATGGAACGGTAGCTGAAGATTTCATCCTGGTCACTACTTCTAGTAAAGAAATTTAATTCAAATAAAAGTAAAATCCCGTATTTGGGTTCAAAAAAGTATGGGATAGAAGTATGACTAAATCATTTCATGTGTAAAACATAGGGCTTCGGTCACCTGCAAGCCAGATTACTGAGTCAACTTTACAGCTGACTTAGAAGCCAGAAAAATCACTAGGGACTAAGGCTAGCTTTAACAAAGAATGTCCAGAAGGAAGGAGGTGGCAGGCAGATCCACAGTCTATGCAGGCCACCTCCAGGGACCACATTTTAGGAAGAAGACTGACAGATGAGCGGCCAAGACGAGGAGCAACTGGAGCCTTTGCCACATAGGGATCAGTGAAAAGAATCGAGGATGTCTGGTGTGGAGAGCAGATTTAGTGGGAATGTGAATGCTGCCCAGCATTTCAGTGACTCACGGGAAAGAGGAAATGGATTTCTGCTTGGCCGCAGAAGGCAGAGCGAGGACCAATGGCGGATTTTGGCTTAATGAAAGGAAAAGCTTCCTAACACTTAGAGCTGTCTCAAGTTAGAATGGATGGGCTTCTCTCAAAGCCAGGGAGTGCCTCATTGCTGGGAGTCTCCAAGTGAAGGAGGCTGAACGACCACTTTCTAGCAGCGTCAGAGAGGAGATTCCAGCTCAAAACTGGGAGGGTCTGGATGCTCCGAGGGTCTATGCCATTTTCTTGAGGCTATCATGGTTACTTAACTATTATCCCTTCCAGGGGCTCAACCCTATAGCAGCTGAGATATCCTTGGTATCTACTAGGTATCTACTAGGCCTGAGTCTCTTCCAATGAACTCTACTTCTTCTGGCTTGAGTCAAGTTAAGAAAGATGCCCCTTCTCCTCCCACCATATGTTCTCCTCCCCATCAGGAGATGCCCCCTTTGTCTCAGAGAGTTCCTCTCCCATAAGAGTACTCACGGTCATTTGCATGGATGATCTGGAAATTCTTGACAGAGGCTTGTGTGACACGACCATGGAAGTTGAGCACATAGGACTGGGTGTCATCATTCCACACTGGCGTCTTGTTATGTAGCTCAATGACGGTATCTGTACTCTTGCTCAGCCACCGAGCCAGCAATGTCTCCTGTTCCTGAGTGAGCAAGAACAGGACTTGTCTGAAGGAGGGGAGGTATTTTCTAGAAAAGGGGAGACAGGATAGGCCAAGGGAATGAATGGGTATAGGGGAAAGAGAGAAGATGGGTACAAATTAGAGCAGGGAAGCTGTTTGGGGGAATAGTAGTAATGAAGATGGGCAGTCCAAATGGAGTGAAGGAGAAGTCTTCAGGACAAGGAAATAGTGAAGACAACAGAGAAGTGGAAAAAACGGAGATGAGACAGAAAAGAGAGCCCCTGGCCAAGTGGGGAGAGGAGACCGAAAAGTTGATTTAGGTCAAGGGACAGGCTGGACATGATACAACTCTTCCTAGACTCTGCAACCTCCTAAGAAGCAATTGAGGAATCTATTACTGCGTAGGCTGAGGGAAGAGGGAATGGCTCCACAGACTGGTGAGAGCCTGTTAGCATTGACAGAGGGGCACATAAGGGAAATGACTGCAGAAACACTAAAATGACTGGCATCTCAGGACAAGAGGGCAGACAAAAGTGATGATCTCCAGATTTGGTGCTTAGATTTTTTACAAGCAAGATGGACAACAGAGAATGAGTACAGAAGCAGGGTGTAGTACTAGAAGAGCAACATCGGGAAATGCTAAAATTCAGGATGAACTGAAGTGAGCAGTAAGTGCAGAAGACAAGAAAAAGTCATTTTGATGGCTAGAGGAAGATCAAAGATGGGAAAGAAAGCCCTGCTCAGGCTAACCCTAAGAAGGGACTTTGAGGACAAGAGAGGGAGGGGTGAGAAAAGGACAAATGTTAATTTTACAAAGCAGGGCAGACCTCAAGTTCAACATAGTCAACAGAAAGTCATCATAGCATCTAGAAAAGAGAATACAATCACAGACTGCATCAAGCATGGCAGAAATCCAGATCACAACCAATGATAAACATGTTCTGCCCTGGCCAGACTATACCTGTTGCATTGCATTGTCATTGTCACACTTTACAAAAGATATTAACCATGGCAGCATGCCCAGAAGGGTAAAACTAGGACTGGGGAAGGGACTGGAGACCATGGCCTATCAGGATTGGCTGAAAGAACTAGGAACATTGAACCTGGAGAGAAGACTAAGAGGGGACATGAGAGCTACCTCCATGTAGCAGAAGACCTGCCATGTGTTAGAGGAAATAGACTTGTCCTACTCAGCCCTAATGGGCATAACTAGGAACAATGGGTGTAAGGTAAAGAGAAGCAGATTTGGACTCAATGAACAGAAAAATTTCCTAGTGAGTCCCAGTGTCCAAATGTAGAATGGGCTGCTTTGGGAGGCAGTAGGTTCTCCCATCACTAGAGGTCTCCCTACAACAGCTTTGGACAGTTTGGATTAGATAGTTTCTGAAGCTGCTCTGGGATTCAGCAGCATTCTTCCCTGTTCAGTGCCTTTTTCCTGTCTTCTTCCCTTCCCCTTGTGTTTCAACAACTCAAAGGAACTGCAAGAAACATATTCTCCTCTCCTGCCCACTGTCCATTTGAGGGAAGGGGAGGACTGACTTACATTTCGAGGCCGGATGGAGACCCTCTCGTGCACCATGCTCATGCCAGGGATGATCACACTCATTTTCCGAGGGCCCTTAAATCCCAAGACATTAGTTTCCTAGAAATTTGAAAAGAGAGAATAGGTCAATGCAGCCAGACTGAATGGCACACTTCCATCTCTTCCAACTGGGTGGGGATGCACACACATTTACACACACACACACACACACACACACACACACACACACACATGCACGCACACACTGCTGAGCTGGAGAGTTTCTTGTTTCTTGGAGAAAACTATGGGCATAATTTCCTATGTATTCAGAAGGTCCTCTCGTCCTTATGGAAAATTCCATCTCTTTCCAATAGGGGTCAGAAATACCTACACAAGTCAGGCAAATCCATCTATTCATTGGTCAAAGGTCCTCTAGAAAACCCACCAGCACCAGCACCATATTCCCCAGGTGCCTTCAGCTCTAGGCTCCCTCAAAGCTCTCTTCCCCGCACCCTCCCCCAAATTCCAAGCAGAGCAAAACCAAGGAGACCCAGGCTCCTGGCCCTCCCATAGGAAAGGACTTTCCTTCCTCTCACAACAACTTTAATGGGCTCAAGCCCCTGACTTGGTCACTGCCTGAAAAGATCATTCATTCAGTTGTCCAATTAACAAGTCTTCACAGTGTCTATTTTGTGCTTTGAATCATGCTGGGCTGCATTCAAGAGGCAGCTCCTGGGACTTTACGTAAAGAGACAGACATGAAAAGGTTCCAGGCAAATACAATTCCCTCTATAAACATCTCATGAATAAGAAATTGCATCAAAAGGTTCAACAAACTAGAGAGACAGATGAAAAGAATCTTCATGGCAGAGAGCAGAAGAAATGGGGGTGGTGGGTTAGGTGGATGATACTTGCCCCCCTGCCAGACTCACTCTGATCCAAAGCCCAGGGGGAAGGATTCAGAACTGGGTCCCTCAGCCCTTACAGGTACATAAGAGGGCAGCCACCATCACCTGACTGAGAGCTTTCATCTTTGTCTATGCCCCTCTGTGGTTCAAACTGTCCAGTTCTGAACTCACCCCATCCAGGACTTGCCTTCTTAGTGACCATAGCTACCTGGCTTGTTGACTCCCCACCCAAGACTGCTCTTCAGGGGCAATGATCACCTGGAATGGTGCCTGCTTCATTCAGGACTGTGCCTCCCATTCAATTCCCTTCCCACTGGAATTGTGTCCCTCAGCAACCTATCACTTGGATCAGCATCTATTCTGGAACCTATCTCTTTTCTACAGCCATAATTCTCTGGGGCCATGTTCACCCAGCCTGAGAATTGCCTCCATTACAGGGATCATTGTAGAAGGGAATGGATCCAAAAACTACTATCAGGTGGGTTTGCCAACTGCCTAGTCCATACCGTAGACTGGAAGCTCCATGTGCCTACTAACAACTCTTCTCCTACACCAGCCCTATCCTCAAGGATTTACATAACATTAACTCCAGCAATTGTCTAGCTGAAAAGAAGCAGCAAGAGGATGGCTAATCATCCCTTTTGTGAGATGAATACAAAAGAAATGAATACACTTAAGACAACTCCAAGTACAATGAAGAAACACTATGGTTACTAGAACCCCAAGATAAAACTTTAGAAAAACAGAGTTCAGTAATAATTATAAGAATGGATCCCCGAAAAGAGAACACATTAAAGACAAGGAGGTCAAAAATGGACTGAAGTTTTATGAGAAGGAATAAGGGGAAAGACAAAGTGAGAAGTAAGCCAGAATGAGTTCTTGAGGAAAAACCTGGAAGGATAATAAACAGTAGAAGCAGGAAAACTATATCACAAAAGTGGTCCCCCTGAAAAACAGAATATAGAAAATAGAATTCAAAAAGTCAATTACACAAGAAATATCAGAACAAACTCCAGAGACCAAAAAATTGGAAGAATCTACAAGACATCTATATTTTAAAATGACCTGGAAAATTCAATGAGAGGAAAGAATTTAAAAATCACTAGAGTTCCAGGAAATAATAAAGGAAGCACAAAACTTGGATACTATATTTTAAAGAAGTCATAGAATAACTATAAGGCAAGGTGTATTAGGGGGACGTAGAATTCAATAGTCATTACTTGAAAGAAACCCCAAATTGTTTCCCCCAGAAATGTTATTGTCAAACTTCAGAGTTTCTAAAACAAATAAACAATACTTCAGGAAGTTTAGGAAGAGACATATCATACACCAAAGAATCCCAGTCAGAACTACATAGGATCAGTGGGCAGAAACAAGAAACACAAGGTTGGAATATTATATTCAAAAACAAAAGAAAAAGCTTTGTATATGAAAATAACATCTTTTAAAACCAAGTGTACACCCACAGGGGAAAAGACAGACTTGTAACAGAACTCATTACTTCCAAACATTCTTGATGAGAGGATCAGAGCTGAGTGGAATCCTTGAAATGTAAATATAGAAGTCAAGAGAACTCTAGAAAGATAAAATAGTTTGAGCAACTTGAAACAATGATCAAATGTTTGCATCCTGAAAGGGAAAGAAAAACTATTGCCTCTTCAGAAATCCAATCTCTAAAGATCAATGGGTTTTGGAGCAGGAAGACAAACTCAGAGCATGGGTATTTTTTTTTTCAAAGAAAAGTGAAGAGAAGGACAAAAGAAAAAAGGAATGGTCTAGAAATATAATGGGAGAAAAAGAAAGAAAATTACTGTTTGATGTAGTTTGAGAGCCATATACAAATATATGAAGTTGTAGGGGTGGAGGAGATGAGGATCTCATGGATCTACTTGGCTTTAAGCTCTGGGAGGGGGTTAGAAACAGTATGGATGCAAACTGTATTGTGTAAAAATACAATAAGATAAACAGGAAACTGATTTAGGATAAAAATAATGATATTTAAGAAAGCAGAGTTGGTGAGGAAATAGTCACAAATAAAACAAACTTCAACTACAAAGGGCTAATTATGAAAAGGAAAAAAAAAGGAAGTGGCAAAAACCCAGCCATCTGCATCTAGGCTGTGTAGAGAGAAAAGAAGCGAAATTAGACTATTCTAATTATAGGTGACTAGTCCTGATTCACTTCCTTTTTATACCTTTCTTTTTCCTTCTAAAGAAAGGAGTGGTTGACAAAGAGAGGAAACATTGTAACAGAACACAATACAGGAGAAAGCAAACCTAACAATCATAGTTGTAAAGATGAAAGGACTCAACTTGCCTATAAAGTGGAAGAGAATGGCGAAATGGGTTGGAAGAAAGCAAAACCCAACAATTTGTTGTCTACACTAAAGGTTCTTAAGACAAAAATTTGATTGGGGCTAAAAAATGAAAATGTTGTCATAGAATATGTTATGCCTCAGTTGAATTAAAAAAAAAACCCAAGAGTGGTAAGTATAACCTCAGGAAAGACAAGAGGTAAAAATAGATATAATTGAGAAAGCCAAACTATATTATGCTTAAAGATACTACAGATAAACAATACTATCCTAATAACAAAACTATCCTAATAATTATATATGCACTAAATGGCATAATGTCCAAGAACTTAAATGGAAAGCTAGGTAAAAATACTTAATGTATCACTTAAAGATCATAACAATTAAAATTATAATCAATAAAAGAAGTCGGAAAAAAAGTTTCAAACAGAAATAATGCGGTCCTAAAGAATGAGTGGGTCAAAGAATAAATTTTAGAAATAACTAATTATATCAAATAAAACTATAAAAAAATGAGACAACAAACTACAAATGATACGATATAGTCAAAACAATCTTTAAGGGAAATTCATAACTCTGAGCACTTACATCAACAAAGACATAAAGAGCAATGAATTTAACACACATTAAAAATCTAGAAAATGAACAAATTAATAACCCTTCCAACTAGACATAAAAATTGAAATTATGAAAATTCAAGAGATTAAATTGGAAGTACAAATAAATGTAAATAAAAGTACGAAGACCATAAAAGAGAAAAAAATAGCTAATTCAATAACAAAAGATAGGGGAAAACTAAATTACCAAAGTAAAAAATAAAAAGAGGTAATTAACAACAAATAAAAAGGAACTAAAGAAAACTGGCAAAAACTATTATACTCAAGTATATGCCCTCCTCCCCGAAACTGAAAACTGAAACAAAGGGGATGAATATCTACAAAGAGATAAAATGCTCAGATTAATAGAATATAAAATAGAGAATCTAAAAAGCCCAATCTCAGAAACAGAAACTAAACAAGTCATATTGAACAAGCCATAAAGGAATTCCCAAAGGAAAAAAACTTCACACACAGATGGATTTATAAATGAATTCCATCAAAATAACATCCATTTGAAGAACAATTACCCCCAAATTTCATGAACTGTTTACAAGGACAAAGATAAAAGGCACCTTACCAAATTAGTTCTATGACACAAGAATAGGTCTGACACCTAAACCATGGATAAATAAATCAGAAAAAAACCCAAACTATATACTAATATCATTAATGAATATTGATGCAAAGTATTGTAATGACTATTGATATAAGCATAATGAATATAAAGAGAAATTACAGCAATATATTTTAAAAAATTGTTACTTTGAATACTTTATATTTATATCAGGAGTGCAGAGATGGTTCAATCATTAGGAAAGCTATAAATTATAATATAATTATAAACTATATCAACAGATGAAAAAAAGGTCTTAAAATACAGTACTCAGTTACATTAAAAACCATAGAAACAAATGGACCTTTCCTTAATATAATAAGCAATATCTATATAAAGGTGTGGGCCAATATAATTTATAATAAAGGCACATTAGACACTTTTCCAAAAAAAATCTGGGGCAAAACAAGGATGTCCATGTCACTGCTATTATTTGATACCATTCTAAAAGTAGCAATAAGAAAAGAAAAAAAATTGAGGGAATAAGCATAGGCAAAGAGGAAGAAAATTATCACTATATACAGATGTTATGGTGTTTTCCTTAGAGAATCTCAGAGACTGGAAGAAAAATTAATTGAAAAAATCTGGGGCAAAACAAGGATGTCCATGTCACTGCCATTATTTGATACCATTCTAAAAGTAGTAATAAGAAAAGAAAAAAAATTGAGGGAATAAGCATAGGCAAAGAGGAAGAAAATTATCTCTATATACAGATGTTATGATGTTTTGCTTCGAGAATCTCAGAGACTGGAAAAAAAATTAATTGAAACAGAGGTTTCTCCCCTTTCATAACCACTCCCAGAAAAAGATACGTAAATTCACTGTTTCCTCTCCCTGTACTCTCACTCACTTTTAAACCCTCTGCAATCTGAATTCCAACCTCATCCTGCAAATGAAACTGCTCATCCCAAAATTTCCAGTGCTGTCAATTGTCAAATCTAATGCCTTCATCTCCATCTTCATCCTTCTTGACTTCTCTGCAGCACTAGATACTGCTGACCACTTTCTCTTGGATACTCTCTCCTGAGTTTTCATGACAGTTGCTTGCCTGGTTTTCTTCCTGTCTGATTTCTCTGTCTCAGTCTCTTCTGATGGATGGATAATCATCCATACCCTGCCCTCCTAACTACAAGTGCACCCCAAAGTTCTGTCCTGAGCTTTGTTTCCTTTTCTCCCAGTAATCTCATCATTTCTCATGGACTTAATTATCATCTCTATGATGCCAACTCCCAGTTTTGGTCAACCGAATGGATGGATGGATGGATGGATAGATGGCCAATAAACTTGAGCCCCAAGCAAATAGCAAGCAAGCCTGATTTGGATAAGGTTTCTGGCCTGGACCCCCAACCTTCCCCCACACCCTCACGACTCACATAGCAAATGGCTGCCAGCTCCTGCCTTATATTTGCACCTTCCAGATTGGATGATGATGTCTTCATTGGGTTGACTCCATTGTTATACACGGTGAACTTTGTTCCCATGAGGTTTGACCTAGAGGCCAGAGAGCAATAGATGTCAGCACTGGGGAAAATGGGAAGTTTGAGAACTTTTAGAGCATTAGCTCTTGAAAGTAACTTAGATTAAAGAACAGCATGTTTGCTTTAGAAAGGACCTTAAAACAACTCAGACCTAGCAAGTATCTTCAAAGACAGAACACAGGGTATCAGAACCAAGAGAGACCTAAGAACATGAATATCAGAGCTGGGAGGGCTCTGAAAAACTAACACAGTGGTTCCCAAACTTTTCAAGGATGAAGATCAACTTTTGACATTAAACAAAAAAGGTCTTGGATCTCTACATGTGATTAAAGGATCCTACATCTGGAGTTGGAGGAAACCTCAGAGGCAATCTAGACCAACCCTCCTATTTTACAGATGAGGAAACTGAGGTCCAGGGAAGTTAAATGACTTGTCTATGATCCCATAGGTACCCAAACCCCTCATTTCACAGAAAAGGAAACATGCCCTAATAGAAGAGGCAATTTACCCAAGGTCACACAGCAAACTGATGTCAAAGTCAGGAGCAGAACCTGGGTCTCCTGAATCTCCACTGCCATCACGGATAAAACAGAAAGAGTGCTGGATTTGGTGTTGGGAAGACCCAGATCCAAATTCTACACCTGTACCTTACTACTCCTGCAAAGCTGGACAAGTCATTTAAGCTCACTATTTTACTGATGGGGAAAACAAGAGAGCTGTACTATATAACTTTATGAGCCTAACATTTAACTAGGACAAACATGGAACTCATCCCTCTCTTTGGCCAAAGAGCCAGGCTCAAAATTTCTGCCAGGCAGGACAGACCACATGATAAGAGCAGGTTTCTGCTTCCTGATAGTTGGTTAAAGCCTCCTGAAACAAGGCCTTTGGGCTCCAGGAGACAGGGGATACACCAAGGGCCTAACCTTTGGTAAGAATGACTGTACATCAAGCTTCCTGAGATCCCAGAGCAAGCCTTTTTCATAGTAGGTGATATAAATTAGTGGTTAGGTGAGGGAAGAGGAGGATGAAGAATGGAGTCCTAATTTATTACTAATTCATCATGAGTCCTTTGGCAAGTCCCATTTAGTGGTGTCAGAAGACCTGGATTCAAATCCTGGCTTTGCCGCTTACTAAGGGATCTTGGGTGTGTCTTTTAACCATTACTGAACCTCAGTTTGATGACTGGGAAAATGGGGATGAAAATAAGAAAAAAGGATGAATGAAGAGTTTCTGCCCTTGGGGAGGGAGCTCAGCACCTAGGAGCACAAACACACACCTATAAAAAACTAAAGTTTCTCATGTGCCACCATTTGTATGGCTGCATTTCTACCACGCTCTAGGGTTCACAAAACACCTTCTTCCTCCACATCCTATGAGATGTTTTCTTCTGGACTGGGCCTATGATTCCGTTAGCATACGGAACTCCAAGGTCCCTCCCAACTTGGACATTCTAAGCAGTATGATTTAGAGGAAAGGTTTGTTTGCAGACACACAGCAGGCACAGACATAGAGCGGAGAACCTGTCCAAACAAAGAGGCTTCCCACAGGACAAAGCGGAGGGGCCCAGGCTAGTCCTGGTGTGGCCAAGGGGTCAGTAGTGTTCCCTTTAGGGCCCCAGCATTACCGAAGCTTCCCCACAAAGCTCTCTCCTCCTCGGGATAAGTCTGTCGGGTCCACAGAGATGAGGTAATTAGACGTTTTGCTCCTCTTCCTCTTCCTTCCAGCCAGGAGGAATACCTAGAGCACAAGATGATGATCCATCCCCTACCCCCGCCTTGCCAGCGCCTGGTGCACACATGGACGTCCCTGCGTGCGTGAGAGCTATGGATCACAACACACTTCCCACCCATGCTCACACTGCATATGGGCCTGCACCTAGGCAGAGATGCAGCACTGGCTATTCTGAGACAAGGGAAATGGAGATACCCCAACTGCCCTCTCCAGAGACAGAAAACCTCCTGCCTTATGAGAGTCAGGATAAGGAGCTGGACCCTTGGGACATTGGCCATGAAGGAAATGCGTGAAGGAATGAGGTACTCAGCTCAGAAACAGACACCAGCATTGGTGGAGTGACGAGGCAGAGGGACAAGGCGGAAGGGATTTCTGAGAAAGTAAACACGTAGCAGAAACACTCATATCCTAGGTCCTGGATTCTTTGTATCCTAACCCTCAATAACCTAGGGTGGAAAAGATAGGGTGATGGACCAGGGAATAGGGAATGGGAAAAGACCACTGATGGTTCCCCAGAACTAGGAAAAGCATAAAGGAGGGACTGATATTTCTTGACCCTGGCAAGAAATCAAATGAAGGGCAGAAAGGGGATAGTGTTCCTTGGCCCCAGGAAGGGACAAATAATGGTCTCCTGGCACCGGGGTGAAGGGAGAGGGGATCTGATGGCATCTCAGTCCCAGGACACGGCTAGCAAAGCCTGAAGCTGTTGGATGACCTTTTTCCCGTCCTCCCGTTCCATGTGCAGATAGTAGGTGGGGTACATTCCTCGGTCCATCCCCTTCTTATCCCGCGTGATGCGGCACTTGATGGTGATGCCCTGTGGAGCCGGCCGGAGCGCAAACTCCTCCAGGTCCTCCACCTCGATGAGCGGAGCTTGGGCCGAGGGGCTGGGGGCTGAGGCTGTGTCCTGGAAGGCAGAGGCAGCACAGGAAATGAGGAAGGGCTGGGGCACAAGCCACCAGCAGTGCCTGGCCCTGGGAGATGCTGCTGAACAAGCCAAGTTGTCTAGTCTCTCCCTGCATCATCTTCTACTCCATCTCCCACTCCACACCCAGGCAGAAGACCCTATCTCCTGCTCTCCAGAGAAGATCAAAGTCATCTAATGTAAGTTCCCTGGACACCTCTCCTCTCCTCAGACACTTCCCTCCTCCTTTGCTTGTGGCCTTCCTCTTTGCCAAGCCTGACCCTTTCACCTTGTACCTTGGTCCCACCAATCCTACCCCACTCAAGGGATAAGAACAGTGATGATGACAACAGCTGATCCTACGGCACTTTCCTCTCAGTATCTTATGAGGGAGGAGTGATGACATTATTCTCGCTAGATATGTCGCTAATACATGCCTACACTCTGGGCTAGCAAAGGAAACTAAGGCCACTAGATTGCTTGGATCTGGGGATTCCAAACTGAAGAGGGCCTAAAGCTGATCATGCTGAGTCTTGTACCAACTGGGGGCCACAAGGGGAAAACCAGTCCAGGTCAGAAAAACAGCATGTTTAAAGTTAAAAGTTCTGTGCTGATGAGCAGTGGGGTTAAGCCACTCAGTAGCCACTACCCTTCTAGCTTGGGCAAGATAGGCAGATCTAGTCAATATATAGACAAATAGACAGACAGACAGACAGATAGACAGACAGATAGATGGGTGGATGTGTGGGTGGGTGGATGAATGGACAGATAGTTAAATGGCACTGTTTTCCTTATCTTACAGATGAAGAAACTGAGGTCAGAGAGAGAAAACTGACATACCTATGGCCACACAGTCAGTATGTGTTGGGGTTAGAATTTGAATTCAGGTCTCCCAATTCCCAAACCAACACTGCTTACAGTCCCTCACTCCCCAGTAGCTCCATTTCCTCTCTGATCTCCTCTATTCTAAAATAAACTTCCCTTTAATCTGGTGGCCCCTGAAGCCATTATCATCCTCTCTTCCATTTATTCACCCAATAATGATAAGGATGACATTTACATAGAGCTTTAAAGTATGTAAAGTACATTTCAGCCTTACATGTAACCCACTGAGGTAGGTACTAAAACATATCCAAATTTTAAATAGAAAACTGGGGCTCAGAGAAATTAAGGGCTTTGCCCATGGCTATACAGCTACCAAGTTAGGTCAGAATCCTCAGGATTTGACCATGTCTCTAACTCCAAATGCAATGAGACCATAATCAAGAAACATTTATTAAGAACCCAACTATGTGTACCTTGCTGGACTCAGGGAGGGAGGTAAAATTTAGGTGAGACAAGGTCTCTATCCTCAAATGGCTTTTATTGGGGAATTTAAAAACTGAGATAACTATAATACACAATATTACATGATAAGGATGTTAGAAAATGAAAAGAAACAAGTGCCATGTGAAGACAGAGGATAAAGATCATTAGCCATTAGGAGTGACCAGGGAAGGCTTTATGAGGGGAAGAAGGGGTGAAATTTAGTTGGGCTATAATGGATGGGTAAGAATTCAATAAGCCACACAGGAAGGAAGATATTCCACATGAAGGGAACACTGAGAGCAGATAGAGTAGTGGGAATATATTCAGAGTACAGAGCTAATTCTAGCTTTGCAAAATTCAAGTAATGTGAAATAAGCTTAGAAAGAAGGGGTGAATCCATTCTATTAGGTACCGGATTGTGAAGGGCCAATGGCAGAACAAAAGTTCAGACTGTACTAAGCACAGGCACCTGGCTACCCTGGATGAGGTCAAGTCACCTGGTCCAGGTGAACTACATTCTCAGGAGCTAAGAGTGGCAGATGGAATGGATGAGCCCATCAGTGATTTCTTTTAAAAGGCTGTTAGGGACTGGGAGAGGGACCATGAGACTAGAGAAGGAAAAATGTCCCAGCTTTCAAAAAAAGGGAAGAAATTGGAACCTGAAAACTGAGGACCAGTGTGCTTGAATTGGCAAAATTCTAGGCTTAAAGGGAGGGTTAATAAAGATCTCGAAAAGGAAGCAGTGATTACATAATCGAATATGGCCCTATTAAATAAAAATGCTCAAGCCAGAATAAGATCCTTTTCTTGGTAGGGTCACTAGAGTGATCAGGGAAATGTTACAGATGCAGCTTGTCTAAATTGAGCAAAGCATCTGACAAAATCTCCCATTCTATTTTGGCAGGAAATTCGAGGAAATGTGAGTTAAATGATAGCATATTAGATGATTTTAAACTGGTTAAATGTCCAGACCCAAAGAACAGTCATCAACTTCTAAGAGAATCTTTAGTGAAAGGCCCAGGAATTTGTCCTTGATTTGTGCTCTTTACCATTTTTAATCCATGGATCACAGACTCTTGGATAATGCTTATAAAATGTACAGATGATTAAAAAAAAGACACTGAATAAGAGAAACAGAATCCAAAAAGACTTGGCTTTTGCTTAATTATTTTTGTCAAAAGGAAGGGCTCAACACGGAAGTGGGAGTGGAATGTGACATCAATAAAAATGATTTTTTTAAAAGGATCTCCAGGATCAGAAACTCCCCCATTCCACTTATCTCAAGGTGAGTCATTTGGCCAGCTATAACCTCTAATGAGTCATTTCTGTGACTCACAGAAACTCAAATTTCTCAGCTTGGCATTTAAGCTTCAGCCCAATTCTCCATTCACAACCACAATTCACCACACCTGTTGGCTAACCCCCTCCCCTGCCCCTTCCCGCAAGTGTCCTGGCCTCTGATGTCTGAACGTCCTTATGATGGTTAAAGAAACTCTGCCTATGTCTTACCACCATTTCTATGACCTAAATCAGTGTAACTGAAGGCTCCCCACCTTATTTGACTTCTTGCTGGTGGCGGAGCTTGGTCGGGCATTCGTGTTTAACTGAGAAGAGCTAGAGCTATCCTCTTCATCATCTTCATCTTCTTCCTCTTCTTCATCAAAGTTCATGCTGCTGGAGATGCCTGCAAAAGAGGGACAGGGCACAGTGAAAAGGAATGTGGAGTTGGGCAGACTGATTTGATTTGAAGGAAGAAAGGTCCATCTCTAGGCATTCTAGGTTCTTCCCCAATTGGGTCCGTTGCCTGCCCAGTAAAATGGAAATAGCACTGGCTCTAGACTAAGGACCTGGATTCAAATCCTGCCTCTGATTGCCTACTACCACTGGGACAGTGGGCAATTCACTTAGCTTCCCTAGGTATCCACTTTCTCCATAAAATAAGAGTTGAACTAGGTGGCTTCTGAGTTCCCTTCCAGCCCTCAATTTAAGACCCTATGAATCCATTCCATTAAGTACCCATCATAAACCCAATTTTTTAGTCTCTGACTTATTTCCTGCCTCCCAGGTGGGATCATAAAATCATAAATCTACAGGTGAAAGGGGCCTCAGAGGCTATTCAATCCAAATACCACCACTGCCTACCTCCCATTCTTTAGAGAAGGAAACTGAGTTCTAGACAAGACTGAGTGACTTGCCAAACAGGTAACTAGTGGAAAAGGAACAAGTGGGCTTACCTGTGCATGTTATTGGCGGGGCCTGAAGGGGTGTTTTAAGTGTGAAAGGATCTTTCTAGCCTCTGTTTCCTAGGCCAAGGTAGAGAAACTCTCCAGTTGGCTTGGTGATTGCACAGTAATATTGGCATCCATGGAACGTAGCCAGGAGGCTAGGGGTGATCCTTGGGTTGTAGAAGGAGGGCCTGCCTAGGTGGATGGATCCCACCCTCCAAACCAGCAGAACAGATGCTGCCATCTCCTCCTAGAGTCACGAGGGAGCTGGGTACTCCAGGGATGATACTAGGCCAATAGGCCTATAGCATGAGTAAAATATTCAAAGGAAAGAGCCATCCAGCTCAAGTCTGAGGGATTTTCTTGTATGAACACTTACTTGTTCAGTAATACTTGTATTCTTGGTCTTTTCCCTTTTCAATCAGTCCTTGAACATCTGCCTTTGTGTTATGAGGATAAAGATGTGGACAAAAGGGAAAGGAAACGGAGGCCAGACTCAAGGGTTCACTTGTGGTAGTGGTAGCAGGAAAAGTGGAAGGGGGACAAGAAATTGGAAGTGACTGATCTCTCTGGGACTCTCTGGGCCCAGGGACCCCAGAAAATGGGGAGGCTTATGGCCTTGAGTTTGAGGGGGAGGGGAACAGAACTCATGGGAGCTTAGAAACCAGCAAAAGGCAAAAGTTACAGATAGGAATACAGTACATTAGAGGGAACACTGGCTTTGGAATCAGAGATCATTCTGCTAATATCTATCACCCCAGTTGTGAGCCATCTGAGGCAGTAACCCTGTGTGACCTTAGATCAATCACTCATCTTTCTCGAGCCTGAGTCCTCATCTGTAAGATGAAGGGTTGGGCCAGTTTGCCTCTGAGGTCCTATGATTCCTTATGCCAGGTCCAAGGAGGAGCTAGTGCCCTGGGAAGGGGACAACGCTCAATGCAATCTAGGGTCCAGGGATGAATCCAATGGCCTCCACCCGTTCAGGTGGTGTGGGGACTCTGGTAAAGAATGTTAATGTCCAATTCTGCAAACTTAACCAGAGTGGAATCATAAGAGCATCAGAGATAAGAAAGCCCTTAGGGATCACTTAATTCAACTTCCTCATTTCAAAGAGGAGGAAACTGAGGTCCATAGAAAGTTAGGGACTTAGTCAAGGTTCCCTGGTCAATGGGCTACAGAGCCTGGAGTGAGCACCAGGTGTCCTGACTCTCAGCCTAGGCCTCCTTCCATTACAGTGGATGTAGAGTCTGGGAGCTAGAGAAAGCTATTGAGAAGGGTTATGAATTTTGCTGGGAATCACCATGGTAGGTTCTTCCAGGTCTAACTCCAAATGACCACCTCTTCTCCTATCATCTCCTTCCCGGACCACTCTGACACCATCCCAAGGGGGCTCTCGTCCATCCTTCATGGAATCAAAGCCAAGAGGATAGAAGGAAAGAGAAGGACAAGAGGTTCAATGTGGAGGAATGCTGCCAACCAAGGATGCAGACTCCAAGGGGGCAGGGTCAATGAGCCCCTGCTCATACCCTACATCCTAAGGAACAGCCCATCTCCGCCATCCTGTGGCCAACTGATTAGAGCAGCTCCTCCACCTGTATGCTCTAATTGTGTCATTGCTGAGGCTAAAGGGAGTTGAACTGTACTGTTTCCATCTCTACAGTATCTCTTCCTGCAGAGCCATCACCCACGACAAGACTAATCGGTCTTCCTACCTCACATCGCTTCCCTCTCCTATCTTCTACACTGCTAGCTAACATAATTATTTTTACTAAGTACAAGTAAAGCCCTTGCTCATTATATAAACTTCAGTGGCTCCCTATTACCCCCAATGATTAAGTACAAAGTGTCCCAAAAGTCTTAGTTCAGTGTTAAGCTTTAATCCCTTAAAGACTTTTGGAATGTCCTCTACAAACAGCTGCCTTCAGCATTTAAAGTCCTTGAAAATTTGGCTTCAACCAACATTTCCTGCCTTGTCACACACATCACAGTCTAAATTAACTGAATTTCTTCCTGTTCTTCCTATAGGGCACTCCATTCCCTCTTCTCCATATCTTTGGTTGTAGGTAGGCCATGTCTGGAATACACGTTGACCTCACTAGTTTCCTTCAAAGCTCAGCTCAAGCATCACTTCTTTGTGAAGGCTTTCCTGGTCCCATCCCTACCCCCCATCCAATAAAGCTGCTCAATTCCTTTACCCCCAAAATTACCTTACATCTTTATATATCTGTACAGACACTCATATTCAAGCTAAGCTGAAGCTCTTTGAGGGCAGAGATTGTTTCATTTTTTGTCTGTTTCCCCAGAACATGGCACTGTGGCTGGAATATAGTAGGTAATGAATGTTCATCAATTGACTGAATCCTGGCCGCCAGAGTGGCCACTCACCCTTCGTTTGCATTGTGGTACGGAGGTCCTGCTTGGATGAATGCTGCCCTCCAGCAGCTGCTGCCTCTGCCAGGCTCCTACTGGAGCCAGACCGACCCACTGTCAGGATCTGCACGTTCAGGTCTGGCTCATCATCCGAGAAAAACCCATCACTCCCTGCGGGGCAAAAGGAGCCAGGATAGTCTGGGGGCAGTGGACTGCTCCCCAGAGGGCACCGAGTCCAGGCACCATTCAACAAGGCAGGCTGGAAGAAGGACAACTGTACCAGGCTCCCTGATCCACGGTACAGGGAACCTTGTTTTTGGACAAATCACTTGACTTCTCTGGGACTGTTTTCTTATCTTTAAAAAGACAGGCGAGAATTAAATGATCTCTGAGCTCTCTTCAAGCTTCCAGAGTGAGAATCCAGTTCAGGCAGGGCTACTGTAGAAACATCCTCAAATGTGGGGAGGCTTGTGGAAGGTCTAAGGGGACAGAGGCCAGTGGTCATAGCAAGGACATTACTGACGGGCTCTTTGGAAAAGTTTATTCATAAATCTGATGTTTTATTTACTTAACAGATAGCTGTTTGAATATCAAATAGTATATTAAAAAATTATCTCAGGTATATAATTCAAGGCCTTCTAGACTACTTTCAACTACAGTGTGTGTGTGTATGTAAATAAATGGGTGAGGACCCAGCTCTTAAAACATGTGTAGATTTTCCTTTCCTAGTGCCTTATTCAGACTATGTGAAGTATTATCAGCCTACTGACAATCCAACATATGGGACTGTGGGTATCCACTTTGGGACCAAGTGTGACTATGGTGCCATGAGAGAGGTTGATGATGAAAAGTTTTGTGGTTGGCTGAAGAGCTAGAAGAATGGTTTCTACATAGCAAACAACCTGAACTCTTCCTTTTTCCTCATATTCATCGTGCCCTCTCCCATCTTTGTGTTTGTTCTTACTGCGCATACCTGCAACAGAATGAAGTTCCTCCCTTCCTTCCAAATCCTACTCACCTTGGTCACAAGGTCTCCCATGCTGCCACTCTAACACAACCTAAAATTTCTCCCATTTTGTCTGGATCTCCCCTTTGCCTCTATTTCTTCTTACTTTGTGTCACACTGTACATGTCGTATCCCTCATTGTACAACAAACTCTTCCAGAGAAGGAATGGTGTCATTTTTAATCTACCTCTATGAGTATGCATTTTAAGGAGCTTAACAAATGTTGGACAAGTTGCCAATGGGCCTCCTGTTCTCCCACGCTGCCAAAGTCATGACTCCTTTGAGTAATACAGAAATGTGTCCATGGCTCATATTTACATAGTGTTTTCCTTACAACAATCCTATGAGGAAAAGAAACTAGAATATTATGATTATTGTGTAGTGTAAAACTGCTGTTACCCTGCAAGGTATTTACCCTACAGGTGTTTCGGTTAAGCATATCGGTTCTCTTTAGCAACTGTATCAAGCTCTCATAACACCGTATAAATGTGTGCCAAGGCCTAGAAACACTGCAAAGATGATTCCTCTTGGAAGACAGGGGCATGAATGGAGACCGTGAAGATCATTTACTCCAATCCCACATTTTACAAATGGGGAAACTGAGCCCTAGAGGAGTTAAAAGGTTTTCGAAACATCACAGAGATAATAGGTGGAAGAACCGATATTCTAATTTCCATGCTAGGATCTTGAATTTCTGATTGGCCAGCCCCATACCTAGCTGCTGCTCTCCCAATATCTTCATGAAACTATCCTCCACAACCCCCTACCACCACTGTTTTCTACCTCTGTATCTGGGAAAGGTAACCAGATCAACAGCACAATTCTTTGAAAGGACAAAAGACAAAAGGAGGGAAAGGGCTGTATTACTTTTTGTGTTTGCTTCCCAGCACTTAGCACAATGCCTGGCTTGTGTTAAGGATATAGTGGATTTGAACCCAGTTTCTGACTCCAAATATAGCGGAGTGTAAATGTATTAGGCTAAATCTAATAAACATAAAATTAATAAAAACCAAATATAGAGTTTGATCATGATGATTGATTATGCAAAACCAAACTTTCTCAAGTCTCAGACCAAAGGACTCATCAGAACTTCAGGTTCTAAGATGTACTCAAGCATCTGCTTCTGCCACTGTGGGCAGCATGCTAGCAGTCAGAGAGAGAGTGGGTACAGGACCAGCTCCTTATCAGATGACTAACAGACTAAGAGTCCTTGTGGAAACAGACCGAAGTCACAACTGCCACTTTCTCAGTACCTACCCTTCCCCTTGCAACTTGTAATTGTGGGAGAGGGTAGAGGAAAGGAAGAGGAAGAGAAATAAGGAAAGAGAGAAAAGTGAAGACATGTGTGCCCATACATGCGCTCTTCAGGGACAGTTACCACAACTGGCTGAAAAAAAAAAAAGTCTTTGAGATCATGATTCCCTTCTGCCTTTCCCACTGAATAACTGGGGGAAGAAGAGATTCCATCCCTACAGATGGGAGGGGCTGGTACCTGGAGAAATCAGAACAGAGCAAGGGAATCAGAAGGCCTTTAAGTGAGCAAGCAGCGTCCACTGGAGGAGAAAGGAAATAGCGCCCACAATCTACACCAAACAGATGATATCATCAATAATAAAAATGTTGCTGTTGCTGTTTTTTAGTCATTTCAGTTGCATCTGACTCTTCATGACCTCATCTGTGGTTTTCTTAGCAAAGATACTGAAGTGATTTTCCATTTCCTTCTCCAGTTCATTTTACAGATGAGGAAACTAAGGCAAGCAAGGTGAAGAGACTTGCTCAAGGTCACACAGTTAGTAAGTATTTGAGGCTGGATTTTAACACAAGAAAATTAGTCTTCCTGACTCCAGGCCTAATATTCCATCCACAGTATCACTTAACTACCCAATAATAAAAATAGAATATGACATATGTTGTTCTGTGTGGTTCCAGGAAGGGGACGTTCCAAGAAGACATTCTGCTTTCTACAGTTACTCTACACAATAACTGGTATTCCTATGATGATTAAAGTTTTGTAAAATATAGAGCACTTTATAAACTACAAATATTATCTCATCTGGTCTTCACCAGTCATGTTAAACTTGGAGACTGAAAAGACCTGAGTTCACATCCTACTTCAGACATTTACTGAATCGTTTCCATTTGAACTGTCTTAGGAAGATTCTGAGGATCACCTAGCAGGATAAGGTACCAGACACTGAAGTGCTTGAGCTGAACTGCCAAGTATTCAAACTAGGCTTCAGAGAGCGCAACTCCGATGAGCTGACCACGTTGTTTGAATGCCAAACGTACACTTGCCAAAAAGACTGTTTTATGGAGAACTTGCATGGGGCAGGCAATCACATGGTGGCCGGAAGAAATGATGCAAGGACACTCTCAAGGTCTCTCTCGAGAAGTTTGGATTTGACTCTGCAACATGGGAGATACTGGCACAGGAGTGCCCAGCATGGTGTGTCCACATAAGAAAAGGTGCTGTGCTCTTTGAGTAAAGCAGAATTGAGACAGCACAAAGTAAATGCAGGATGCACAAATTTGGGATATCCACCCCAAATATTCAAATAGACTATCTGTACCCAATCTACGGTAGAGTATTCTGAGCTTCTATTGGTTTGATCAGCCACAGTTGGACACACTGAAACGTCACTTTACAATGGGGATGTCATTTGGTCCTCTTCGAAGATGAAGGACAACAACCAACCAACTGAGTAAAATACTTAACCTCTCCCAGTCTCAGTTTCCTTATCTGTTAAAAATGGGGATTATATAAGCACCTACCCCATAGAGTTGGTGAATGTATCAAATGGGTGTTTTGCAAATCCGAAAACCCTAGAAAAATGATATTTATTATTACCCACCCCCCATTTCACAACTGAAAAAATTGAGGCTTACCCAAGAGGTTAAGTGACTCACCCAGAGCTGCACAACTAGTAAGTATCAGAGATGGAGGTTGAACCCAAGCCTACTGACTTTCTTTCCCATTACATCATACCCATTGTCTCAAGAGTCTCATGAACCTTCCCATGTGCTACCATTTAAAAAAAAAACAGCAGAAATTTGGGGGAAATAAGTAGAAACAATATTGTCTTCACTCTAATAACCTCTGAGCAGCCAGAGAACTAGGCTTAATGGATTGATAGAGAGGGCTCACCAAGCAGCAGCAGAGACTTCATTCTCAAGATTAAAGAGGGCTCTTAGGGATACACAGATTTCTTTGGAACTAACAGCTTCTCATTCTAGGATGGTTTTTTTAAGTTTCCCCTCACTTAAATACAACTTTCCTCTGTAAGACTGTGAATAACACTATTGCAAATGGGAAGTAGGTGTCAGTATTCTAGGAGTGTGTGTGATACATATTCCTGGGTGTCCTAGGGATAAGAAGAGTCCAGAAAACAGAAGAGAGTGAGAAAATCGCCCACGGCATCCCTGGGCATCCCTAGAAAAATAAGAATTACATCTGAGCATATCGGTCTCTTGCCTGTTGCAAGCCCCGGGGTAGGCAGCATGCCCCGGGGTAGGCAGCATGCCCAGTGAGCTTTGTTCTGTGGTGCATGATGGAATGAGGGTGAGCAAAGAACATGTCTTCTCAGTCCTTGGGGTCTGGCCACAGGTAGGATGCTAAGGAAGAAAGGGCAGAGATTTCCTGGCCTGGTGCTGCTAGAGCTATGTCAACTAAGGAAAGTCTGTTGGGAGAGTCACTGTTTTCTGAGAAGATGCCTGGGTTGTGCAGTTGCTGCTGCTTCCTATTAAGCTTTTCTGATGCCTCTTAGTTTCACATAATCCTTTCTGGATGTACACACCTTCCCACTTCCAACACACACACACACACACACACACACACACACACACACACACTTCAGAGGGACCTTTCCCTTGTAAAAAAGAAACAGAACAATGACTGAAAACAAACCCATTAACTCCATCTCACAAAGTACACAATATTCCATACCCACAGTTCACCACCTCTCAAAAGATACTGTTTCCCGAGAGAGAAGATAAATTTAAACTAGAGCTGGCATATGTTACCAAGAAGATACCAGTAACAGATACAGAAAAAAAAAGACTTCTAAAGAGCTACAAAGAACAGGCATTTGATCTTAATAGATTTTAACAGTATATGAAATATACTATATCCCACCGGGGGTATAGAGAGATTAGGAAAGAAGGAAACCAGGTATCATACTAAGCACTTTACATTTAATATTCACAACAATCCTCAAAATTGGTGCTTTTATATCCCCATTTTACAGCTGAGGAAGCTGAAGCAGACAGGTTAAATGACTTGCCCAGAGTCACACAGCTAGTGTCTGCAGCTGGATTTGAACTCAAGCCCTGGTGACTCCAAGCCCAGCACTCTATACACTGCACCACCTAGCTGCCTCTAAGGACAACTTTTATGTCAGGTTGCCAACTACAAGCTAAGTGAAGTGGGGAAAAGGCGGTGGATAAAATCACATAAAGAGCGTGGAAAAGATCACAGGGTCATAGCTACTTAAGGGTCACCTGGCCCAATTTTATTGACAGTGAGGCTGGACCCTTCCACACAGCTAGTAAGTGGAAAGGTCATGTTTTAAATGCAGGCCCTGTGGCTCCAAAACTCACAGATTTTCCAGTGCTACCAACTGCCTTTTATCATGATGCTACTGAAGAGAAGGGGTTTAGTCATTTCCATCAGAGATCTGCAGAAAGACTGAGCCATCCCTCAATGATCTCACCCACGAAAAGCTTACTAGAAGAATTGTAAGTGTGAAAGGGACAGAAGGAAGGTTCAGAAATGGCGACTCAGTTTCTATCCCTTTGGAAATCACTTGAATGGAAAACAAAACCAGGCCTTCAAGGACCTAATTAAGTGCCTCCCACATACACCAGGGTTGGATTTTGCTGATTCAAGTAAGTCTTTTGTGTTACTTACAGATGGCAGCCTGGCTAGCCTGGGGGCCTAGTTTTCTCCTAGAAAAGCAATGGTCAGAGATACTAGAGTTTACCATTTCCTTCTCCAGTTCCTTTTACAGATGAAGAACTAAGACAACCAGAATTAAGTGACTTGCCCAGGGTCACACAGATAGTAAGTGTCAGAGGCTGGATTTGAACTCAAGAAGATGAGTCTTGACTTCAGGCCCATCACTCTATCCACTGCACAACTTAGCTGCCCAGAATATATAGATGCTAAATTTAAATGAAATGATTGCTAGCTAGAAGGGACCTCAGAAGCTATCTAGCACAATCTCCTCATTTTACAGATAAGGAAACAGAACCCCAGAGAGGGTAAGTGATTTTCCCCAGGCCATATATGTAGTAAGAGCCTCAGTTGCCTCATATTTAAAAGAATAAGGTTAGATTCTAAGATACCTTCTAAATATATAATATTCTAAGATACTTTCTAAATATATGAATATATAACCCTCATCTTGCCTGCTACTTATCCAATGGAAATATCAGAAGTAGAACCAATATATGGCACCTACTGATATGGAGAAGCAGACAGCCTTGATCCATTGGCCCCAATCTTGCGATGCCTACTAAGGTACTTAAAGACAGTAGCAAATCACAGTCTGTAACTCTCAGACTATCTGCCTTGGGATCAGTATTACACATTATCACAGGAGTAGTAAATTAATATGTCATAGTATAATGGCATATATGGATGCCTACTGGCACAAGACAACATGCTATAAATTGGGAACAATGTAAGGAAATTATTAGGAACCTGAAAATATGTTCTATGGGAATTTCCTCCATATAAACATTACTCTATAATATCTGGTACAATTTTCAGGGGCTGCAAATTTTTTCACTGGGGGAAGAAAGGTTGGAATATTTCCCCCATTCTCTCTGAGAAGGGAATTATGATTTTTCATATTAATCGATATGTGTAATGAATATACTAATAGATTAGATTTTTCAGAACTGCCTTTTCTAGCTTGTGAGTCAGAAGCTCACAATTCACTTTAAAACGATTAATCTTGACAACATGAAAATCTCTGCCTGTATACTTTAAGTGATTACGATTTATCTTGACAAAATGAAAATCTCTGCATGTATACTTTAAGTGAAGTGAACTAAAGACTGTAGAACCTGTTCCCATCACAGAACTCTAGTCCTGTGACCCACTGAATAAGGACTAGCAAGGACTTGAGTAATACTGGACTCCAGAATTGTTGAATTGTCTTCCATTTCTGGGTTTGTCATGGGAAACCATGCCAGCCTTGGGAAAAGATTATTTATAATTTACCTTCTCCTCTCCCTTCCCACTTGTGATTTATGGATATAATCTCTATCTTCACTTCAGCAAGGTGGAATTATGATCAAGAGGATTCCCTATTTGCAAATCTGTTCTTCATAATGAAACTAATTAATTAAGCAGTTACCTGATTACTGGCACTTTGTCTCTGGCCTGCTATTTCATCATTCTCAGGTTAGAGACTGGCTCAGTAAAATTCTCTTAACATCTCTTTCCTCTTTCTTTGGAATAGCTGTGAAAAGTAAATTACCTAGCTTAAGGAAGGGTAACTGATGGAACCAGGACCCATCAGTATCATCCGCATCAGATGATATAGAAAGACAAAGTAGGAGAAAAAGAAGAGATGGAAAGAGAGAGTAGGAAGAAAGGGACAGAAAGGGAAGGAAGGGATAAGGGGGAGCAAAAGACAGCACAGGAGTAATTGGAATAGAATGACTGAGGATTTTTCTGCCTTTACTTTTCACGTGAATCTTTGGGGTTAATGGCTGTTCATTCTAGGATTTCCATCTAAATTTCCTTCGTCTTTCTAAAAACATTCCTCTGTAATTTTTGGAATAGTATTCTTCTGAATGTCTCTCAGCATGCATAAGGGTATGCATATGTGCTTCTAAATTCCCAGGTGGTGAAATATGAACATAAGAAAAAAAAATTCAAAGTGCTCCTAGACTTTTCGTGTTACTATAGAACTTTACACAAGGCATATGAAGTTCTCTGATCAATCTGAAGACTAGAAATCCACATCTATTTGTAATCTCTCTCTCTCTCTCTCTCTCTCTCTCTCTCTCTCTCTCTCTCTCTCTCTCTCTCTCTCTCTCTCTCTCTCTCTAACACACACAAACACACCACCACCACCACCAATGTGTAGTGCAATGCTTTCTCCATCTTTACAGCTGGAGGTCTATGAATCTCTAATCAGATGATGAGATTTGAATGGACATGGTTGGACATTAATAAATGTTAGTTTGA
>CM053772.1:238452642-238497665 GCA_028658325.1 Potorous gilbertii | reverse complement strand
CACTCAAGTAGGGCTGGCTATCTGAACAAAGAGACATTATTGTGTATCTAAGACCCTTCATTAATATCATCCTCTGAAACTTCAATTTGGTGAATCTGAGAGATAACAATGAATTCTAAGAGCCCATACCAATACATCACCAGTTTTAACAGGTTCTAAAACAATCTGGAAAACCCTCAAGAGTACCAACCAGGTGAGGAAATGTTCATCTTTTGTTTGAGGGCCAGCATAGTTAAGTATGGAGGGGTTCATCAACAAAAGGTTTCACAAAACTGTCCACTAAAAGGCAGAAGGGGTGAGGTCCACTCTGGTAAAAGGAACACCCACACAGATACAAACTCTTGAAGAGTTAAAGACAATATAGGAGGCAACCTGGTGGGCTGATAGGAGCCCACTGCCTCTGGAGTCTAAGGAGGAGCTAGGTTTGGATCCCAGCTCCATCAGCCACTACCCTGGATGACTTTACACAAGTTACCCTTTCCAGGCCTCAGTTTACTCATCTGTAAAATGAAAGGGTCAGACCAGATGACCTTAGGATACCTTCCAGTTCTAAATCTATGATCCTAGGTGAATGCTGAAATAACAATTATGATGATAAGTAACATTTATATAACGACATATATTTTACCTCACTGGATCTTCATAACAACTCTGTGAAGTAAATGATACACATACACGCATGCACACACATATACATATCCCTTTTACAAGTGGTGAAAATGAAGCCAAGGGAAGTTGTCCAGAGCCACACAGATAATAAGTGCCCAAGACAGAATCTTAACTCTGATCTTCGTGACTCCAAGTCCAACACTTTAGCCCCTGAGCCACCTAGTTGCCTAAAAGCATGGGACAGAACAAAAGAGAGAAACAGAAAATGGAGAAGGCTAGGACTGAAAAGAGCCTGATGTTGAAGGATGGAGAAAAGGGTGATCTCCCTGGGAGGTGGAAGATATTCCAGAAAAGGACCAAGATGAATCTGTAGAGGATGCTTCTGTGCTGGCACCAGGGCTGGCAAGGCAGCCCTGTAGATGGGGTTCCCATGGGACCCAATAGCTTTTTGTTCTGAAATCTTCCCCTCCCCCTGCCCAGGAGAACAAATGTGAAGAGCATCCAACAGTTCCAAGATGTACAGTTACACACAGAAGCAACCTGCGCCCACTGAGAATGACACAAACAAATGCCATCCTGATAGTAAAGAACAAGACAGACGTCAAACTCGGCATTACAGCTCCAAGGGGATCAAAAATAGCTCACATTTTGAAAGAACATTCATGGAACATCCATTAATTCATTAAATCTTCACAACAGCCTCATGAGGTAGGCAGAGCAAGCTATCACCATCCACATTTTTTACTGGGGAAGAGATCAAAGTCAGATAAGCTTGATAATGTGCCCAAGGTCATACAGTGACCACATGGTCAGGCTGGGACTTACAGACAGAGCACACTGGACCTGGACAGTGTCTCTGAGACCAAGCCTCCTAACCACCCCCTCCCCTTTTCTGGAAGAGAAAGCTGAAAGTTGAGGACCAGGTACTTAAAGTCAGCTTTGCATCCTTAGTCATGAAGGGAATTAGTGCTTATCTGACACAGAGATCAAGGCACAGAGGGAGGACCAGCTGATCTGTGAGGTCCTTTCCAGTTCTAACATGGAAATTATGACATTCAAAGTCGCAGGGCAAGTCAATGTCTTGGTCAGGACTAGTACCCAGGGTTCCTGACTCCCAGGCCAAGTATCTCACCATCAAACCCAAAATGATCCAGTGGAACCAGACTCTCAGTTCAATTCCACCCAACAAACATTTATTAAAGTGAACTATGGGTAAAGCACTGACTGTACTAGAAGCTTTGGATACAAAGACGGAAATAAGAAACTTACATTCTCTTAGGAGGAATTGAATAAATACATGATTAAATTTAGGATAATTTGAGGGAGGAGATTATAATATAACTATATATATATATATACATATATATATATATACTATATACATCATTATATGTAACTATATATAACTATATACATAAAACGATATCTAGCTAGCTAGACAGACACAGACAGACAGACAGATAGATAGATAGATAGACAGATAGATAGATAGATAAACTGAAAGGAAATGGAGGAATGAATAAGGGGAGACTTCAAAGACAAGGTGGTTCCTTAGTGAACCTTGAATTAAAGTAATGAATTTAAGAAATGAAGATGAAGATGAAATATGTTCAGTGGTGTGTGGGAGCCTGCTTGTACCAGCTTGCAAGAGCCAATAGTTAAATTTTCAGCGTGAGCATTTACACCTTGGAAATATGCAAACACTACGCATTTGAGCTTGACTTGTTGTTTGGTTGAATGTCTAGACTTAAGAAAATTATGGAGAAAATGTTAATAGTAGAGATTAACTTAAAAGCGTATCCTAGGTACATTTCTCCCCCAGAGACCTGGTTAAACGTTTACCAGCACAGCCCTGAGTACATTCCAGGCATGGGAGTCAACTTGTACAAGTGTACGGAGGCAAGAGATGGAATGTTCAGTTCAGAAAACAGCAAGTAAGTTCAGTTTACTTCAAACAAGAGTGCAGAAAGAACAATGATATGAAATGTCTGGGAAATAACAACAGTCAGCTTTTACGTCATGCTTTAAGGCTGACAAAGGGTTTTATGTATGCAGTCTCATTTAATTCCCACAACAACTATATGAGGTGGGTGCTAGAAGAGCCCAATTTTACAGCTAAGAAAAGTGACTTGCCCAAGGTCACATAACTAGAAAATGTCTGAGGCAGAATTCGAACTCAGATTTTCTTCATTCTAAGTCTCATCACCGTAGTTGTAAAGCATCTTAAATACTAGCTAAGCTGAGGAGTTAACATTTTATCCTCGAGGCAGCAGGGAGCCCTTAATGATTTTTGAGTGATGCAATAACTTGGTCAGATCTGTGCCTTAGAAAGATCACAGAATGGATGAGAGAGTGGAAAGACTGGGAGTAAAGACATCAATAGTCCGAGCAAAAGATAATGAGGCACACAGTAGGGTTGTGGGTCAGTGAGTGTGGCGAAAAGGCTGGAAGCAAGAAATGTTGTGAAAAAGGAGTCGACAAAACATGGCAACCAAAGAGATGGAGGGAGGAGAGAGTAAAGAAAGCTGGGAGCCTGGGTGACTAAGGAATGGTGATGACCAGGACGGAAACAGAGAAGTCTGAGAGAAGGGAAGGTTTAGGGAGAAAGACGATGACTTTCATTTTGGACATGCTGAATCTGAGCGGTAGGACAGGACATGGAGGGAAGGATTTCCAGTAGCCAGCTGACAGCATAGACATGGAATTCTACAGAAAAATTAGGGCCAGCTCTATTCATTTGAGAGTGTACTACATGAGACCATCGCTGAACCCACTGCAACTGAGCTAAATCACCAAAGGAGGTAATGTACAGAAAAAAAGAGTAAAGGACCCAGGATGAAGCCTCAAGAGACATCCATGGTGGGAGGTAAAAGAAAGAATAATGAACCAGCAAAGGAAACTGAGGAAAATCAGAAAAGGACAGTACTACATAAGGCAATGGAAAAGAAAGCATGAAGGAAATGGTCACCAGTGTCAAAAGCTATAGAGAGGTTAAGGAGATGGAGGACAGATAGAAGTCTGTTGACGTGGAGCATGTAATAATTATAGTGGCTATCATTCTCATAACTAACATTTATAAGAGAGAAAGTGAACTTAAGATAGTCATCTCAGCTAAGAGGTGGGATCAGAAGCCTGACTGTACATTCAGAAATTAATCTTGGCCCCAAAGCAATAAACAGATCAGGAAGAACACGGGAAGCATGAGAGCACCATTAATTCCCTTCAGGAAAAACAAAACAGCAATCCAGACATCATACGTGCTTGCATTAAAGGGTAAGGATACCCGCAGGGCCAGACCTGGGTAATAATGAGGGACATGTGCACTGTGACTGAGAGGCAAGCAGCATATGTGAGATTAAAGAAGATAGCCTTACGATGACGTCTGGGGTCATCTTAGCACAGTGCAGTGAGGAAAGGCCTGGGATGGTAGCCACAGAACCAAGATTCTGGACCCAGTGCCGCCACTTAGCTTCCTCTGGGCCCATTTCATTATCTGCTAAGTAAGGAAGTTGGATGAGATGCTTCCCAAGGGTCACTACATAGCTAATGTTCTAAGAGTTTGTGATCTTTACAGGCACTGGAAGATGCAAAGAAATGTAGAAAAGTCAGCCAATCTCAGAGTACGGAGTAACCTCAGCAGTCATCCAATCCACTTCATGTGTGAGCAATGCCTCTTATAGCAGACCAGACAAGCAGTCAGTCATCTTTGTCTGAATACCTCTAGGAAAGGGAGGTCCAACTATGCCCCTAAGGCAGCCCATTCTACTACTGAATAGCTTTCATTTAGTGGTTCTCAAGCACAGTAATTTTTTTTAGTCTTCAACAAAATCCAGGAATATGGAAGGATTCACACATGCCATTTCAAATACAAAGTTCAAATATTAACTGGCAATTCACACCTTGCCAAAGTTCATGGTAACCCTTTCAGAACCACTGCTTTCTACAAATTCCTGGTTCTGCCCAGGAAAGCCATGCAAACCAGGTCTCACCTCTCCTCCACAAGAGCACCCTTTAAGTACCTGAAAATTGGAATTATCATACCTCCTCAGGACCCCCTGGCCCCTGAGGTGCCTTCTTTCCTCTAACAGGAAAGGGTGGAAGGTGGAAATCAGAGTTTCACCTAGATCTTCCACTTAAAGAGGTGACCCAGGATAGCCATATCCTAATTTCCCACTAGGTTGCAGGATTTCATCAGCCCTCCATAGCAGGTACCCTCCCCTTCAGCTTCTTTCCATGTGTTGTCTTCCCCTGTTAAGACTGTGAAGGGCAGGGACTGTCTTCTTTGTATCCAAGGTGCTTAGCACAGTGCCTAGCACATAGTCTACTACTTAACAAATATTTATTGACTATCCTGTCCCTCCTAAGGCTTCTCCTTTCCACATATACACCAGATCCTTCAACTGATCTTCATGGAATCAAGGCTTCTTCACCCTCTTGAGAAAGAAGCCCACCCACCTTATCATTGTACAATGTAGCTTACTGATGCCCTTCCTAAAATGTGGTGCCCAGAACTGAAAACAACATTGCAGACTTGGTACGACTAAACGAGAGTATAGTGTGGGACCATCATCTCCCTATTGCTGCATGCTATGCCTTTCCCCACTGAAATCTTTGGGGATTTCTGGGTTTTTTCCCTTGTATTCTCCCTATTGCTCCCTTTTTGACTCCTTCCCCTTTAACTGCCATTTCCCTGAGGGACTGTCTCCCAACTGGGAAATTCCTGTTGTGCAAAAACAACCAAAGTAGAAGAATGGATAAGCACTGCAATTGTACATATTTATTTCAAGAAATGACCTGGATTACTAGTTCGGCACATTAACTCCTATGAATTATTAACTCTTTTTCCAACAGGGTTGCTTTTATTTCCAATATAGATATGCTCAATGTGGCATCAACTAGAGGCCTCCAGTGGCTATGAAATGAAGGTCTTGGTGTCTGCCCCAAGTGACTCCTGGAGGAACAGAACTGGTTCCACCTGGATGCCAGACCACTTTCCCTCAAGTTTAGTGGAACACTACACACTTCCTACATGCTGCCGAACTGTCCCAGTTCCCTGACTTATTGTTACAACACAGTACTGTTCTGCTCTAGTCCCAGCCACAGCAAGCTTCTGCCTTTTGGCTTTCCAAGGTACTAGGAAGAGGGAGGTGGATAGGAGGCTGAACTCAGTTGCAAACCCAGTGGTCAGCTTGTACAGCCCTATCAGAGCATGGTCAGCAACAGAGGAAGGGGTGCTGAGTGAGCACCCTTAGGGGTTAGATTAGCCTTCTTTCTTGTCAATTCATCAGGTTTTTAACCTTTTATGGGTTCTTCATGTCCTGGAGCATAGAGAGAGATGAAACTGCCTTATCTTTTCAACAGAATTCATATTTTGGGGGCTGAAGAGGTACTAAGGATCAGATGAAGTATCCAGTCCTTCGCTTTGTTGATCACATGACCTGAAAGCCTGCTACACCTCTCAATGCAGCCAATGAAAGCATTTCTTTTCTTGGCTGATATATCACACTGTTAATACATATCGAGCTTGGTCTACTAAAAACCCCTAGATCTTTTTCACAAAAACTGTTTTCCATAGCCATGTCTCCCCCATCTTATACTTAAGAAGATGATTTCTCAACCCAAATGAATGACTTTCCATCTATCCTCATTAGTAAATCTGGCCCAATATTCTAGCCTGCCAAAGTCTTTTTAGATCTTGACTCTGCCACTGAATGTTGACACAGACTACTTCTGGCCCTTTCCCCCAAAGGAAAGAAAAGGAATATGTAGAAAGAAATAACTAGAAGGATTATGGGTATGGCCTCTGGCACCTACTTGTGAGTGGTATAGTCAAAGGCACCTAAGACCTGTTTAGCCTCAGTTGGCACACTTGTAAAGGGCCCCAAGTTCCTTTGTCTCGTTCAGTATAAAGCCCCACAGACCCTAGGCCTTTGGGCCACTCCGAATCTCTCTCTAGTCTGTACTGAGTCAATAGTCTAAGCTGTGGTAGTGTGAGACTTCACTTCCCAGAATCAGACCAGGACTGGGATTTAGGGGGTGGCAAAAAGCAGGAGAACATCTTGTATCCGTGTGCATGCATCTGTGTGTATGCATGTATGTGTGTGTGTATGCTGATATCTGAAAGTTATTAATAAACTTGTAATTAGATTAAAGGTTATTGTGTTCCTCTTCCTTGAGATGCAGAACCAGAGTAATGCAAATGTGATGGCTATCCCTTCCAGGTTTTGTGGAGAGAAATAAAGAAAAAATTAAGCCTCTTTGTGCAAGGTCAAAGGCACCAGCAAATCAAGGGGACCAATTCAGGACTCGTCCCTCAGAGTTAGGAAATTCATTGCGACTTATATGAGGATTTTATAGAATCAGAAATGCAGAACAAAAGAAAGCTTGAGAGAGCCAGTCCAACTGCCTCATATAACAGAGAAGAAAACTCGAGCCCAGAGAGAAGTGACTATCCAAAAGCCACACAAAAAGTCAGTGGTAGGGTCAGGACTCGAACCCAGGTCTCCTGACTCCAGGTTCAAGGCTTCTAACAAATGAGTTTAATAGATTTTAAAATTTAATAGAGGAGAGAGAAAAGGAGACAGAGAAAGAGAGAGACATAGGGATAAAGTTTCCACTGCACAACAATTCATCTCGTTTGGGAAAATTAGCATATTTCTCTTAGAAATGAGCTGGAACACTGAGAGTTAACTTGGACCTAGATTCATGGAAAATTCCAACCCCTCTTTGGAGAGGGGAACTGTGCTCACATTTTTTGAGGCCCAAAAGGGGACTGCAGGAAACCAGAGCCAGGCTGGAGAAGGAGCTGTACATATTCACATTTGAATTTTGATGGATTGTTTCCCTCTGCCTTTATTAACTAGCAGGCAATTCAGCCAGGTCCCCACAGTCAAGAGGCACAACTAGACAGGGTAAGAATGAGGACAGCTCTAGATCCTTAAATAACCATTTTGTTTTGAATAGAGGACACCCACTTTCCCCCAAATCTGGCTTACATGGAACACAAGGATGGATTGTTTTTCAGTACATGTGTTTTTCCTTTGATTAAAGACATTATAGGATCACAGAATGTCAAAGACAGAAGGGACCCCACCCCCAGTCCCTTCCTTAAGAATCATGTAGTCCAGCTCCTTCACAAAGTTCATTTTAAACATACGGCTCTACTCAGAAGTGGTCTCTATTTACATCAGGTACTCTTAATCTGAGAGCCATAAAATATATTTTAAAATTTTTTTGGTAACTATGTCAATATAAATGCTTTCTTTTGTAATCCTGAGTATTTCATTTTAAGTCTTTAAAAACATAATTTGAGAAGGGATTCATAGGCTTTACCAGATGGCCCGAAGAATCTAGAACATTTAAAAAAGGTAAATAACTTCTGATTTAGATTATTATGCCAATTAGGGGAAAAGGTTCTAGAAATTTTAATAAATTTGCACATCACTATATAATTACTAGATTAGGTAAAAAGAACATTGACCTGGAACTCAGGAGACATGGATTCTACCTTTAAGGTATTCCAGGAGTGGGACTCTTCCCTTAAGTGGCTCAATGCTCTATCTACTCATCCATACTATGAAGATGATAACCTAGGGGGCTGAACCAGATGACCTCTGGCGGTCCCTTCCAACTTTCAGATCTATAATTTAATAAAAGCTAGGTTTTGGAAGTTTTAGCCACACAACCCTGAGGGTTTCTGACCAAGAGAAGACCCACTCCTTACCTTCAACCACACAAATACATCCTGTCTTCCAGCCTACAGTCATGGGAAGAAGGCATTCGATGATCCCTCTTTCCTCTCTCACTGGCAATCATGCCCACTAGCAGCCCTGGAGGACCGGAAGCTAAGCCAGAGGGACTCACCTTTAGGTTTCCCCTTCTTCTCCTTTTTAGAGATACCACCCTGACCGCCTGCGGCCGCTGCCCCTGCTGCAGGGCTCCTCTTGGCTGATCTGGGCATCAAGGGGTCCTCGCCCAACTTCCCGTCCTCTTGTTCAGCCTCCTGTACTGCTTGGAGAAGGATAGGAAGGGCAGAGTTGAGAGAGCCAGAGATGAACAAGGAAATGAGAATTACCCAACGGACTCTGGGCAGAGAAGGGACAGGCTCCAGATTAGACTGAGACAGACATTTTCAGGTGTGGCCAGTGTGTCAATGAGATATGCTTGACTATGTTCATTTGTTGTAGGCAGTATGGTGTAGCAGAGAGAGAGTCGGACCCAAAACCTGGAAGACCTAGGTCTGATCTCTTGACACATATTGGCTGGTGACCCTGGGCACGTCATTTAATCTGTCAATGTCCTACGCAACTCTAAGACTATAAGCTAAAGAGAAGGTACTGATCTCCACTGGTCTCTTCCTCACCTGGAAGTCCCCCATACCAAATACTTCACAAACACAATCCCCAACCCCGATTCATTTATTATAAAGGTGGGCTTCTCATGTTACTCATTTCCTCACACAGGGTTGGTGAACTTTAGATATAAAAGGAGGCGTTCGTGTTTGGACATGGCCAATGGAAGAATTTATTTTGACTGACCATGAATATTTGTTACAAGAATTTTATGGCTATTTTTTTTCAATTTTGGTTGGAGAGGGGAAGGGATTTAAGGTTGGGGGTGGGGGTCCTACACTTCTCCCAAAAAACAATAGGAGAGGCAGAGCAGAAAGAATCACAAATAAGCATGACAGTCTTGAAAGTTACATATTAATTTGTTATGTAACTAAAATTAAAAGCAAGCTTTACATAAGAGAGAGTAGCAGTTCCATAAACAATCCTCTACTCCAATTATTATGGAAATGCTCATTTTGTTTAACGTTGGTTAAATTCAGAATTTTAAAAATTAAATCAGTTGGCTTTTTTTTCTTTTTTTTTTAAACCAAAGGCTTCCTTCCGTGGAAGGAAGATGAATTAATGGGTATTAACAGGCATGGGCCTCCTCCATAAAAGGAAAGACAAGTAAAACATCTTAAGAAATAAACCACAAAAAATTCAAAATGGGACACGAACAGAGGGAATCTGCCATCACCTTGTAAAATTTGATGCACTTTTGAAAAATAAGCTATAAATAACAAAATTAATCATTTCAAATGTAATCTTCATTCTTCTTTGTATATTGAAATGTTTGTGTTTATTGGCATTTGTCAAAGTTAAAATTTCAAAAGAGAGAAAGAGAATCAGGGAGGGATGTGTGTTGGCAGCAAGTCCAACCCGGGTAAGGTTGAGTTGGATCACTCAGCCCTCTACTCAATGAAGGGACATCCTACGAGTCTATGGGTCCTGAGCACCAGGTAGAGGAGGAAGGGGGAGAAGAAAAAGGAACAGAGGACATAGGATCCTAGGACAGCATAAAAGAGCTCTTGTCTATGATTCTATCCAGGGCAAGAAGCCCTCCGACAGCCTGCCTGACAGCTGGTCATTGCATCTCTGCCTGAAGCCACATTGGAGCAGAGGCAGCCCATTCCATTGTGGGATATTGTTAGCAAGTCATTCCCCAAAGTGAGTCCAAATCTGCTCCACAGTGCCTTAGCAGCAAAGATAGACTTATAGAAATGTCGGAGCTTGAAGAGTTCTCTTTTGAGTATAGAATGGCTGAGTTTGAAGGGACCTGAGATCATCCAGAAAAGACAAATTCCCTGCTGACAGACGAGAAAACTGAGAGGTTAAGAGGGAATGAGCAACATAGAGGCAGGGCCAGGACTAGAACCCAGGTCTCTACTCAAGATTTTATTTTTAATTCCATAAACTGTATAAACTTTCATGGCACAAAAGAGAGAGAATGTGGCTTCTCTACATCCACAGGATATCCCACATCCATGCCTTTGCACAGGCTGTCCCATGTGCCTAGTCTGCAATCTCCTTCAACTCTTGGAAACCTTAACAACATTCTAAGCTCATCTCACCTTCTGAACCGGATCCTTCCTGATTGATCAATGGCCAATACTCTCATCTTCCTCCCAAACTGCTATGTGCTTGTTTCATGTATTTTGTGTTTATCTGTAAAATGCTATAGAATATGAGCTTCTTAAGGACAGAATCATTACCTACACGCTGCCTGGCATATATACTTATTGCGTTGAAATGAATCAATTCTATGGGAATTTGCCCACTTTTTGGAGAATCTCTACATAGTAAAAATGATTCAACCCATGAAAAGAGATGAGATCACCATAAGAATGAACATGGAGAGAGAACAGAACCTTGGGGGACACCTACAATGGAGAGGGGTGAGGAGGTGGAAAAGTCAAAAAAACAGGAGGCCTGAATAGACGTCCGCTGTGTGTGTTTCACATGGAGAATACATGTAGGATTTAGGCACTGAGCTCTCTCTGGTCCATTCTAGGAATCATGGGAATCTTGCTGCCTTCTCCCCTTTGCAGGGGGACTCTAGCCTCCTCAGATGCTAGAGAGAAAAGGGTAAAGAAGGGAATGGCAAAGAGAAAACAAGAACTCAGAGGAATGGTTAGAGGCAAGTGACCCCTACGTCCTCTTTCCAAGGCTCTTTGTGTGTGTTCATCCTTCGTTGCCAAAGAAGACCGTGCCATCAGAGAAATAATGACATGACTTGCACTTGACTTTGTTTTGAGTGAAGGAGGGCTGTGCAGGTCACCAACCTCACTTCTCCTCCAGAGCCATCTGAATCCAGTGACCAGATATTCAGCAGGATGACTGTAGATGACCCAGGATGAGGAAATTGGGGTTAAGTAACTTGCCTAAGGTCACACAGCTAGTGAGTGTCAAGTATCTGAGGTGAGATTTGAACTCAGATCCTCCTGACTCCTGCACTGGTGCTCTATCTACTACACCACCTAGCTGCCCCTTCCAAAGCTGTATCACTATTAGAAATCCCCATCTCAAACTTGTTACGTCGAAATCTGATCTCATCTTCTCCCTAAAACATAGAGGCTTCCCTATTTATGGAGGGTTACCACCACCTCTATCAGTCACAGCTCTGGTCTCACCTGTCCCTTAAAGCAATCTATAAGCATGAGTTATTATTCTGCAGGTGACCCTCAAAGCCACAGTTCCAAAACTGGCCAGCAGATGTTGCCAGTGGCTCACACAAATAGGATTAGAGCTGGCTATGAGCTAACTCAATCCCATATCTGGGCTCCTTGGGCCATCACCAGTCATCCTGACCTATGTTTGCCACTGGACTCATATGACTCTGGAGGAGAGAGTGAGGTTGATGACTTTACACAGCCCTGACTCATTTAAATTCAATTCGTGTGCAAGTCAAGACATCACCCTCACGATGTCACATCCTCTGAGAAGGATGAACAATGACAACTTTGGAGTCCCGTTGTCTCTTCTCCTCTCCAAATTATCTGGGTTCAAGTAGGCTGCGGCCATGTTACAGGTGGCCTTGAATGCCAAAGCCAAGAAGCCCAGACTTTTTCTGCAGAAGATCACACATACCTCCCAATTCCACTTTCACAAAGGCCCTAGGTGTGCTAGGCTCTGGGAGAGAAAGCTACATAGTATCAGAACCAAGGCATCAAGTCAGGTCTCCTACCTTCAAGGAAGAGGTAAAAGGATGTGGTAGAAAGAAGGCTAGACTTGAAGCCAGGAAGACCTACGTTCGAATTCCAGCTGTGTAACCACAGAAAAGTCACTTAAAACTCTCTGATCCTCATTTTCCTCACCTCCAAAATAAAGGGACTGGTCTATGGGGTCCCTTCTGGCTCCTGTCTGTAATCCTAAATCGAGTGATCTCTCTCCGTTACACAAGACTGACTCTTTGTCATCATTTATTAAACACCTACTCTATACCAGGCATTGTGAAGTTCCTATGAAAGGGAATGACACGACCATAAGAGCAGTTTAGGAAGATTGCTTAGACAGCTTTAGAATGGACTAGAGAAAGGGAGAGAACAGAGGTGGAAAGACCAGTCAGTAAACTATTACAATAGTCGAGGAAGTCAGTCATGGAGGCTTGTCAAAGGTAACAGGCCTAGAGATAAGGGAGAACAGACAGGACTTGGCAATTGAGTGGTGGAGGTGATGAAGAAGGACACAGGCCAGTCCCTTCTCCCAGGCCCCTCTGCTGTACTTCTACCCTCAAGAAAAGGGGCCACTGTTCCATGACATGGGAGAGATGGTGTACTATAAGCAGCCACCAGGCCTATCCAGGAATGGACCATAGGATCACAGAGTTGGAGACCTTCAAATCCAACTTCCTCATTTTACAGATGCCCAGGACTTGCCCAAGGTAACAGTGGAAGAGTCTGTGTTGAGTATCAGAGGTAAAATTTGAACTCAGGTTCTCCCACTCCAGTATCAGTTTTCTTTCTCCAGAAAAATAGCTCAGTCAAGGCAGAATAGGAGTGAAGGAGTGACAGGTAGAGGGAAGGTATGAAGAGCCATAATTAAATAGGCCTTCCCTTAGGTCTAGTAAGAATTACATGTAATTTTATATGTACATACATACCTATATAATAGCTAGCTGGCATTTATATAGCACTTTAAGATTTGCAAAGCCCTTTACAAATATCCTCATTAATTCTCACAACAACCCAATGGTTGTCCCCATTTTACAGATGAGTAAACTGAGGCAGGAAGTGGGTAAGTGACTTGCTCTGGGTCACACAGTGTCTGAGGCCAGATCTAAATGCAAGTCTTCCTGACACCTGGTTCAATGATCTATCCACTATGACATCTAGCTGCCTTTATGTTGTTCTGCACATCTGCAGTCTTATTAACCTCTGAGCAAGCGTTATGATGTGTTTAAGTAGATCTACTAAAGATCAGAATGAATATAGCTTATGCTAGCTTAGATTACCAAAAAAAAACCACAGAGGGACAGTGTGGTTGTTTTGTGATTATAGATATGTTGAAGAAAAGAGAAAGGAGCATTGCTTAGAGGAATGGGCTATGTATGTGATGATGAGACAAGAGGGTAAAGGCAGAACTACTGAACCCTTACTTGCCTGCTTCCTCCGTAAAAGAGAAAAATCTCTACACTGGACATTATAGAAAGTCAATGGCCAATAGGGAACCTCAAAGAAGTTAGGAGAGAGCAAACAAATACCTTTCCCCAACTGACAAAGGAAAAAAAGATACAAATAAGCAGTTCTCAAAGGAAGAAATCCAAATCATCAACAGCTTTATGAAAAAAAAATGTTCTAAATCACTCTGAATTATTCACATCTATCAGTTGGCAATGTTAACCCAAAAAAGGGATGAATGTCGGTGGGGCTACAGAAACACAAGCGTGATCTTGGTAGAATTCATCTGGTCCAAACAAATTATATAGCAAGGACTAAACGAACTGATGGACATGATCGCTAATCTTTGAAAGATTTTAGAGAATGGGATGAGGCAGTCAGGTGACACATGGATACAATGCCAGATCCAGAATCTTCATGAATTCAAATCTCACCTCAGACACTTACTAGCTGTGTGACCCTGGGCAAGTCACAACCTGGTTTACCTCAGTTTCCTCATCTGCAAAATGAGCTGGAGAAGGAAATTTCAACCACTCTAGTTTCTTTGCCAATAGTGTCCCAAAGGGGTCACAAAGCATCAGACACAACTAACAACAAGAGAATGGGCTAAGTGCCACAGGATTGGAGAAGGGGAAATGTTCCAATTTTCAAAAAATGGGGAAGCAAGTGTACCCGGCAGACAAAGAACTAGAGAACTTCCTGACAAAATTCTAGGGCATATTATTATAAGAATGTTCAGGAAACATTAATAAAAAAGGAACCTGTAATAACCAAAAGACAGCTTGACTTCATCAAAAGCAGGTCATATCAGATTAACCTCATTTCCTTTTTGTCGGCTTACTAGATAGGTAGAACAGGGAAAGGCTACAGATATAATTTACCTAGATTTTAGCAAAAGCTCTGACAAAGTCATATATCATCTTAGGTAACAGATTTGGAGCTGGCCCCAAAGAAGCCTCAATTTTTACCCATAGGGGATGACTCCACTGTCAGAGCACTGGCATTCTCAGACTTTGGGTTGGCACTAAAAAAGACCTTATGGGTCAACTCCATTTACAGAACACAAAAGGCCTGGACACATTTAAGTGTCTTGCTCAAGATCACACTGGCAGTGAGAGAGAGGACCAGGATGGGAACATAGGTTTTCTTCCTGGTCCAAGTCCAGAGTTTTTCCTTTCAAGTTATTCTTGTGGGAAACATGTAGAGATGTGAACTAGAAGATATCATAATTATGTCAATTCAGAGCTGGCTAAACGGATATGCCAAAAGAATAGCCATTTATGGTCCAATTTCAACTTGGAAGAAGGTCTCTAGGTGAGTGCCCTAGGGATTCTGCTCAGCTCTAGTCTTTCATCAGGTATTTGGATTACAGATATAGATGAAATACTTATCAGTTCTGCAGACGAGTCAAAGCTGTGAAAGGTAGTTAATGTATTGGTTGATAGAATCAAAATCCAAAAAGACACTGACAGGTAGGACGATAGGCTAAGTGTAAGAAGAGAAAACAGAAGAGAGATAAATGCAAAAGTTTTGCACTAGGGTCGAAGAAATCAAATTCTCAAGAACAAGATGGGAGAGGCATGGATAGAGAGCAGATTGTCTGACAAAAGACATGAGGGTTCTGCTGGACTACAAGGTCAGTCAGCAGCACGATAGCCAGAAAGGCTGATGTCTCTTAAGGTTTCATTGACAGGCATGAGGTTCTAGGGCCTAAGACCTTATAGTCCCATTACACTGTGCTCTGATCATACCATTTCTCAACTACTGTATTCAGTTCTAGGAACACAGTTTAGGAAAGACATCAAAAAGATGGAGGGCATCTAAGAGGGCAAACAGAGTGATGCCAGATGATGATGAGTTGAAGGAATTGGCCTTGAGAAGACTGGGGAAAATATGATGGTATCTTCAAGGATTTGACAAAGAACTGTAATAGGACAGGGTCACTAAATTTGCTCTTCTTTGTCCCAGGGGGCAGAACCAGGAGTACAAGATAAAAGTTACAGAGAGAGATTTAGCAAGAAAAACTCCCTAACAATAGCAAAAACCAGTTGATCGCCTATTAGGAATGCTATAGAAGGAATCCTTGGTAAGATGTGGTTAGGTCTAGATGCTCCCAAAAGTCTTTTTCAGCAACTCTAAATTCTCTGATTTAGTGAGGCCTATAAGGTCAGTTAACTTCTTGTGTAAAGAGATCTCATTCACAGAACTACCCATACTCTATGCACTGCTATATAGACAATTAAGGCTATACTGTTTTTATTCTACTTGCTGGTTAGAGTCTCTTGCCGCCTTCCCATGGCCTCCATTTTTCTTTCTTTCTATTACATCTGCTTTTTTCCATGGTATCAGTTTGTTAAAATGGCAGTTTTCTTTCTTTCTTCCCACTTCTGCACTGGTAGAGGGAGTTGGAAGTTCCCCATGCAATGAAATCACAGTGCTTTTATCCCTATCCCTTCCACTATTACTACCAGTCTGATGACCTTTAGTTCAAATGTGGATGTTTCCAAGAAAATAAACTCATCCCAGCCATCATTAGATACATTCCATCCCTAGCCAAGAAGTCATCACTCTGATATCTTCAGGCACGGGCTGAAATCCAAGTCCTGTGTCTTCTTAGCCAGCTGTGTGTCTGTCTCCCTCTCCCTCTCCCCTCCCCTTTCTTTCCCTCTCCCTTTCCCTCTCTCGGTGTCTCCCCTAATGCTCCTAACTTCAACAAAGTAACAGCAATGAAATATCACTTATACTCTTCAGTCTCTCAGCTTCCTGATCAAGGCTTCTTGATCCCTACAGATACTTTCCAGGTTCCTCCTAGTATTATCCGGCATCCCCATATGATCAATACAAGGAGGAAAGCAATCAGCAAGACTGATGCATTTTGGAAGGTTCTCAACCATGTCCTAAGTACAGAACCTAGCTCTACTATAGCACACCTCCTGGTGGATCATTTCACGGCTGAAATATAATTTGTGGTCCTCATCCCACAGCCACTACCATCACAACCCCTCCTCTTCTTGTTCTCACTCCTGCTAATACCCAGAGCTGCTTTTCATCACTCTATGGAGCAGCAGAAGCAACTACTTCTTTAATAGATCCAGAATCACCATCTACCCTCTAATGTTAGCTATACTTGTAGCTCCAGGACTCAGGAAACCTCTTCCCTCAAAACCTTAGAGCTCTACAATAGCAATAAATACCCTGTAATAATTTTTGTTTTGTCCAGACCTGTGACTTTACTGGAGGAGGGAAATCCCAGTGAGGAAATTCTCTCTATAAATGCAGATCACCAACTGCTCTGCAACTTGTAGCCTTGAACTGGAGGTCAATGAGAGGTTGAGTTGCTTGCCCAGGGTCACTCAACCAGGAGGAGTCAGAGATGAGACTTGAACCTGAGCCTGACTCTTAAAGGCACTACACCACACTTTCTACAATCATAATGGTTATTTATATAGCATTTGAAATTGTACAAAGCACCTTACACACATCATCTCACTGGATCCTCACAACAGCTTTGTAGGTTAAGCATTAGAGAAATTATTATTTTTACTTTAATAGAAAGAAATTGAGCCCTGAGGCCAAGGATCTTATAACCCTGAACACCTGAACAATGTTAGCATGACAGGAAAGGCAATGCAGCTAAATCATGGCAACAGGAGGCAACAAGCCCAAATAAATACTGCTATACAGTAGAGAGTAACATAGTTGAGTCAAGAGAAATCTAGGATCAAATCTTGGCTTTGGTACTTACAAGTTTGGGGACCACTGGGCAAATCACTTAAGCTGTCTCTGAATTTCAATTTCTTCCTGGGTAAAACAGAAGCGATTCTCAAAATGCCTACCTAACAGAGTTGTTGGAAGGTTGCCATGTGTCACTTTGTAAACACTGACGTCCTATACAAATATATTTTTTTATTGATTTTTTGGCTTATAATGTTGCTACTTTGGTCACAGGACTACTGAGAAGACCAAATCTATGCGAAGCATTTGAAAATCTACAGTGTTACATAAATGGATTTAATATGGTTCTTCAAGATGGTAGGAGGAAAAGCACTGAATTCCATATGGTGTGTGTACACTGGAGTGGGTGAAAATGTATCCCCTAAGCTCAATGGCTTTATTTGTTTTTTCACTGTGCCTGTGGTTTTGCTGCACGAGCTATCCCCACCGTGCTAACATCCAGACCCTGTAACTCCAAAAGCTCTGCAAATTTGAGAAGAATTAGCCCAAGGTACCTAACTACCCATAACACTGGGTGCAAGTAAAAATGAGTACATGTAAAGGTTAAAAATTCAGAAAAAACAAAGATGTGTATGAATTGATTCAGAGAAAAGAAAGTAGAACCAGTAGAATATAATCTGTAATAAATACTGATATAAATGAAGACAACATCAAATGAACCATATTGGCTCCAGATGACTGATGATAAAAGTTATCTCTTCTTTGTTAAGAAATGCAAACTCTAAATATGGAGAATTATGTGTTCTGTCATTTACATCTAGGTGGCTCAGCACATAGAAGGTGAAATTTGGGAGTCAAGAAGATCTGAGTTCAAATCCAGCTTCTAATACTGACTCTGCTATGCAATCCTTAGGAAAGCATTTAACCTTAAAAGAGGGACAAAAATAGCACCTACCTCACAGGTATTGTGATGAATAAATGAGATAACATATGTAAAGCACTTTGCAAACCTTCAATGTAAATGCTGGCTAACATTATCAAAACTATTATTATATAATTATGATACATATTATATTATATATAAATATATATTTTATATGTTATGATATATAAATATATTATAATATTTATGCTATATTATAATATTATTATTAATAAAAATTACTATATTAAATGTTTGCCACGGTGATGATGATGAGGATGATGATGGTAGTGGTGGTGGTGGTAGTGATAAGTATCTAGTAAAATTGGGTTTATACAACTTAAGGCATTTCTGAACCCAGTTTAGAGGCAGTTAGTGGCACAGTGGGCAGAGCACTGGGCCTGAAGTCAGGAAGACCTGAGTTCCAATCTAACCTCAGACATTTACTACCCATGCAATGTTGGGCAAGACACTTCACTTCTGTCTGCCTCAGTTTCCTCAGCTCTGAAATGGGGGTGATAACAGCACCTACTTTCCAGTAATATTGTAAGGATCAAATGAGATAATATTTGTGAAGTGCTTAGCACAGTGCACAGAATACAGCAGGCGCTTAATAAATGCTTCTTCCCTTCCCTTCCCCAAGCCCAGCAGGAGGTAATGCTGGGCTCCTCGAACTCCGGTTCCTGTAATCATGCCCCACTATAATCCCACTTCCAGCAATATGGCTCCAAGAACCCCAGGCCCGTTGGTGCTGGCCCCTGGAAGCCAGGCTAAAGCCTTCCTGAATACCATTGTAGCCGGTGCTACTGTTGCTGTTCAAGTAGGACTCCACCAGTGGAGCCTGCTCCTCAGATTGCCGCGCACGGCGTGCTCTGGTGCGGCTGTCTGGGTTGGACTGCACCATCAGAGGCTCCTGACGTTTCTTCTTCTGTTTCTGTTCCAGCAAAGCCCTCTACAGACACAAAACAAGCACAGGGAGGAGTTGGGGGGATGTCCATCAAAGCTTCCCAAATCATCCCTACCTCAAATAAGAACCTGAGACAGCTCTTATCTCCATCTCAGACTTGGAACTCAAGGACCATATCTCCCCCTCAGACAAGGGTCTCATTAAGGTCTCTCTCATAGAAAGGCTGAGCTAGGTCTACCCCACAGACTTACAGCTCCCCCAAAATCAGGTTATGTTGGTCCCTGTCACCCAGGTTCCCTAAGGGCCCCTCCTCTTAAATGGGGGCAGGGCTGGGGGAGGGGGGCAGTTCTAGAGCCAGGCAAAATCTCCTTCCTCAGAATAGGTTTTCCCTTCAGTTTACGTTCCTGTTCACATCCTGGTCACGAGGTTCAGCGCCCCCCACTGCAGAAATCCTTGATGCTCCTCTCAGTGGCCACCTGTGCCACCTTCCCAATTCCCCCAGGGTCAGGTCAGCCCCTCCTCCCCCTCACCTGCCTCTCCAGTTTCTGCTGCCGAAGGGTGCTGCCTTCATCGTCCAAAACACTGCAAAGAAAGAGGGAGGGCATTACGTTGGGCCTGGAAGAAGGTTAGTGCTCAGGATCTCCAAAGGGCCAACTTGGAAGGACCATCTCACAGCCAGGCCTCCAGAGGGACCAAGGCTTGAAGTTCATAAGGCCCCTAACCAACTCCCTAGGGAACATTCCTGGAGAGGGCAAATAGAGCTAGGGGCTCAGTCCCTGGAAAGGACATACTCAGTACTTTCATCAAGAAGGAGGATGCATGTGTGGTGGGGTGGGTGGGTATGGATGTCAACAAGGCACTGAGTAAGACTAGTAGCAAAAAGACTGACGTGCTAGAAGGATATTCCATATCTAACAAGATGAGGTCTAATAGGTACCAAAGTAAAATCCTATTCCTAGGACCAAAACACAAAATACACAAGAACAAGGTCATGTGAAGGAAAAAAACACTCAATATTGTGACATGACAACCAAAAAATGGCATCTTCAGCTGCCCTCATATGGTCAAAGCATCCAGAAGGAGTGATGTGATAGTGCCTACCATTCTCGGCCTCAATCACACAACACTTTAAGTGAGGCATCTAGTTGTGAGCACCACATTTTTAGGAAATTCACTGACAAACTAGAGTATGTCCTGAGAAGGGTGACCAAGGTGGTAAGAGGGCTGGAAATCATGCTGTGTGGGGACTGAGTGGCTGAAGATGGGGCACATGATGGGGGCACACAAGGGCTGTCTTCAAGTAAGACTGCAATGCCCATGAGACAGAGCAAGAACCAACATGTAGAAAACACACGTTTCAGCTTCCTAACAATACAAACTGCCAAACTGGGCTGCTTCAGGGGGTGGAAATGAGCTCTCCATCCCTGGCAACGTTCTCTCTAGATGCCTACATAGCCACTGGTAGAGGGGATTCACGTTTCAGGTCGGCTGACTTCTGAGGTCCCTGGGATTCAATGATCCACAGGCTGGGCCTGGAGGTCGTTCCCTCTGTCCTTCCCTGGCTCATGACACCCAAGGAGCAGTGATCCTTGCTGGCACATTATGGAAAGGGTCAAGGCTCAGGGTCCTGCACAGAAGATTTCACACTCTAGCTCCCTGTCTGAAGGATGATTCCCCTTTGCAGTATCCCTGAAAGGCACTTACCCCGCCTTGAGTAGGCTCGAACAATTCTAGACCCAGAGAGCTGACTGTTTCACAAAACCACTCATTCTATTTTCAGGCAGCTCCAATTGTGAAGTTCTCCCAAATGTCAAGTAGAAATCTGTTTCCTCACAACTTGTAGCCATCGCTCCCAACATGAATTAAGCTAAAGTCCATTATATGAATCAGTCTTCCAAATCCTAGAAAATAGCCATCATGTCCACTCTACCCCCAGCTTTAAATCTTCTCCTTTCTGAGGCTACACATCGGCAGCTGCTTCAGCCAACTGTCACCCTGGGTGTACTCCCCTAGGTGTACTCCAGTTTATCGAGGTCCCTCCTGAAATGTGGTACCCAGAACTGAACATAGTATGCCAGGTATGGTCTGATCAAGTGGAAGACAACAGAGCTGGCACCTCCCATTCCCCCACTCACGTAGCCTTGGGGTGCAGCAGTTTCGTTGTTTTGTGTTGAGACTTTTTGCTGCTATGTCATACATATGATTCATGTTGATTTTGCAGTCCACTAAAACACCAAGTTAAAAAAAATACTTTTCCAGCCATGTCCTACATCATATCATTTTTTTTAATCTAAGCAAGGGGTTTTACATTCATTCCTATTAAATGTCATCTTATTAGATTCATTGCACTGCTCTAGCCTACTGAGATATATATGGAGGCAGATTCTTATATGTATTTGCTATCTCTCCCTGCTTCCCCAGACACCTCATTTCACATAAGTCTTAAAAGTATGGGTAAGCATGCCATCTACACCTTCATCTAACCACGTCAAGAGTTCTTAACCTTCTGTTTGCTATGGACTCCTTGGGCAGTCTGGTGAAGCCTATGGATGCTTTCTCAGAATAACAGATTGTTCCCTAAACTCATAATTGAAGGAACTGCAAAATTTCAATTAGAGGTCAATGACAAAAAATGGGAATTTTTTCCCCATCGAAGTTCACACCCCCCCTGAAATCTACCCATAGACATCTAAGGGGTTTGTGACTTAGTAATAAGTAGTCATAATAACACCTTAAGATGATGTGGTCAATTTCTTATCATTTTCATTTCATAAACCAGTTACTTTATGAACTTTGAGAATGAACCAGGATAATGAGGCCCCCAGCAAATATACTCCCCCCTCTACTTCCAGGAAAAAGAAAAAGAGGGGCACCCAACCCATGGAAGAGCTCAGGAGCACCAGACTTCCCTGGTAGATCTTGTTGCCCCTTACTACAACCCAGGCCAGCATCTGAAACCAGATAAAGGAAGCATAGGCTAGGGGGGTACATCTGCACAGCACTCCTACCCCAGCTCAAAGGCACATAGCCTCTCTGTGACAAGGCATCTGCTCAGGTGCAGAACAACATCTGGATGCTGCTAGACCAAGAAGACAGCAGTTCTCTGACAAGTGTTAAAGCCCCATAGTAATGAACACCTTCCCATGCTTCTGCTCACTGGCCACATTCTGGTCTTTTCATCTGGTCTCCCAGGGCAAGCAACAATTTACCCCAGGAGGCAGGAGCAGGTTTGGCTGAGAAATACAATTTCATTTTCAGCTGGCTGGGAAACTGAATGTTCTTAGTAGAATCGTGGGTTTAAAGTTAGAAGGAACCTTAGAAGTCATTTACTTCCCTTCATTTTACAGATGAGAAAACTGAGGGTCTCAGGGACTGAATGGTCACACAGGTAAGACACAGAAGAGCTGAAATTTGAACTCGTCTCCAGATTCCAATTCTTTTCCACTGTGTCCCCCTGCTTCCCATTGGGTGTCCCAAAGCTATGCTAAATAATGACCTCTAAGCCCTACATAGATAATGGAAAGGGACCAGTCCAGATACCTGGGTTCTATCCCAAGCTCTACCACTAACTGACTACATGACTTCAGCTGAGGCAAATCACTCTCCTTCTCTGGGCTTCCTCCTCTCTAACATAGAAATGGGTAGACTAAATGCCCTCTAAGGTACCTCACACTTATAACAGTCTTTGAGGACTCATTCTATGAGTTACAGGCAGTCAGACTTTGGCCCAAGCTAGGGATAAAGAATGTCCTAACTAGGGCAGGTGAATGAACCTGGAATGCTTACCAAGTGACAATTTGGAACCTCCTTCTCTGGATGACTTAAAATCCAGGAGAGAATATCACTCTCCTGGTCTGGATCAGAGCAGTCATGGCAGCAGAAGGAAAGAAACGGACCAAACGGCTCGAGGACAGGCAGATTGTTGAACTAAAGAAGAGGCCCCTTACCTCCCAGGATAGGTTAGTACATGACTCAAGTCAGCTTCCAAGTCAAAGGAGCATGGCACCCTCACCACCTCCCTGCTCCTCCCCCTTGTCTCAGACTCGAGGGCTAAAAGCTCCCTTCCCAACACCACCACATCAGGCTGTGTGTGGGCACAGCAGCTGCCTCAGGCAGTAAGAGGGCTAATTCATTTTGCCTCTTCATAAGTTTGGCATAATTGAATCGAACACAGGTCCTGGCCTGCTGTACATCCCCAGGGGTAGAGGGGGAGGGAGGCTGTGTGCCCAAGCTTCAGTGTTATCAACCAAGCTCCCTGCAGAGTACACAGTTCCCATTATAAACAAATGGCTGTTCAAGAGAGAGCTATATTTTATTTTAAACGATGCTCAAATAAAATTTCAAAGGCCACGGTCAAATGAGCATGCACCAGGATGAAACAATAGACGTGGGGATCCGAGCTCCAGAAATCTCATATCAAGTTTGGATGGGATCGTGGCGTCAGAAACTTTTGGGTCTTGGGCACCCAATTAGCACTGAGCCAATGCGCCGCCCTCAGTCAAAGACTCAGAAGACCTAGTTTCTCATCCTGGAGAGATAAGAAAATTGATGCAAACAGAGCTGAATTTGAAGAACTGGGTTTAAATATTTACCAGGCCATTTACTTTAACTGTCTGTACCTGTTTCCTCATCTACAAAATGAAGTTAAAGATATCTGAAATCCCTATTTTCACTGAGTTATTGTGAAGAGGGGGCTTTGGAGACTTTCAAGATTAGATAGACAGACAGACAGACAGATATATAGATAGATATTAGATACATGGAGATATAGATTAGATAGACAAATGCATAGATATAAACACATATTTACACAATACAAAATATATATTATATATAATTTTTATGATTGGTATTCTGTCCTTGAACTCACTCACTCCCCACTGAATCTCAATTTCTTCCCTATGTAAAGTTGGGGTGATAACCCCTGCCCTGATTGCCTTATAGCACTGTTGTGAAGAAAATACCTTATAAATTATAAAGGAACATAAACTATTACTGTTTGAAATCAGAGAGCGCTTTGGAAACCATATGGTACCATATGTCAGAATAAGGGACAATGTTTTTACTCTTTCTTTTCCTGGACACCCCGGGGAATGAATTTCTTTTCATCCATCTAGAGTCTTGCTCATCCTTCCCTTGGCATCTGGTATGACCATTCCAGATTGACATTTGCCCTCCAGATGACAAGAGACAGCCCCTGTTCAGAGTCAAAAGGCATTCAACCACTCCATGTATGACAAGGAAGGGCTTGGTCACCAGAGGAATGGACAATGCAGAGGCAAGTCACTCCCAAAAACAGTGACACCACCAGGTGAAGGGAAATCTTAGCCAGTTTCCCCATCTCCCCGCCCCTCCCCCCTGCCGCTTGATAAAGGAACCTAAATCCATCACCCGTGACACAGGGTCAGTTTGCTACCTGGGCCATCAAGTCACATTGTGCTGACTCCCAGTGACATCTCATCTGGCTTCATCAGCCCTAAGTCACAGCCTCCACTGTCTGGGCTCTTGGCTATGCTGTCAGCTTCCATCAGATCATTTCACATCACGGAGTAGATGAACAGTCTGCGCCACCCCACTCACACCATGGTGGCACCTTCCCTTTGCCCAATCTGTGCTCTAGGGCCTGGGCTAAGTTGCCACAAAGCTGCTTTCCATGATCCTAGTATCAACTAAGCCTTCACTCAACAGGCCCAGACAGAAGGCCTGGCCAAAAGACAGATGGGACAGATAGGAAAGTATATCTTAAATAGCTATAGTTCTGTGAGACAAAGAAGGTTCAGCTTGACTTCAGAGGGCAGAGCTAGGCATGATGTGTGGGTGGTGCTGGTGGTAGTGGTGGTAGCAACTGCGGCAGCATCAGTGAAGGGAAGGCTACAAGAAGGCAAATAAATGCTATCCTAGCTACCGCTCTGGGACATGAATGAGCATTATCAGCCCAATCTGACAGAGAAGCAGACTGACTCTCAGAGGAAGTGACTCAACCTGAGGTGAAGGCTCATAAGGGACAGAGCTAGGCCACAAGCCCAGGCCATATGGGACAAGTCCTCTCTAAACTGGGTACTTCATAGACCCTACTGCACTATATCAATGTGAATTGTTACTAATGTTGTTATTGTCTCCTTAATAAAGGCTAGAGTGCTAGACTTGACATCAAGAAGCCCCAAGGCTGACCACGGCTCCTGACCCTGGCTAGTCGTGTGACCAGGTCATTTAATAATAATAGCTAACATTTATAGAGCATGATAAGGTTTGCAAAGCACTCCGCCTGTACTGTCTCTGTGTTACATTCTACAGTCTGTAACAAGAGGGTGACACTAGCTTCATGGGGCTGTTGTGAGAACCAAATAAGGGAAGAGGATAGTGAAAGGGGCAGAACCAGACGAGAACTGTCCAAAACTGGAAGTGGACTCTGTGGAAGAAATGAGTTCCTCATCCCTAACAATGCCCTAGCAGGAGCTGGGGGCACACCCATCAAGGACGTTTTAGAGAGGATCCCTGGAACCCACTGGGTGGGAGATGGGTGCTGAATTAGAGTAGATGGTCTCTAGATGGTAAGGTTGGAGGATCCTTGTGTGAAAGCTCAAGTCACCTGATTAACCAAGAGACCAAAGCTTCTACTTGGATCCTGCCTTCTAAGGAAGAGGGCAGGTACAAATGTGTTAACTTCTATATGTATCTCTCTCTCTGTCCCCCATGCTTCTCTATTACCCCCCTCTCTCTTTTTATCCCTCCCTCCTTTTCTCTCTCTCCCTCTCATCCTCCTCTATCTCCTCCCTCTCTCTTTTTCTCCTTCCTTCCTTTTCTCTCTTTCCCTCCTTCCCCTCCTCCCTCTCTCTTTCTTCCTCCCTCCTTTTCTCTCTCTACCTACCCACCCCCTAAAAATGCCTGCTTCCTCCCTTCTCCTCTCCCCCTGCCCCATGTTCATCGGCTCATTCTACCATTCCTAAAAATTCAATTAAGAACGACTCCTCTGGGGGTGTGCAAGAGCCTAATGAACAGCACATCCAAGGCAGAAACACCCTGGCTTGCTCAGCAGCAGCCCCTGTTCCTCACTTCCTGCCTTAATGGGATTTCACAGGTCCAGGAGCTCAGAGCTCTCCAGACTGGGAGGGAATCCATTTCTCCATCTCTAAGTGAGAAGGGAAGCCAGGACCTTTATTCAGAGGGAATGACCTGGCTGGAGACTAGCCAGGGGAGACTCCTAGGCCTCTTTGGACTAGCCTGTGGAAGGCAGGGAGCGAGAGAGGGCAAGGAAAGAAAGGAAAAAAGAAATGGAGCTGTGGGCCTAGCCAGCTTTTTAGCCCCCCTCGACCTAGAGGCCACATGGGGTCCTCTAGGTCCTCAAGTGCAGCCCTTTGACTGAATTCAAACATCACAGAACAAACCCCTTTCATAAAAGGATTTGTTCTATAAAACCACCCCTGACCTAGAGCCTCTAGTCCTCTCACACCCAGGCTCTTCTCAGAAGACCAGCAGCCCCATTATGTTCTGGATAATTGGAAAATTCGTGGAATAGAGGGCGGCCAACTGTGGCTAAGAGGAGGGCGTGGTCACCTCACTTACTAGCTGTCCATCAGAATGTAAGTTTTGAAGATAGGCCTTTCAGCACTGAGCTCAGTGCCTGGCCTAGAAGAGGGAAATAGAAAAGTTTAGAGACAGTGGGACCTGAACAAGTCTCTGAAGCTTCATTTTCTGATCTGGTGTCAGTGATCTCTACGATCCCTCCCCACTCTAGTTCCATGGTCCAGTGACCAGTTGGGTCAGTATGAGAGGGGACAGAGCATTAGACCCACCTGCCAAATTACAATGGGTGAGGAATAACCTTGGGTCTCTGGGTAGAGGAGAAGGCAGAGCAAAATGGAAAGAAAAAAAGGAAAAAGCATCTCCAATGGAAGATGATTTTTCCTGGGAGAAAAGTCAACAGGCTGCAAATAAGACAATATCCATGGCCCCCAGGAAAGGTGGTGATGGAGGAGAAGGAAGCAGGTTGTATCCTGGCTATGCTCTTGCCCACCCAGTTCCAATTCATCTCAACAAGCATTTATGGGCCACACAACTGACTGTAAGGCGCACCAGTCCCCAGGGGCTACAGCAGCACCTGCTGGCAATATATACTAAGTGCTTTCGAAAAGGGAAGAAAAGTATTACCTGGCCTGGGGAGAGCAGATCATGACAGACCTTCTGTAAGAACTGGATTTTAGAAAGCTGAGGATTCCACAAAGCTGAAGGTACAGGTCTGGTAGCATATTTCAGACATGGGGAAAGCAGCTATGCAAAAGCACAAAGGTGGGAGATGCAGGTGTTGGGCCCCAGAGCTTTGCTGCCCTGGGCCCCTTCTTCAGGAAGCTACCTGGTACAGAACTGTAGATGATAGACCTCTCCACCTTCACTAGCACCACAGGATCCCCCACTTTTCTGCTGTCCTGGATGAAACCTGAGGACTCTCAGGCATCAGCGTGGTTTGGCTATTAACCCTTGTAGGCTGCTCCTCCGTCTGTATGAGATGCTAGAACAGCTGGTCAGCCCAGAAGCCTGGGGAAGCATTCTTGGATCCCACCATCACATCACTAATTTGGGAAAAGGCTGAGCCCTTGGTTGTCACACAGCCAGCCAGGGATGTCCATGTCCATCTGCCGGTACAAACGCTAGGAAATGAAGATCAACATGTGCAAAGGAGATATGAGCTTGCATTTGGAAGCTGGAAGGGTTGTTGGCTTATACAGCAATTAGGCTAACGATATGAATTGTTTATTGAAGCTGCTTGTGACTCTGTAAAGAAATAATCCTTCTCTTCCTCTGAATAACAAGTGTATGTGTCATGTACAAGGAGTACACTAAGACTATAAGGGACTTGGGATAAACACTTGGGGGAGGGGGAAGGGGGAATGATTCCTCCTACTGATCATAGAAGGGTGGGTAGAAAGGTCAGCAGGGCAAGACATATGGTAAATGTTTCACTGGACCTAGTGGGTACCAGCCAGGCCCACCAATATGTTACAAGTAGAAGGGAAGGCAGCTAGGTAGCACAGTGGATAGAACACTGGGCTGGGAATCAGAAGATTCATCCTGATGAGTTTAAACACTAGCTGTGTGACCCTCTGGTCCACTACCCTCTTCTTACAGGTGAGGAAACAAGGACCCTGAGAAGAGAACTGGCTTCAGCCAATCAGTCCACCAATGAAACTGAGATTCTAGTTCAGTCCGTATAAGGCCAAATCTAGTATTCCCTCCTGAGTCCAGTCAGTCACCAAGGAACCTACGGTCTTCCCTCAGGGAAGAATTCTCTTAGAATTTCACCGTACCCTAAATACATGGCAGTATATAGTAAGTAACCATGTACCATCCCACTCACAGGGACACAGAAATGGCCCTCCTAGATTGCTTAGGGAGAGGAAAAAGGAGGGAGAGAATTTTTTAACTCAAAATCTTTTAAAAGAATGTTAAAATTGTTTTTAAGTGCAATCAAAAAAATAAAATATTAAAAAAAAAAAGAAAAAATCAGATTGAACCCCACGACCAAGAACAGTAACAAACCAGTCAGAAAGGGATGGGGACAGTGGCAGGAGCCTATCACAGGGAGGTCATGGCTGGATCTGACAGAAATCACCCACTTCGACGTTTCTGCCCTTCTTAAGCAGGAAGAAATCTCTGCTCTTCTGGGAGAGAAGCCTTAGCTAAGCCAGGGTAGGAACGCTGGTCTTAGACAAAGAAAGACACAATTCCAAGTTCCCAGCTCTAATACTTGGCTCACATGGCCTTAAGCCAACTCATTTTAGCTCTCTGAGCTTCAAGATTCTCATCTGCAAAATGGGGGTGCTCCTGCTTTCACAACCAGGCTTACAGGGCGGTGGGAGGAAAAGCCCTTTGTAAACATGAAGGCACCAGAGAATTAGGATGGGACAGGAGCAAGGTTGGGACATGTGATTTCATTGTAGAGGAAACTCCTTGAAATTTATAGTATTTGAGAGCAGCCTAGATTCCCTGAGAAATTAAGTGACTTAAGGGGCAGCTAGGTGGCCCATTGGCTACAGCCCTGGCCCTGGAGTCAGGAGGACCTGGATTCACACAGTCTGTGATCCTGGGCAAGTCACTTAATCCTGATTTCATGTGTGCATGTGCATGTGTGTGTGTGTGTGTGTGTGAGAGAGAGAGAGAGAGAGAGAGAGAGAGAGAGAGAGAGAGAGAGAGAGAGAAGGAGGGAGGGAGGGAGAGGAAGGAAGGAAATTAAATGATGATGGTGATGGTGGTGATGGTGATGGTGATGAGGCAGCAACGGTGTGACTGACTGGAGAAATGGACTCAGAAGTGGGAAGCTCTGGGTTTGAGTCCACACTCTGGCTGAGTGATCCTGGGTAGATGTAGCTTCATTTTTCTTCAATGATCTTCATAGGGAAAGGGAGCTTCCTCAGGTGAAGAATTCCCCATACCAATTAAAGGACAGGTCCGGGGCAAAAAAAATGATTATATAACAGCAGTAAGAGAGAGGGCATTGAGATGGCTGAGGTTAAGTTCCCAAGAAAACCGAGTGGGGTTGGCGGGGAAAAAGGGATTGCATTTTCTAAGCCTTTGAGGCCAGTTCTAAATTTCCATCTGCCCCTGTAACAGAGGGTCCTTTCTCTCACTGGGGGTGGGAATTGGCTGCTGTTACTTGAAGCTGAAGACCTAGGGATATTGCAAAGCTGTGAGATGGGATTCTAGGAAAGAGCCACTCCTCCGGTGTGCACTGCCAACCTGAGGATGACTCATCAACTGGTAAACAGGGGAAGTAGCCGGATCAGGCAGCTGGGCCCGACAGGTGCAAAATGTTCATTGGACCCAGCCTGTGTCTCTAGTGTCACTGGCTCTGTGAGCCAGGCGTGACAATTAATGGGGTACGGGATGCTGCCAAGCTAGATCTTGGTGGAGAGTTCAAGAAAGCCAGCTTCCCTTCCCCCCCTCCCAACTTTCATCTCCCCACTCAGCTGTGAAGCAGTGAAAAAAAAACAGATGGGGGCATCCTGAGGGACTAGCTTTAAGGGGTACAAATTGTGCTTCAAGCTCAAGATCAGCCTGAGAGACCAGAAATGCAGTCCTCCTAGACTTCGATCATCCAAGAGGCTGCCAGCCCAGACCTGAAGCAGCAGCAGCAGCCACAGAGATCTCTGGGTTCAAATAGAGGTCCCAATGTCTCTGTGTAAACTACAGTCTCAGGCTCCATCAGTATAGGACTTCAGAATAACTCACAATAACTCAAGGAGGCAGTTATTGAGAATATGATTGCCCCCATTTTAAAGATGAGGGAAGAGGGGTTCAGGACCTAGATGAATTAAGGAAGGGGACCTAGGTGAATTAAGGAAGGGGACCTAGGTGAATTAAGGAAGGGGAAGGCAAGTTTGTTATCGCTAAGCTTAAAAAGAAAACATTTTCATTCTCTTAGGCTCTGGGGAAGTCTGACAGTGGTAGAAACCAGCAAAGAAAGAAACACTTTGGGAAAAGAGAGAAGGGGGTCAGCAGGGTGCTTCACATCCCCAAACAGGGAGTGTCTGTAGGGCCCCTCATAGAGCCCAAGGATGACCCTGCAAGGAAGTAAGGAGATGCTCCACAGACCGGCTCACTGTCCACCTAAGGAGAGGGGACCTGGTACTGGAAGACAGACCAGGACCGATCATTTCCTAGAGCTTGCTCTGGGAACCCCGCCCAGCTGCCTTTACTTGGCGACCTGCCACCCCCACAGACACCCAGACACCTCACCAGGAAAGGGCCAAAGATTTATTTTTGGCCTCAGATGATGAGATGTCAATTTTTCGGGGAGATTGCTGTGGAGTAGTGTTCCCAACACCGATTTTATTTAAAACCACCCATTCCACTAAAAACAGCAGAGCTGTAGGCTGGCACCAGAAAGAACAGAACCACAGGGGCAGGAAAACCCTGACCCAGGAGTCCTGGCATGCTGTCGTAGGGGTTCTTAACACCAACGGCTTCATGTTCCAAGATAGAGAAATCCCAGGGAAAACAGGGCAGGTGGTCAGCGTCTGGTGCTCTTTCCAAGGGAAAGAAGAATGCATCTGGGGAGTCCAGATCATGGGAAAGTTGGCTCCAGGGACACATGCCAATGCACCCGCTCCCAGAGCCTGGCAGGCCTGCCCCTGCCACCATAAGCTCATTTTCCAAAACTACCTCCAACCCTGTTCTACCAGAAATCAAGACTCAAATGTGACCATGCCAAGTCCATTCCCTTCTCTGGCCCTCAGTTTCCCCACCCATAAAATTAGCTTGTTAGACTTTACAATACCTAAGGATCCTTTTGGTTCTAACGTTCTAGGATCTCCAATGTCAAATCTCTTTATCCATGGGATTGCAATGCAAGTAGTGAGCTCCACGAGGTCAGGGATTGCATTTTGCTTCTTACTGTAGCCTCTGTGCTTAGGACAGGTACATAGTAGGCACTTAACAAATTTTTCTTGAATTGAGTTGAAGTAGGGGGCAAAACTCCATGCCAGAAGAAAGATGCCAGAAAAGACCCAGGCTCCTTAATGCCTTTAAAAATAGATCCCAAAGATCCTAATCTGAGGACCTACCAAAGAAGTAGAGGCTAGAGATGGTCTGAGGGTATAAGCATGCCAAGTTGGGCCATGGAGGGGGTGTCCCTGGTCTCTGGGGGACCAGCTGCAGAACCCAATCTCATTAAATCAGAAAATGCTGAAGCTGGAGGGACAGTCCTTTGAGTCTAGCTAGTCTAACCCTCTCATCTGGCAGCTACAAAATGGACAGTGACTTATCCAAGATCATTCTGAGAGTTAGCTGCCAAGACAAAAATATCAGGTTCCTGGTGGCTACAAAGGTACTATCCTTGGACAGGCTATAAATCCTGCTAGGGTCAATTCCGAATTGACAGCAGGAAAGAACATATCCCTGGAAGAGCTGGAGGCAGTATGGCTCCTAAGGTCGTGGAGACGCCAAGGCTAATGAGAGATGCAGAAGGGAAAAAGGCTGAAACAATTTGGGGGAAAAATTCACAAAAGGGGGAGAAACGTGACCAAAATTTGTATTTCCACTAAAAAAAACAAACCTATTTTCTTCTCTAAGCAGCAGAGGTCGCTTTTCCACATGCTAGAAGGGGGCAGGTACAGTGTCAGCCCTCACCCCACAGGGAGAAATGAAAAAGTCTTCCTCAGCCCCAAAAGGCATCCTGAGCCTTCCCTATCCTTGTAACTCCCTCCTCCCCTTTGTGGGCTGCTGGCACTGACCTCAGCTATCCCATCCTTGGGGTACTGCTACGCCCTCCTCCGCTGCCAGGTGACATGCTGGTGCGGACATTGCCGAGATGGAAGACCTGTGTCTGTCTCAGTGGGAGAGAGTGCATTTCTCAAAGGAGACCAGTGAGAAATAAGAAAAGCCAAGAAGTGGGGGGGCCCTTTGAAAAGTTAACTGACCTACACTCTTACAACCTTCTCTTTGGCAATGGTGACAGTGCTGGTCTCTGCCCCATCCCAAATTAGAACCATCCATTAAATCATCAGATTCAGGTCTAGAAGGATGTTGTTGATGCTGAGGTGTTTCAGTAGGATTTTCTTGGCAAAGACACTGGGGTGGTTTGCCATTTCCTGCTCCAGCTCAATTTTACAGATGAGGAAACTGAGGTAAACAGGGTGAAGTGACTTGCCCAGGGTCACACAGCTATTAAGTGACTGAGGCCAGATTTTAACTCAGGAAGACGAATCTTTCTGACTCCATGCCCAGTGCTGTGTGCTATGCTCTCTAATTTCCCTTAGAGACCATGAAGTCCAACATTTTGCACAAGAGGAAACTGAGGCTGACAGAGGTTAAATGACTTGTCCAAGTGTCTGACATGAGATTTGAATTGAGGTCTTCCTGACTGCAAATCCAGTGCCTTACTCACTTCGTCGCCCCTTCTCTACCAAAAGCATTCATCAATCCTATCATCATCCCTTAAGTAAGCATTTAAATGCCTACTAGGGACTAGGAATTACACCAGGTACAAAAATGAATACGGTGTCAACCCTCAAGGAGCTGCCACTCTGTTGAGGAGTTCATACAGCGTGGCCCAGTCCACGAAAAGGACTTTCCAGGCTGGGTGTGTCCTGCTTGGGTGATCCTTTTGAGCAGTAGCTGGAGAGGTCCTCAAGATGTAGGACTGTAGTAGAATGAACAGACTGAGGGTAGGGGGTGGAGAGGTTGGGCAGAGAGAAAAAGAACTGGGAGGCCCAGTAGACTTCACTCTGGGGACTTCCCTCTAACAGTCAAAGAGGGGCTCACTGGGCATCTCCTCAGCCCTCCCTTCTCACTGCCCTCCACCCCATGAAACTGTGTCTTCTTCCAGTGGCTAAGTTATTGGGCTATTAAGGTAGGAGTCTAAGAAGGGTCACACTCCCTGGTGGGAGGGAGGAGAGAAAAGGAATAAGAGGAGAGGAGGAGGCAGACACACGAATCTTCAACATGAGAACACAACACATACACAGAAGAGTGTCTGGGGGTGGGAAGTTACAGGTGTACATGGTCATTGGACCCGACATCAGTCCCTCCAGCTCTGTGAATGGAGTGCACATTGGATGGATCCCAGGTGAGGAGACAAGCCTCTGTAGGAGATTCAGAAGGAGGCCCCCAGTTTTCTACTACAACACTGAGAGCCAGTGAGGTACAATGAACTTGGGAGAATGAAAGGTCGTGATTTTAGCCATGACTGTGTCACTAGCTATGACCCTGGGCCTCATCTGTAACATGAGGACAGGGACACCTGACCGTCCTCCCTCCTAGAGGTCAGCGGGTACTCTATAACAAGGAAGGCACCTGGTCCGGTGGTCTTTCCATTTTTACTACATTGATTTCTCAGTGTGTTGCTAAAACTGCGGGTCTCCCTTTGAAATTCTACCACATAAATGTAAGCAATCGTAGTAGTTAAAAGCAGTAAACAGAGACCCACAAAGGTCTCACTGTCTGGAGTCCTGTCGACAAGGTTTGACTGGGATGCCAGTGGGAGTCCTAACCACCTAAAAGGAGATCCAGCCCAGAGGCCAGCTCCAGAGTCTGCTCAGGGGAGGACTGGAAGACATCTCTGCCCATCTAGGATCCCTCCTCTTTGTCGACTTGACAACCTTAACCTTCAGAAATTGTTTTATGGTAAAAGCTCTTTCTGCTTTAATTCTCCAGGAAAGTTCTGAAGCCAGGATATCTCTGCTGAATTAAGGGAAGGAGAGTCGGCTGGTGTCCAGCACTGGAAGGGAGGGGTGAGGTAGAGTGGGAGAAGAGTGGAGGGTGTGGACTGAACACTCACTTTCTCTCCGAACCAAGGATCATCCAAGAAAGGAAGGAAACCCCTTGGGGAAGCTGGGTGGGCTAAAAATGCCTACATTGGGCTCTCAGCAAGGGATGGTGGGATACAGCACCCTGGAGGCCTTATCCTGCTACAGGACTAAGTGAACCAAGATTTCCCTCTCTCTTACAGAGGGTCACACTGCCAAGGCCATATCCGGACTACTGATTTCTCTTTTTCCATAGGCTTCATTTTGTTCTGAATTTATTCCCCTCCCACCCAAAAAAAAGATTTCTCCCTTTGTTTCTGCTCTCCTCTTGGTTCCTTTAGTTTCATCAAAAGGGTGCAGGGAGGAGGGAATGAGAAAGTACCCTACTCGGAACTTTCTTTCCTGGGTGTCAGATTTTGCTTCCTGGGAGAGGAGGCCCTGAATTCTGGGGGTCGGATGTATAAGGTATCTCAGTCAAAGTAGCTAGGTTTTGCCAGTTTGAATCTTCCTCCCAGACTCAGTTTACCAAGAACCATCACTTAAAATGTGCCTAGTTAGCCCAAAATCAAAAGACTTAGCAGAAATTCCTCCCTCTCCCCAAAATGGTTTCACTCAGGACCCTCCAAGCCCACACCTAGAGCCCCAAGAAATGAGACTGAAAGCATATTTTTTTTTGCTATCACTAACACCTCAGAAAGACCATTCCTCCCCTCCGAAAAACACTGGCCCACAGAACTGACAAAGTCCCAGCTGGCACCCAAGAAGAGTTCATTCATTCATTCCCTCATCCTGACTTCTTCTATGGTTAAAGGGTGAGGGCCAGATAGGCAAGGAATGGGGACAGGAATAAGGAAGGCTCCCCCTTCCCCTCCCCCCCAGGCCTTGGCCAGCTTCCTCAATGACTGTCTAACCCCCAGCTGTCAGGCCAGGGCTGGTATCCAAGGGGTTCTCAGAAGCAAAATGTTCCCTTGTAGGAACAGCCTCCCTCTCTATTCAGAGGGGCATTACTTGGCGGGGCTTTAGATTCACAGGCCAGAGGAATCAAAAGAGGTAGCAGATGTGGGACCATGCTGAATGACAGGACATGTGAGTCTGTAAGCATCTCCATTCCTACATCTGAAGGTGACTGTGTCCTATATAGTTTGAGATGGCAGGGGTAGGGGGACAGTTTGTGGGGGGAGGTGCTTGCAGTTAGGAGCAGCCCTATAAAGGCACAAACCTACCTCAGGAGGAAAAATGTTCCTGCTACATACCCCCCTGGGGAGAGAGAGCAGTCACTTAAATTCACCCCAAGGAGGTTTGCAGACAGATCTGTGTTTAATAACCCTCTGGGTGTTTCCAGCTGGTTTCTGTTCATGAATACCTTAGAAAGCTTTGTGTCTGGAAGTGGCAAATACCATCAAAGCCTCTCCCAGGAGCAAGTTTTGTAAAGAAGGAAAGGGATGACATGCCACTAGGTATGGAGGGACTCTGGGTATCCTAATTCTGTCCCAAGTCTGTCTCCCTGGTGGTGGACCGTGGATAAAGCCACAGATGCCTCCACATGTCCTTGAGCCTAAGGGGACAAGTGTCCCTAACAGCCTCACCAACAGAGCCTGGGATCCCCTCCTACAAGCAGCTCCTCTGTGTCCAGCACCTTTGACGCACATGCTTCTGTAGAAGAGGCCGGGGAGACAGACTCTGTAGCCCATGGCAACAGGGAGCCAATGGGAGGCCAAGGAGAGGGGGCTGCCATGGCGACATGGCGTTCATCCGCTCTTCTCCCCATCAGCAATAAGGTGGGGGGTGGACCCAAACCGAGAGGACAGCTGAGGCAGGGGGTGTCAGAGTGTTCCAGGTGCAGGGCTCGGGGCTCTGCCGGCCTGGAAGAAAGCCTAGCTTGGGTCCCAGGTCAAGACCTGGCCCTGAATTGGGGTCAGCGGGAGCAGGGGGTGGGGCGGAATAACTCTGCATCAGGAGCCCTGTGAGTGCTGTGAGTTTGTGAATGGGCACCCACACCTCTCTGGGCACCGTTTGCCCCTGGTCCTGCCCCAGCCAAGCGGCCAGAGTGGGGCGGGGGGCCCCGATTTTCTCACTCGTTGGGTCCATCAGTCTCCATCCCAGAGAGGGGTCTGAGAATCTGGATCTGAGGGGCTCGGGAAGGTCCCCGAGTGCTGCGGGTTCTTGCGGAGAAGCCCAGGGTCACAAAGTGGCAGAGCCAGGCTGGGGCTTTGCAAAGAGCTCCTCCCCGGGTGCCCGGCCCATATTCCCCGGGGTCCCGCGTGGCCAGGCCGAATCGCGGGGGGGAAGGGGCCGGGGCAGGGCTGGGGCGCGGGAACGGCGGCCGCTGGCCCCCTACCTGTAGCGGATCCAGTCGGAGTGATGCTTGGAGGTCATGCCTCCCAGGGGGGGCGGGCCGCGGGCGGCTTGGGGGGCGGGGGCCCCGGACCAGCGGGGCCTCGGGGGGCTGCTTCGCGCGCCCTGCTCAGCTCCCGGGGGCTCGGCCCGGGCCGCCTCCGCATCGTCCGCCGGCGGACTGCCGGGGGACAGTTCGAGGGAGGGCGCGGGCTCAGTCCCGCCGCGGCCCGTCCGCCTGTTCCCCGGGCCCTGGCCCCGGCCGCGGCTCCGGCTCCGGCTCCGGTTCCCGCCCCGGCTCCGGCCGCATGGGCCGGGGAGGGGCTGCGGGACGCGCCGAGGGGGACGCTGCTGGCCCCGGCCGCTGGGGAGATGGAGGTCCGGGTCCTGGGCGTCCGGGCGGGCTGCGTGTGTCTGTGTGTGCGCGTGTGTGCTCGCGTGTGTGTCCGTGTCAGTGTGCGCGCCCCGCCCCGATCCGCTCGGTGCGCCCGCCTCCGCTCTCTCGCGCAGGACGCGCCCCCCGCACTCCCCTCCCCACCCCCACCCCGGCCGCAGCCCCTCCCCGCCTTTTCCTGCAGGGCGCTAGAGGGGACGCGGAGGATGGGAGCGTGGGGGATGGGGGTACGCCAGCGCCTCGAGCCCCCCCTGGCTAGAGCTGATCCCTCCACCTCCAGCACGCACTCAGCGCCCTGTCGGACACTGCACGTTTGGGTGTAAGAAATGGATGGTACCGTGACTTTCCTCCTCTGCTTAAGGGGCAAATGCGATGCTCCCGGGCCAAACCCTCGACCAAAGTAGCTCATCCCCCAAAGGGTCTTGGATGGGAGCTGGATACGAGATCTGGTTCGGCCCAGGAAGCTGTTGTGTAAGTGTGGGACTCCTAGTCAGAAAACCTGGATCCAAGGCCAGGCTTCCACAGGCGTCAACTGTGGGACCCTGAGCAAGTCACTTCCCCCTTGAACCCGAACCCTAACGTTTTGTCTTGCCATTTATGTGTGTGCCTTCCGCTGATGCTGATGCCTAACCTTGGCAGACTTCTGGAGGTGGAGAGTGGGCCCTGGCAGGTCCTAGAAAACTAAAGGGCCTCTGCCTACAAGTCCAGTGACAGATAATGGGGTGGCCACCAGCCTAGCTGAGTTTGGGGAGGTTCAGCACCAATTAGTCAATCAGTCAATAGGCATTTATAAAGTACCTACTATGAAAGAAAGGCCAAAAAACAAACAAACAACTCAACTTTCAAGGAGCCCACAGTGCAATGGGAGAAACAAGATGAGAACTAGGTACAAACAATATAGACAGCAACTGAGGGAAGGGGCTGACTGTGAGGGGAATGAGGCTTCTCATAGAAAACCTGGATGAACTTCAGGAGGTGGAGATGAGGAGGGAGACTACTGCAGGCATGGAACATGGCCAGTAAAAATATCTGGAGAGGAAGTGTCTTGTTAAAGGAATAGCAGAGGGACCAATAAAATCCGGAGCCCGTGGCGGGTAGGAGGCTAAGGTTAGGAAAGTAAGGTGTCATAAGACTGAAAAAGTGAGTGATGAACCTTAAAAGCCACAGCAACTCTTAGATCAGATGTTGAATTAGAGAAGGTTGCAATTTACAAGAACAGAAGGGATACACTTAAAAGACCACAGATCCTTGAAACTGACATATGAGTTGGGGCGTGGGACCATGTTTTAATCAGACTCTAATAGGAAAGAAGGGCCACAAGGTAGAAAAAATGCTAGAAATGGTTCCAGAGGACCCATGGTCCCTTTCAGATCGAAATCTATGATACTCAGATCCCCTGGCACAGAGCTCAGTAAGTAATTAATAAAGGCTTGCCAAATGGATGGACAGATCAATGACAATGTGATAAAGTAGAAAAGTCATATATTTGAGGATAGAAGGGATATTCAAGGGCATCAAACTACTTGATGATCCTCTGGCTCAGTCCAGCATGTCTCCACTGCACCAGACTGCTAGGATCTGCCACTTACTGGTGGATGCCTTCATGCAAGTCACTCTATTTTGATAGGTCTCAGTTTCCTCCTCTGTAAAATGAGGAAACTAGACTAGATCAAAGGTTCTTGACTTTTTTTGTGTCATGGACCCCTGTGGCAGTCTAGTAAAATCTTGAACCCCTTCTCAGAATAATTTTTAGATGCATAAACTAAAATGCCTAGGATTATAAGGATTATAAGGAAAACCATAGTTTGGTTAAAATAAAGATATAATCTTTCCCCCATCCAAGATCATGAACTCCCTGAAATTTAGTTAAAAACCCCTGGTCTGTATGATTCCTTTCTCCCAGGAATCTTATGATTGTCCCCCAAGCAGGCTATCTTCAGCCTGGGGAAGGGATGGGCAGGAGGAAGAGCCTTAGAGAATGTTAGAACTGGCAGGTGTAAGCATAAGTAAGGTGGGATTTTTGTTTTCTTTTTGGAATTCAGTTTCTCAGGCTCAGTCTGAATTGTAAACATTTGAAGGATTAATCTCCTTTGAACCCTGATAATTCACAGCCGCGCTGAGTCAAGTAGGTTTCTTGCCTTCTCACTGAGTCAATAAGGGGCCAAGTCTTTGTTATATGTTCTAGAAGGTTGGCATTTTACTTTGAGGGCTCGTTCACGAAGGATCTTTTGATTCCCTGGAGAGAACTCTAGGTAGCCATTTATTAAGAGCCCCCCTAACTACTCACATATTGATGCTCTCCCCATCTGTTGGTGTATATAGAAGGTTGTATTATTCTGTTTAGACAGTTGGAGCCCTATTAAATTCTTTTTTGGACACTCACTTCTTTCTACTTATCTGTAATTAAAGTAAGATTGTTGACCCCTCTAAAGTTATCTTTCCTTTAGAAAAGCAGATTAAAGAACTTGTGCTAGCAGCCCACCCTGTGTGCTACTGTGGTTGCTACTACAGCAGAGGCCTTAAAGATCATCTAATCACAGAATTAAAAAAAAAAACAAACCATCAACTTTGAGAATTGGAAAGGACCTCTGAGACCATCTTGCCCACTCCATGCATGAAAGTAATCTCCACTATAAAATACCAAATCACTGTTCCTCCAGCCTCTGCTTCAAGAGCAACCAAGTCATTTTACAAAAGAAGAAACAAGCCTGGAGAAAGAAATTATTTGTAGGAGTTCACCCAAGCTAGTTAGCTCAAGGAAATAGGACTAACTCGTGGAAAGTACTTCATTTGTCTGGCCAAAGGAAAGATCACAAGTTCCAGTCTTATATATCCAGTTGAATCCTTGTTACCTTGGACCAGTCATTATCCCTCTCTAGGACTCAGTTTCTTCATTTAGAAGACAATAGCCAAAGGATCTGAGGATTCTAGATTTAGACCTGGAAAGGACTATGGGTCTTGTACTTTCTGCCCCCTCTTCCTCCCTGAGGAGGGATTCTATTTCAGATGAGGTTTTTATTGAATGGAAGCAGTCTCGATGATGGGTCTTGTCTGTACAGGATTCCCTTCTCCTTTCTCTCTCACCCCACACTACTGAGGGAACCCCCAGGCCAGGGCAGTGGTTAGGAAGGCAGCTAGCACAGTGGGTGAAATGCTAAGTATGGCAGTCAAGACCTGCATTGAGATCCCATTTAAGATGCTTTGGAGCTGTACAACCAGTCAAAACATGTCTCTAAGCCTCAGTTTCTTAATTTATTAAATGAAGGGGCTGATTCAATGACTTTTAAAATCTCCTCAAGCTCTACATCTATGACCCTATAAACTAACTTTCCTCTCCCCAGCTCTCACCTTAGTTAGCAGCCTTGGCCTGGTTAGTATTTGATGAGAAAATGGAGAACAGACAAGAAAAGCTGAAGGAAGTGACTTTTCAAAACCATTTGCCAGAGAAAATCAGGAGTTCAGAGAAAAGCCCTCTTCCCCTCCCCCTAACTGTATTATGGAATCAGCATCAATCCCCCTACTACCTCTGAATGGGATCCCCCATCACATTGTAGGACGTGCACCAGTCACATGAAAAATGTACCAAGGAATCTGTACTGGTCCCCACAACCTTACTGGATCACTATCACTGGCCAGAGTTGGGCTGGCTCTTATTCCTCCCCACCCATATTCAACCCGGGTAACTGCTGCTTGGCCAATTTCCCCTCTTTCCACATAGCCAAACTCTAGAAATCCTTCATGAAGCCTTCCCTGACTCTCCCTACTCATTGCCTCTCCCTTCCCCCACCAGCCCACAATTATCTTTCTTCTCAAATCATACAGTACTTAGTCTTGCCACTCCCTGGGCACTTAGGGAAAGCAGCCTGCCTGGCAAGGTTAACATTTTGTCTATGAATGTGTGGCCTCTCTCCCCAGTGACAAGCGTGCAATCAGGACCAGGACAATATCTCCTCTGTGTCTTCCTCAGTACCCTGGCAACTCAACAAAGAGCAGCTGAATGAATATTTGTTGATCGACTATCTGTCAGCTGCTTAGATCAGTCCCTAAGGGCATACTATACTGTTAATAGACCTAAGATGAGTCATATGAAGAAGAGGGCAGACAGCCCAGCTTCCCCAGGGGCAAAATAGGACATTTATTCTTTTTCCTTCTCTTTTCTTCCCTTCCTCCTCTCCATTCCTTGCATGAGGGTGACATTTGCATGAAGCCCAGTGTTTGCTTTTCCGACTTTCTCAGGATGGGCTGGCCTCCATATTGTAATTCTGCTTAATCCATTCCATTACACTGCCCCTAGCCAAACAGCCCTAGACACTGGTCTTCATCCTACACTCAGGTGCCAAGTAAAGCAAGTTATTCTGTCCTCCACATGACAACCCTCCAGGTATTCAAAGACAGCACATACATGGGGGTAGTAATACTGTAGAAGGGAAGACCTGATTTCTCATGGAGAGTACGCTCTGCCATTTCCAAGCTGTGTGACCTTGGGTAAATCAGACTTTCTGAGTCTCAGTTGCCTCATCTAAAAAATGGGAGATTAGAGTTTAAATAGTGTCTTTGCCAGCTATTAATAAGAAGAAAGTCCCCATATACCCCAAAATATTTATAGCAGCACTGTTTTGTGAGAGCAAAGACTTGGAAACTAGTAAATGCCTATCAGCTCAGGAACTGAACACATGAATGTGATGGGATTGCATTATGCTGTAAGAAATATTGTGTGTGATGAATGGAAAAGCATGGGAAGATCTACGTGAACTGATGAAGAGTGGGCCAAGAAAACAATATATACAATGACAACAATCAAAACGCAAAGAACAGCACATGAAAAAATCAAAAATAAATGTAATAAAATTATAAAAATCAATCAAGACTGAAAGAGATGATGGGACACCTCCAACTCACCCCTTCATGTAGGTGAGAGGTCCACAGGTGTTACACATTACACATGTTTTTGGATTTTTTCATTATGCTGTTTTCCCCTCCTCTGAAAAAATATTATTTTTATGTGGGATGGCTCAATGGGAGAGAGAAGAGGGCAATTATACTTAGTATAATTATGATGAAGCAAGAAACAAGACATCAATAAAAACTTATTTAAAACAAAAGTAATGTGCCTTTTAAGTCTAAAAGCTCACAATTCCTTGTCTTCCTTAAATCTTTCCTTCGCTAAGTTAAACAATTCTGTTGCCTTTGCCTGATGAGTTCAGTTCTAGTCCAGTCACCCTCCTCTGAAAACTCTCGATTATTAATGCCCTCCTTAATGTGTAATGTGTAGGACTAGACACAAAATCCCAGATGTGATATGACCGGGTGATGTTTTCTGGTCCCATTTTAGTGCTGTGACCTTGGGCAAGTCACTAAATGTCTGGGCCCTATAAAATAAAGGCTTTGGACTAAGAAGTCCCTGGTCCCTTCTAGTCCTAAATTTCTGAACCTCAGACTTCCTTCCATCTGGACACCATCTGCTTTTACTGCATCCTAAGATCCCATGGGGTTTTTGCCTTCTTGGTTACACAGGACCCAATTTTCTCCTTCCTCTTCCATCCTTAAGATTGAATGAAGTGACACCATCATCTAGCTCCCAAAATTGGATAAGAGGCAAAACTAGCCTTTGCTGATCATTGGAAAATATTGGAATGGGGACATCAGAGGGTTGTGAAATCTCCTTCTTAAAAAGCATTAAGATTTGTGGTATGGTGAAAGGAAGGCTGGATTTGGGGTCAGACTCAGGTTGGACCAGAGTATTTACTGAGAGACCCCTAAGAAAGTCCTTTTTTTGGGGGGGGAGCATCTCAGTTTCTCTCTCTGTAAAAACAAGTGGAGATGATACTTCATGAGTTTTTAAGGTCCCTTAAAGTCTATAACTCGGTTCAAAGTCAGTAACTCTGTGAATCCGCCTTGGTTTAGGGAGAAGACAGGACACAAAGGCATACAGGCAAGTGTAAGGTGTAAGTTTGGAAGCAGGGGATTGGACAAGTTGACCTCTGGAAGCCCTTTCCACAGCCTCTAATAAAAGGACTGAGTGGCCATTATTTCAGGGATGGCTGTTACAGAGAACAGACCATTTTCCCTTCAACTTCTAGTAAATGGCATGGTTCCCCGCCCCACCCCCCACCCCCAAATTGCCTAATACTTTGAAGCGGCAAGCATTAGGGCTGGCAGCAGCAATAGGAACCAGAGGTAATTCAATCAGCTAAAGAGATGTTCAAACTCTCTCCTGAGGGAGCAGGGATGAGAAGAGAGCAAAGAGGAATCTGAGGAGCACTGATATCCTCTTGTGCCTATCAGGGCTGTTTTGAATGAAGTTTATGTTTCCATCCTGTTCAAAGTACCATAATAATTTCTAAAAGGAAATTGCATTGGAGCAAACCTAGACCATTTACTTGCTAATGCTATACTAGTGACAATTCTAACAGAAAGAAATCCATAAAGCTTGACCAAGTAGGGGTTGGGGCGAATCCCAAATTGCAAAATTTCAGCAAAAGAGTGCACCTATCCCAATTATTCATTACTTTTACTCCAGTAATGATGGAATTCTAATAAAGCTGCCCCCAGTCCCAATATTCTAACTTCCTTATAGACCCACTGCCCCTACTTAGTCACTCACAACCCACCCCATTCAATATTCTAACTTCACCATATATGCCTCACTGTTCCCTAGAATAACAGGTATGTCCATGAACTCCTATTTCTCACAAAACAGCAGGCATGTCCTTGTGATGAGATCCCAGTCACTGCCTCTAGCTAGCCACTGTCCCTAGACCCATTCCTCAAATTTCCCACAGAAACAGCAAGTATGTCCATTCACTCCATCTAGTTTCAGATGGGACCACAATATTCAGCCAATCAGAAAGCAGCACTACCAGGATGCCCAAGCAGGATGTGGACCCCAAAACGAGAAGGGACTTTCCCTAAGTAGGTACCTGTGTAGCTATCGTAAAGAACTGAGGGGGAGCCAAGACGGCGGAGTAGAAAGACTCACATATGCTAGCTCCAAACCCACAGTCCATGGATTTCCTGTAAAAAAACTCCCAACAAATTCTGGAACAGTGGAAGCCGCACAGCAACAGAGTGAAGGAGATTTCCGTTCCAGAGAGCCCTGAAAAACCGATCCCAAAGGTCCGTCACATACCAGATGGGAGCAGAGCCCAGCCCTGCCCTGGCCACACAGCATGGAGAGTAGCAGATCCCAGTAGGCTTCAGGGATGGAATCTCTGGCAGCCACGAAGATCCCTCCACCCACAGACACACAGGTCAGTGAGAGAGACTTCTGGGCTGGCCGAGAGGGGAGTGGGGTGTCTCCATAACTCAGGCCCCCTCGGGAGGCAGCAGCAGAGGCAGCTGGCAGCCAGAGGCTCCCGGAGCAGGCAGAAGCTCCGCTTCATTACTGAAGGTCTCCACATAAACCTCCTGAGGGGACTGAGCCTGGGAGGCGGCCCTGCCCCCACCTGAGCATCAGAACTTAAGCTCACTTTGAATAGCAGCCAGGCCTGCCACCAAAAGCCCTGAGGCTGGGGAGCAGCATTTGAATCTCAGACCCCAAGCACTAGCTCAGCGGATCTGGAGGTGAGGCAGGGGTGGAGAGGAATCTCAGAAGTCAAGTAACTGGCTGGGAAAATGCCCAGAAAAGGGAAAAAAAGTAAGACCATAGAAGGTTACTTTCTTGGGGACCAGATGTTTCCCCCCTTTCTGATGAGGAAGAACAATGCTTACCATCAGGGAAAGACATAGGAGTCAAGGTCTCTGTATCCCAAAAATCTGAAATAGATATCCAATGGGCTCAAGCCATGGAAGCGCTCAAAAAGGATTTTGAAAATCAAGTTAGACAGGTGGAGGAAAAACTGGGAAGAGAAATGAGAGAGATGCAAGAAAAGCATGAAAAGTGGGTCAATACCTTGATAAAGGAGACCCAAAAAAATGCTGAAGAAAATAACACCCTGAAAAATAGGCTAACTCAATTGGCAAAAGAGGTTCAAAAAGCCAATGAGGACAAGAATGCT
>CM053772.1:238419265-238452142 GCA_028658325.1 Potorous gilbertii | reverse complement strand
GAGAAACAAATAAAAATAACTCTGAGACACCACAACACACCTATGAGATTGGCAAACATGACAGAACAGGAAAATGATAAATGTTGGAGAGGATGTGGGAGAGTTGGAACACTAATTCATTGTTGGCGGAGCTGTGAGCTCATCTAACCATTCTGGAGAGTGGTTTGGAACTATGCCCAAAGGGCTACAAAAATGTGCATACCCTTTGACCCAGCAATGTTGCTTCTAGGACTGTATCCCCAAGAGATCATAAAAATGGGAAAGGGTCCCACATGTACAAAATTATTTATAGCATCACTCTCTGTAGTTGCCAAAAACTGGAAATCGAGGGGATGCCCATCAATTGGGGAATGGCTGAATAAATTATGGTATGTGAATGTAATGGAAAACTATTGTGCTATAAGAAATGATGAACAAGAAGACTTCAGGGAGGCCTGGAAGGACTTATATGATCTGATGCTGAGCGAAAGGAGCAGAACCAGGAGAACTTTGTGCACAGCAATGACCACGGTGCGAGAGAGTTTTTTCTGGTAGACTTGGAACATCATAATAATGCAAGAATTAAAAAAAAAAATTCCCAATGATTTTCTAAGGCAAAATGCCTTCCACATTCAGAGAAGGAACTATGGAATTTATACGCAGAATGTCGCAGATCATGTTTGTGTGTGTGTGTGTGTGTGTGTGTGTGTATTGTGTTTTGATTTGTTATATGATTTCTTCCATTTATTTTAGTTCGTCTACACAGCATGACTATAGTGAAAATGTATTCAAAAGGAAGATCCTATATGTAGATCCTATATAGAATTGTATGCTGTCCTGGGGAGGGAGGGGGGTGGTGGGTAGGTGTGGGGGTGTAAAAATCTAAGTTTTATGGTAGTGATTGTAGAACATTAAAAAAAATAAATAAAATTTAAAGAAAAGAAATCGACAAAAAAGGTTTCATCCAAGGCTCTCATTCTACAGATGAGCCCCCAATTGCCCAGAGACAGGAAGGGTCTGTCTCAAGGTCACTTACTGGTTAATGCAAGAGCTGAGACTCAAGTGTGAGGGCCCCTGGCCAGTGTTTCACTCTGCAGGCCCGGGAACAGGAACACTGACTTCCATAGGGACTTCGAAAACAATTGGGTTCTGAACCTCCAAGAACACGGCAGGCTAAGTAAAAGACTCATCCACCAATCACAAGAGGCTTTCCTAGATTGTCCAGAGACCAGCACAGAACTGCAGTTACTTTATTACTCAAACTACCTGACATATTTTTCAGAATCCCTTATTCCCTTCCCCATTCTGTGTCCTCAATCTTCTTAAAACATACGCTCAGCCTTGCACATGCAAAGAAAGCCACAGGACACAGGTAGCCACTGCCTACTCTGTGACATCAGGGGGTGCATCTTCATCCTAATTCTTCAGTGCAGTCAACAGCTGAGTCCTGAGAAGGAAGGCACACATGGATCCCAGACAAAGGGGATCAATAGCCCCCCTCCCTTGTTCCCAAAGAATGAGAGGGATGGAGGTGGAAATGGGGCAGATGTTGAACTGTTATTCTAAGGTAGGTGGTGGTTGGCTGTTCTCCACTGAGGCCAGTCAACCTTGCTCCTGAGGGACTTGGGGTAAACCTATGGAACATTTAACAGAGAGGGATGGCAAAGCCTTCAAGTGGATGATAGTGTAACCTCTAAGGTTCTCATTCATATTCCCCCCCTCTCTCTCTCTCTCTCTCTCTCTCTCACGCATGCACACGCACACACACACACACCCCATCTTATCCCTGTGGATAGTTCAGGGTCAAAGCTACCTGAAAACAGGAAGATGATATGATGGCCCTTCCAATGCAAAATTCAAAGAAAAGTATCTTTGAATTTCTCTGACTTGAAAGAATGGTATAAACAACATGACTAATGTGTAAATATGTTTTACATGATGGCACATATATAACCTATACCAAATGCTTACTATCTTAGGGAACAGGATGGGGAGAGAGGGAGAAAATTTAGAATTCAAAATTTTATATTTTTATGTTAAAATTATCTTTACATGTAATTGGAAAAATAAAATACTACTTAAAAGAGAAAAAAAGAATTATGTAGAGCTCAGAATATCTCAGGGTGCATGTGCATGGGATGGAGGGGTCAGAGGAAAAGGGGATACTGGCTATGAGCCTGGGTCTTAAAATGTTCACGTTTCCTATTGTCCCTCCCACCACCACTGCTCTGTAGGACATGGTACATAAGTGGTTAGGCAGAAAGGACCTAGGGAGAACTGACCCAGTTATGCACAGGCTGAGGAGACCACAGGAAGCACAAATCTGGCCCAGTTCATGACATTTGTCGGTGAGCCCAGGCCCTAACATACACACTCCTCTGAACCCAGCCTCTCTCCTTAAGCCTCTATACTTTCTACACATCAGAGATGTCTCTTCCTCCTTCTGACCCAGCCTGCCTCTGAGCCTCAGTTTTGCCATCTGTTATTTAAAGTGGTTAAACTAGATGATTCCTAAGGTCCATTCCAACTTTTAATCCTATGCTTCTAGTCCCCTTAGGAAACACTGTTTCTTATGAAGTAGAGAGAGTCCAGGACTGGGAACTAGGAGAACCAGGTAGACTCAGGTTGTTAGGTCTCAAAGGGCAGAACTACAAATGATAGGGGAAAGTTACAAAAGGGCAAACTTCATCTTGGGTAGCAAGTGAGTTCTCTATCACCAGATGTCCTCAAGCAGAGGTTGGAGACTCACTTTACCCTCCCAGGGCTGATATTGAAAAGACTCCTGCAGAGGCTGGGAGGTGGGATTGGATGACTTCTCAGATTCCCTTCCTATTTCAAAATTCATTGGTTCTATACCATTCAATTCAGGCTAGACAATACTGACCATAGAAAGGGGAAAGGGCATGATATAGCCCAAAGGTGGTGCATTCCTAACCTAACAACTGCAGAATAAGGTCTGATGTGGAATACCCAGAGAATGGTTGTTCACTATCTAAAGTTCTGAAACATTTCCTAAGGGACCCTTGGGTAGCCTATAGGATAATTTAGAAGTTCAACAGATCTCCTTTCCACACCAAGAGTCTTTGGCCAAGAAGGGACTTCCTAAAATAATTTAGGTTATTGACCTGTCCCTAGGGAGCTTACATATCAAACCTATGGTAGAGAACCAAGTAGGAAAGAACTCTATCATCAATAATCAGATGATTCACCATCCCACCATGGCCCCCAGCAAGCCTATCTCAAATCAAGCAGAATGCTCCAAGGAGAAAAGTTCATACTCTTTCTAGTTTGCCCTTTCCAGTGTCTTTGAGTCAGGAATAAGCTGGAGGACTTATCTCATGGGACTACACCAGCCTGGTATGGAGCAAGCCCTGAGACGGAGAAGCAGACAAGTCAACAACAGAGTGGATCTTACACACAAGCAGAGTAGGTAGTCACCCATGATATGGGAGGATAGGGGAATCCTCCTCCACACATATCATATACACAAAGATGTACCCTAATCTCTTTTCTACTAGTACTATATTCCACTGTTAGCAAGACATTTCTTTGGAATTCAGTACTACCCTCTCCAAATCCATATTTTAAGGAGCAGAAAACCCTGAAAGGGAGAACAAAGATCCCTAACACTATAGTCTGAATGAATTGATCAGAGTGAGATCAGATCAGTAAATCTGGGCAACCTGATGGTTTTGGGATCTGGTATAGGATGAGGCTGCTGAGGGTAGAAGGCACTGAAGACCAACTTTTATGACTTCTCAATGTGGTTGAGTTCTGGTCAGCAGGGTATCCCTATCTCAATGTGTCTAGTTGCCAATTCCTGGCACAATAAGTATAATATACACATATAATGAAAGAACCACAAACTTATAATGAGGAGGCCTAAATCTATCAGGCCCAGCTCTGACACTCCCTTGTTACAGGGCCTTAGGGAAATTCCTACCCCAGGTCTGGGCCTCAGTTTCCTCATCTGCCCTATTTTACAATGAAAATTGGGACTACCACCATCCTGGAAATGTTTGTAAACTGCAAAACACTAGATGTTGTTAGGGATGCAACCACATGGAGTAAACACACTCTGCCAGGTCCAGATTCCCAGCTCCCAATTAGGGGTTGCTCTCCTGCTGGTACTGAGCATGTCCCTGCCTGTGCCTGGGTTGTAATGATGTCCTTGTCTCAGGCTGCAGGGAGCTTTGATCTTCATTTGCCTTACCCTCTGATTTCCCTTGAGATACAAGAGGTGAGACTTGAAAATATGCCAGCTGATGTACCCAATTTATCCCACAATCAGAGATGCCAGCTGCAGCAGCTGCCAAGAGTCATCCAAGCAGCCTAGGCGCTCCCCAAATGGAAGACCTAGAGGTTACCTGGGATTAGACCATGGCCCACTTAAGCTTGAGCCAGGTCTGGCTAAGAAACCAGAGACAGAAAAAAACAAAAAGAGAGATACTAAAAGAGAGAGACAGAGAGAGATAACAGTGAGACAGAGACACACACAGAGAGACAGAGACAGAGAAAGACAGAGAGAAACTGAGAGACTAAGAGAGAAATACTTAAAGAGAAGTAGAAAACAGAGACAGAGACAGACAAAGATGAGAACAACCACCACCTATATAACCTTCTCTTCTTATAACATTTTCCTAAGAGTTCTGAAGGCAAGCTGAGTCTTAAACCTCATATGGACTCATTCATGAAGACCAAGCATGGTAAGCTGACAGTCTCCTTGTATGTTCAACAGTCCCTGTATGTCTCCCCGTAGGAACACAACATCATTGGTCTTAATGTGTACGACCATATTCAACCATCATCCAGGCAACCAGGCACAAAAACTATTTTCCCAAATCAGTGACAAATGCCACTGGTAGGGTTTTTACTACCCTTCCTCTCCCCCTTTTTCTTCCCCACCAAAATACTTCTTTTTTTGAGGGAAACTGGTACAGTGGAAAAAGTCCTGGGATGGACAAGTCAGGAGAACTAGACTTTGCCCCTGCTTCTGCTACATGACCTTGTATCATATCCCACTCCCAAACTAGACTGTAAGCTCGTAGGCGGTAAGGAATCTATTGGTTTCCATTTTTTAACTGCCAGCACTAAGAGGAGTATGTATTCGCTGAATTGAATTGATCTCACTCCCTCTTAGTATCTTCGTGTGTGAAATGGGGATAATAACCCTCACTGTGCCTCTGTAACAAGTCCTCCATGGGATAGAAATGTTTTTGTAAACTATGGCACTCTGAACTGGAAAGTGAATTGCAAAAAGGGTAAAGTATTATGTAAATAACAAAACAATGTGCAAATGTGAAAAATTATTATTGATGTACCACTTACTTAGTATGAACTGGCCTATATGCTGTAAGTAAAAATCATGGAATTTGAAAGTTGGAAGGGACCCTGTGAGCCATCCAGTTTGACCCCAAAGTGAAAAGAATCCCCACCTGATCTCCTGGATGGATGATTGTTCAGTTTTGATGGAAGTACTCAGAGGATGGGGAAGCCATCTCCCAAGAGATCCCCCTGCTCTGGGACATCTCTCATTGTGAGAATTTGTTTCCTGACATCAAGCTTAAATCTGCCTCTCAAAGCTTCTGGAGCCAAATTAAACATGTCCAAACCCTCTTTTACTTGCTTCCCCTCCAAATACTTGAGGACAGCTCCTCCAGAGCCCACCAAGTCTTCCCTTCTCTCAGTTCTATTAGCTAGTCTTCATAGCTTTCAGTCCTCTCACTAACCTCTTTGCCCTCCTGTAATGTTAAGGGAATTTGGAGATTTTTCCCCTGCCCCTTAATAGGCCCATGTGACCTGTTTTGAACTCTGGCCCAGCCCACAGCTTGTATCACAGGAAGCCTATGGTGGGAGGAGCTTACTGAATGGGTGGAACAGGAAGGGTGCCGCAGGAAGAGAGAGTGAGGTAGAGCTAAGAGAGAGAGGAGGCAAAGCTGAGGCAGAGTAGAGCAGCTAGTATGAGTGAGAGAGGGAGTGATTTTGCCTAAGGGAGCTTATTTGTGAGGAAGTCTGACAGAGGGAAGGCTTGGGGATGGCCGTGCTCCCTGCATTTATAATGTGTATAGATTTCTTCGTTACTATGATGGATTTGGCTTTCTGGTATCTAAATAAATATTTTGGTTTTGTCTTTGAGGAAGAGAGTTTATATTTTACAAATTTACCCTGGAAATATGCCTGCATATCCATAGAAGCTGCTGTGGGTATCACATTGGTGTTAGATCTCCTCAAGATATGCTTCACTTTATTATGGAGTGAACAGAACTGGACACAACACTCCAGAGAAATGTGATCTGTCCAGGGCAGGGCACTTCCTTATTTCTGGAAGGAAGGCCTCCATTAGTAAAACTGATCCAAGGTCACATCAGCTTTCTAGGTGACCACACCATTCTGCAGATTCATGTGGAGAGCTCAAAGTTTACTAAATGCCCCTCCCAGGTCTTTTTCAGACAAAATCCTATCTAATCAAGCTTCCCCCATTTTGTACGTGTGAAGTCAACTTCTTGAACCCAGACTTCATATTTAATTTTTACATTAATTTTAATCATTAAATATAAATATGTACTTAATAGAAAATAAAAGTATAACTAAGATAACTATTTAATGTAATTATCCATTTTATAAATTGCACCAATTTTAAATTAATTTTGCATTTGTTCCAGTCAAATTTCATCTACTTAGATTCAACCCAAGTTTCTAGCCCATCATCCAATGTGTTGGCTACCCTTTCCTGGCTTTTTCACAATTACAAATTTCATAAATATGCCTCCTCTATATCTTTATCCAAGTCATGGGTAAACCCACTAAATGGAACAAGGCTAAACACAGACACCTGGGCCACCCAACACTTCTCCTTCCACAATACAATAATGAAGACTCTGAATTCTAGCCATTCATCTGGCCCAGAATTCATCTGTATTTGTACCCAAACCTCTCTATCTTTTCACAAGATTAGCATAAGATACAGCATTGTCTACAGTATTCCCTTGTTAGCTAGCATAATAACAGCTAACATTTATATAGTCCTTTAAGGTTTGCAAGTTCTTTACAAATATTACCTTGTTGGATCATCACAACAACCCTGGTAGATAGGTGTCATTATTGTTTCCATTTTACAGATAAGGAAACTGAGGCAGACAGAGGTTAAATGACTTGCTCAGGATCACACAGTTAATAACCATCTGAGGCAAGATTTGAACTCAAAACCTCCTGTCCCCAGGCCCAGAACTCTGTGTGCTATGTGCCACCCCCTACTCCCTATCCCAGCTACCTTGATCTACCAGTTTAGTAAGCTGGTTAAAAAAGGAAATGAGGTTAGTCTCACATAACTGTCCTCGAGGAAGCTTGGATGACTCCATGTGCTCACAGTTTCCTTTTCAGATGTTCACTAACTAGCTCAAGGATGTTAGATAATCTAACTTCTGCAGTTGGCTCAGAGACCACTAGGTGGCCCTTTATTCTCTTTTATTTTTTCAGTGCCATGATACTTTTCGAGGTCTCTGTGGTTTTCCAACTCACTCCCAGTGGCTGTTCCCCAGGGAGCTGTTCACTGAGTGCCCCCCATCCCCGAGGCCTGGGATTCATCCAAAGCAGCTGGGCCCTCCCTCACCTGCCTGCTTCTCCTGGGCACCACCTCCCTGACCCTTTCCAGTTCAAAGGCCATTTTCCTTAGGGAGGAAAATATTGGCAAAGCCAGAATGAGCATGAAGGAAAGCAAGGGCAACACGGCAAAATGATGATCCCCGGAGAAATGCTGATCTATTTCCTAATAATGTTTCTCCCTGTCTCTGTCTCTGTATCTATATCTGACTCTCTCTGTCTCTGTATCTCAGACGATCTCTCAGACTTTCTGTCTAAATATCTGTCTCTGTCTATATATCTCAGACTATCCTGTCTTTGTCTCTGTCTCTGTCTTCATCTCTGTCTCTGTCTCTCTCTCATACCATACACACACACACACACACACACACACACACACATACACACACACACACACACACACACACACACACACGTTCAGACTGTTTCTCATCCATCACAGATGTCTGACATCAAAGCTAGAACCTTTAGGGATCCCAAACACATCACCTGTCTGTCAATTAATATTCCTCTAGCACCAAAAGGGAAGGGTCTCGGAAAGGCGCTAAGGTTGAAACAGCTAGAAGTAATTACAATAACAACTAATAAGAAGAATATTTTTCACGTGAGTAATGTGAAAATGTGTTTCATAAGAATATGTGCAGAATCCATGTAAGACCGCATGCCATCTCAGGAAGGGAAGGGGGAGAAAGAGGGAGAAAATTGAAGACTTATGGAAGTGATTGCTGAAAACTGAAAACAAATAAATTAATTTGAACAAAAAGAATATTTAGCCCTACTATGATTCCTTACAGCTCACAAAGAGAAGTTGGGTTTTTTGGTTTGTTTTTTTAATGGGTGAGGTTGGTATTTTTACAGGTAGAGAAACTGAGGTTCTAATGGTTATGACTTGCTCAAACTTGAACACAGCTAGCAAGTGACCACATGTAGATTAAAACCTAACTTTTAAATCTGTCTCAAAATCAACTTTCATGGAAAAAAAAATTGCCATGCCATTCTTAGCCATTCTTGGTTAGTTACTGTCCTGGTTTCAGGAGTATGGTACAGAGAAAGAGCCCTGGACTGACTGAGCCAGGAGTTTGAAGCCTGGCTCTGACAGCTGTGTGTCTCCTCTCCAGGCCTCAGTTTCTGCTCATGTAAAGGAAGTTGAGCTGACCTCATTGTTCCCTAACATCTCTTCTGGTACTGACGCCTTGAGTCTGAGACTCTAGGCATGGCCTGCAGGAAACTCTACTCCAAGGAAGCCAGTCTGTGGCCAGGCTCAGAGGAGTCTACCAGGGCTCCTTAATGATCTTTCTCCTGGATTCAAAAGGATGGGATTCATATCTCTACTAATCAAAGGCCCATTCAGCCAATCTCCTGCTCATTAAAGCTGTTACTGAGCCATTTTATGATTCTTAGGCTCACACTCTGAACTTAAGCACACTCAGGCAGAGAGTTTTCAGAGAGCCTCTGAAAAAGCATTCCATCCTTACCCACCTCAAACATCACCATCATGGGGGCCTCCATTTCCTCACTCGTTGATTCCTTTCCCAGACCAGGAGCCATTTGAAGGAGAGAACACCACCTTTCCCCTACCAACCTCCCACCCCATCATGGCCTGGTCAAATGGACAGGGGAACACAGAAAAGTACCAGTGCTCCTTGCAGCATGGTATAGTCTGAGATGCCAGATTCCAACCTTGGCTCCACCACTTAATGCCTGTGCAATGTTAGGGTGAGCCTCTGGGCTTCCTCATCTATAAATGAGAAGACTGGACTAGATAAGGGATTCATAACCCAAGGGTTTTATGAATAGATTTTAGGAAATTCATGAAATTTTATTTAAAAAATAGATCTTTATTTTCACTAAACTTCCTTTTTTAACCTATCAATCAACATGCATTTATTAAACTCCTGCTATACTCCAGGCATTTCACAGAATACACAGAGGAGCACCTCAATAAACTTCTAAATGAAATTTAACATGTTCTTCAGATGATTTAAAAACATAATTTTGAACAACTGTAATATAAGAAGTGATGATCAGGAAAAACCTTAGAAAACTTACATAAACTGATACAAAATGAAGTGAGCAGAACCAGGAGAACATTGTACACAGTAACAGCAACATTGTATCATCATCAACAGTGAATGACTCAGGTACTCTGACCAAGACAATACCAAAGGACCCATGTAGAAAAGGGTTATCCACCTCCCGAGAGAGAACTGATGAACTCTGAGTAGAGAAAGAAGCATACTTTTTCCGCTTTTTCTATTTTTCTGGTTTTTTCCTCCAGAGTGGAAAATCAGGAAATATGTTTTTCATGGCTTCATATGTATAATTGATATAATATTGCTTGTATTTTCAATGGGCAGGAGGGAGAGAGAGAATTTGGAACTCAGATTTTTTTAAAAAATAAATGTTAAAAATAGAATAAATTTTAAAAATTTAATGAATTCCTCTGAGAAGGGAGTCCATGGGCTTCCCCATACAGTCCAAGGGGTCCATGACCCTAAATTACATTACCCTTGGATGAGATGATCTTTATGTCCCATTCAGCTCAGAATTTACTATGATCCTGGCTGGTTTTAGCACCTGACAATAGGGAATTGTTTATTCAAACTCAAAATGGTGGAAGAGAGAAAGCTGAAGAAGGAATGGAGAGGCCCTGACTCATTGGGCCCAGCTGGGCCTCCCTGAAGAACCTCCAGAATCCATCAGTCCCTCTGCAGCAGGAGATGTCCTTGCCTTCCTTTCTCAGGACATAGGTTGGACAGAGACAACAGAGTATCTCTTCCTTTTGGCTCTAGGAATACCCCTGGAAGAAGTGGGGTGAGGGGAGTCTGGTTTTGCTCAATACCTAGCAGTCACAGTTAGCTTCCTCTGTGCTGGGGGTGGTGGGAGAAGAGGAGAGGGCCAGGGCTGAACAGCCTATCTGGAAGGTACCAGCTAGGCACCTACCTCAGGGCCGTGGCTGCTGCGGGGATCAACACATGGGGATAGCAAAATTAAAGCAAAACAGACAACCCTCTTCTTTGAAAAAAAAAATGCACACAGTTTTAAAGCAGAGCTAAATCAGAGACTCAAAGAACCAGATCAGAGTTGGGAAGGACTTCCATCAGCATCAACAGTCCATTATGGGCAGGACTGCCCTCAACAATATCGCTAACAAATGTTCAATCAAGAGTCAGGTGGAACCAATCAATCTATTAGCAAGACTTTTTGAGCACCTACTATGTTCAAGGTAGGAGCTTGAACAGTGCCAGTGCTGGGGGACTCCCTGCCTCTCAAGACACAAATTGTTCAAATGCTTTTCCTAATATTATCCCTGAAAAATCTACCCCTTGTTGTCTAGGGCCAGCCAGAACATAATCCCTTTTCCACACACCAACCTTCAAATACCTGAAGTCAGGGATCACATCCTTCCAACTCTTCTTCAGGCTAAATGTCCGAAGTGCCTTCACCCAGTCCTCACCAACCTCACTCACGATGCCCTCACCATTCTAATCACCTTCCTTTGAATATACTTAAGTTTGTCAATGCCTCTCTTTAAAAGGGGGATGGAACCCAGAACTCTAAATGGCTCTAGCTTCACTGTCTGGCTCTGTATCCCAGGTGAGAGAGTCTTAGGCAGGTAAAGGAATCTGTCCCAGGTCACACTGGGTCTCTCCCCTAGAACTTGGGCCCCTCATTACCATCTCCTGAACACCAACCAAAGCTCCATGCACGAGGCTGGGGGAGCCTGCATCCCTACAGTGGCCAGTGCCTTCAATCACTGCCATTTCTACACGATGCTCTGAGATCTGATCTCCCACCATCACACTCTTTCCCTGACCCACACCCTCAGGGATCTAATTTGCCTTCCCATCATCCTTCGGAATAGCCTGATTCTCCACCTCCAAGACCTCCTGCTGCCTGCCTGGTCCCGCTAGGCTCCTCTTGTTCACTGGGCCAGCATCTCCTTCCCCACGTCCCACTCGCCCCTTCAACCAGGCCTTCTTTCTCTGTTTGGCCACACCCTTCCCCGGCCAGCTCACCAGACCGTCTCCCTTCCTTCATTCCTGTAATTCCTCCTCCTCCTCGTAGCCTTCCTGGAGGGGAAAAGAAGGGGTAAATTCCCCTTGGCACCTTTCTACCCTTGCTGCCCTCCTAATCTGCCACCCCAGACTAGCCTTCTCCCTCAGACAATCTAGGAGAGATTAATTCACTTCCCTAATGGCCTCACTCAAGTGTCCATGGGTCTGGAATGCCTGGAAAAAGTGGGGAGGGGCATCTCTCTGTGGATTGTGGGCTTCTAAAGGGCAAGGACCCTGGGGTCTAGGCCTACATGCTTAGAACAACAGAGAGGACCAAGAAGAAGGCTTCAGGAAATAAAACAGCAATGATGGTGATCAGGATGAGAGGACATAGCTCAGGGCAAGGAAAGGTGGCATAATGTGCCCTGCGGGGAGGAGGCCCAGGGGCCACAAGGGACAAACAGGGAACAGACCACAGGGAAGCTTGGGGCACTAGAATGTCTAGAAGACCCACAAGGGAAGATTCTCTTTCCCTGCCCTAAGACACAACAGGTCCACTCTCATTACCTCCCCCAGGTTCATGGATAGGAAGGACCAACCTATATCTCAAGATTAGTTGGAAGGGAGGAGAAAAAAAGCCTGTGAGGGTCAAGATCTAGGGATGAATTAGAGAGAAAGCTTTAGGGAAGTAGGACAGTTGACTCTGGAAAACCATGAAGGTTCAGGCCCAGAGGGTCAGCAGAGGGTACTATGACCCTGGAGGTCATGAAACATAATAATATCGGTAGGAGACTCTGGGCCCTGAAGATCCATGGGGATTCAGACCCTGGGAGCTATGGAGCCCTGAGTGGGAAGCCTCTGGGGTCATAGGATATGAAAGAGGAAGGGGGAGGTGTGTGTTCAATGCTTACCCATCTCTCCGGTGGACCCGTTTTAGGGGCCCCGGTTTCCTGTGCTGCTTTGAACTCTGAGCTCCCATTGGCCCTGGAGACGGATGGCCGCCACAGCACAGGAGCGCCTCCTGGGAACAAGACCCTCATTCATATACCCATGTAAACCAGAGACAGCCAGGGACATGGAGCGGGGGCCTGCCTGGCTTTTCTGACCCAGGGGGCCCTTCAGGTAATCCCAAGGAAGGCACAGGGCTCTGTCTCCAGGACAGTCATCATTTGAGGTGAACAGAGCTAAGGTTGACAATGACACTCAAGGTCCCCTGTCACTTATGCTCTATAGATTGACCAGCATGGGGGCACCATACCTCCCCATCATAGTAACAGGCACCATTGCCCTGGTATCGAAAGTCACCATTGCCCCTTCACCACCCTCCTCTCCACACAGGAAGCCTTCAGCCCCACTACTTTCCAGTCCCCTAGACCACAGCAGCCTTGTCACATGGTATCAACTAGGCTTTGGTCTCCATAGGAGCAAGATAGCTATTAATCCCTCTGGATGAAGGTTCTCATGGCAACCTGGCAGGATAAGATGTGCCAAGGACAAGACTCAGGGCAGGTAAGATCTTGTCAATCAAGAAAACATTGACTAGGGACCTGCTATGTAAAAGTCCTAGGACTAGGTGCTGGAAGAGATGCAAAAATGAACAAGAGATGGCCCTTGCCCTCAGGATCTCACAGTCTAGAAGGCGGGACACTAGTGGGTTATGCAGAGTAGGGGCTCAGGGAAGGAAGTTAAGGAATGTTCAGGTTCTGGGAGAAATGAGAAGCAGAAACCCTGAAGCATAAAACTTGCCTTTGGGCAATGGCCATAGACTCCCTCTCCACTAGGCAAGGGATGGGGAAGTGGACTAGTGGGCAGTAGGCAGGGAACAGAGGCAGTGACTGGGCCTTGGGGACCCTCTGGAATTGATCTTTCCTTTTCCCTAATTGTCCAAAGGTATAGTGACAGTCCCAAGTCCTGAGGGACCTGGAAAAAATCAGAGACCACATAAAAGTAAAAGGGGTGGGTTGATCCAAAGTCCCATTTCTTAATTCCAAATTCCTTTTCATGGAACCAAGGAAATGTCTCTTTTTCTGTCCAAATTCATTTCAGATATGATCTATTGAGTTGGGGAGAGCGGGGCTTGGGGAAACTAGATCGGTGATTTAGCTGTCTCCATCCAAACATAGACAGCTGTTCTGGATCCCATAGGCTGCTTTAGTTCCTGCGAGAGTCACACAGCCAGTACGTCACAGGTGGGATTTGAACTAGTTCTTCCTGACTCTGAGGCAAGAGCTCCATCCACCATGCCACGCTGCTTCTCACTTATTAGCTTATTATTTTTATAAATTTACATTTTAATATATGGGAAGCCCATGGCTCCTGGGTTTGAGTGGGGCTAAGAGATGACACTTCGGACAGACCAGGGGTTATGACCTGCCTTTCTCCTTGCAGCCACAAGGTGACAGCAGTGTGCTACCGCCCTTCCAGGTGCAGACCCATCAGACACAGCCCTGCCTGGATGAGGGGCCAGGAACTGGGGAGACCAGCACAAGAGGCTCCCTCCTCAAACACCATGGTTTGGGTGCGGGCGGGGCTGGGGGGGGTGCGTTGAATATATGGTCAGGATGAAACCTCGTCAGGCTGGGAGTCCAGGGCCATGCTTCAAAATTCTGACACTAATTCTGCCTTTAGGCAAGCCGCATCTGCTTCTCCGTTGCATTTCCTCCCTTACACTAGCTAACTTCTAAGGGACCTTCTAACTCTGCCAGTCTAGGAGTCTCTCACATGGATACGGGGGCATCTGCAGGACATGGCCCCATGGAATCCTAGACCAGACCAGCTCCCAGGCTCCCCCTAAAAGCTCCCAGATTCATTGACTTGTTAAACAAATATTGGTGAATTTGAAGTTAAAGGTCCTGGGCTCAAATCACAGCTGGGTTAGTCACTCTCTGTGACCCTGGCTAAGTCACTTCTCTCTGGGCATCAGTTTCTTATTCTGTAAAATGAGGCCATCCAATGACATGACCTCTGAAGTCCCTCTTATCTCTAGAATGTGGGTTCACTGAAATCAGAGACTGTCTTCATTTTATATTTATAGTATAATACCTAGCAAATAATAACATAGCTAGCATTTACAGAGGTGCTTTAAGGTTTGCAAAGCACTTTACAGATATCATTTCATTTGCTCTTCACGACAACCCTGGAGCGTAGGTGCTATCATCCCCACTTTACAGAGTGAACTGAGGCTGACAGAAGTTAAGTGACTTGCCCAGGGTCACATAGTTAGTACCTGAAGCAGGATTCAAGATCAGGTCTTCCTGGGCTTCCAAGCCCAGCACTCTATCCACTGTGCCAACTAGCTGACAACATACCATATATTTAATACCTTGGTGATTGATTGAGCAATTGATTTGGCATGATCTCATGAGGACAGTAAGAGCAGGCCCAATCCACCAGTGGCCTGGCCCCAGGCTCCTTCTTCATGTGTGAACCAGAGGAGTGTAAACCAGCTGGTACAGTAGAACCAGGGCTGGGGCAGAGCCAGGAGACCCAGGTTTAAATCCCTGCTCAGTCATCTATTACCTGGGTAAACTTGAGTCAATCTCTTAAGCATGATGGGCCTCAGACTTCACATCTGTAAAATGGGGTTAGGGTGTTGGGCTAAATCCCTTGTAAGTGTCCTCCCAGCATTCCATCTAATCCCATGATTCCATGTTTGAGGATGAAGCCCATGGCACCATCCCTCACTCCCAGCAGGAGCTGCCCTGCTCCATCCCCAGGACAGACTGACTCCTGCCCAAACCGAATGAAACATTGCTGGAATTAGAGTTTGCCATGTCAGAGTGTGCATGAGGCAAGGGGAGGACAAAAAGGAATCAGGGAAGTATGTGAGATAGTGATGAAATAGCACATCTGGCAGGGAGAGATTTCACACAACGACTGAGCCCCAAGGAATGGGAGAAACTGTCTGTCCTTTAGTACTTTTGGATCTTGGGCAAACGACCTTATTTCTCTAGACTCTCTGTTTCCTCATCTGTAAAATGAAAAAGTTGGACTAGGTGACCTCTAGCTAAGATCTCTCCAGCTCTAATCCTGTGATCTCTACAGTCTGATGGTCTACCTCCCTCCCCTTTTTAAAGATGGGGAATTGAGGTCCCAAGAGGCAACAGGCCATAAGAGGTATCACCCTTGAAGAAAGTCTCTCCATGTAATCCAGAGTTTATCACTCTACTAGGGGGACTTCTGCTTCTCCCCCTCCACCACTAACAACAAACTCCAGTGGGTGGATTCACTTACAACACCTGACATCTCTCCACTTCTCAGATAAGATAGCCATAGTAACAACAATTTAAAAAAATACATATAAAGTCTACCAAAAGAAAAAAAGTACCTGATTTTTGTTAAGTAGCTCTCCTCTCCCAACTATGTTTCAATTTATCTTTTGAAAGAAGTAAAAGTAAAAATGCTGATTCCTCCTAATCGATCTCCCAGACTCAAGTGGCTCCAATTTATCACTGCCAAAGTAATATTTGTAAAGTGCACATCTAACCAGGTCACTCCCTTGCTCAAGAAACTCCAGTGACTCCCTATTACCTGTAAAATCAAATAAAAATTCCTTTGGTTGGCATTTAACACCCTTCACAATCTGGCATGGACCTTCCTTTTCAGACCTCTTATTCAGTATTCTCTTCACATCCTCTATACTCCAGCCACACTGAACTTCTTCCTCTTCCTTACCTAATACTATTCCTCCTAACTCTGTACCTTTGGGCATCCTCAAAGCACCCAAACACCATGCCTGGATTATCTCTTAGAATCCTTCAAAGCTCAACTCAAACAGCACCATGTACATGAAGCCCTCAGCTGCCAGTGCCTTCCCCCAATGAAAATACTTAGCTTTTGTTTGGTACCTGTATTGTACAGACATATATTTAAGTGTTGACTTCATCACTAGAACGCAAGCCCCTTCAGCACAGTGATTATTTCATTTCTCTCTTTGTATCCCCAGTGCCTACATGTGCACAGCACACAGTAGGTACTTCACAACTGCTTTCCTTTAATCTTCACAGCAACACCAACAGGGAGGCAAAGTAGGCACTATGATCTCCTTTGGCAGAAAAGGAAACTGAAGTCCAGAAGGAAAATTCACTGCCTGAAATAGGAGAGAACCAAGAAATGTTTTTCAGATCGATGAGGTTTGTCACAGCTGCAACTTCAGGAGAGATCTTAGAACACTGAATATCAGAGCAGAAAGAGACCCTAGAACACAGACTGTCAGAGGAAGGAGGACCCTAGAACATAGCGTATCAGAGTCAGGGGGACCTTGGGACAATGTCAGAGCTGGGGAAAAATCCACTGAGATCACCAAGCCCAATTCCCTCATTTTGGACTGGCGACAAGTGGAGGTACAGAGAGTGGACAGGTCATTAAAAGGGAAATTCTCAATCTGTGGCTGTTTCCACTGCACCCAGGCTGCCTCTAAGCAAGACACACCAAACCGAGCCAGGAATCATTCTGAGAAAGGGGATTTGGAACTGGGTGTACAGGGGCACGTTCTTACAGCTGCCCATGGTTGGTGCATGCACCCACACAGGCATCTGGCACCACAAATCTCGTCCAAGGCTTCCTCTCTGAATCCTGCTCAGATAGTATCTGTCCACACGGGTTGTCCCAAGGGTTCAGTTTCACATCCCACATCATGGAATATTCATGGCCCAAGCAACAGCTCCCTGCTCTGGTCTGGATTCACTTCTCCCCAAGCAAGCTGCTCAGCCAACTGCCCCACATTATAGATTGGAATGTCATTGAGGGCAAGGATTGTTTCATTTTTATCTTCAAGTACCCAGCACTAGGCACTGGGCATAAAAGAGGAGTTTATGAGATGTATTTTGATGGCTTTTTCCTGCCTAGCCCTTCTCCATGGCCCCAGGACTTCAGAGCCAAAGCTACAGAGCACCAGAAACACCCCCACAATTCCCCAGGCTTGTGCCCTCCTTGGGAGGCAGTGTAGTATGGTAGAAAGAACACTGGATTTAGAGACAGAATCCCAGCTCTGCCCACTTAGTACCCATAGGACCATGAGTGATCAACAAGCACTTACCTAAGTGCCTACCATGTGTCAGGCCCTGTGCTAAGCTATAGGCAAGTCTCTGGACTCTTTCGACTCAGTTTCCTTATCCGTCAAATGAAGTTTTGACTAGATGGCATCTTAGATCTCTTCCAACTCTAAAGCAATGATCCTACGTAGGTTGAGAGAGGAAGAGAAACTAAGGCGGTGTTTTTACCAAAGGCAATTGTGTCTACCTATGTGAAAATAAGCTTAACAAACTAGCATACAGTATAAAACCAAAGCTCCTGACAATCCTCATGGGGCTATTTCCACCAAAAAGTCATGCCTGAATCACGCATAAGCAGACTATATTTCTCCTCTGGCCTAGGAGACCCTAATCTTGAGCTGTGGTCAGCCACCAAAGGGATCACCCATTTCCTAAAGATCAGGGTTGGTGTCTAGCCTCACCAGGACCATCGGCCTCTTGGTAAGCCAGATTCTTCATCTTTGCACTGAAGAGAGGCTTGTTCTGACTGGCCTCAAAGGGTCATGAGGGGGAATGGAGAGACACTGCAGAGAGGCTGATCTCAGCTCCAGCTAAGAAAGCACTTCCACTAATGAGATCTGCCCAAAGTAGAATGCACTGACTCAGGAGGAGGCAACTTCCCATAACTAGAGGTCTTCAAGTCCAGCCTATGTTAGGGATGGTATAGAAAGAATACCCAACACTGGCTGGATGAGGTGATCCCTCGAGGCTCTTTTTCACCATGAGGTTCTATGAAATGTTATGAGTCAGAAGTTGAACAAAACGGCCTCTGGCAGCCCCTCCAATTCTTGGATTTCAGCCTGCTAAAATCTTCAACCCCAGCCCTCTCAGCTGGGCATAAACATGGCAGCCTCACCCGTACAGTCTCCCATTCAGTCCTAAACCCTGTATCAGAGCACAGCTGGAGAGGAGGGGCTGCATCTCCCCTCCCCTCGTCTTACTTGGGGGAGCCTCTCTTCTAGGGAATCTCCTGGGAGACAAATTCATCCTCTGCCCTTGAATGCACTCTGTTCCAGCCAGCATGGCTTTGTATCAGAGTTCTTAGAAGATATAGAAGACCTTGGGAAAACCAGTTAGCTTCTCCAAGCCTCTGGAAAATACAGATAATCATACTTGTAATCTTAGCTCAAGGGGCTCGTGGGAGAACAGAAAACTGAAAATCTTAAAGCACTATGTGTATGTGTTATTACTACTAGAAAGTGCTAATTCTGAGTAAAATGCACCTCCCTAGACTAGGTGGCACAGTGAATAGAGTACTAGGCCTGGAGCCAGGAACTTCCTGAGCTCAAACCCATCCTCAGACACTTACTAGCTGTGTGACCCTGGCCAAGTCAGTTCACCCTATTTGCCTCAGTTTCTTCCTCTGTAAAATGAGCTGGAGAAGGAAATGGCAAAACACTCCAGTACCTTTGCCAAGAAAACCCCAAATGGGGCCACAAAGAGTCAGACAGAACTGAAATGACTCAACCACAAGAACACTTCCTCCCCATTCTCATTTCTGCCCTATAGCACTAGAAAAATTCTATTATCTCTTCCCATTTGCAGGAGATTTTAGATTCCAAAATTTTCACATCCATAAGCTACAGGGAGTCTCAGAGGTTTTGAGGAGATGCATGATATGGGGCAGGGCAAAGCTCATCCTGATAAAGGCATCTGACAGACCCCAGGATACAACCCAGGACTTTGTGCCAGGGAGTGATTGGGGTGGATGGGGATGGGAGGAGAGAGCACACACCAATTCCCTCTTTGTTCACGTTACCATGGCAACTCTCGGTTGTCAGAGCAGAGTCAGGGTTGAGTACAGTTGAAATGGAGCCAGAAGAAGATGCTTCTTCCCATCCTGGGATCCCTTTGCCCAAGGGATGCATTGGAGATCTGGAAAGGCCCATAGGGGCCACAGGCCGGCACAGAGGGACTACAGAGCATGTGACTCAGAATTTCCTCTCGGCCCTGCCCCACCATGAGCCCTAATTACTGTGTGAGCTGGGGGAGATGAGGGAAACCTTCCCTTCAGGGGCTCTTTGTCATTGATCTGCAAAGCATATGGACATGGTTCTGTTCATATGGTGATTTACAGGATTTTGATGGGAAGAAACCTTAGAAATCCCCAAGCCTCAAATAGAAAGTGAAGTTCTGAGAGTGATTTGCCCAAGGTGTCAACAATAACCCTTAGGATTTATATAGAACTTTAAGGTGCTCATTCCTTCATGAATTCAGCAAACACTTAGTAAGTATCAGCTGTGTGCCCAGTATTGTGCCAGATACAGGAAAAACAGAGACAAAAATGAAACAATCTCTGCCCTTATTTTAGTAAATTAGATTTGGAAAGGACTTGGGAACACAGAAGATGGAAGACAGAATGGGAAAGGATCTCAGAAGACTGGAGGCAGAGGGTGAAGGAGAAAGTGGCATTTTGCATGTGTTGTGGCATTTGAGGGGGCAGCTAGGTGGTACAACTGATAAACCACTGAGCCTGGAGTCAGGAAGACTCATCTTCCTAAGTTCAAATCTGGCCTCAAACGTTTCCTAGTCATGTGACCCTGGGCAAATCACTTCACCCTCAGTTTCCTTAGCTGTAAAATCAATTAGAGAAAGAAATGGCAAACCACTCCAGGGGTCTTTGCCAAGAAAACCCCAAATGGGGTGACGAAGAATCAGGCACAACTGAAACAAGTGAACCACAAAAAACATGACATTTGATGCTCAAAATAAATCTGTGAAGTAGGCAATCCTATCACCATTTTAACAGACGAAGAAACAGGCTCACAGAGCTAGTCAGTGTCTGAAACAGGATTGGAACTCAGGGCTTCCTGACTACTCAGAACTCTACACAGTTCTTGCTTCCAAGGGATGGGAAGGACGGGGGCGGCAGCAGCAGAGGTGAGCAGCCTTGTCAGGTAGCAGGAACAGTGTCTCTCATCTGTCTCCCAGATGCTGCATATGCTTGCAGATAAATGTTACCCATCTTCCGCCTGCAGATCTGACACAAAGCTCAGGTGCCGATTAGTGTTTTGGATGGAAGTCAAACTCAAACCAGTAATTACAACAGAAGACAAGGTGAATGATGACATTTGGCTTCAACGCCTCTTCTTGACTGGGAAATGTCATTGCACATCTGTGGGAATTCATCCACATCCCTGGTAGGAGCAAGTTATGTCCCGCAGAGACCCAGGGCTACCCAGGCCAATGGGTGACCATGGGCACAAGCCACTTTCCCCTTCACCCTCTGATAACAGGGTTATCAAACTCAAAAAGAAACACAGGCCACTAACTCACCCATAAGGATCCCTATGGGTGCATGTTAACTTTGTTTTAAAAGGCAATGCTATTATTGTGCTACAAGAAACGATGAACAAGAAGACTTCCAAGAGGCCTGGAAAGACTTATATGAACTGATGCAGAGCGAAAGAAGAAGAACCAGGAGAACTTTGTGCACAGCAACGACCACAGTGTGTGAGAGTTCTTTCTGGTAGACTTGGATATTCATAGCAATGCAAAGACATAAAAAAAAAAATCCCAGTGGTCTTCTAAGGCAAAATGCCTTCCACATCCAAAGAACTATGGAATTCAATCGCAAAATGTAGCAGATCATTTTTTTGTGTGTGTATTATGTTTTGGTTTGTTATATGATTTCTCCCAATTATTTTCGTTCTTCTACACAACATGACTATAATGAAAATGTATTCAATAGGAATGTATATGTAGATCCTATATAGAATTGTATGCTGTCTTGGGGAGGGAGGGGGGTGGTGAAGGGTAGGTAGAGAGAAAAAAAAAATCTAAGTTTTATGTTAGTGATTGTAGAACATTAAAAATAAGTTAAATTAATATATTAAAAAAATGCAATGCTATCTATGTTCTATCGTGTTTTTATTTATTTTGCTAAAAATTCCCCAATTACATTTTCATCTCTTCTGGGTAGCGTTTGGGAGTGGTGCTGGCCATGCACCTTGGGTCTAGAAATCCAAACCCGTTTCTCAGATCCCTGTCCCCAAATCTGTCCTTCTCTTCTGAGGGATCTTTGCTGCCTGATGAAAACACCGCTTCTCCCCTCTGAGCTTCTCTGTTTCTCGTCTGAGAGTTCCTTGTCCTTAGCGATGCATCAGAAGTAGGTGGAAGACACCACCGAGTCTGAGTCTCACAAGTCTTGGGGGTTTCCCTGTCAGGTCCAAGACACAAGCCCCAAGAAGACTCGGGGATCTCAGTGGATCTCTCTACTGTTGGAATCAGTATCAGTATCCCTCAGTAGGGAGCCATCACCCACCGTCACCATCTCATCTTCTAACTCTACTGGATGAGCTGTGACTGTGCACACTAACATTCCTTGGAGGAGAGAGGGTCCAGATCCTCAGTTCTCAGCATGCAATGGTCTTTCTCCTTAATGTCTATACTGAGTAGTTCAAGTAACATGCTTTCCCACTTCAACCTCCTAACACAGATCCAAATTCCTGACTGCCTTTTCCTTCTCCTCCTCCTCCTCTTTCTTTTCCTTCTCCTCCTTTAAAAAAACAAAACTGCAGTCTTTCTCTGTTTACTCTTAAAGGATATTTAATTCTCCCTGAAAACCAATTTTTTTCTTGGATATTCTCTTGTTCACTGTTTACTCTTCATCACCCCTATTCTCCATACTTTCTAGAAATAAGATTCTCCCCAATCTGGTACCACCCTACCTTTCCCGTCATATCTGGTACCATGCCTTTAGAAGTCATCCAGGCCAAAGATGTCAAACTAGAAAGCCTGGAGGTTAAAAGTTCAAATAACTGTGGTCTGAACCAGATTAAAATGTAATTGGGAAATGCTTAGCAAAACAGATAAAAATACAATACATCATAGATAATGCTAATTTGTGGTTTTCTAAGCAGCTGTTCAGGGAGCCATTTTGATTTGTTTGCTACCACTGTCCTACTCCAACTGGCTCACAGATAAACAAACTGGACATCACCCATTGAAGGTCACTCAGAGCTGGTATTTGGACCCCATCCTTTGACTACATCCTCCAACATCCTTTGTCACCACTGAACCATGCTGCCTCTCTTTATCCTTCCGTCACATATCCCACACCATCACAATTCCTTCCTCACTGCCTTTGTTTACAATTTCCTATGCCTGGAATGCCATCTTTTCCTGCAGAAAACTTTCCCTCCTCCTTTAAGGCCCAGCTGCAAGGTCATCTCCTCCAGGAAGCCTTCCTTGATACCACTCCCTTCCCCAGTTACTAACAATTTTTCTGCTTTAAGATCAGGTCATTAGGGTTGGAAGGGACCTTTGAGCAATTATAGCCAATCCCTTTTTTTTACAGATGAGGAAACAGATCTCTTCACCTCATGCCCACTCCATTTGGCAATAGTCTACCAGTGAGACTTCCTACCTCAAGTTACTTCCCATGCCAATCATCCTCCATTCAGTCACCAAAGTGATTTTCTAAAACAGAAGTCTAACCATGTCACCGTGCCCCCGCTCCCGATTTCAATGCCTCATTTTCACCTCCAGGAGCAAATACAAAATGCTGTTTGGTATTCAAAGCCCTTCATAACCCAGCCTCCTCTATCTTTCCAGGTATCTTACACTTTCTTCCCTGACATATACTCTTCCATCCAATAACACTGGCCTCCTGGTGGTTGTACAAACAAGACACCCCATCTCTTGGGTCTAGGCATTTTCACCCACTGTCCCCCATGCCTGGAAATTCTCTCCTCCATTATCTCTACCTCTTTGCCTCTCTGACTTCCTTCAAATCCAAACCAAAGTCCCATATTCTATAGGAAGACCTTCCCAACCCCTCTATTCTAGCACCTTCTCTCTTTTAATGATTTCTTGACACACAGTAGGCACTTAATAAATACTTATTCTTGCCCCTCTCCCATTTCCTAGGCAGTGATTCAGCTACCAGTCATCCCCATAATTTCTAGGGGCCATTATCAATTACAAAGGATTTCTCAAGGTTGGGACAGGGTAGTGACCTGACTTAATTCTCCATTTGCCTCTGCCTTTGGAAATGGGGGCCAGTGATCTGTGGGAAGTTTTAAAGCCTGGGTCCTTTGGCACTATGCATCTCTTTATAAAGCCCAGTCACCTTAGCTGCTCCTTACATGGTAAAACCAAAGGTTCAAATCTTATCCTGGCTCCCTTTTTGGGAAGTTACCTCCCCTCCCCAGGCCTCCCATATAAAGTGGAAGGAATAATGAAGAAAAGCAGCTCAGAATAGCAGGTAGAACACTGGTCTTGGAGTCACAAAACCCTAGGTTCAAATGCCACCTCAGACACTTAGTAGCTTCATGACCCTGGGTAAGTCTCTATTTGCCTTGGTTTCCTCATCTGTAAAATGAAGGGATTGGACTTGGTGAGCTCAAAGATCCTTTCTGGCTCTAAATTCTGAGTCTATGATCTTCCCTTCCTTCCCCAGGCAGGTGGCATGATTAGCTGGTTGGCAGGGGGAGAGGCATGGTCTCCCCATTTCCCAAACAAGTACATTAGGAGGGGGTTGTCACCTGACTCCCATGACCTAGAAAAGGCCCCAGAGGTGCAGCCCCAGGCTATTTCAGGTCCCATGCTGCCCCACTGGGAGCACAGGAGGGAGTTAGGTTTCCCATTTAGGGGTCTTTGCACACACAGCCCCCTTGTTGCCTTGGTCTAGGAAAGCTGAAACACTCAGATTGGCCCCAGTAAAACTTGCAGTCTGCAGATTCCTCTGGGGGTGCTGACCCTTAGACAGGAGCCCTGGGGCAACCAAGCCACTGTGCTGCCTATCAAAGAAGACAATTTTAAAAAAAGAGTATCCCTCCTCTGGGCTTCCCTGCACCTTTTCCAATAATAACTCTTATTTATATAGTATTTGCCTTACTACAACACTGTGAGGTGGGTGGTGCAACTATCATTATGCCCATTTGACAGATGAGGAAACTGAGGGAGAGAGGTAAAATGACTTAGGGTGGCATCCTGAGAAGAATACAGAACTAGACGTCAGAAGTCATGGGGTTAAGACCCAGATCTGCCTCTTACTACCCATGTGACTTTAAATGAGTCAGTTCCAGTCTCTGGGTCTCAGCTTTGTGACCTATAAAACAAGGGGGTTGGACTAGCTGACTTAGAATAATTTCTTCCATTTCTAAATCTATGGTTTGGTGATGATGAGATGGCTTGAACCTGCTGGAACAATCCAAGTTGCTCCATCTCTGTTTTGCTCAAAGGATAACAATTTACGTAAGATGATGATGATGATGATGATAGTTCCCATTCTACATCACTTTCGGATTCACAAAGAGGCAGTATGGTCCAGTGAAAAGAGTAGATATGAAGTCAGAGGACCTAGGTTCAAATCCTGGTTCTGCCACTTACTCTGTAAGTAGTCACTTTGGCAAATCACTTCAGGTCTCAGTTTCCACATCTGTAAAATGAGGGTGTTGGGCCAGATGATCTTTGAAGTTCGTTTCAAATTTAAATTTACAGTCCTGTAGTGGGCTTTGCATACAATAAATGCTTAATAACTTCATTCATTCTGGACAAAAGCCCTGTGTAATAGGCAATACAAAATATTTTTATAAACTTTCTGAACAACAAAGGCACTGAAGTCCAGAGAGGGAAGGAAGTTTGCTTAAGGTCACACAGCTAGTAACTGGCAAAATCAAGGCCAGTTCTTCTGACTCCCCCTCCCTTAAAGGATGATCGCCCTCTTCATTGTTCCTTCTGAGGTGGCTGACAGTGGACTTGGGAGGTGTGGGAGATGGTGAGAAAATCAAAAATAGGGGCTGCCAGTTGGTCAAGAAGTGGATTTCAAAGACTTTGCTAAGTGTGTCTTTCTAAGGATACATGAGTTAGAGACTGGGAGATTTCTATTTCTAAGGTGAGGAGTGATTGCTAAAGAAAACCGAGCTGTCAGTCCCTAGAGGGGAGAGAAGAGGAGAGGGGAGGAATAATGTCTAGGGACCTTGTTGGAAAACATGATCTGAAAAATAAAGACAGTGACAGAGTCAAATTCAAGAGTATAGGAGACCTGAGGGAAGTGGGCTGACTTGGGGTCAGAAACCCTGAGTTAGATTAGGGGAGCTCTGAAGTCCCTTTCAGCTCAAAAAGGGGAATGTCAACTCCTTATGGGGAGGGATTTTTTTGAATTTAGTTTTGTCTTTGCATCCCTAGAGCCTAAAGTAATGACAATATGTTAAATAAAATTGAACTCAACTGAAATGAATTGGGAAATGTCCCTTGTCCTGTAGTGAAGCCATGGAGTGTATGAGTAAGAGCCCTGACCTTGAAGTGATGAGATCTGGGTAACTCCACATCCTTCTACTGTGACCCTGAACAAGTCACTTCTCTGTACCTCGGTTTACTCACCTATAAAACAAGACCAATACAACACTTGTGCTATCTACCTTACAGGACTATTGCAAGGAAAGCATTTTGCAAACCTTAAAGTACTAAGGAAATGGGAACTGTTATTAGTAATAAAAAGTTCCCAGGAAGACTGGGTGACATAATGCAACTATTATATTATGAGCTTGGAGTCAAGAAGACCTGGGTTCAAGTCCTGTGTCTGATATATATAATGGCTCTGTCCAGGCTCAGGAATAACCTGGATAACCTGTGTTCTGTCCTAACAGCACAGAGGTCTTCAGTAAAGGCAGTCTGGGGGCTGGGGCACTTTTCTGCCCTGCTATCAGAGGACCCCTGAAGCAGATCCCTTCCAGCCCTCCCAGGTCAAATCCTGGACACTTACCTAGAGCCAAAGATGATGAAAACAGCAACAATGAAGTCTCAGGGCTGATGATGGGACCAAGAGACCACTGTTCAGGCATATGGGGCCTCAGGGGCCCAGAGGAGGCAGCACAGCCTTCTTGCTGAGTGCCACCCCCCCACCCCTATCTTGAGATTCACCTTAAGAAGGCCAGACAGGACTAGGTAGGATGGAAAGGGGAGAAACGGGGACAATTCAAGGTAAATGAGAGAGGTAGGGGACAGGACAGATGCAGAGAGAATCCTTCAGCACTGAAAGATGGACAGTGCCCCCATCAACTCTGGGCCAGGTGCTAAGAGCCGGCTAGACAGGTGTGTAACCCAGCACCCAAAGCTCAGAGAATGACCCAGGCTGATGACTCGGTGGGGTCTACCCCCTGCTCCTGTCTCTGCTAGAGTCCCTGGCACCCCATCCTCACAAGACCACAGGTTGAACCTAGGTCCCTAGCTCTGACTGGCCCTATCTGCCCCCTGGTTCTGTGCTTTCCCTTCCCCCTCAAAGACCTCTTTCTGTGGAGATAGCGAGACTGGGGAGTCGAAAGCAGGTCACTGCAGCTCAGGCTTCTCCAGTTACATTAAAAGTGAGACCAAAGAAGATACTAATCATGGGCAGGAAAAGGAAGGAGGAATTCAGTATAGACATTTTCTTTTTCTTTTACATACACCTTGAATGAATTCTTGGCCTGACCCACCCCTATCCCTTAAAGAAGGCTGAAACAGGGAATTCAGCTTCTGTCCTTACAAACCACCCCATCAAGCCAATTCTACTGCACCTCTTCTGTGAAGCCTTTCCTGACTTCCTCCCCTAGGAAGCTTTCTTACCTCAGAAGTGCAGTAATAAGGCAAACAAGTGTTTTATTAGATTGCAAATTCAGGACAGCAGGAATCAAGGTCTAAAATCATAGGATTTTACAGTGAAAAGGACCTCTCAGGCTATTTAGTTCCCCTAATCCCTGATGAGTACTCATCTAGCCATCCTGGAAAGCTATCTAGGGAAGGGGGACCCACTATACCTCCTGAAGGGTCTTATACCACTCCAGGATGATCTGATCCTTAGGAAATGTTCCCTCAACCTAGGAGAAATCTGCTTCTCTACATTCCAAGGGGCAGAGCACAGGACTTAAACGTCAGAAAGACCTAGGCTCAAACCCTGCCTTAGACCATAACAAGCTATGTGGCCCTAGACAAGTCACTGAAGTAAATTTTGTGTGTCTAAGATTTCCTCGTCTTTAAAATGGGGGGGGGGGGGAAGGTTCTAACTCCTAAGGTCCCTTCCAGATTCCAATTCTGCCTTTAGGCACCCACTAGAAAAAGTCTGACCCCTCTTCTACATGAAACCCTTTAGGTATGTGAAAATAGACCCCATACCCCATCTAAAGGCAAACATCTCCACTTATTTCAATCAGCCTTGGTATTGATTTGGTTTCCCAACCCATCTCCACTCAGTGGCTATTCCCTAGGCACATTTCGAGTTTCATTACTCTTTATTTCTTCTCTAAAATATAGCCTCAGAACTGAACAAGACTCTCCCAAAGGGGTCTGATCATTTCACGTTATCTTCCCCTTGCTGTTTCTCACATAACTGAACTTAAAAAAACATTAAATTGGGCCCTCCCCAATCTCTGAATCTCCAATTTCATCTCCTTGCTCCCTCATTTAGTGCCAATGTTGACCCCAAAGATGTATGGCAACTGAGGGTCAGAGAGAAGTCACATCTGCATCAGGGAGCAATGAAGTGTGTTCTATGACCCAACTGAGGGCAGGCCCCTTCCTTTTGGTGACTGATTAGTCTCAGTTCGTGGGCACCCTCCTCATGGGGCATACAGGGTTTATGTTCCTTCTGTACAACCCACTAGGGTTGTGGCTGCTGACTTCTCTGGCCTCAATATGTCACAGTTCATTACCATCCTGCCCCCCCACACATGCCCAGCACACCTGTCCCCTAGATTTGGGTGGGGCCAGATTAAGGCCAGTTGCCTGGAGAGGGGATGGGAGATGCTTTTCACCCATCCCTGAGTACAAGGGAGAGCAAAGCTGCAACTCTGGGATGGGTTTTGTGGAGGAAATTGTTTTCTTCTTCCCCCAACCCTCACTCCTAAAGAACAGGGTTACAAATGAGGGAGAGGTACAGGAGGGTATCACTCAAGAGGCCCCAAGCAGCCCCTCCCCTTAGTTACAGCTCCCTTAAGCTCCAGTAGGATTAGGGAGGCAGCGTCTGAGTACTGAAAACTGCATTAACTGGGGAGCCAAGAGACCAGGTTTTCAGTACCATCTCTGCCACAGTGACCAGCCATGCGGTTTTGGGCAAATCCTTTCAACTTGCTAAGCTTCCATTTTGCCCCTATCTGTAATACTGAATGAAGGAGTACATGGGAGGGACAAAGCCGGGATTCCTGGACTGGTCAGGCTGGAGAAGCAGGGCTCTGAGGTCTCCTCCAAATAGGAGATTCTGGGATTCCTTGCCTAAAACCATCTCCACAATTCTTCTCTGACATTCCATGTTCTATATCCTAAGGTTCCCCCGGTTTTGAACACTGTGTTGTTATAGGTACTAAATTCTACAAACTGAGATTCCTCCTTTCTCCGACATTCCGTGTTCTCAGTCCCCTTCCAGCCTCGGCCCTCTGTGTTCCATGGCCCCTCCCAGCCCAGACGTGCTATAGTCATGACCCTGTCCAGTGTTCACATCCTCTGTATTCTACACTCTGATATTCTTTCCTCTGAGAGTAATTCAAGAAGATTAACATTTTAATTAATTAATTTAATTAATAATTTCCTGGGAAAGAGAAGTTTGGGCCCAAAATGGTTTCACTGCCCACCAGGACAATCTTCCAGGCCCAGAGTTGTTGGGAGGGAAAGGGGAAGGTAACTACAGGAGATTAAAGGGACCCACTGAAGGGTGGTTCCCAGGGTAGGGCACTGCTAATGAGCCAAGCTGTGGCCCAGTTTCAGCTATAATTAGTTTGCATTCCCTGAGGTTACAGCACCTGAGGCCGGGAGAAGCATCTTAGATTGGAAGGGGGAGGGGAATTAATCTGTGGCTGGATGAAGGAGGGGTGGAGGAAAGACCCAGCACAGGACAGGATATAATCCCTCTGGAAGGCAGAATGTAGTTCACACACACACACACACACACACACACACACACACACACACACACCACACACACACAGCCACTTCCCAAAGACCACAAAGAGGCAGGTCAAGTGAAAGAGATTCCAACCTGGTTCCACTTGGTTTTCCCTCTCTCCTTACTCATTTATACAACTTCCAGAATTCTATCCCTGAGGGATAACTCCCAAGCAAGCAAGCTTTATGTGATGGAAAGAAGGCTGGGTTGCTCAAATCTCAATTATGCTGCTTCCTATCCCATGTGACTTTTATCCCCTTATTGGGCCTCAGTTTCCCCATTTGTAAAATGAGGGGGTTCAAGGCTATCTGAGGTCCTTTCTAGCTCTAAATTCCATCATCCAAAGGTATGATCATGGCATTCTTCTGCTCAAAATTCTTGAGTGGCTCCCAGGAAGTTTCAAAATCTTGTGCCTAGGTTCAACACCTTCCACAATCAGCTACTGCTTTACCTTTCTAGCTTTAATTCATATTATTCTCCTCCAGACCTTTATCAGGTTAATTATGTCCAGCCACAACTCTGCCATTTTGTATGTGGGTTCAAGACATCAACTTCACAAGAGTAGCCTTACATTTCTCTCTATTAAACTTCAGCATATTCATTTTGGCCTGTAATTCCAACTTGTTAATAGGATCTTTTGGGGTCCTAATTCTATCATCCAATATGTAAGCTATTCCTAGTTAAACAAGGATAGGATTATAAAGCATATATAAATATGTGGGTGGATGTATTTTCACTGCAAGTGAATCCAACATGATATTCTGTAAATCACTTTCTATCAAGAATAAGCTGTTGTGATTTGGAATGTCTAATAGAGAAGTGGATGAAGGATGAGTCTAGGTACCTAGATAGAAGAAATGGGTAGAAGCAGAATAGTGAACTGCCTGAACAAGACCAGTAGCTACACTTAGAACTTTGGAAAGAGCTTGCCCAGTGACCTCTGTGAAAGTCTACATCTTTGTGGTCAGTGAGTCAACACAAATTTATTGAAGTATCTACTCTGTACCATGGGCAGCTAGGTGGCACGGTGGTTAGGTACCAGGCAGGGAATGAGGAAGACTCATCTTCCTGAGTTCAAATACAGCCTCAGATACTTATTAGCTGTGTGACCTTGGGCAAGTCATTTCACTATGTTGTCTTCAATTACCTCATCTATAAAAATGAACTGCAGAAGGAAATGGCAAACAACTCCAGTATCTTTGCCAAGAAAACCCCAAATGGAGCCACAAAGAGTCAGACATGACTGAAACAGTTCAACAACACTATGTACCAGGCACAGTGCTAAGCACTGGAGATACAAAAAAAAAGAAGAAGAGAAAGAGGGTGCCTGCTCCAGAAGTTTACATTCTAATGGAATATAATGAGCTAACAAGTATATATCCCAACAAGATATATACAAGAAAAAATGAAAAGAATTAGCAGAAGGGAAGCATGAGCATTAAGGGAGCTTGAGAAAGGCTTTTTCAGAAGGTGGGATTTTAGCTGGGATCTGAAGGAATCCATGAAAGCCAGGAGGCAGAGAGGAGAAGGGAGAGAATTCTAGACATAGGAGGCAACCAGAGAAAACAGAGTTGGAAGCTGGAGGGGTCCTGCCTTGGGGAATGACAAAGAGGCCAACATCACCGGGTCACAGAGAGTGTGGTAGTGAGGAAGGTGTAAGAAAACTGGGTTCTAGAAGAATATATTCACATTGCACAGCATGAGTTATCCTTCAGATTTAAGTGTCTAACACAGGGACGGAGCACCTGTCACATGTCCAGGTCCTCTCTAGGCTCTCTAGGTCCTCAAATGCAGCCCTTTGACAGAATGCAAACTTCACAGAACAAATCCCCATAATGAAAGGATTTGTTCTATAGAACTTGGACTCAGTCAAAAGGTCGAACCCAAGGACCTAGAAGGCCAGATGTGGCCTCATGGCCACAGGTCCCCACCCCTGGTCTAGCATATTCCAACACCTTCACATACATTTCCAGAGGCAGATCATGTTTCCTGTATGAGAAGACTAGCCTCTCTAAGCTTGAGAGGTGCAGTCACCAATAGTCAAGTGAGCAGCAATGAATTATTTGGTCATGGCAACCCTCTATACAAAGAAAAATACAAATGGCATTCCCTCTTGCAGAGTGGTCGGTCCCCTTGAGAATAACAGGGATGGCACAGTTTTTAGATACCTCATAAATAACAATTTAACCGTTGGTCTTCTCACTTTGAGATCTCTGTCCAACAACCAACAAATCTGCTTAGGACTGAAGGAGGTGAGATTCATCATTAGTGATGTTCTTGTTACAAATCAAACCAGAAGACAGGAGCAGCTGAACAAAAAGATGGCTCTCCGGTTCTCCCAAGAGAGGCAAATCAAGGAGTAAGCTTAGGGGCTTTGTTATGCATTCAAACGTAAGGAGATATTTCAAAGGACACTTGTTGGGGAGGGGGGGGCGCAACATGGCAGACTTGGAGCCAAGAAGCCCTGAACCCAAATTCCATCTCAGGCACTCACTAGCTGTGTGACCCTGGACAAGTCACTTAAGCTCTGTCAGTCTCAATTTCTTCATCTATAAAATTCAGATAGTAATAGTATCTACCTCACAGGATTGCTGTGAGGACCAAATGAGATTTTATATGTGTGTGTGTATAATGTGTGTATATATATATACACATGTATATATATATATATATATATACATATATATATATATGTATATATACACACATATATATGTCACTGCAATCCTTGAAATGCTACATTACTATCTCAACTTGCAGTATTCATAATAAGCATAAACAAAAGAAGAAACAGATGCTTCTGAACCAAGATCCACTGGAGAGAATGAGAAGGTGGAGGAGTTCTGAAAGAACTCATAAGAAACTTCAGATTAAAGTCAACACATATTTTTGATTATAGATTTAGAGTCAGAAGGGATTACTAAAACCATCTAATCTCCTCATTTTGGAGAAGACGAAACTGAGACCCAGAGAGAAAAAGTGATTGAAAATGATAAAAATTAACCATAGACAGCATTTATATGGCTCTTTAAGCTTTACAAAACTCTTTACAAATATTTTCTCATTTGATCCTCACAAAACCCTGGGAGGTAAATGTTATTATTGCCTCCCATTTTACAGATAAGGAAACTGAGGTAGACAGCTGCATAAGAGACTTGCCCAGGGTCACACAGCCAGTAAGGGATGTGAATTGGACTTTGAATCCAGGGCTTGCTGACTGCAGCTCCAATGCTCTAGCCCCTTACCACCACCAAGATGCTTCATTTGTGTCAAGGTCACAAAGGAAAGGAGTAGCAAAGTCCAAATTCAAACCTAAGGTCTAAGGCTCTTGTCACCTTGACACACTTGAATGTTCAGTGACTTCATTGACAAGGTGGGCATAGAGCAGAATAGCAAAAATATATGCTGGAAC
>CM053772.1:238398370-238419165 GCA_028658325.1 Potorous gilbertii | reverse complement strand
AACTGAGGTAGACAGCTGCATAAGAGACTTGCCTAGGGTCACACAGCCAGTAAGGGATGTAAATTGGACTTTGAATCCAGGGCTTGCTGACTACAGCTCCAATGCTCTAGCCCCTTACCACCACCAAGATGCTTCATTTGTGTCAAGGTCACAAAGGAAAGGAGTAGCAAAGTCCAAATTCAAACCTAAGGTCTAAGGCTCTTGTCACCTTGACACACTTGAATGTTCAGTGACTTCATTGACAAGGTGGGCATAGAGCAGAATAGCAAAAATATATGCTGGAACAAGACTGTAGCTTTCCATTAAAGCTTTTAATTAGGATGGATATATATATATATATATGCTGGAAAATATGGCTCAGGATCAGGAAATTAACAAGGCTAAAGGCTTACAGACAACAGAAAAGTCTGACATATATATTATATGAACGTCTTTAAGAAGAGACTTGCAAGGCACTAGGCATGGAAATCACCAAATAACAATCCAAAATAAATGAAACTGACTATATTTTAATAGCTAGGAGATGACCAGTTATGGATGTGAGAGTTCTTTCTGAGTCAGCTGTCTGTCTGAGTCAGTCAGTCCATCGACTTGTTTGAACAAAGGTGAAAATCAATATCAAATTAGCAGAAGATATTTGGCATTAGGAAAGGATCTACATTGACTGAGGCTGCAGGGTAGGGCCATAGCCTGGGGAAATATTGTTCACAATCTGTTTTTCTGTTTGCTTGTAATCTGATTTTTATTGATATCTTTTGCTTTTAAGACACCTTCATTTCTGAGGAGATTCCTCTCCTTCCCCTCCCTCTTGTAAGAAGGTTTTCAAAGGAAGAAAAAAAAAGCCACTCTGAAAAACCAGTCAATTTGTCTACCACATCAGCCAGTTTATACAATGTTCCCCCCACACGTAGCTTCCCCTTTCACTGTGACCTCTGCAAAGATGGAAAAGAGAATGCTTTTTCAGCCCTTCTCTCCAACCAAGCTTGTCCAAAAGCCTCCAGTGGTTCCCAATGACCACAGAATCAAAAGCAGCTGTTTCTGCATGCTCCACCCAATCCCAGACATTCATAGAGAGATGGAACTCAAATGGATCTATCCGGGAGATCACTTAGTGCCAACCCCTCATTTTACAATGGGGAAACTGAAGCTCAAAGAGGGAGAAGAAACCTACTCAAGGTTCCAGTCATTGTTAAGTGACACTCATTGTTAACTGATTTTCTGACCACAAGTCCAGTGCTCCAGTCAAATTGCTCTCCTCGCCATGATTTAATTGTTCATACCATGTCCATCCATTCCTGCCTCCACACCTTTGCTCAACTAATCCCAAATGTCACCCATCCTTCTAGTTCTCCCAAGAAGCCTCTCATGACTATTCCAAGCCACAGAATCAAAACATATTAGAGCAGGAGAAAACCAGTGACAGTCGGACAACAAGACAGTCAGGTGGTATTAAACATTGTTTTCCAGGCACATTGCTAAGCAATGAAGATAAAAAGAAAGGCAAAAAAAAAAAATCCCTACTCTCAAGGAGCTTGTGGCCAAATAGAAATCACCCAGCCTGTTTAAATCCAAAAACTTACTAGCTGTGTGACCCCAAAGCAAGTCACTTAACCCTGATTACCTCAAAAGACAAATAAAAAAGATACCACCTAGACCAGTCTTAGCATTTTCAAGACTTGGAGACTGAGTACTGGAGAGGGAAAGGCACTTAACTGAGGTTATACAGCTTAGTGCTGGAGCCCAGATCTCCTGCCACCCAGCCCTACAGGAAACATCCTACCTCTTGCCTCTCAAACAGAACTGAATAGTTCTGTTCAGGGTAAAGGTCTCGTAGTCTACTAAGTATCAGCTTTTCTAAGAGAGACAGAGGTTTTGTTGCTTAGACTAGATAACCAAACTGGAACCCTTGTCCTGGATTCATGGTCTAGAATTCACTTCCTCCTCAACCCAGCCTCCCAGAATGAAAAGTCTAGAATTAGAAGGAACTTTATATTTTTTATTTCCTTTCTTTTTTAAAAAATATTTTATTTCTTTTCAGTGTTCTATAATCACTTCCATATATCTTAGATTTTTCCCTTCCCTCGCTCTCCCTCTCCCCTACCTCCCCACTCCCTCCCCGAGAGGGCATGCAATCTTATATAGGTTCTACACATACATTCCTATTAAATACATTTTCACCTTACTCATGTTGAATAGAAGAATTAAAATGAATGGGAGAAACCATAAAACAAATAAAACATAACACAAAAGAATATGGTCTGCTTCATTCTGCGATTCAGTTCCATAGTTCTTTCTCTGGATGTGGAAGGCATTTTGCCTCAAAAGTCCATTGGGAATTTTTTAGGTCCTTGCATTGCTACGAAGGACTAAGTCTACCAGAAAAATTCCTTGCACACTGTGGTTGTTGCTGTGTATAAACTTCTCCTGGTTCTGCTCCTTTCCCTCAGCATCAGTTCATATAAGTCTTTCTAGGCCTCTCTGAAGTCTTCCTATTCATCATTTCTTATAGCACAATAGTATGGAAGGAACTTTAGAGGCCATCTCATTCAACCCTTTCATTTTACAGATGGGGAAACTGAGACCAGAGAGACGAAGTGAATTGAAATCTCCCATCTCTTACCTCCTTCAAGGTAGTTCAAATGCTATTTCCTACACAAACTTTTTGGGTTTTTTGGTATCATCCCCCCCACCCCAGTGAAAGCTATCTTCCCATTTTAATGTGTGTTATTTTTGTGTAGACTCTGTATTTACTTATATGTATATAGTTGAATCACTCTCCTCCCTCTTCTCCCCCCACCCCAGGAAAGCAACTATAAACTCCTTGGGAGTAGCGGCAGCTTCCTTTTTTTTAATCTCCAGCATTTAGCACAATGCCATGCATACAGTAATAATAGCTAACATTTACATGGCACTTCGAGGTTTGCAAACACTCGTATGTTACCTGATAACTACCCTGTGAGGTAGATGTTATTTATGGTTCAGTTATTTACAGTCGTGTCTGATTCTTTGTGACCCCATTTGGGGTTTTCTCTGCAAAGATACTGGAGTGGTTTGCCATTTCCTTTTGCAGTTCATTTTACAGATGAGGAAACTGAGACAGGTAGGTTCTGATCACACAGCTAGTAAATGTCTGAAGCTGGATTTGAAGTCAGGTTTTCTCGACCCCTGGCTCAACCCTCTATCCAGTGTACCACCAGCTGCTTCTGAGAGGCGCGGCTAAGAATACCTTTGATAACCTGGCCCTTTCCAAACCCTCCCACTCCTCTTACACCTTACTCTCCTCTGTGTACTCTGCGATCCAGCGACACTGGCCTCCTTGCAGTTCCTTGAACACAGGACACTCCATGTCCTGACTATGAATTTTCATGGGCTGTCTTCTGTGCCTGGAATGTCCTTTCTCCTCGTACCCTTAGCCATAAATCCCACCTTCTACAGCTTTCCTGATCCCCTTGTTGGCAGCTTTGCTCTGTTTCCCCCATTTCATCCTATATAGATTTTATCTGCATGTAGTTCTCTCTAATGTTGTTTCTCGCCTTAAACTGCGAGCTCCTTGAGAGCTGGGATACCTTGCCTTTTTACATCTCCAGTGCTTACGACTGCCCTCAACACACTACCCAGCACATAGTGGATGCTTAATAAATGCTTGTGGGCTGTCATGTGACATGTCCAGGGTGCCCAGATTTTCTGAATCCAAACCTGGCCTTTTACCCAGTGGAAATTCACTGATCCCCCTACTCAGGGCCGGGGCCTCTACTGAAAATGGAGAATGAGGATCGAAGACTCTCCGGGCTGGAAGGGGCCTGAGCAATCTTCTTCTCCCACCCTCCTTGCCTGATTAGTCAGACTAAGTGCTCAGGCACCTACCTACCAATCTATGTTTCTCTGAGGGTAAAATGAAAGACCCGGGCTGGCTGACCCCTGGAATATCCCTCCAACAGTGCAAATCAAAACTCATGCGCTCATTCTGCTATCCTTGGGCTCATGTGTAAATCCTCCAGAAGGTCCCACCGCAGGGCCTGGGGGTCTCCCTTTATACTCTCGACATCAAAGGGCTTTTCTTTTGTTTTCTTGGGATGCCTCCTATTCTCTCCATAAATATCTTTGATGAAATTCTTTAGTGATTTCTAGTTCTCAGTTCTTTGTGGTCATGTCCCAGCATTTATGATGCCCTCTTCTCCACTGCCCCTAGAGAGCCGCCAGTTTCTCCCGTCCCTTCCCCTCGTATCCTATTTTAGGGCAGCCTGGCCCTTTAAGCCACCCACAGTAAATGAGGTTCCCAGTCCTGAGGGAGGTGGAAGTTTCCAAATGGAAACACAGAGTTACATTCTGCACAAAATGAAGAGATTCTTCATCAGCTTCCCTAGAGACTCAAGGTTTCCCAATCCCATGTGGCCTTGGGGAATTCATCTCAGAAAACAAAAAGCAACACATTAGACGTGGGCAGGGAGGCCCACCCTGCTGCCAGGAGCCCCTTCCAAAACTAGCTAAGACCTAGGGGCCGAGCTGGGGAGGGGCCGGGCACCACCCTGCCCAAGGGCGTGCCGCAGACCGCCTAAGTCACTAGCAGCCTGAGCTCGGGGCACGGCGTAGGTCGAAGCCCAAGTTTTGTACGGAGGGGCTTCCGTGCGGGTGGGAGTGAAGGTGGAGACACAACGATGTGCTCAAAGCGGGTGCCCGTCTTCGGGGAGCTCACAGCGGGGGCTCCAGGGCAGAAGCTGAGGCAGGGAGCTGACCTCTAATGCCAGTTAAACTATAAAGGGCAAGGGAGGGGTCCGGAGAAAGGGGGAGACCCGCAGGCTGCCTGACTAACGCCTCCCAAAGCCCCGAAGCGCGTCCGATGCCGAGCTACCCAGGCCTCCCCAAACAGCTCCAGAGGGGCGTCCGCGCCGCGCCCTTTAATCCGTCACCCGCCTCCTGGGCCGCGGGTCCAGGGCAGGGACCGAGGACAGCTCAGGGGGCGTGGCCGTCCTGGCACAGACTGCCCCAACAGGTGCGCCCCGGGGCCCCGCTCCTCCGGCGCCGCAGCCTCGGGGGCCGCGCCCGAAAGCCCCGTCCGCTCCCAGGCGGCCCCGGCCCGGCCCCGCGGTAGGTCCGGGGGCAGCCCGCGCCCATTGACTACCTGTCATAACTCCAGCGGCTGTAGGGCAGGGTCCGATGGCTGCTCCGCCCGACGCCTCCGCCTCCGCCGCCGCCGCCGGCGCCCTCCATCCCCAGCCCCGCGTGGGCTCCCGCCACGCGCCCTTCGGTCCCCGCGCTCCCCAGGGCGGCTGGGCTCGGCAGAGCTCAGCGCGGGATAGCGGTGCCCCCTCCCGCTCCCCCTCGGGGCGCTTAGCTGCCCCCCCACCCCCGGGGCCGCGGGCTGTACCATTTACTGCAGCGGGGGAGGATTACCCCTGCTTCTCCGCGCTTAGCCACCCGCAAGGCCCGCGCGGGGTGGGCAGGTAGGGCACCCCGGGGACAGAGCCTCGGCTGGGGCGGCTGCCGCCAGGGCAGGGGGAAACCTCCGCGGACCCAGAGGTCTTTGTCTTTATAGAGAAGCAGCGGGACTTGGAATTAGGGGAACATGCATCCGAACCGTGCCCCGGGCACTCAGGAGCTGGCTGGGTGACCGCCGACAAAGCATCAGCCTCTCCTCTCGAAGGCGCCTTCTCCATTCATGAAGGAGAGAGACGAAGGGGAGAAACATCAGGGTAGCTCTACCCCACAGGGTTGCGGGGCCAGTCGGATTCGAGTAAGGAAAATGCTATCTAGTTATCGACTATTAATCTGAACCCATTTAAAAAAGTATTGGTGCCACTTGTTTGGACGTTCATTTTCAGATATGAGCCTTCTCCCTTGCCCTCCCCGGGGAGCCACCCCTTGTAACGTTAAAGATTAAAACGCATTTCAACACTGCCGAAATTTCTGGGGCTGGGACGTCGGATGGCGAGACGCCTGGAGTAGGGGTGGAATCCTCCAGGGATGGTACTGGTGGAGCCCTGGAACTGCCCGTCCAAAAATGCCTATCCCCTCACCTGTCACCATCTCTAGGTGCACTAAATTCCTGCGCCTGTCCTCTTTCCAGTTCTGCCGAATTTACTCCAGAAATCTGAGTTCAAGGCCCAGCCCATTCCCCAAAGCACTGTGACCTTGGGATAGTTAATTTCCATTGTCTGAGTCACCGTAAAACGAGGGGATAGGAATAGATGTTCCCAGAAGTACCGGAGGGGTGGGGGTGGGGTGGGGGATATTTTGTGGTTCTCTCTTCCCTTCCAAACAATCACCCTTTCTCAGTCCTTATCCAGGCCTCATTTAGAAGGCAGCTTTCCAAACTAGCCCAGATGGGCAATACCAGGATGGGCAATACCAGATCATCCATCTGCAGATGACCTGCACAGAATCATTAATCCAATCTAGTCAAGTATTGGTCAAGTGTCTCCTGCAGTCTTCACCCTATCCTGGGGACAGGGATCAAGCAGAAACTGTTCAGTAAGGGGTTAATTACACTTGAAAAGCTGGTTCACTTTCCATCTCCAGCTCTGAGATTTGAGCACCCTAGTGGCAACTGTTTCACAAGGATCTCAACTTTTAAGCAGTGCATCAGACCTACAGCAAGCAAAAATTCCTCCAACAAGTTACTTAGTTTCAACTTTTGCCTTTAATCTTGTCACATCTCAGGGAGGGGTCATTACAGGAAACTGTCAGCTATGACATAACCCTTGGTTGGGGTCTGGGTTGTCACCAACCAGTCAGGTGACTGATGGATCAATGACTTCCCCTTTCTGAGGTCATTTCCTCACCTGCAAAATAACAAGGCTAGACTAAATGATGGCTAAGGGATAATAGCCTCTCAGGGTTGTTGTAAAGATAAAATGATGATATTCGTAATGTTCAACAACATATTTTCAAATCTTAAATACTAGCTATATGAAGGTCCTTCCAGGTCAAAAAATTCTGATTCACCTCTCTTGAGACTTCAGTTTTTTCTACTCCAAAATGTGGGATAAGTGTTTCAAGGCCTCTTTCAACTCTAAAATTCTATATTGTGAGACTCTGGACAAGTTAATCTAAAAAATGAGAGAATCAGACTAGATATCTTCCAGTTCTTCTCTTAAAAAGAGACATACTCTTTTTATTAGAAAGGGGAAAAAAGGTTATTGTCCCATTTTCATATTCTTGACACTTGAACTCTGAATATCCACATACTCACCATAAGCAACATTTTCTGGGTTCCCAGGAAGGGGAAGGAAGTGGAAGGAAAGTTGAAAGCACCCTTGGAGTGGCTAGGAACACCTGACCATAGCACACTGTGGCCAGGTCAACTAGTGTGACTATAGGCAAATCACCTCTGAGCCTCAGTTTCCACATCTGTAAAACAGGAGTGAGAATAACTACACCTGCCTCTGAGGTGGTAGGATCAAATGAGATACATATACAAAATTGCTTTGCAAACTTTAAAATGCCATACAAATATTAGCTGTTGTTATTAATTCAAGAAGCCAAAATGGGCAGTCATTCAGAATTAGTCTTCACTGGATGAAAAATAAAGCATTTATCAAGTGTGTATTGTGTGCCAGGCACTGTGCTAAGTAAGCCCTGAGGATACAAATATAATCACAAATTAGACAATGCCTGCCCTCCAAGAGCTTATGTTCTACTGGGACAGACAAACACACAAAGGCAAGATTTTAAAAGGCATGGACATTATAAATATGGGGAAGGGAAAGGATTAAGCATTTACATAGGATCTGTTATGTGCTAGGCACTGTGTTAAGGGCTTTTCTTTAAAAAACAAAAACAAATATTTGATCCTTACAACAACTTTGGGAGACAGGCCCTATTATCATCCCTATTTTGCAGTTGAGGAAACTGAGGCAGACAGGTTAAGTGACTTGCCCAGGGTCACCAACTAGAGTCTCACAGTAGATTTAAACTCATCTTCCCTAGTCCAGGACCAATGTTCTACCCATGGTGCCAACCAGATACCTCTGCATGGGTGGCATAATTTGGGAATGTCTGGGAAGTGACTGTGGAGGTCACTTCCTGCCTAAGTGACAAAGAAGTTCCCATAAAGAGCTCCACTTCTGGAGTACTTCAGGGTATACAACAGGCTTTCCTCCAAAAAGCCCTTCAAGAACCTTTATTTTTGGTTGAGGCAGTAGAAAGAGTTCTGACTTTGAAGTCCAAAGATCTGAGTTCAAATCCTACCCCTATGACACTGGACCTAACCTCTCAGGCCTCAGGTTCCTCATCCATAAAATGAGGGGGTTGGACTGGATGACTTCTAACGACCCTTTCAACTCTAAATTTGTGATTCTGTGATCTGTTGGGTAGTCAGTAAAAGTATTATTATGCTGCGGAAGCTGAGGCAGGTGGACAGCCAGAATTTGGGAGTTCTGAAGACACACCAGGGCTAACTTTAGTAGAGACACCATTAGGAGCACCCCCAAGCTGACCAGGAGGGTGGTCCAGGCCTGGTCAGACAAATGTAAGTGGGGCAGGGTTTCTGTGCTGATCCATTTTGGGACCAGGCCCATGAATGACCTGGCACTTCCAGCCTGAGTGAGATAGAACAACCACCTATGATGATCCTCATTTTACCAGAAAGGGGAAACAAGATCCAAGAAAGATCTTGACTCCAAAATGAATGCACTTCTCAGTACTCTTCCACTGACTCCAGGGAAGGAGAGGACATTGGGGAAAAGGGAGACAATTGGCGCAGTTACGGGAGCTAGTTCAAATGAGGGATGAGCAGTATGTCGAGGAACTCTCTGAGAGGTTTTCACCCACTGAATGCCTTAAAAAAAAGGAAAAGGACAATAAGAGAAGAAAAAGAAACTGAAGGAATTGGAATAGGAAAAGAAGAAACTAAGTTATCACTTATTACCGATGATATGAGAATCCTAGAGAATCAAGTAAAAAACTATTTGAAATAGTAAACTTTATCAAAGTTAACAAAATTGCAGGATATAAAACAAGCCCACATAAATCATCAACATTTCTATATATTACTAACAAAGCCCAACAGCAAGAGATAGAAAGAGAAATTCCATTTAAAGTTACTGTAGACATTATAAAATATTTGGGATTCTACCAGTCAAAATAAATCCAGGAACTATATGAACACAATTACAAAACACTTTTCACACAAAAGTCAGACCTAAATAATTGGAAAAACATCTTTGCTCATGAGTAGGCTGAGCTAATATAGTAAAAATTACATTTCTACCTAAATTAACTTACTTTTTCAGTGCTATGTCAATCAAACTACCAAAAATTATTTTCTAGAGCTATAAAAAATAATAATAAAATTCATCTGGAAGAATAAAAGGTCCAGAACATCAATGAAAAGAAATGGTAGGACAGGCGGCCTAGTCATACCAGATCTTAAATTGTATTATAAAGCAGCAATCATCAAAACTATTTGGTAATGGCTAAGAAACAGAGTGGTGGATCAGTGGAATAGATTAGGTACGTAAGATATAGTACTTAATGACTATAGTAATCTACCATTTGATAAACCTAAAGACCCCAACTTCTGGGATAAGAATTCACTATTTGACAAAACTGCTAAGAACACTGTAAAAAATTATGGCAGAAACAGGACAGACCAACATCTTATACCATATATACCAAAATAAAGTCAAACAGGGTACATGATTTAGATATAAAGGCTGATACTATAAGTAAATTAGGAGAGCAAGGAATAGTTTATCAGTCAGATATATGGAGAAAGAGGAATTTATGATGAAATAAGAAATGGAAAACATTATGAAATGCAAAATGGATAATTTTGATTACGTTAAATTGAAAAGATTTTACACAAACAAACCCAATGCAACCAAGATTAGAAGGAAAGCAGAAAACTGGGAAACAATTTTTGCAACTAGTGTCTGTGTTAAAGGTCCCATTTCTAAAACATATAGAAAACTGAGTCAAGTTTATAAAGAATACAAGTCATTCCCTAATTCATAAAGGGTCAAAGGATATGAACTGGCAGTTTTCAGTGGAAGAAATTAAAGCTATCTATAGTCTTATGAAAAAATGCTCTAAATCACTACTAATTAGAAATGCAAATCAAAACAATTCTTAGGTACCATATCACATCTATCAGACTGGCTAACATGACAAAACAGGAAAATGATAAACGTTAGAGAAGATGCCAGAAATTTGGAATACTGTTTTATCGTTGGTAGAGTTGTGGATTGATCCAGTCATTCTGGAGAGCAATTTGGAACTGTGCCCAAGGGCTCTAAAAATATACATACAATTTGACCCAGCAATACCACTTCTAGGACTATATTCCAAAGAGACCATAAAAATGGGAAAAGGACCCACATGTACAAAAATATAGCAGCTCTTTTTGTGGTGGCCAAGTACTGGAAATCAAGGGGATGCCCACCAACTGGGGAAAACTGGCTGGACAAGTTGTGGTATATGAATGTAATAGAATACTATTGTTCATAAGAAACGATGAGCAGGTAGTCATCAGAAAATCCTGGAAAGGCTTATCTGAACTGATGCTGAGTGAAGAATCAGACCATTGTAACAGTGTAACAGTAACAGCCACACTGCAATCACTGACTTGGACAGACTTAGCTCTTCACAGCAATGCAGGGGCCTAAAACAATTCCAAAAGACTCATAATGGAAAATGCCATCCACATTCAGAGCAAGAAATATGGAGTCTGAATGCAGACCAAAGGATACTATGTTCTCCTTCTTTGTTTTTTCTTTCTCATGGTTCCTCCCATTCATTTTTCTTCTATACAACAGGACTAATATGAAAATATGCTAAAAAAATAAAAATAAAAAATATTTTAAAAAGGAGCTACTGCTAAGACATGAGTTGTACCTGAAGGAGACAGGGAGCTTTGGCCTCAAGAAAAAGTCTTAGGAAATCAGCCATTGGCTGTTTCATTGGAAAAATGCCAAAGTGCTTTCCATTCACAAATATCACAGAATCCAAGAATTGGAAGGGACCTCAGAAGCCATCTGTCCCAACTTGTAACAGAACAAGAACCATAACCCCAAGTGGTCTTCCAACCCTTCCCTGAAGACTTGAGAGAAAGAATCACCTCCTGAGGCAGCCAATTCCACCCATGGATAACTCTATTGTTAGGAAGATGACTTCAGTTAACCTTTCGATCCCCATTCTACCTGTCAGCCAAACAGAATAAATCTAATACACCTTCTAAATATCTTTCCTTTAAATACTTGATAAATATTACCCCACCCCTCCAACTTCTCTCTTCCAGGATAAACATTCCCAATTACTTCAACTAATCTATGTCCTTCCAATTTATCAATGTCAAGGGCAGGCAGCTCCCAAGTCTGAACAGTCTAGGTTCTATCTGACAAGGGACAAAGTACAGCGGGAATGTCATATCTCTAGTTCTGGACACTAGTCCTCCGTTAAGGCTTCTTAACATCTCATTACTATCCTTGGCTGCCAAATCACACTGTTAATTTGTGTTGAACATGCAATCCATTGAGACCTCTCAGATCTTTTCCAGTTGAACTGCTAGTCAAGTCATATCTCCTTCACTCTTGTACTTCTGAAGTTGATTTTTGGAGTCCTTTGGATAACTCTGGCCAACTTACTTAACCCTGTTTGCCACAGTTTCTTCATGTATAAAACGACCTGCTGAAGAAAATGGCAAACCCCTCCATTATCTTTGCCAAGAAAACCCCAAATGGAATCACAGAGAGTTGGACACACCTAAACAACAATAATCCCAAGTGAGAGGCAGCTGAAGATATGCCTTTGGAGCTAAAATGTGGAATCCTGTCTCTTAACACATACTGGTTCAGTTAACCTCAGAGAGTCACTTCCAGCTCCCCACACAACTCTCAGAATATAAGTGTGTGTTCATCCTTCGCTGCCAAAGAAGACTATACCATCAGAAAAATAATGACATGACTTGCACTTGACTTTGTTTTGAGTGAGGCAGGGCTGTTCAGGTCACCAGCCTCACTTCTCCTCCAGAGCCATCTGAATCTAGTGACCAGATATTCATCAGGATGACTGGAAATGACCCAGGATAAGGTAACTGGGGCTAAGTGACTTGCCCAAGGTTGCACAGCTAGTAAGTGTCTGAGGTGAGATTCGAACTCAGGTCCTCCTGATTCCTGCCCTGGTGCTGCTCTATCCACTGCACCACCTCGCTGCCCTTCCTCTCAGGTTAGTAGCAGAGACGAGGATGACTGACATTAGTAGAAGTTTCCTCATCCAGGAATTCCTTATACTAATGCAATCACAAGCCAAGTTCCTATCCCTACCCTAAGTATAAGACTTGGCATTTACCCCTATTAAATTCCATCTCAACAGATTCACCCCAATGTTCTGCCCTGCTGAAATACTTTTGAATCCCAACACTCCTCCTATCTATTAGCTATTCCTCTTGACTTTTAATCCTCTCATTGATAAAAATCTTCAATAGCACAGGACCAGCCACTAATCCCTTGGTTCTTCCACTAGAGATCCACTCACCCCCAACCCCATTCCAAGTTTATGTTCAATCTCTCTGAGCCTAGTCATTCAACCAACTCAAATCCATGTAAGTTTCATTATCCTCAAGCCAAACCTCTCCATTTTGTCCACAAAAATATGATGAGACACATTGCCAAATGACTGGCTAAAATCTAGGGAAATGATTGCTCACAGCACTGATCTCCTGTTCTAGTAATGTTATCCCAAAAGGAAATGAGCTTACTCTGTTATGACCTATTCTAAATAATAATTAGTATTTATACAGCACCATAAGATCCACAAAATGCTTCCCACTGGATCCTCAAAACAACCCTGAAAGGTAGGTGCTACTATTATCCTGTTACAGATGAGGAAACTGAGGTAGACAGAGGTGAAGGTGACGTTCCCAGAATTACGGAGCCAGAAAGTGTCTGAGGCTGGATTTGAACTCAGGGCTTCCTGACCCTAGCCCTAACACCATTCACTGCACCACCAAGAAGCCTCCTATTTTATAGATAATATATAGTTATGCTACTTATTCCACAGGTTTTGTTTTTTTGGGGGAGGTGGGGGAGGGATGAGGATCAAATATGTATGTGAATATGCGCTGCCGTGCTATAGAAATGTTAAATATGTGTCCTCTGTTCCTCCAAAAGGGTATTTTATTCCGGTTTTGAGGTGAGTTTTAAACTATTAGTATTCCCTTCATTATGAGTCTCAGAGTGTGAAGAGATCTCAAAATTCACTTAGTCCAACTCTTGCCGAATAATGCATACCCTGTCTATGATTATAACCACAGCCAGCATTTTTATACAGTGCTTAAGGCTCGTAGAGTACTTTATATTTATCTCATTTGAACTTCATATCAACCCTTCAAAGTAGGTGCTATTATGCCCATTTTACAGAGGAAGAAACTGAGGCAGACGGGGTAAGAGATTCACGTAGTCTCACGGGTGACTACTAGAATTAGTAGTGTGAACTAGGACTCATGTCTTCCAGACTCCAAGCCTAATAAACTACCTACAATGTTACCTATCTGCCCAAAGTCTCTCATGCTGTTTTTGTGAAGAAAATGGAGATGTATGGATGCTATAATCAGGAAGATCTGTAGATTTAGATTAAATAATCACAGGCCATTTCATTTCTTCAAATTGTTGGAGAATATCAGTTGCTCATAAGTTTTTCCTTCTGTCCAACCTCCTTTTCTTCCTTTTTCTCCTAGTTCTTCCCCTTAGAGTCAAAGAGAATAAGTTCGCTCCTTCTTTCAGACAACAGCCCATTCCAGCTTAGAAAAGGCTCATCATCTCTAAACTACACTATCCCCTTTCCTTTGACCAGTTCTCATGTGGCATCAACTGAAGGCCCTTCCCCAGTCTCACTGTCCTTCTCTGGATACTCTCCAACTTTCTAATATGCTTGTGAGATGTAGCACTCAGAAAAGAACAGAATACTGCAGACATATTATGAATAAGCAGGGGGATTAGGCCTTCCCAAATTCTGGACTTCATGCCTCTCAATATACATTAATATCATACAGATTTGTCGGTTACCCTAGCCCTTTGATGACTCCTACTGAGTTTGCAGTCCACTAAGACTATGATAAAAGGAAAGAACAGGAGCAAAGAGGAAAGGAGGGGAGAAAGGGAAGGAGTAAGGATGAATTTATTAAGCACTGACCATGTGCTAAGTGCTGACAATACAAATGCAAGCAAAAATGAAGACAATTTCTGCTTTCAAGGAGATTACATTCAAATAGGCAAAGACAACACACAAATGGGAACTGAAGGGGGCAGGGCAGTAGCAGGGTTGAAGATACACAGCGCAGAGCATGGTTTGAAGTCCAGAAGTCAGGAACAGAACTAAAGGATATAAAGGTCAACGTGAGTCCCTCCACCAAATGGAAGCTGTGGGAGGAGCTTTCCAGGGGGAAAGAAAGAAAGTTCCTCCACAGGGATATTCCAGGTTGAGAAGGCTGCCGAGATACATGTAAGGTTATTTATGGACTATCTCTAGTCCCGACCTAATGCTTAGAAGGCACTGTCCCACTCTCCTAGGTAAGACTTAAAACCTAAGAGTAATGGTGGGAGTTGCAAGACTTAGGATAATGGCAAAGAAATCCTTCCTAACACTTAGGGCCATCCACAAAACAACATGGGCCCCCTCAGGAAATGGTGAGTTCCCCATCTCTGAAATCCTTCAAATGAAGTCTGGGGAAACAAAGTCAAGGGTGCTGGGGGCAGCTCTCCTGCTTAGATACGGACTGAAATCCCTTCTAAAACTGAGATTTAATGCTTCTATATCCTTCACTCCAGTAGTATTGAAACCTTATCAATCCAAAATGTCAAGTGGACTCGGTTCAGACTCTTATGCCTTTCTCAAACATCACCTGTGCATCTAGTCTGGGAGGAACATGTCACTGCCTCTGGTCATTACAATGAAGCCCCCACAAAGCAAACACAATTCCCCTTCCCACAATCTTATGGAGAGACAGACAGCTATGATATAAGGAAAAGAACTCTGCAATAAAGGAGCTGGGTTCAAGCCTTGTTTCTACCATTCCTCCATACTCCTGGGCAAGTTACAACCTCCTGAGCCTTAGGTACCCATCTATCAAAACTCATCTACTTCTAAGTGAGGACCAAATGAGAGAACAGGTGGGAAAACTTTGTAAAGTATGTAAAATTTAGAGCTCTTAAGAGTGACTGTTAGGGGAGGAATTGGTACTGGAAGCCCTAGATGAGAAAACTCCCAGTACTAATGTAGATCTCCTTCTTCTCTATAACTTAAGTCATGGAAAGTTGCAGAGCATCAAGGGATTAAGTGACTTAGCCCAGGTCAGGGGTTGCAAAGACTTGCATCCAGATCTTCCTAGTGTCAAGGCTAGCATTCTATCCACTACAGGACACTGCAGGTGCCATCCCTTCTAAGGTCACCTTCCATCTACTCTATATTTATAATCTTGTATAGTCTGCTTTATGTATATTGAGTTCTCCATTAGAATGTATATCCCTTCAGGGCAGAGATTGCTTTTACTTTTTTCTTGTAACGACCAGTATTCCACACAACCTAGCATATGGTAAGCATTTAATAAAATATCTTGTTCATTAACATGAGTCCTGATGGACTCTCTCTCTCACACACACTCTCACGCGCACACACACACACACACACCTTTTAGAGTTCCTTTTTATTTTACAGGCGTATAGTCAAGGGACCTTGGAGGCCACTAGGTCCAATCCCTCTCATTTTGTAGATAAGGAAACTGAAGCAGACACGAATTAGGTGAGTTGCTCAGGGTCGCATAGCTACTATCTGAGATAGGACTAGAACCCAGGTATTCCTGACCCCCTATACCATGTTGCCTCTGTGTTTTGAAAATATAACATCAACAATAAAATAGTAAAGTCAATAGTAGCTTAGGGAGACTTGACTTTAGATTCCTAAGTAAAACAATAGTGGATATTTATACAGCACTTCAAAGTTCTTCGAGTACTTTCCATCCATCATCTCAATTACACCTTTAAAGTACACAAAAGTTCCTTGCTTCTTAATCAACCAAGATCCTAGGGTACAAGGACTCTGGAATTCATGACTCCCCTCCTCAGACAAACTTGTTTCCCCATGCTAACTTAGCAAATTCTACTGAGGACACTACCCATGCTCCCCAGGTGAAATGGAACTATTTCTGTAATTCTTTAATAACCAATTATTATTGGTGGTTCCTTTTTCTGTCTCCTACAGAACTCATCTTGTCCTATCAATTCCTTATTCCTAATATTTTTCACCTCTGTCCCCTCCTCACCACCTACCTGATTTATGTCAGATCCTCATCACTTCTAATCTGAATAGATTAACTGGTCTTGTTGCCTCTAGCCTTTGCCTCAAACCCATCCTCTACATATGCTAATTAACTTTGTGTTGTTTTTCTCTGATCTCATCATTCAAGTGCCACCCATGGCTCCCCACAGTCTAATAGAGGGAGTTGTGCCTGATATGGTACTCCCTGAGGACTCACTCTCCCAACCCTTATTCACTTTGGTAGGCTGGGTGCTCAGAGGGTCACTGACTATTGCTCCACACTCTGGATTCTAGGGGTAACCCTGAGAATTTATCATCACTAGTGTTTCATCTGTGAGGCCCCATCAAGTATTATCAGCCAGTTGATGTCAGTTAGCTTTTAAAAAGAGATAAGATATAGCAATGAGAGAAATTTTAAAAATATCCTATAAGCCATTCTTCCCTCTACATATACTCAGTGCCCAGGGAGAATAAGCTCAAACTTTAAATACAAAGACAGTAAAATCCACATGCAGGGAGAATGTGGGATTGATGGGATACTTTGTGATTTCTGGCCTTCACAGCCTTTTTCTTTGTTTGAGGAGTCTCCATTTTGTTTTATCTGGGCCACAGTGTGGCAATGGACAAATTGTTCCCTTGCCTAGCTTGGCTATATCCTTCTAGCACTGCCAAAGGCAGAAGGGTCTGACCATTTGAAGTTCACATAATTGTAATCTGATCAATTCTATCTCCTGATATTTATTCACCTAAGATGAAGAAAGAAAAAACCATGTACCGGGGGCAGATGGGAGGGAAAAGTGGCCACCTGCCTTTTCTTCCAACCTGGAGGCACAGAGCAATCCTCACTCAAGTCAGCTGGGAAGAAAGTTCACTTAGTCCTTTTTGTACACATTTAGTTCCAGCTCTGCCCCTACTACTTCAAGCAACTCACCAACTAGAAAGTAATTATCAAAAATTCTTAAGAACAAATTCACAGCTCCCAGATTGAAGCAGATGGAACAAATATAAAAGGAGAATGATGTTGGATGTTCCAAGGGTTGGAAGCCAAAGCCTACATAAGTGTAACTATTTCTATACATTAATACTCAGTAATCATGACAGATGTTTTCCCCAAGTTTTTGAGTGCCCTCTAGTGTCCTACTGGGACACTGCAGCCCATTGAAAGGTTAGCAGTGCAGAGCACGTTGGTCAAGCAGAGCACTTGAACAGAGTATGGTCTGGTGGCTGACTTAGAAACTACTTCAATTACTCTTGTCTCCTTGAGTACTGACAAAACAAAACCAATGACTCCTATCACACGAGAGTTCCAAACTTTTTCCCTCTGGAGCTCAGTCTCTCCTATAAAAACGAGGTGGATAGAACCCGATTATCTCCTGTCTCATAAATGGAACCATTTACTATCTCCCTTCCTTGATCTTAGGCTTTGCTGCCAGATTCATTCAAAAACTATTATTGCCTTCTTATATATATCAAGTTCATAATAAAAATTTGTTTTAGTTACCGTTTCATTTATTTAGATTGTCGGCAACCTTAGGCCTAAATTGGAAACCAGTCTCCTGAACATCTCCTAGGCTCAGGTCCTCCTCAAATACAATTCCTTCCTGTCTATCCATCCTCCACTTCCTTCAGGAAAAACACTCCTGCTCTCAGTTCCAGGCATTTTCCCTGTTCCCGATGCCTAGAATGTTCCCCTTCCTCATCTCCTTCTATTAGATTCCCTGGATTCCTTCAAGTCTCAACTGAAGTCCCATCTCTTATGGGACTTTCCTGTGTTTTCCTTGGTTTAATTATTTCCTCTTTACATATGGCTTGTTTTGTACATGTTTGGTTCCCCCATTAGCTAACTGAGGGAAAGGACTTTCTTCTGCTTCCTTTGGTATCCCCCACTCTTAGAGGATAAGATAACCTGCCTGGCAGGTTGAAGTCACTTAAATGTTTTTTGACTGACAGTTGGAGATACTACTTTAGATAGGAGAAAGAATAAATCTGGATAGACAGATCTGAGAATCATTAGCACAGACATAACTGAATCTATGGAAAATGAAGGTACCATGTAAAACAGTAGTGAGGGAGAAGACTTGGTGGGCACAAAATGTGGTGTCACTCTCCCCACCCTTTGAGGTCATCTTGTTCAGTGACTCACATTTTATCAATGAGTAAACTAAGACCCACTGAGGTTAAATAGCCTAAGGAGAGCTACTGACGCTGTGCTTTAAATAGCAGAGCCTGGATATGAACACATCTTCTGACCCCAAATTGTGAGCTCTCTCTACTACACTCACTCCCTCTTATCCCAGAGTCAATTTGGGTTTTTAGATTTTAGAGCTCAAGAGACTTCAGTTTTGAAAAAGTTGTAAGTCACATACCACGGAACATGAAGGTGACAGCACAAAATGAAAGGGCCCTCACATCATCTAGTGCAATTAGAATGACGTTCAGAAGAAAAGTGACTTACCTAGAGGCACATAACAGGTGTGACGCTGAGCAAAACCAGAAGCCAGTTTCCCTGAACCATGCTCTCTTAAGCATCAGTCACCAAACTAGAAATATAAGCATTAACTGCCTGCTTTCTGCCAGGTACTGTACTAAGCAATGGGGATAGAAATACAAGCCAAAAAAGTTTCTTCTTTTAAGATGCTTACATTCTAATGGAGAAAAGACAACACATAAAAGGCTGTTTTCTGAAGTATCCTCTTTGAAGACAAACTCAAGTCTTGTTAGGAAACTCAAGAGATTTACTAAGCACCTACCATGTTCAAATCTCTACTAGGCCCTAGATCTTAAGGATAACACAATCTGGCTTTTTAGTGCTTAGTCTCCAGGGGATGGATGGCAAAATCAATACATGGCTAAGTATCTCACAAGTCTGACAGGAAAGGGATTTATATATCTTAATACTCTGTACATGAGACTTCTGTACTGACATAACTACTATTACAGTAATGCAGGCCATATCACACCATGAGGCACATCTAAGCTTTCGTATCTCCCCAGGATAGTCTTTTATACACAGTAGGCACTCAAACTTTTGTTGAATTGTACTTCTCCTCCTTAGTCCATGCAATCTAATCCAACTGCAGGTGCTACCTTTCAAGTTTTTCGAAAGTCTCAAGTCACTTGAAAGTCACTTATGGTCACTTCCTGCTCTCCTGATTACAAAACTGCCCTTAATCAACAAGTATTTAGTAAGCATTTATAATGTGATGAGACCAAGAAAAATTAAATAATTACTGCCCTCAAAGAGTTAACATTCTATAGCAGAGGTCCTTAATCTGCAGTCTGTAAATAGAAATATTGAAAACTAAATTATTTTCTTTTGTAATCTTATATATTTTATGCATTTTAAAATGTTTTTTGAAGGGTCCAGAGGCATCACCTCCAAAGGGGTTCAGGATACACAAGAAAGATAAAGAAGCCTTCTTGTACAGAATCAAGAGGAAGAATGGCTTCTACAGCTCTCTCTGAAGTGAGGGGCACCAGAGAATATCACCTTCTCTAAGCCCCAGCTTCCTCATATGAAATGTTAAGGGTTAAACTAGGTAACAATTTCTCAGTCCTCATAGTTTAAATCAGTAAGTCTTTATATTATGAAATATTGGGGCAAAGCCAAGATGGTGGAGTAGAAAGACGCACATAGGCTAGCTCTTCCCCCACAGCCCATAAAATACTTGTGAAGAATAACTCTCAACAAATTGTAGAGCAGCAGAAGCCACAGAACGACAGAGTGAAAGAGACTTCCAGCCCAGGGTGACCTGGAAGGCCTATGGGAAAGGTCTGTCGTACAGGAGGAGCGCAGCCCAGACCTGACAACTCCAAGAGGTGGACTGGAGCAGACATCAGGGGCCAGCAGCAGCAGCAACGGTTTGCAGATCCCTCAACCCACAGGCACCAAAAGTCAGTGAGAGGGCTTTTTCAGCTGGCCAAGAAGGGAGCAGGGTCCCCCCATAGCTCTGGTCCCAGGCTGTGGCCACAGAGGCTCCCACTGCAGGCAACAGCCAGTATCCATTGATGGGGGCCTCATCGTAAAGCCCTTGGGGGAACTGAGCAGCTGATCTGAACCTCAGCCCCTAGTGCTGGCCTAACGGAACTGGAGGCAAGGAGGTTGTGGAGAGGAAATTCTACTACTCACAGATTCTGGGCACAAGTTTCCAGTTGCTCCCAGATCATTGTGCAGGCCTGATCGTGCCACCTTGAAGGAATTGAGATCTTATAGGTCCCCAGAGTACACCCTACTCTTGACAAAGAACCCAAAAGTCAAGTAACTGGTTGGGAAAATGCCCAAAAAAGGGAAAAAAAAATAAGACTATAGAAGGTTACTTTCTTGGTATCTTTTCCTATCCTTTCGGATGAGGAAAAATAATGCTTACCATCAGGGAAAGACATAAAAGTCAAGGCTTTTGTATCCCGAACATCCAAAATAAATATTCAAAAAGATTTTGAAAATCAAGCAAGAAAGGTGGAGGAAAAATTGGGAAGAGAAATGAGAGAGATTCAAGAAAATCATGAAAAGCAAGTCAACAGCTTGCTAAAGGAGACCCTCCCCCCCC
>CM053772.1:238382178-238397870 GCA_028658325.1 Potorous gilbertii | reverse complement strand
CTAGTGGTAGTAGTAGTAGATTAGTATTAGTAGATAAGTAGTAATACCAACAGTATTAATAGTAAGTTAGTAGTAGTAAATTAACAGTAGTAATAGATTAGTGGTAATAGTATTTTGATCTGCCAGTAGTTTTTCTTGAACCAGGAGAATGCTTTACAGAGGTACCCAGAATGCCTCATTTCGCAGATGTTGGGAAACATGGCTGTAGAGTATTGAAGATAGTGTTAGATGTTGTCAACATGGTGATTTGTTTGACTAAACTGCTTTTTTCTCCTTTCATTAATTTTAAAGCTTTGTTACAAGGAATACCTCCTTGAGGAAAGGAGAGTGAAGGTGTATATCTGAAATGACGGTGATGTAAAAAGAAGACATAGCAATAAAAATAAGATTTAAAATAACATGACCAGAGTAAGTGGAATAAAAGTACCCTCAAATGAACTTTTAAAAATTGGTGACTTTTGCTTTTATGTCCTATTCATTTCCTTTCTACCCAAAAAATCTTCCTTCTTAAAGATTTTATTTACATCTTAAAATTCCAATAATGTTCTTTTATTTGCCTTTTTGCTTCTTATTCAGAAGTATCCCTCTCATCACCCCGTCCCAAAGAAAACTGAACCAAAAAGACCAAGAAAACCCTGAGAACTAATATGCAAACTTAAGCAAGAAAATTCCCTTATTGGCCATTCCTGAACTTAACAAACCCCAAATGAAATGAATATTTCCATATGCATTCATTGCAGAACAGGAGAGGAGATATGTACATAAAACTATGAATTTCTATTTTATGGAGCTTGCTTCTCTTTTAAAAGATATAATAATGTAACTTTCAAACACGTGACTTTCAAAGCTATCTTATTTGTCTGTGATTCCTTCTGGCTTTCCTTCTGTTCGCTTCTCATTAAAAAAAGAAAGGAAGAAAGAAAGAAAGAAACCCTGTCCTTATTGTTCCTCTCTTTTCCATCCTTGCCCCCCCAAAAAAAATGGAAAAGGGAAGGAAAACAAAACACTTGTGACAAATATGCATAGCCAAGAAAAAACGAAGCCCCACATTGGTCATGACCAAAAATGTGTGTCGGAGTCCATCACCTGTCAACATATGAATATCATGTTTCATCATTATTTCTCTGGAACTGTGGGTAGTCCTTATGTAATTGAAGTTCTGAATTCTTTCATTGTTGTTTTTCTTTACATAGTTGTTGTTATTGTATAAATTATTGTCCTGGTTCTTATTAGTTCAAACAAGTCTTCCCAGGTTTCTCTGAAACCATTCCTTTCCTCACTTCTTATGGCTTAGTAATATTCCATTACATTCATCTACCATAATTTGTTCAGGCATTTCCCAGTCAATGGACATCCCCTTGATGGACACCCTCTTAATTTCCAGTTCTTTGCTAAAAATTAAAGAGCTATTATAAATATTTTTGGTACATGCAGGATCTTTCCCTCTTTCTTTGATCTCTTTGGGGTATGGACCTAGTAGTGGTACTACTAGATTTTCAGTTTCTTCCTGTCTAGAAGATCCTTCACTGCTGCCTACAAACCCAACTTTCACAACCTGACCCATTCCTACCTTCCTAGTTTTCTTATACTTTACTCCTCTCCACATACCCCATAATACAGCTATAGTAGCCTATTTTCTGCCCCTCATATACTACACTCCATTTCCCAGTCTTTTCACTGACTGTCCCCAATGCTTGGCCTGTTTTTCCTCAGCTCCGCCTTCTGTCATCCCTGGCTTCCTTCAAGACTCAGCTCAAATCTCACCTTCTGTAAGAGTCCTTTACTGATTTTCCTTATTGCTACTCCTTGCCTTTGAGATTACTTTCCATTTGTACTGTATATTTCTTTCTTATACATAATTATTTGCAAATTGTACTGACAAATGTTTTAACAGCTAGCTCTCTGGGGGGAAATGTATACACAGCCTTTAAAATATATAATATTTTATTTTTCCTCAATTACATGCAAAAACCCCCAATTTTAACATTTTTTTCAAATTTTGAGCTCCAAATTCTTTCCCTCCCTCCCCTACCTTCCCCCCATGGAGAAAGCAAACAGTTTGATATAGATTATACATGTACAGTCATGCAAAACATATTTCCATATAAGTCATACTGTGAAAGAAAGTAAAGACCAAAAATATAAAAGGAAAAAGAAAGTAAAGAAAAGTATGCTTTGATCCACATTCAGACTCCATCAATTCTTTTTCTGTGAAGGGACAGCATTTTTCATCACAAGTCCTTCAGAACTGTCTTGTAACATTGCAGTGCTGAGAAAAGCTGGTATTCACAGTTGATCATCAGACGATATTGCTGTTACTATGTACAATGTACTCCTGGTTCTGCTCATTTCACTACTATCAGTTCATGTAAATATTTTGGGGTTTTTCTGAGAACATCCTGCTTCCCGATTCCATCACAATCATATACCACAGCTTGTTTAGCCATTCCCCATTTGATGGGCATCCCTCAAGTTCTAGTTCTTTGATAGCACAAAAGGAGCTGCTATAAATATTTTTAACCACATAGGTCCTTTTCCTTAAATGTACACTTTTAAGTTTAATCTGAATTATTAACATTTCCCCCATCATTTTCTTAAGTTTATACAATAAACAAAACAATACATCAAACCTTGATTTGTTCCATTGATTTCCAAGGTATAAATGGTTACACTGAAAATTTAACAATTGAGAGCTGAAGCAAGCATGTCCTTGGTCATTTGCTGCTTCCCCATCTCTGTTAGAATATGAGCTCCTTGAGAACAAGGACCTGATTTTTTTCCCCTTTTATTGTATCCCCAGTGCTTAGCACAATGCCTGACACATAAGTACCAAATAACTGCCAGCTGACTGACTGGTATAGTTGGGTCAAAGAGGAAACCCAGTTGATGACTTTCAGGGCATGGTTCCAAGTTGCTTTCCAAAAGGGCTAAGTCAGGAGCAGCTAGGTGGAGCACTGGCCCTGGAGGCAGGCTGGCCTGGCTTCAAATCTCACCTCAGACATTTGATACTTTCTGGATGACCTTGGTCAAGTCACTTAGCCCTCATTGCCCCAAATAAACAAAAAATGTCTGAGCCTATTCACAGAGAAGCTGACATTCAAATAGGGGAGGAAATAGCACAAGTATCCAGACAAATATAATGTAATCTATAGTATAATGGAAGCAAAGAGAGATACAGAGAGACCCAGGGCGCTCTAGGAAAATTGGAGGTAAAGAACACTTTTAACTGAAAGGATTTGGAAAATTTCATGGAAGAGGCATCACCTAAATAGAACCCTGAAGGAAGCAAAAGATTTGAATAGGTGGAGATAAGGAAAGAGGGCATTTCAGGAACGTGGGACAGCTTGCCTTGGGAGGCAGGAAGTGGAAGCAGTTGATCATTAAGAAACATGGAAGGGTCCAGTTTGCTCAGAATAGAGAGTGCATGAATGGGAACAATGAGACTGAAATTTGGATTTTGTCTGTTTCTGGAGGGCCTTCAATATTAGACTAAGGGATTTATACTTTATTCCAGAGGCAATTAGAAAGCCATTGAAAGTGCAGGGAAGTAATGTGGTGAGACCTAACAACAGGAAAATTATTTTTGTAGCCATGGAAAGAAAGGATTAGAAAGGAAAGAGACTGCAGGCAGGGAGATTGGTTAGGAGATCATCTCAATGGCCAGAAGAGGGATAACGAACACCCAAACTAGGCTTGTGACTAATCTAGGAATCATTTTTGACTTCTTGCTTTCTCTCCCCCCATCCCCCCCAATCAGCTGCTAAGTCTTGTCAATTCTACCCCAACAACATGTTTTCCCACCTGTCCCCTTCTTTCCACACCCTCCCTAGTTAGACCCACAATCCCCCTAGAGCAGAGGTGTCCAACACACTGGCCTGAGGCTTGCATGTGTTTGCAACACTCCTGAATGTGGCCCAAAACAGATTAAAAGGTAACTGGGAAATATTTAACAAAATAAGTAAAAATACAAGAAAGCAAAGATAATATTACGTTTAAAACTAAGTCAATATGTGGCCCACAGGGATCCTTATCTATGAATTATTGGTCCCCATTTCTAGCTAAGTTTGCCATCACTGTATTGTAATAGCCTTCTAATGGGGCTCCTGGCCTCCACCTTCTTACTTCCCTAATCTATCTTCCCCATCACTGCAAACCTGATATTCCTAAAGGATGGGGTCTGACTCTGGAACTTCCTCACTCAAGAAGTTTCAGTGGCTTCCTATTGCCTCTTTTTTGGTATGGAAAGTCCTTTGCAATCTGACTCTAACTTCTTTTTTCTGTAGTGATGACACATTGCTCTTCCTTCCATACTCCACCTTCTCGTCAGATTGGCACATTGACTGATGCCCGTCTCCGTGTCTTGTACAGGGCTGTCCCTGATGACCAGAATGCATTCCTTTTCCTTCTTTGCTCTTGAAGTATCTCTCCATCTCCCTTGAAGGGTCACATCAAACCTGTAAGAGAAGGTCTTTTCTGATTCTCTCTGGTGTTTTTGTTGCCTAAAATTACTTTGTGAAGTTATATTATTTTGTAGAGGTTATGTTAAATAATTACTGTGTATCAGTTTATAGGGAACTGAGGGCTACATTATAGAAGACTTAGGGTCTCCTACGAAGCCCTTTTGTTCGTTGTCTTTAGTAAATACTTAGTAAACGTTGAATTAAATTGATGGGAAAGCAAGGGGAGGATGTGAGAGTTGTTTGGAAGGTAGACTTGATAAAAATTTAGCAACAGTTTCAAGGCAGGGGCTAAGGGGGAGGAAGGAATCACTGGCAACCTTTGAGAGAGCTAGCACAATGAAGGCACATTTAGTTTCTTCAACCCCAGTTACATAGGGGACTGCCAAATTTAATATGGTGCTTGTCAGGGAAAGGATGTTCTGGAAGACTTTGTGTCCCGCCTCTCTGACCCAATTCCTTTCTCATATAATGGAAATATTTAGAGACTTTTCTATCAAGTTTAGCAATCAGTTACGTATAGTAGCCCTGGTTACTCCTAGGTTTGATGTGACTGCTTTAGGGTGATAACTCTTGAAATCACTGCTGACATCCTTACCTGATGTGACATTTTGTTGCTAGACATACAAGAAACATAAGACTAATAATAAAAATTATTGAAGATGTGAAATGACAAGTAAAAATTAAATTAAATCAGATAGTGAGGTATTTCTGTAGGGGTATAAATGTCCTACCATTTTCAGGGAAGCTATCATTGAAATCTGGCTCTCTCTAGCTTCTCAACATAGCAAAAGGTAGGGGGTGAAAAAGATGCTTGGACTTCAGGGAAGTCCGTTTCTCTTATTTTGGCTCTGTAGTCATCAACATCATTATAGAGATCCGATGCCAGAGTTCAAGATGTGGGCTACCCTACACCTCACACTATCTTCTCTCACTCTCTCCCAGCCTCAGTTCTACCTCTTACCTCTGAGTTAGGGAACAGCCTCATTGGATGAGCTTGCCCATAGATTCAAAACACAGGACAGAGGCTAGGTTTCTGAGAGTGAACTTTCTCAGTTCAAGGTATTACAGCAGCTGATAGAAGCCCATAACAGTTTCTTCTTCTAACTGGTTCCTACCCAATTTGTATGCTTGCATAGGACCTAGGAACTTCTTTTTATCCACACTTTGGGGAAAAATTGTGAACTTTAGAGACCTTCCTGAAGTTACTTCTGGTATGGGCAATGAGTAGAAAAGAAACCTATTTAGCCAAGTTGGTAGCAAAACAGAAATCAGAGAAAGTATACATAGGAGAATATGTACCAGACAACATAGAGTGAAGGAGCTCTACCCTTTGGAAGGGGGTTGAGCTCTGCTCAACCAAGAGAGAATCCTAGATCTTATCCAAGGGAAAATTCCCTGAAGACTCTAGTGTAGCAAGCTGGAGATGGGGACATGATAGAGACTACCAGTTCCTCTCATGTTAGCTTCCTCCCAGAGTCTTATTTTCCCTGTAGCAACCTGAAATTGGATTGGCATCATTCATTTTCTTTCTCAAAGCTGAAAGCCAGAAGCACCCAAAGTAACTGAAGAGCCCAAAGAAACTGAAGAGACTGGGAGAAGGTCATAAGACTGCAGAGACTGGAACACTCCCCTCTTCCTCTCTCACCAATACTACTCAGTCCCTCAATGGGGTTGAGGAACTAATATCTACCAATAATGACAGAGTCCTGTAACAATGGACTCTGGGACCCAAGTTACATAAATAGAAAGGGATATCACTATGAAGAAGCTGAGACAGAATGTCTAGGGATTAAAAAGTCCTGGGAAGAAAAATGAAGAATTTAGAGATCTAATGGGATTGAATGTAGCATTAATGTTTGAGGATTAAAGGTTTCAGAACAAAAAGGAGGCTATTGGAAGTGATACTGACTAGCTAAGAACATGGTATTAGAGAATAGGAAGGAAAAAAGGAATCAGAATTTATCAAGTGCCTACTATGTATGAATCACTATGCTAAGCATTTAACAAATACCCGAACAGCCTGGAGAAGTAGGTGCTAATGTATCTCAATTTTACATATAAGGAAACTAAGGCAGACAAAGATTAAATAACTTGCCCAGGGTTAATATAGCTAGTGTCTGGGATCAGACTTTCAAACTCTATCCACTGTACCTCCTAACTGCCTCTAAAATAATTGGATTGTACTTTCTGCACCATGACTTATGATCCCTAGGTACTTAGGGTGGGAAGGGATATCATAGGTCAGTTGTCTAGTCCAACCCATACCTGAGAATGATTCTCATTTACAAGTTCTTGAGATGCAATCACCCAGCTTCCTCCTCCAGAGCTATAGTGATGAAAAGCCCATGAGATGACCTGTCTCATTTTTAGATGTTTGAGAAAGAAGGAATGGTCAAGTGCTCAGTGATGTTTATCAAGAACATGTTCACCTCTGTAGAAATTCACAAGCACAGAAACTCACAAGGTGGGGAGCAATTTCAGAGGGTTCTGATTGTTCAGAAACTCTTCCATGCATCAAGCCACTCTTCTCCTTTGTAACATCAATCCACTGCTCCTACCTAGTTCCCAGCTCTGGGGCCAAACAGAATAAATATAATGCTTTTGAATATTTGAATACAACTCTCATGTACCCCCTAAATCTCCTGTATTCTAGATTAGCCATTTCTAGTTCCCATAACCAGGCTTTTTACGACATAATCTTCAGGCCTGTTGCTGGCTGGGTCCTCCTGCTCCTTATCCAGTTTGTGTACATTCTGCCTTAAACATAATTTTCCAAATGTGGTCTGAGCAGAGGAAACAGATTTAGGGCTAAGAAGAACCTCAGAAGTCGTCTAGGTCAAGCCCTTCACTTTACAGGTAAGGAAACTGAGGCACAGAAGAGGTAATTTATCTAAGCTCACTAGAGCAGAGGTGGAATTTGGGTTCCTGGATGGTGGAGGTCTTCCTCCCCTCCTTATGGACATTGCTTCTAAGAAAGTTTGGTTTGGGGATTTTTTGGGTTTTGAGTTTTGTTTTTTTTTGGCTGCCATGACACACTGTTGACTCATAATGAGCTTGCAGTTCACTAAAAGTCCAAGATATTTTTTTCCTATCAACTCCAGTATAGTCATCCTTCCCTCATCCTAGGATGGGCTCTTAGCTAGTGATAGATTACATTTAAAGAGCTCCAGGAAGAAAGCATTCCTCTCTCTATCAATCAAGAAACTTTATAGGTACCTGTAATATACCAGGTACTGTGTGAGGTGTCCAGGAAAACAAAAACAAGAATTAAAACATTCTCTGCCCTTCAGGATCTTGAAATCAAGCCAAAGGAGAGATATGTGTATATATTTATTTATCTACTTATTCATTGACTCATTTATATGTTTTTATAGATATAAAATTGATATGACTTTTTATTTTTATTTTTTAAGCATTACTTTATTTGTTTTCAGTTTTCTAAAAATCACTTCCATATATATATATTAGATTTTTCCCTCTCCCTCCCCCTTTTTCCCTCCTCTCTTCTCCCTCCTTCCCCAAAATGGCATGCAATCCTATATAGGTTCTACACATACGTTCTTATTAAATACATTTTCACTTCAGTACATTGCATAGAAGAATTAAAATGAGTGGGAGAAACCATAAAACAAAACAAAACAAAATATAACACAAGAGAAAATGGTTTGCTTCATTCTGTAATCCAACTCCACAGTTCTTTCTTTGAACATGCAAGGTTTTGCCTCAAGAGTCCATTGGGAAATTTTTAGGTCCTTGCATTGCTGTGAAGAACTAAGTCTACCAGAAAAATTCCTTGCACACTGTGGTTGTTGCTGTGTACAACGTTCTCCTGGTTCTACTCTTTTCACTCAGCATCAGTTCATATAAGACTTTCCAGGCCTCTCTAAAGTCTTCCCGTTCATCATTTCTTATAGCACAAAAATATTCCATTACATTCATATACCACAACTTGTTGAGTCATTCTCCCATTGATAAGCATTCCCTTGATTTCCAGTTCTAGGCCACCACAAAGAGAGCTGCTATAAATATTTTTGTATGTGTGGGACACTTTCCTATTTTTATGATCTCTTTGTCCTAGAAGTGATATTGCTGGGTAAAAATGTATGCACATTTTTGTAGCCCTTTGGGCTTAGTTCCAAATTGGTCTCCAGAATGGTTGGATCAGCTCACAGCTCCATCAGCAATGAATCAGAGTTCCAACTCTCCCACATTTTCTTCAACATTTATCATCTTCCTGTTTTGTCATGTTAGCCAATCTGATAGGTGTGATGTGGTTGTTTTGATTTGCATCTCTCTAATCAATAGTGATTTAGAGCATTTGACAAGAGATATTTTTACAAGAGGCCAAAAGACACTTGCAGCTTCTCTGGGCTCTACTCCAGACTTTCTCTACCAAAGCATAGCAGCCTCCTCACCCTGGGAGTTGACTTCAGCCCTGTAACCCCTTCTTCTGACTGACTGCTTCCTTCTACCAGCATCTCCATTTTAAGGAAAAAGCTTAGGCTGATGATGTCTTTATTTCTCATCATACTCCCTACTCCTGACTCTCAGGATTTTTTCTACCATGCCTCTAGGCAGCTATCTTCCTCTCCCTCTATTTCATGTTACTTTTGTGTATTATCTATCTCCCATTAGACTACAAGCTCCTTAAAGGCAGGGATTGTCCTTCTTTCTGCTTGATTTTGTATTCTCAACTCTTATCACAGTACTTTGCACACAATAAATGCGCATTGACTTGACCTGGTGATAGGAGGAGGTAAATCATGAAAGATTTCATGTAGAAGAGGGGTTCTTAACATTTTTTGTATCATGGATCCCTTTAGTAGTTTGGTAAAATCTATAGACTCCTCATAATAACATTTTTGTTGTGCATAAAATAAAATACATAAGGATAGCCAATTATATTAAAACTTAACAATTATAATTTTTTAAAAAAACAATTTCAAAGACCTAGTGAAATGTCTCCACTGACCTCCAATGGGTCTATAGGCTATAGAACTCTTGATGTAGAAAATAATACTTGAGCTGAGCTAGGAAGGAAGCCAGGGATTCTAAAAAAGCAGAAATGGGGAGTGAGTGCATTGCAGGCATGGAAATTTGCCAGTGCAAAGATATGGAAACAGCAGATAGAATGTGAATCAGGTATAGCGAGGGGGGCCAATATGTGATACCATAATGTGAGTATAATATATAAGTCTGGAAAGGAAGGCTGGGGTCAGGTTGTAAAGGGTTTTAAATTCCAAACTGAGTCTAGAGTTTGTTGACTTGACTTGAAGCTCAAAATGATGTGTGTGAGTATGTGTGTGTGTGTGTGTGTGTGTGTGTGTGTGTATGTGTGAAGAACCCTAATAAAAGTGTTAAAACAGATACCACAGAAATTAGCAGGGACAACAGAGGAAGATGAGCAATAGTGAAGCTGACCGATAATTCACAGGAGAAAATGACGCTGAAGAAAGACACTGGCAATATTATACTCAGGTTTTATGTATGTCCTTGATGTATGAGCAATAAGCAATGTAAACTATTGATCTTAATGTGAGGATTTAAGTAAGGCCTCAGAGGTGTCAATGAGACATGGTTAGATATGACACATGACTGGAATATGGGAATGGGAGTACCATATTCCAAAGAAATGAATGAGATGGATATGATAATGAGACAGTATTATAAATCAAATATCTACACAGACACACACACACTTGTGTGTGCATGTATATGTGTAAAAGTTTATGGAGGGGGATTTGGATAAAAATCAAAGAAGTAGAAGGAATATTTCTAGAGGAGAATAAATGAAAACAAAACAATGAATGGCCAAACAAACAGAGTGGACAGGGAGCTCAAACAGATCACAAAGTGTAATCGTTATGGAAGACTTTACCCTCCCTGGCTATCTACTGAAGCTCTCTTTCTGTTAAGAGGAGAAAATGTAATCAATTCTTGCCTTGCCTGGATGATATCAAGAACAATGGAACCAGACACTCAATTTTCTGATCCCAAGCATTTCTTCCTACTGTCCCCCCATGCCTTGAATGCTCTCCCTCTTTATCTATCCCTTGGCTTCCCTGCTTCCTTTAAGTCCCAGCTAAAATTCTACCTTCTATAGAAAAATTTTCCCTATCTCCAGTGATTCTAGTGCCTTCTCTCCATTGATTATTTCCAATTCATTCTGTCTATAACTTGTCTGTACCTAGCTGTTTGAATGTAGTCTCCCTTGTTAGACTGGAAGCTCCTTGAGGGCAGGACTGTCTTTTATGCTTCTTTGCCTTTAACAGTGCTAAACACAGTGCCTGGGACCTGGTGTGTTCGTTCTTTGCTGCTGAAGATGACCATGCTATCAGAGAAATGATGACATGACTTTCTCTTGACTTTGTTTTGAGTGAGGGAGGGCTGTGCAGGTTACCAGCTTCACTTCTCCTCTAGAGCCATTTGAATGCAGTGACCAGATATCCATCAGGATGACTGGAGATGACCCAGGATTAGGCAATTGGGGTTAAGTGACTTGCCCAAGGTCACACAGCTAGTAAGCGTCAAGTGTCTGTGGTGAGATTTGAACTCAGGTCCTCCTGACTCCTGCACTGGTGCTCTATCCACTGCACCACCTAGCTGCCCCCCTGGGTCCTGGTAGTCACTTCTTGACTGGCTGATTGATAGATTCATCTTTCACAAAGCAAAGAAACAAACAAGAGGAACTTCCATTCCAAATATTGTAATATTCTTGCCAGTAAGAAAGAATAGGAATGACATGGATTTTAGGAAGAAGAGTCCATGATAGATGAGGCAGGGAACACTAGGAAGAGGAGTCTGGCTGGTACCCAAGTAGATTTTGCAGTTCAAAGAAAGGGCAGGTAGATTCCATGGCATGATTCTAAAAAGAAAGTGTGCTAAAAAGGGAAATTCAAGAACAAAGTTCTTAGTATACGAACACAAATCATTTGAAAAGTAGGCATCTAAAAGATCAATGTGGCTGCAAAGGGAGCTCATCATAATGGGCAGCATGGTGTGGTGGAGAGAGGACTTAGAATCAGGAAGACATGGATTCAAATCCTGCCTTGGATACTTACTAGTTTTGTGACCTCGGGTAAGTCATTTAACTTTTTTGTTAATCAGCTTCCTCATCTATAAAATGGGGGGGGCAGAATTTAGTTATATTTATGTTCCCCTCCAGCTCCAAATCCTATGATTGTCCATTTAGAGATGGGGGCCACCTGGTCCAAACCTCTCATTGACAAACTACAAAAGATGGAGGCAAGGATAGGCAACTAAGGGGCTGGTTTGTAAGAATTATGTGTTAGAAGCCCGAAAGCCCAAAATGGGTTATAGTGAATAATTAGTTCTAAGGACATCAAAAGGCTTTTAAAAAAGAACTTCAAATATATATTTTATCACCTATAATGTTGAATATAATTTTTAAAAGTTATATTTTTGATAGAAGATTAAAATGCATGTAGCACTTCTTGGGATAAATACATGTTAATAAATGCTGATAAATGTTTAACAACTGGCTTTCAAAGAAACCTCACAATGCAACAGGACATTATTCATATTTTGCATTATTAATATTTTCTCCATCACTTTCTTAAATTTAGACAATCAACAAAACAATAAGCCAATTCCTGATCGGTAGCATTTCCTGATTTCTGAGGTGCAAATGCTTACACCAAAAATTTAACAATTGGCTCTGGACAGCCAGAAAGAGCTGTCTCCAGCACCATTCCTGGATTTATGGGACAATGATAAGAGGTAGAGAGAGAAGGCAGAATAGTGTCCTCAAAAAGCTGCTGGACTTGGAATCAAGAGACCTGAGTTCAAATCCTGATTCTGACATTTGCTGGCTGAGTAACATTATGCTTTTCAGAGACTATTTCCTAATCTGTAAAATGGGAACAGAGTTGTAAACCTGACAGCACTAAAGAGGTGTGAATTATTGTCATTGGTCTCAGGATGCAGCTGCTCTCTGAGTTCTGCCAATATGTGCAGGACCTAGACACTAGACTAGAAGAGGAGATGAAGAGGAGGTGAACTTCCTCCAGGTAGACAAGTCTTAATGAAAGACTAGTGAGTTGTCCTTAGACTACTAACTTGGACCAAGAAATGGGAAGCCATCTTAGCCCCCTGATTGGCTGTCCTCACATCCCAAATGTCCTGCCACTCAAATACACCTCAACCACGGAGAAGCATGGATAGGTCAATGGCTTATCCCTTAACCTTCTCTTTCCCCCTCCAAATGCCAGGGTATAGAAGAGTGTTGAGGACAAAATGGTCATCCTTCCCTTCCCCCTGACTCAGACCTTCTTAATCTGAGTCCTAAGCAGGACTAAGGAGGTCCTAAGCACCCTCCAGAAGCTCCTTTCCATGGTTCTCAAGTTTGCTTCTCTGGAGAGCTCAGAGTGTCCTCACTAGAGGAATGGTTCCCATAGCTTCTCCAGATGCCACTGGGGCCTGAGGCAGCTTTTAGGCCCTGGCAGATTGGGTTGTCAGAGTCTTTTTCAAGGCCATTTAATCCATCTTCTAGTCTCCAAGAAAGGCAGGACCTTACTCAGAACAGGAAGGATTACAACGGAAATCTCATGATTGTAATAGAAATTTATTTGACTTTCTTGACAAGATTTAAAGACTCATTTTAAATGTAAAAGGCCATTCTACACCCCGCCTCCATCCTTATCCCTAGTTTTAATGAATCACAAGGCATTCTTTTCCAATCTTCCCAAAGGGCAGTGTTTATATGGCATTTAAAAAAATTCCTCCAAGGCAATTTCACAATTACATGTTTTAGGGAGGCCTAATCTTGAATGTCAAGAGCTGAGTTCCCATAAGTTGTCTAACCTGAGTCTGTTTCTTTTCTATGCTGGATTTGGTATAGATAAAGAGGGGCCAATTCCTCTCCTTATGACAGTCTTGCTTATCTTAGATATGAATTTTAGAACTCAGTAAAATCTCAGCATTGGAAGGATCATTTGATCCAGTTCCTTTCTGATCAGGAATCCCTTCTGATGCCACCAAGAAGTGGCCATCCAGATAACAGACATAGAAGCCGAAGAGACTGAAGAGGCTGTCTCATCTAAAGCCTCTCATTTTGTGTTCATCCTTTGTTTTCAAAGAAGACTATGACATCAGAGAAATAATGACATGACTTGCACTTGACTTTGCTTTGAGTGAGGGAGGGCTGTGCAAGGTCACCAACCTCACTTTCTCCTCCAGAGCCATCTTGGTCCAGTGACCAGATATTCCTCAGGATGACTGGAGATGGGGCAGCTCCCCTCATTTTACAGATGAAGATATTCTGGATGGATTCAGGTGCAGCGATGGGACTTACCCAAGGTCATACAAAGAATAAGTGACAGAATGAGGATTAGATTCTCTAATTCCAAGCCCAGAATCATTTCCACGGAAGCACACTGCCTCCCTGGTAAAGATGCTGCATTGCCACACAGAGTACGGGCAACCTACTGGCCTACCACTAGAAGTGCTTATACTTGGAATTGTTCTATTCCAGGAGGAATAATGACGGGGACAGGATCTGATGGGATGGGATGGAATCCCAAAGACATGGTCTTTTCCTTTTGGAGGTTCAGATCCCATCCCCATCATTGATGGATAATAGAATAATAGATTAACTCTGGAAGGATCTTTGAAAGTCATCGTCAACCCCCTCAATTATTTATCTGAGGCCCACAGAACTTATGCAATTTGGCCAAAATCACGCAAGATTCAAACCTCTGACTACGCATCCAGTCCACTTTTTACTGTCTCATATTGGGGGCTCTACTCTCTCAAGGACTTTTGAGATCTTGACTCTGACATGGAAGCTTTCCTAGCTTCCACAGATTTGATAAACATACCCTCTCTGGTTTCATCCAAATTATGGACAAGAGTGTATTTTCTTTCCTTCTCAATCTCCCCTTCTAATTATACCATCCATGGTCTTTCACCCTTTCTGTTTTTCAGTCCTTGAAACCAGAAAGTATATGTAGCACATCAAAGCTGAAAGTGGTCTCAGAAATCCTCAGATCTGGCCCCCTCATTTTACAGAGAAAGAAGCAGGCTTAGACAGGGGAGAGACTTGTCAAATAACACACAGAAAGTTAGAGTCACAGCTGGCACTTGAACTCAGGTCTCTGGACACATGTCATTGTCCCAGTTCATTCTGGTTGTTCCTCTCTGGATTTTCTTCAAGGGCCCTAGGCACTTCTTAAAACATGGCCATTGTCACCATTAAGGACAATGTTTTGTTCTTGAATGGAGGGCCAGTCTGGAACTCAAAAAATTTAGGCCCAAAAGCAGATAGAAGAAAGACATTCCCATTCCTGGGAGACATTCAGGGTAGACTAGACAGGTTCTTCACTGGGACCTGTTTGATGGAAAAGTGCCTAGAGATGAAAGCTAAGCAGACAAAGCTCCTTCTTCTGCCTGCATCTGTTCTCTCTTGGGTCCCAGTACCTGGGACTCTTCTTTCCCATCAGATTCCAACCCTAGGACATTGAGGTAGGCGGGATTCAAAGGCTGTCTAGCTCCCCATAGATCTGGGTAAAGGATTACATATACATACATACACACATATATATATGTATGCATACACCCATATGTATGTCTATATATGTACATGTGTGTATGTCTGTGTACATACACACACATATACACATAGAGAAAGAGATATCTTTCAACACATCAACTCCCACCCTCTCAGCCTTCCTAGTTAAATTCTTAATACTAGCTATCCCTGCAGAAAAATAAATTCATATGAAAAAGATCTGGGGGCTTTGGAAAATTGGAGCTTAATACGAGTGAATCCTCAAACCTAGTGTGATCTTAGGCTGCCTTTAAAAAGGCATGGTAGGGAGTAGAAAGACTCACCTATGCTAGGTCCGAACCCACAGCCCATAGATTTCCTGTAAAAAGAACTCCTGACAAATTCTGGAACAGTGGAAGCCATGCAGAAACACAGTGAAGGAGATTTCTGTTGCAGAGAGCCCTGAAAAACCGACCACAAAGGTACTCCGGACAGGAGCGGAGCCCTGCCACGCCAAGCGCTCCCCTCCCCCGCCCCGGCCGCACGGCACTGAGAGGAGCCAGCAGACCCAAGCAGGCATCAGGGACCTGAATCTCCGGCAGCTGCAAAAGTCCCTCCACCCACAGATGCACAGGTCAGTGAGAGAGACGGGCTGAGAGGGGAGCGGGGTATCTCCAGGACTTGGACCCCCTTGGGAGGCCGCCACTGCGGCAGAGGCAGCTACG
>CM053772.1:238356307-238381678 GCA_028658325.1 Potorous gilbertii | reverse complement strand
CCAGAAAAACAAAAACAAAAAGAACCTAGACATCACGTTTCAATAAATTATCAAGGAAAACTGCCCTGATTGTCTAGAACCAGAGGGTATCCAGTGTATCCAATGTGTTTGTCCTTGGTTGCCAAAGAAGACCATGCCATCAGAGAAATAATGACATGACTTGCACTTGACTTTGTTTTGAGTGAGGGAGGGCTGTGCAGGTCACCATCCTCGTTTCTCCTCCAGAGCCATCTGAATCCAGTGACCAGGTATTCATCAGGATGACTGGAGATGACCCAGGATGAGGCAATTAGTGTTAAGTGACTTGCCCAAGGTCACACAGCTAGTAAGCATCAATTGTCTGAGGTGAGATTTGAACTGAGGTCCTGCTGACTCTTACACTGGTGCTATATCGACTGCACCACCTAGGTGCCCTTAGAACCAGAGGATAAAATAGAAATTGAAAGAATCCCCTGATGGTTGGCTTCCATGAGACATAAAACAATGATATGAAAATTAAGCATATGGAAACAAAGATCCCCAGAATTCTCCACAGGTTCAAAGTAAAGTCAAATCAATAGGGAAAAAAAATTTTTAATGGTCATAAGCAAAGGGAGGATGACTGATTGAAAGTAATAGAAATCTACAAATTGAGTACAAAAGAAGGGTACCTAAGAAGTGAATCTATATTATTTTCTCATTGCTCTGGAAATGTGAGTTTACCTTAACATGTATAATCTGGAATATATGCATATATGTATATATTTATACATGTGTGTTTATATATGTACACACACACATACATACATACAATACACATTTTCCTCTGTCACCCTAAATGTCATCCCTTGAATTTTATCATGAAAAAAAAATTTCACAACTTTTGAATTTAGAGTAATATTTTGTTATAAGGCCTTAAGGGAAATTGAAAAATATCAGTATTGGATTGTCTCAATTCCAAAAAGGCTACAAAGATGAATGAATAAATGAATAAAATGGAAAAACTAGTTGGGTTTTTAGGCCAGTAAGGAAATCTTTTTTGAGTTCATTTCCATTAATATCTTTACAATCTATTACTATAATTACTTACCATTTGTTTTTATTGGGGTTATTACTAATAATTTATGATTTATACATACACCTTCCCCATTTTACTACATTTGTATTATTCTCCAGAGTCCCTAGAGTACATCATTTCAAAAGCATTAAAATGATACTTTTTATAATTGTTAAATTATGCAAAATACATAGTAATATTGCAAACCCAATATGTTCCTGCCTTCACCCATAATCTATGGATCCATGTTGTTGGAAAAGAAAATAATTTTTATTACTGTTTGTACACACACACACAAAGAATCCACTGATCGCTTCCTGAAAGATTCCAAAATGAAAATGCATAGGAATATTACAGCCAGATTTCAGAGCTCCCAAGTCAAGAAGAAAATATTGCAAACAATCAGAAAGAAACAATTCAAATATCATAGAGCTACAATCAAGTTAACACAAAATTTAGCAGCTTCTATGTTAAAGGATCAGAGGACTTATAATATTCTGGAACACAAAGGAACTAGGAGGATTACAATCAAGAATCACCTATCCAGCAAAATTGAGTATAATTCTTCAGAGGAAAAAATGGATATTCAATGAAATAGAGGACTTTTAAGCATTCCTGATAAAAAGACAAGAGCTGAATAGAAAATTTGACTTGCAAATATAAGACTTAAAAGAAGTCTAAAAAGATAAACAGGAAACAGAAATCACGAGGGATTCAATAAGGTTAAACTGTTTGTATTCCTACATGGGAAAATACTTATAACTAATAACTTTTTCATTATTAGGACAGTTAGAAAAAGTACACAAAAATAGAGGACACAGGTGTGATTTGAATATGATGGGATATCTAAAATAAAGTAAAATTAAGGGGTAAGAAAGAGGAATGCACTAGAAGAAGGGGGAAGGAAGAGGTAGAAGGAATAAATTAACATCCAAAAAAGGCACTATAGAGCTTTTATAGTGGAGGGGAAGATGGGGGAAATGAAGAAGGGGAAAGCATATGAACTTTACTCTCAACAGAATTGGTTCAGAGGGGGAATAATGTACATATTCAATTGGGTACAGAAATCTATTTTACCCTACAGGAAAGTAGGAGGAGAAGAGAATAGGAGAAGGGGGATTGCTAATAGAAAGGATAGTAGATTGGAAGACGCAGTAGTCAGAAGCAAAACACTTTGCAAGATGGACAAGGGAAAAGGGGAGAGAGACAGTAGGATAAATATGGAAAAAACAGGATGGAGGGAAATGCACCATGAGTAATGTTAACTGTGAAAAAATTTTCATAGCAAGTATCTCTGATAAAGACTCATTTCTCAAATATATAAAGAACTAAGTCAAATTATAAAAAATAAGAGCCATTCCCCTAGAAGGTCAAAGGATATGAAGAGGTAGAATTGTGAACTGAGTCAGCCTTTCTGGAGAATCATTTGGAATGAGGCCCAAAGGGCTATAAAACTATGCATACCCTTTGACCCAGTAATACCACACTACTGTAGTGTTCTGTATCCCAAAGAGATTTTTAAAAAAATGAACAAAATATTTATAGCAGCTCTTTCTGTGGTGGCAAAAAATTGGAAATTGAGGGGATGACCATCAACTAGGGAATGGCTGACCAAGTTGTAATATGTGATTGTAATGGAGTACTATTGTACTGTAAGAAATGACAAACAGGATGATTTCAAAACCCCTGGAAAGACTTACATGAACTGATACAAAGTGAATTGAGTAGAACCAGGAGAACACTGTACACATTAACAGTAATATTGTACAGTGATAAGTCCAAAAGACTTATGATGAAAAATGATATCCACTTCCAGAGAAAACCTGATAAGAGATCAAAAGCATATTTTTTTACTTTATTTTTCTTAGATTATTGGGTTTGGTTTTTTTGGGTTTTTTTGGTCTGTATTTTCTTTCACAACATGACTAAAATGGAAATGTTTCTACATGAGTGCACATGTATAACCTATATCAAATTGCTTGGGGGAAGAAGGGGAGGGAAGGAGTAAGAGAATTTGGAACTCAAAATTTTAAAAAAGAATGTGAAAAATTGTTTTTACATGTAATTGGGAAAAAAATAAAACATTAAAAACAATTAGAGTTGCCCGTAAGTGAATGGGCTGTCTTGACGGGTGACAATGGGTCCCATCCTTGGATGTCTTCACGGCAAGGCAGGATGATTACTTGTCAGGTAAGCTATATTTGGGTTGAATTAGATGTCAAAACCCTTTCCAACTCTCAGATTTTTATGATTCTATAATGGTTGGAGCCATGTAATTTTACGGCTCTTGTAAACTCTGAGAATCTCTATTTTTACTGTCATTCTAACAGACAAATTTCTCTGTAGATCTTGGCTACCTCTCTCCCTTGGAATCTCTGAGAAGTTTGCAGAGACGTTCTCATGCCGTTAGCTCAAGCCCCCAGTGGCGTGCGACCCCAAGATTATAAGCTGAGAATGACTGTCAGCCTGCTTTATGTGGCTTTTATAAAGCTGTATTTACTAAGGTGGTTGTAAGCGGGTGAAAACCAGTTTGACCAGTATGACTCCCAGGATGCATAGTGTGCTAAGATTTAACTGACCTAGAGACAGAACATTGCTTCCTGTCCCTCCCTACCTGCTTTTTCGGTTGTGGCACAGGTAGAGTTAAATTTCCCAAGTCCCTTATTGGAATTGGAAAGGACACTGATTTCAGTGCTCTAGACCAGCCCATTTCACTGCCTCGTGGAACTATAGGGCAGTCCTCTACTGACGTCATGTCATCCTTTGTCTAAGACTCTCTATGCTGTATAAAGCTTGAGCCCTGAGTAGCTTCGGGCCTTGGATTGGTGTCCATCCTGCTGCACCCTGGAGCCAACAGTCTATCCATGGATCTGGGAAGAGTGGGGACTGCCCACTGATACTGTTCCCTGTCTGCATATGCTTTCTTCCCATGGCTGCCATTCCAGTGTGGCAATGTTACCCTTTGGGAATAGTTCTCTTCCTCCCCTTTTACCCTGCTGTGCAATAGTAGTTATGAAACAACTTTTTTTTTTTTTAAAAAAAGAAGTCATTATGAAACATGCCTTCCCCTCTCCAGAAGTCTAGGCACATTTTCCCACGTGAAAATATAGAGCACAAGGGAGAGTGGGCTCAAGTTTAGAGAGCATGTGTACAAAGAGGTAACTCACAGATCCTGTTGTTATAAGTCCCATCATAGGGTGCTCAAAAGTTCCCCTAAAGCATGGTGGATCTGTCCTTCTGACCTTGGCTTCTGATGAAAAAACTGCCATGAGCTAATCTAGGCATGTCCCCAGGACACTGATGGGAAATCAAACATCACCTTTTTAAGTTCATTAGGTCCTCCACCAGCCAAGAGGGAAGAGGAAGGGGAGAAGAGCTGGTAAAGACCAAACCTGAGATCTCAACTCTTTTCCTCCTTTTCTACCCTCCTACCCCCAATTTTTCCTTAGGGGTATACTGAAAACTTAATTTTTTTGTCAATTTCTCAAATGATTCTAGTTTTCAAGGATGATAATTTATAGAAGATATGGCCAAACTTCTCTGATCATACTTGCGTAATATCACTAAAGTATGAAAGACTTATTCTTAGTCCAAAGCCTATGATTGAGTAATAAGTACTGTGCCTAGCTTTTAAAATGTGTAAAGAACTTTACAAATACTATCTCACTTTATCCTCACAACAACCCTAGAAAGTAGGTGTTATTTGTATCCCTATTTTGCAGATAAAGAAATGGGAGGCAGAGAAAACTCAAGTGATTTGCCTGAGTCCACACAGCTAGTGTTTGATGCTAGATTAAAACTTGGGTTTTCTAATTTCAGCCCCAGAGTCAGTGAACTAGCAACCTCTTCTCTTATCACTTATATTAAGTGAAACCCAGGTTAAGTAAATCAATCCCTGTGCGCCCCCCACCCCACTCCACCGGACATAATGGTCACTGATTAAGGGAACAAACTGCAGTCAGCAGTGTACCTCCCTAGCTTCCAAGAAGCTGTGTTGAACTATTCCAGATTTCTCTAAAGCCAGCTGCTCAAGGTGATATAGTCTAGGAAAAGTTCATGTTATTCCATGTTTCTGTTCCAAGGCCCATTACAGGACTCATAAAGGCAAAGTGGGATCATTGGAAGCTGGATGGAATTCTCTGGTGATATAGAAAGCATTCTATTAGCCTCCTACTGGCAGTTTCTATCATTATTTGGCAGCTTGGGAATGCACAGTCAAATCCTGAGTAAATATTAATTGGAGTCAGAGTAAATCTCTAACTCCAGGCAGGATAGAATAAGCCCCGTACAGTCAGCCTGCTACCGTGTGGCAAGATGACTGTCCTAGAGTATCATGTGTGCCAGTAAACTGATGCAATTGACCACCTTGAGGGCAAGATTAGCTTTGATTTATATAACGGCTTGATTTCTAGTTCATGCATAACCACTTACTGCCCTTTCCATGTCTGCTTTTCTCATAGGCCCACTGCTTAAGGGCCTGTCTGCCAGGCAGCCTCCTACATTGGCTTCTGTAGACATCATTCTAGGGCTAGTCTTCCATGGACAGTAGACATTTTGGTTTGGTGTTAACATGGAAGGAATTATATCACCCCCCTCTAGTGAGATCCTCTTACAGTATCCTACCGATTACCTCTGTGTCTCCAATCTTCCAACCTAGCATTTTCCAAATTTAACTATTCAGCAATGCTGTTGGTTGTCTATCACCCATGAATCAGTGTAGATAGGTATTGTTTCCCAGTTCTCATCCCCCAGAACAGTTCCACTTCACTGAAATACCTGGTCATTTCCATCATCTCCATACATGATTATATCTGACAATGGTCCCATATGCCAATCAAGGTGAAAAAAAGGAAGATTTCGTTCCTTTATTGGACTTCAGCCCAGTTCTGACAATGAGTTTTTAAATTGGCCAAGATCAAGGTACAAGCAGAGAGTAGAGGGCAGGGAGCCAACCTGCTGAGGTTTTCTACTCTCATGGTAGCACCCTTCCCCCATCACTATGGGCTTTCTGATCCTCCAGATCTAGAAGCATACTTGTAATCTGTTTATTGATTTTCCCCTTAGGGCTCTCATTGCATGTATAATTTATCAGTGTTTGCACTGGTTGGCCTATCCCTGGCCCCATGTTTGAGGTTGGGTGACAAGGCAGGTGGCCAGGAGTGACATCAACTGGGAGTGGATCTAAAGGGAAGGGAAGTTGTATATGTGTAGCTTACCTGGCTTCAAAGTCTTCCAAGATGCCCCCTTTTACATGTTAAGGTCAAGGTCCTCTTTAATTAGTGACTGGACCTTGAACATGGAGACTTGACATGGTTACAAGTTAGCTTTTCTTTGTAGCATAAATAGGATCAGAGTCTGTTTTTCCCTACTGCCCTGGCTCAAATTTGGCAGCCCTCCAAGGACTCTAGGCAAGCTAACTTGGGTGCATTTAGTTCCTCCCACTTAAGTCCAATTCTATTCCCTCTGCACTTTGTTTAATGCAGCAAAGCAACAATTGGCCTGACGACTAAGCTCTGAATTCTTTAACTATTTTAGTGTCCTGGTCACTATTTTCCTCCAACCCCCTCCATCCAGAGAGACATCTTCCCAGTCCAATAGGACTCCAGGAGAGAAATGGGTAAAACACTGCCCTACTGGAAACCACGGCTAGGCAATCCTCCGTCTCAGATCAGGGAATCTAGCAGCCTCAGCCCTGCCTGACATCCACAGTGATTTTCTGTTTGCTAAAGCAATTTGTCTCAGTATTTTTCATTGTTATTTAGGTTTTGGATGTCTAATGGAATGGATGGATTCACCATTGACTTCCAAAAGCATTTAGTAGACACTTGGGGAGGGGTGGGTAGAGAGAGGAAGAAGGGGTAAAGCTAGAACCTCAAAGGGATTTAGGATTTAACTGATTAGGGATTCACTCCAAGAACACAGACCCTAACCCATCCATACCTGCTTATCCTATGTGAGTGCTGTTGCCCATATCCTTCCATGAATTTGCCACAGGGGTTCCTGGCTCTCTCTAGACACTGCAAGAATGCCCAGTGCATCATTACTCCACCTGTCATCTCTTGCCCTTGCTACAGGACCAACCCATCTTCTCCTCCCAACATATATTTTCCTAAGGACATCTTTTACACCGTTATTCTTAGAAGTTCCTTATTACTTACATGTTGCAACCAACTCACATTCACCATGTGTCTTGCTATTGTCTTCCATGTGATACTCACTTTCAGTTTTGGGCAAGTCCACCATGTACCCTGTCTTACAATCATACAGCAACAGCTGTAGGGTATTGGTATTCAGAAGATGGACCTTTGCTTCTGGGAGAAGCTGGAACTTTGTGATTTCCCAAAGGCAATCCAGTTGGTTCTATAACTCCTGATTGATTGTGGGCCTAAGTCACTGTCCACTACGTGCCCCAGGGATAGATACTGATGCAAAATTTCTATAGATTGTACATCCAAATGCATGACATAATCTGAACAAGAAACAGTATTCATCCACTTTTTGTTTGCTCTGTGAATGGTCAGGCCAAATTCTTTTGAATGGCTATATATTTATTTCTAGAAATATATGCATTTCATGAGTTAACATTGCTCATTTCCTATTAGAAAATTAACTACACAAAGATACTATTCAAGTTATGTTATAAAGTTAGGTGTTCTCTCATACAGAGTAATAATTTCTTAGATTGTCCTCAGCTAGGATTCCCACTGTTAGCTGTTGTAGTCCAAAGAAAAATTTCTGTATGTTTTATTTTCCTGGCCTAGTCTTTCATTGTCCAACAAGCTGTCTATGCCTTGGCTTCATGCCAGGTTTCTGTTCCAAACTCTTCTTGACTGTACTCCTTTCCCCTCCATAGCTGGCTCTTCTAGACTAGAAACTAAACTTTGCCCATTTTACCTCCCTGGTTGTATTCTCAGAGGCAGAAAAACAATCAGATAAACCTGATAGGGCTCCATGCCTTCTTATGTAATATTGGACATACCTTGATTGACCCTGGAGCAGCCTGAACTGCCTTTATGCATGGAGTGGAGACAGATTCAGGAATCTCAATGAGACCTTGGGATAACCAAGTCCTGGGATCATCCTCTTGCAAGGCCTTATAAGAACTCTCTCTTCCTACCATGACCTGAGACTCATCATACCTCAGTCATCCTGGTGATGCATCCTTGGAGGTACTCTTCTCAGTCCTGCTTTGGAGGTATTGGCACCTGGCTTGGCAGGGAGTGAAGGACTGCTAATACCTAGGGTACTAGGTTTCCCTAGCACCTTTCCATGATGTCTTTGCACCCTGCCCCCAACCACCAATAGCCCCTTTGATGTCAGGTAAGTTGCATGGTCTTTTCTTAAAAGTGCCTAATAATAAAGCCTACTTCTTTCAGTATTGTCACTCATCTCATTCTTCTGTGTATTTCCTTTAGTCCCAACAACAGCTGTTCTAGACTATAACTCTATTTCTAGAGGCACAGTCACCTTTAGACCAGTGAGGTCTTAATGCTGGGTACCATGTTACCAATTAAGTATTGCACAAAAGAAGCATGAAGGATGTCATTATGGAGATAAATGGCCAAAAAAGGAGGTAGGCTAGTCATGCAGTAAGAGTGAGGAATAATTAGTGTAGTGGTGAGGGGCTCCTCTGGTACCCATGCTAAAGAGAACTTTAGTTAAAGAGAATTAAAGCATACTGGATGGACTCCCTGTGCAGGATTAATAGAAGGACATAGACGAGAATAAGGATGAGAGGACAAGAATGGATGGGTTGCCACCTGAATCATTGAAAGGAATACCCAAGAGCCATTGAATTATAGAAGTACATTCAATATGATGACCTTTCATAACTGATGTCACTGCTTCTCCTGAGGCCTCATTGTGTCATGGATGTTAGTTGGGATTTCTAAAGCTTGTGCCAGTAAGGTCTGCTAAAGCTGTAAAAGCTACAGGTATAGACCTGATGGCAGGTGGCTTTTCCCTCCTCCCTTGCCTGTGAACCCTGACCTCTTCAAATGAGCAGAGAGAGATGTTTTCTCCAGTTTCCTTTTTGGGGCTGCGTTTGTTCTTTATAATTTCACAACATTGAGTTTTAGTTGTTTCAGGGCTGTTCTATTTACATTGTTCCAGTCATTGCATATATTGTTTTCTTGGCTCTGCTTACCTCATTTTGCAGCAGTTTACATAGATCTCTTCATGCTTCACTATATTTATCATACCAAATGTTTCTTACAGCACAAAAATACTCCATTAAATGCATATATCATGATTTGTTTAGCCATTGACCACAGCAATTCATGAAAGCCAAAAGTGGAGAATTTTTTAAAAGAAAGAATAAAATCTCTTCTGAGAAACTGGACCTCGATGCCTGGCAAAGTATGCAAGATTTATTATTAAAGGAATTCGTCGTAGACAACTGGAAAAGGAAGTGATGATAACAGATTGCCAGCATAGATTCATCCAGAACAGACCATGTGAGACAAAACTAATTTCCTATTTTGATGTAGTTTCTAGACTGGTAAATCAGAGGAATGTTGTAGACATAATGTCCCTAGAGTTCAGCAAAACAGTTGACCACATCTCTCGTGTGAACAAGATGGAGAGATACGGGCAAAATGCTAACACAGTTCAGTGGACTCGGAGCTGGCTGAATGGTTAGACCAAAAATGTAACGATGGATGCTTTGATGTCAGTTCAGAATGAGGTCCCTAGTGGAGTACTTCTGTGGTCTCTACTTGATCTGAACCAGGTAACATTTTTTGTCAATGACTGGAATAGAGGTGTGAATGGTACGTTCGTACAATTTTCAGAGGACCCAAAGCTAACAGGCATGAGTACCATAAAATATGATAATTCAGATTCAAAAAGATCTCAGCAGGCTAGAATGTTGAGCCAAAGTTGATAGGGTAAAATTTAATAGAGATAAGTCTAAAGTCTCACATGCTATTTAAAAAAAAATCAGTTATGAGGAGGAAGGATAACTAGATAGGATTTTGTCTGACATAAAGGATCTATTGATTCAGCACACTGGAAGCTCAAAATGAATTAAAGTGTGATGTGGCAGCCTTAAAAACTAATGTAATTTTTGGTTGCATAGGAGAAGTTCAGTGTCTAGGACAAGGGAGGTAACAGTCCTTTGTACTCTGTTCTAGTCAGACTCCAACTGGAGTGCTAGATTTAGTGCCGAGTGCCATATTTTAGAAAGGCTATTGTTAAATTTGAGGCTTTAAAGAAGAGCGTGACTAAAATGGTGAAGGAATTTGAGTTTGTGTCCTACAAGACCTGGTGAAAGAACTGGAGATAATCTAAAGGAAAGACAGAGGACATGATTGCTGCCTTCAAATAGTCAAGAGCCATCGTCTGGAAGCATTAGATTTGTTTTATTCAGCCTCTGAAGAATTACGAGCAGTGGATGGAAGTTGTAGAGAAGCAGATTTAGACCTGATGCAAGGAAACTGTCTTGAGAGTTTGAGCTATTGAAAAGGTGGAACGGGCTGCCGTTTGAGACAACAGGGTCTGACTCACAGCAATTCTTAGATCAAAGTATGACAGATTCTCCATATTATTCAGGGCATTCTTGGGGAGGGATCCTTAGATAGGTACAGGTTGGACTAGACAGCTCCTACGGTTCTTTCCAATCCCCCAAGTGTCCATGATTTTGTTACATAACACTTAGCACTGAGAATCAAGAAACCTGGTTTCCTCTCCTATTTCTGCTACTTAAGTTCATGCTACTTAAACTTAAGCAAATCCCTTTCCCTCTCTGGGGCTTACTCTTTTCTGTGAATAGTGCCCCTTTGGACTATCTCCCTCACCTCCCTCCCCCTTCATACTTATTCCATAGAGAACAGCTACTTGCTCCCCTAGAAAATAGATTTAAAGAACTCTGAATATGAATTCCTAAAACTACAGCTCATGAATCCCCACCAATATATTTACCTTTCAATAGTCCGCCACAGGACACAATTAACTCAAAGCAAAGACAAATCAGAAAAGTATTGTTTAAAAAAAATAGGAAAATATTTCCCCCACAAACATGGGGTACACTCTCCCAAGAGTACACCCAGAGAGTAGAAATGCATAGAAGTCACAAGTAGAAAGGTACACGTATGGCCAGCACACATATGTGGAAAGGTACAAATGTAAGGGATGTGTGGCCAAAGCAAGCGGAAAGAGGGAAAACTCCTAAGAACTGCAAGGGCATTAATATCTTCTTATTGCTCCTACTGACTTTGAACTTAGAGTCTCCATGTAGTAAACACAGTTTCTAACTTCAGATGAAATCCAAAGCTAGGATATTGCTGTGATCTCTTAGAAAGAGCAGGAACTCTTACCCGAGGACAAGTAGATGTCCTAGTTCTGCTACCCAACGACGAGGCTCTGAGGTCTGCCATCTCCAAAGCAGAAGCTAATGCTTTTAGACTTTGCCTTTTCTTTTGAGAATTCCTCCTGGTATGGAGCTGGGCCCCTTTGGGTTAAGGACCCCACCGAGCTTATGGTGAAAGTCTAATACGCCACCCATGTTTATTTCTAGAGGCTAAACTATAAATCAGACAACGGCCATTTACTCAGTAATAAGCAATCCGCCCGGGGCCTTGACGTTCCTCCATTTTTAGACGCTTAAATTTCTCTTGTTCATTTATATAAATGAATGGGTGGAGAAGGACAGAAGAGAAGTCAGTTTCTTCTAGCTGCTCATCTGAGTTTCTTTGCTCTTTTCACATACAAACAAGCCACTCAAAGTCTCTAGTTCTCACTTGTACAATGAGCAGTTAGACTTGAGGATCTAAGTCCCTTCTAGCAGCTCTGATACTCTATTACTTTGTAGCAGTGTCTAATGGAGATTCAAAGGGTCTACTTATCTTCCAAGTGCCCATTCATTCATCCACTCACTCATTCAATAAACTTTCACCTACTGTGTGAAGAGTATTATGCTTTAGGCAGAGAGAGATTGATAATGGGGAGTCACTAAAAGGTTTTAGGGGAATAGAAATGAAGTGATCACTATCATGGGTTAGAAAGATTACTCTTCCAGCAGTCACGTGAAGGGTGAATCAGAGAGGGAAGACTCCAAAGGGAAAGGTAATGAGCACCTTTAGGACAGTGGCATCAGTCATGTAAAGAACAGGACAAATGCCAGAGAAATTGCTTCAAAGCACAACAGGTACTCAGTAAATGGGGAATGACTGAATAACATATGGCATATGAATGTAATTAAATATTCCTGTACCATAAGGAATGACAGATAGGAAGATGCAGATGAAGGAATGCAGAGGGAAGAAGTTAGGGCCAAGAACAGTATGCACAATGACCATGTAAATAAAAGCAATACTAAGAGGTAAACAAATGTGGGTCAAATATAGGACAATTGACAATGTTGGTGGCATACTTTCAAAGTTAAAGCCCACATCCTTCCTTTCTGTTAACAATCAGCAAATTCTAACCGTGGAAAGTGATATACTGTCTATCTCAGGGCATTGTACCACCTTGGAGGATTGACTTGGTCCCTCAGTGAAGGAAAGTAAAGCTAGAAAAATATGATGCTAGAAAAGGGAAAGAGAGACAGATGGACTGAAAGTCATGGCTGGCACAAATGATAGGTTTAAGAAGAAGAAGAAATGAAAGGGCAGAAGATTAGTGTCAAAGTTCAGAACTCAAGACCATGGAAGCAGGGACACAATAATGGTGGATGTTAAGATGGAAGGTGTGACAATCCCTGTGAGTATCTTGGGTAGGGTGAGGAGGTAGATTGGCATTGGGGGAGAGGGCAAACCAGGAGACCAGAGTTTTTGAAAAGATATCAATCTATATGGGCTCTAGGGCCAGAGACTGAGCTTCTTGAGAAAGGGAGAAGAATCATTTGGAGGTGGGGAGATCATGACAACATGAAAAGAGACCAGGGGAAAACCTCAAAGGAGGAAAGGTAGTTGAGTGACAGTAGCAGAGGAAGGGTCCGGAAGGGGCAGAGTGGAGCTAGACACATATGCCTACTCTTCCTCCTGGCTCACTAGGCAGAGTAGCACAAGAAAAAGAACAACCACCATTGAAGACTGTGGTTGGTGATTCTTTGAGGAAGATGGAAAGAGGATGAGAGAAAGGTCTAGTTGGAAAAGAAATCTGTTAATAGCATTGGGCTCTAGAGAGTGCAGAAGGCCATAGTGCCTGGTGGGGCTAGGCGGTGTGAGGATGAGAATATGGAGAGAGTCGTTTTTTTTTTTTGTTTGTTTTTTTAACCATGGCAGCTCAAGACCACAGGGATTAGATGAACAGAAAATAGGAATTTGCTAGACATTGGATCAGATAGTGGCAATGTGGGAGTAACGGATGCAGAGCTACTTTCAAGTCAGAAGATCTATGTTCAAATTGGGCCTTTGACACATCCCTGCCCTACTCAAGTCACTTAACCTCTTGCCACCTAAGGCTAGTGATCTCCAAAAGGGTGGGGCACTGATCCTAAGGGTGTGTCATCAACCAGTAGGAGGGCGAAACCAGAAGTTCTTTCCCATTCACTTTCTGATAGCCAGCTCCAGAACTTGTTTCCAATATAACCACACATGCCCTTATTCCCCAGAACTCTCCCACTCAGCTCCCTCCCTCTACTGTGAAAATTTCCTACCTCCTCCTTCTGCATGGGACATTGACCCTTCAAGTCAGTTTTGGCCTAAATCGACCTGGTGACCCTCACAGTGCCCTTTTCCCATAGATCATCTCTTATCTGCAGGTTCTGAGCTCCCAGGCTCTGTGGTCCATGAGTAAGAGCTTCATCCCCCTCCTTTTGATTTTTGGTGGGACAGAGTGAGTCACATAAGATGAGTAGAACTTGGATGGGCTGCAATATGCATCACTTACTATTACATGAGGAGGAGGTCATAACCTTTTTTCCTTCAGGGACTCCTTTGGCACTCTAGGAAAAGTCAATGTACCCTTCTCAGAATAATGTTTCTGAATGTATAAAATAAAATCCATAGGGTTTCAAAGGAAGCCAAGTATGTTGAAATGCAACTATCAAAATATTTTTAAAAAATGAAATGACAAGTCAATGATAGGTTAAGAACTCTGGCATTACATTATCTTGTCCTGATATCCACCCTTCTACACTTCCCTGTTTCTGATGAGAATACTCCTGGTTTTCCAAACAAGCACATTTATAACCTTGGTGTTATAAATATTTAAACATAAACCATGCTGACTTCTCACTCTCTCCCTCCTATCCAATCAGTTATAGACTTTTAGTCACTTAAACCAACTAAACAGCTCTTCTCTCTTCTTGCACAGCCCCAACTGTAGGTCAGGCTCTCATCTCTCACCCTGTTCATTGCAAGAACCTACTAAATGTTCCTCCTGCCTCTGGTCTCTCTCCACTCTGACCAGTCCTATTCCCAGTTGCCAAAATGATCTTCTCAAGTCAAAGAAACATTGACCAGATCAGTTTGATATTCAATAAACTCTAATGGCAACTCTCTATGGACTCTAAAATCAAATCTTTACTTCATTCTTTTAAAATGTCTATTTCTGTACATTTTAAAATGAACATTATTATTAATATAGTAGTACTTATATATTATTTCAAAATAAATGAGTATATGCATATCAGGGAGCATGTTAAATTATTTTTTTTCTGATAGGGGTCAGAAATGATCCAGAAATTACCCTGATCAGAAAAATTTGGAGACCACAGGTTGAGGCAACCCTAAAACTCTAGAAGACTCTAGAAGATGTAGAACAATTTATTTAGCTGTATTGATAGAGATTTCCTCAGCCAGAGTTCTCTATACCAATGAAACAGGAGATTTGGTTAAAGAAAAAGATGCAAAAAGTACAAGTTAATCAGGACTCCTAACCTTCCAAGGTCCTATGATGACTGTCTTCATCAGAGCAAGTGAATCCTTCAGCATCCTCAGCACTTTCTCTAACTCAGAAAAGGGGGAGGTGGCAAGGAGTACAGCTATCAGTAAGTGATTGTCTGGGTATCAAGTTTCCTGGGCAAAGCTGAACTCAGATCCAGGGCTAACCACATCACTTCCAGGGGACCTTCAGGGAGTAGTTGTATTACAGATAAAGTTGTATAAGATGAGGGTAGGACTGAGAGGTGTCAGGACTATGATCCTCAAGGGTAAATGGGGAGGAAGAAGCAAGCTCTGAGGTCTACTACCCACACCCAGAGCCAAAGTTCCAGTTGCCTTGCCCTAGTTATGAGTCTGCTTGGAATGGATTCTCATCTCTCTCTCCAAGACTCAGTGGCAGGGGCCCCATATCTTCCAAATAGCCTCAGGTGTTGGCTGCCTCTCCCACCTCAAACTTTCCTGTACCTCTTTGTCTGATCTCTCCACCATAATCTTCTGTTTAAGCTGTATTTGCTGTCACTGGGTGATTATTATACCAACCTTCCTTTTTCCTTAGGGTTTGAGAAAGAACATGCTTCTCTTCATTTTTATAGGCCCCGTATGGGTAAGAGCCCAAATGAAATGGTAATTCCCAGTCCTGTAGGACTATCAGACTCCCTCCTCTTTCTCATCACTTTCTATCACTGTCTCCTTCTCTGCCTCCTCCCTGAATCCCTGTGACTCAGAAAACTCCCAGATCTCTCACCACTATCCACCTCAGCCCTGGTTGTACTATCTATGCCCACACCCACCCCTTCCTTCTCCCTCTTTCCTCATTTCACCTAGCTCACAGTCTTCCTCCCCAACCCAATGCCTGCCCTCTTATTTGGCAGTCAACAACATGCATGTCAATGTCCCTTCAAACAGCTGACCTCCTGGTTCATCGACCTCCTCAGCTTCCGTGACCTGAACTTTCATTTCACCCCAGGCACACATAAGGTTGTTTATAACTTTGATCTCATCAAAAGCCCATAACTGATTTCCATCATCTAGAACTCTGAAGTTCTCCTCTGACCACAGACTCCTGTCCTTCCACATCTCTTCCTCTCTTTTATTCCTCCTGATCTGATGCTTTCTTCTCACCACAAGCCCTGGGCTCTCTGCTCCTCTATGCTTCCTTTCCTGCTCCTTTCTCCCTTTTTTTCTTTAGATCTTAAATTGATCCATTTCAACAATACCTGGTCCACTACCCTTGAACCCCACACTCCCTTGTCCTGTCACCCCTCATGATTCGCGAAATCCCACCCTTAGTCATCCTCATTATCTGACTTTTCCATTATTACTCACATGCTATTGAAAGCCAGCAGAGGAAGTCACACCACTCTACCGCCTGGGTCTACCAAGATTTATGTTATCTAATCTCAGCCGGGACCTCAGGGCTGCACTACAATTCTTTTATTTTTTCCTGAATGACTTTCCACCCATGGTAGAAATCCAGTGCTGTTCTTTGCACATGCCTCCTACTCCCACTTTCTTTCCTTTCCCTCTCAGCAGATGGCCTTGACTCTAAGTTTCCTGAGAAAGCCGAGGAATCCAACATAAGCTTCCTCTTGCCCCAACCCTATCTCCTAAAACTCCTCTCCTTTTTCTGGCATTCTCTTCTCATCAGTGTGGAAATCCAATGCTGTCCTTTCCACAAGTCTCCTACTTCCACTTTCTTCCCTTTCCCTCTCAGATGACCTTGACTCCTAATTTCCTCAGAATGCTAGGAATATCATAATAGCTTCCTCTTGCCCCAATCCTATAGGCTAAAACTCCTCCATATCATCTGATATTCTCTCATTTGCTCATTCTGCTGACAAAGAAATGGTTCTTCCTACTTGATATGGTTAACACTTCTAATTGTGCCTTTGTTTCCATCTCCTTTTTTCTCCTCTGAGAGCTTGACCCTTCCATCATCCCCTCTCTCATCTTTGATTTTTCCTAATATACTAGCTTCTTCCTTGCTACCTAGAAATACATCCAGGTCTCCAGAATCCTCAAAAATTTTCACTTGACTCTACTATCCCCTCAATCTGTATCCTCTCCCTTTTTATAGTCAAACTATAAAGCAAAGCCATTTTACATTCGTTGCCTCTATTTCCTCTTCTGCCAGTTATTTCTCAACCTCATTCAATATGGCTTTTGATTTTACCATTCAACTAAAGCTGCTCTCTCCAAAGTTACCAATGATACCTTGATTACTAAATCAGAGGACCTATATTTTAGAAAAAATCATTTTGGCAGCTGCATGGAAGACAAGCTGGAGTAGGGAGAGGGTTGAGAAGGAGACAAACTGGAGGTCTATGGCAACAGTCCATGTGAGAGGTGACAAGGCTGTGAGTGGAAAAAAATGGGAGGTGGATGTGTATATGTGCACACATATATGTACACACATGCATGCAATACACATGCATACATATGTATTTGAGATATCAGCAACAGATTGGATATGTGAGGTAACTGATAGAGGAGTTAAGGTTGTCACTCAGGTTTCCAGCCTGGGACGATGATGATGTCCTTGATGGAAAAAGGGAAGTTTGGAAAAGTGGAGGTTTTGGGGAAAAGATAATCAGTTCTGTTCTGTACAGGCAGCAAAGAATAGTGTTCTCTGTGGAAAATCAGATTTGAAGCGAGAGGAACATTACTTGAAAAGTTTGAGAATGTAGAAGAGTTTGCTGATAATTCAGAAAAGAGGTTTTAGAGGGTTAAGAGATGAGCCGAGCAGTGCAGTGAACCCAGAGAGCTGTTGGGCTAATTAGATTAGGAAAGCATAAGCATTTCCATAATGAAGGCTGTGATGTTGGTGGACTGGCATAGGGAAGGCAGTACAACGCAAGGTAGATTGCTGTGGCATCCTCCCTGAGGGAATTTATTTGAAAAAGATTTGTAGTTAATCTGGATGTAGAAGTTAAAACTGAATTGAAAATATTTATGTTTTGGAGTAGGTTCCTTTGTGAAATCTTGTCTTCAGATGTTCAACTGGTGTTTCTTCCCTTCACATCAGGAATTGGGCTTCCTGGCTCCTTGGAGGAAAGCCGGAGGCAGGACACAAGATGATCTCTGTGGTCAGGAATTTACCCCTTTCTTCCCATCTTCGAGGTAATTATTTAGCTGTCTGGTCCCACTGAAGTGGTAGGATATCCTGAAACCTCTGCAGCTAGAGGCTAATCTGAAATTCTGTTCCTCTAAGGAGTGGCTGTCAGTATATGCCATTTATAGGATCATATATTTAGGATTGAAAGAGACCTTAGAAATAATCAAGTCCAATATTCTGATTTAACACATGAGGAATTTAAACCAAGAAAGGTTAAATAAGTAGGGAGGTTAGCAAACAGATCCTAAGACTGGAATGGAGTCTAGACTAATGGTGGAGAACTTCAATTATTCAGACACAGGCTGGAGTTCACTCTGACAAAAGTAGAGCAAGAGTCAGTTCTTGATTACCTTTAGAATAATGTTATCTGTCTAAAGTTAGAAAAAGCAACACTTAAGCAAGGATGTCTGGTGTTTAGGAGGAACAGGAACAGGAGACACTCAGAGAATGCAATTGAATGGCCAACTAACTCTTCTGAACCCAGGTCTTGTCAACAACATAGAACTGGCTGCTGGGATAGAAATGATGGCGACATTTGATTATTTTATGCCAGTTCTTTCTACTAATGTTGTTGTTCTACAATGCATTATATAAAGTGATGATTAGAAAACAACTAAAAAAGGAAACAGTAATGTATCGAGTACAGTTCATGCCTGACTAACCTCACTTCCTTTGGTGATGGTGTTATCAGATTGGCCAGTCAGAGGAATGATGTTGATAAATTTTACCTAAACTTTAGCAAAGCATATGACAAAATCTTTCATGTTGCTCTGTTGGAACAAGATGGAAAGAAATAGGCTGGATGAGAATACAGGTGGGTGAGTATTTACGAACAATTGAATAGAGGGACCCAAAGAACAGTCATTAAATGGTCTGAAGTCTGTCTGGAAGGAGGTGTCTAGGACACTCTATTTTTATCAATGATTTAAATAAAAGCATAGATCAGTCAACAAATATTTCTTAAATACCTACTGTATTCACTATAGGTGTTTATAAACATTTATTATGAGCATTTATTAAATACCTACTGTAAGTATTCACTATAGGTATTTATAAACATTAATTATGAACATTTATTAAACACCTACTACAGGTATTCACTAAAGGTGTTTATAAAAATTTATTATAAGCATATATTGAACACTACAGGTATTCATTATAGGTGTTTATTTATATCTATCTATCTATCTATGTATACCTATAAATGCTTATAACGAATGTTTACCTATAGTGAATACCTACAGTAGGTGTTTGATAAATGCTTGTTGACTGACTGATATTTGCCTTTATTGTGCTAAGTATTAGGGATACAAAGAAAGGCAAAAACTGTTCCTCCCCTCAAGAAGTGTAATTCTAATTGGGAATATGGCCCATACATTTTACATTGACTACTCTGGGCCTCACTGCTTGAAGGCCAGATGTACTACAATGCACCATTCTCCCAGGGATATCATGAATTGTTAATGGGGTTTGGGATTACCTAAGCCCTCTGCCAATGGCTTCAGGCCCTACTGGTGGTGTTCTAAGTTTAGTAATAACTCCCTTGTACCCCAGTTCCATCTATCCACTTAACAGTTGGCTTAACTTTTACAAAGGAATATTTATTTCAAAGGTATAATCATAAATATACAAACTTACCTCCCAAACTGTGGGGCTTCATCCCTTTAAGAACAAAGTACAAAAGAGCTTGTGGAATGAGAGAGATTGTCTCAGTCCGGCTAGCTTTAAAGGTATTGCCTGTTCTGGTTGGTTACATGGCCAATCAAAAGAGGCTGGCTATCTCCACCCATGTGTTAGACGCAGAGTGCTTCCATCTTATGAGATCTGGGCATGTCCAGATAAGTTGCTTACATAAATAACTAGGTACATGCATGATATATCCAAAGTTGATAAGATAATTAGAAAGGGGAAGATGTTAGCCCCTAGAGGGGCCAGAAAAAGTCTTCTGCTGAAGGTGAGATTTGAGGCAAGTTCTGAAGGAAGCCAGGGAAAGGTGAGAGAGGGAGGAGCATACCAGGCATTTCTGCTATGCCAGTTCAAAGGCATAGAAACCAGAAACGGAGTTTCAGTCAGTCAGTTATTCAGTCATCAAACATTTATTCAGCCCTTAATATGCTGTGTTAAGGATACAAATTCAAGAAAAAAGAAAGAGTCTCTGCCCTAAAGATTATGTTCTAGTAAGATTAAATAACACATAGAAATGGAACTGAAGAACAGACAAGAGGAGAAGAGGGAGGAAGAGAAGGTATCTGTAGAGGTATATGGAGACGAAGACCAGAGAATGATGGCTCCATCGCTAGGCGAGGCTTTCCTACAAAATGGATGTTCCAGGGAGGATTCACTAATGGGAGAAGGGGCTTTCAGTGAAGTGATGTAGTAGATGGAGCCTTGGACCTGGAATCAAGAAGACCTGAGTTCAAATCCAATCTACAACAAGAAATAGTTGGGTGACCCTATTTGCTTCAATTTCCTCAATCCTACCTCACAGGGCTGTTGTGGAGATCAAATGTGATTATATTTGTAAAGTACTTAGTACAGGACCTGGCCCACAGTAAGTGTTACATAAACGCTAAATGTCATCATCATCATTGGACAGTGAATGTAAGAGGAGGGCAGCCAGCATTGTGAAGGGCCTCAAATTCATGTTATATGAGGACTGCCTGAAGGTAGTGAAAGAAGAGAGACCTTAGAGGGAGCAGGAGATCTGCCTCAAATCATTCAGGTTGACAGCCTTGGAGTCAAACCTGACTTTTCCCTCCCCCTCAAACCGCTTATCCAATGATCCGCTGTGTCTTGATCTGGTCTATTTCTGGCCACCATGTTTCTTGCCTCCAGTGCCTTTCCTAACTGGGATACAACTCTGCCTCTATTTCATGGCCTGATCATTTCTTGCTTGAACTAATGAAACAGCATTCCGATTGTTCTCCCAGCTCTAGCCTCTGTCCTCTCCAGTTCATTGTCCACGCAGCTGCCAAAGTGATATTCCTACAACACAGATCTGACCATATCGCCTTGTATTCCAAAACCTTCAATGGCTCCTGATCGCCTCTAGGTTAAAATACGTCCTCAACCTAGCTTTTAAAGCCCTTCCTAATTTGATTTTCCCTACCTATTCAGCATTATGTGAAATTACTCCACTTATCCCACTCTATTGTTTTCTAATTCCTCAAATACAATATTTCATCACCCACCTCCATGCCTTTGTACAAATGGCGCCACATTTCTGAAATGTACTGCCTTCTTTTCTCCACTTGATAGAATCCCAAGCTTCCTTCTTATAGTAGCTCATAATCCACCCCTAAAACCAGACCTTGCTATTTGTTTACTTGGTGATACTTGCCCCCAATTCCCCTGCTATGAGGAGACAGAGACTGAACCCTTGCACATAGCACAGAGCTTTGCAAACAGTAAGTGCTAAATAAATGTTTATTGAATTGAATGGAATTAATGAGGGATTCAGCAGTTAGATGATGCAATAGATAGAGAGCAGAGCCTGAGTCAGAAAGTCTCGTCCTGAATTCAAATCCCACCTCAGACACTTACTAGCTATGTGACCCTGGCCAAGTCACTTAACCCTGTCTGCCTCAGTTTCCTCATCTGTAAAATGAGCTGGAAAAGGAAATGGCAAACCATTTCAGTATCTCTGTCAAGAAAACCCCAAAAGGAGTCACGAAGAGTCAGACATAGCTGAAACAACTCAGCAACAATAAATAATGAAGAGGGATTCATTTTGGAGGAAGCCTGACTTCAGAGCGCAGGAAGAGCAAGACCCATTATAAGGAAAACTTGTAGAACTACTTAAAAGTGGAACATACTTCCTCAGGAGTCAGTGGGTTCCCCATCATTAGGGGTCTTCCAGCTAACCAAGGATAAATACTTTTCAGGCGTATTGCAGAACAGATCTTTGCTCAGGAAGAGCTTGTACTATACGGTTTCTAGCCTGAACCTCTGCAGGCCCCTCTAACTATGGTTTTCTAAAAATGATTTCTGAGTGATGATAAGACTGAAGACAGGAAGGTCAGTTTTTAGGCTAAGACAGTATTCTAGGGCTTGAATGAGGGTTACTGTGGAAGTGCAGATGGGACAGAAACCAGAGAGTGGAACCTGGCAGTGTGTGTGTGTTCGTCCTTTGTTGCCGAAGAAGATCACGCCATCAGAGAAATAATGACATGACTTGCTCTTGACTTTGAGTGAGGGAGGGCCGTGCAGGTCACCAGCCTCACTTCTCCTCTAGAACCATCTGAATCCGGTAACCAGATATTCATCAGGGTGACTGGAGATGACCCAGGATGAGGCAACTGGGGTTAAGTGACTTGCCCAAGGTCACACAACTAGTGAGTGTCTGAGAGGAGATTTGAACTCAGGTCCTCCTGACTCCTGCACTGGTGCTCTATCGACTGCACCACTTAGCTACCCCAGGAGCCTGCCAGTAGACTGGCTGTGGGAGGGGAGACTCAAGAGGCCATGGGAATCTGTAGGATGAAATTACTTAGTTCAACCCTCTGAGTTGAAACTGAGGCCCCACTAGATGATGCTTCTTACCTGGGACACAGGTAGCAGATGTTAGAGATGGGATTGGAAGTTGGGGCCCCTGACTCCCAGATCCTTGGGCTCCTTCCATGACACCATTCTACCTAAATAGTTAGCGTCCTGCCAGTGAATGGGATCAACAAAGAAGAGAGGAGAGTGTGGAACACATCTTTGGAGGGACACCCACTTGAGAAGGAGAAAGCAGTAGCAAAGGAAACAGGGAAGCAGGGCTGTGTGACAGAATCCAATGTCGTAGAAAATGATGGTTCAAGATGAGGGAATCCCAACTGCTGAAGGCCTCTTTTTGGAGGACGCAGCCAGAGTATGTGATTCCTAAAACAGAAGTGCCTCTATGGTGTAGGCTTTGTTAGCCTGTCCTGTTCTCTGGGCCTGCAGACGCAGGCATAAGGAGCTTGGATTGTTTAGGAGAGGAGGAGCTGCACAGAAGGGAGACTGAATAACCCTCATTATGTCTCTGAAGGGCTATTCTTCAGGGATAGGCAGTCACAGAGGGGCACTGGATCCAAGGCCTGGCAGCCCTTTCTCTACCACTCCCCACAATATGCAGTTCTTTATCCTCCTTTCTCTCTCTGTCTCTCTCTTCTTCCTCAGCCTGTCTTCTTTGTCTTATACACACTCACACACACACACACACACACACACACACACACACATGATACTATTTCTGGGATACCTAGTCATAGTGTCCCATATGCAACTACCTTCCTTTTCCTATACCCCTAGAACACAGTCACTGTCCCACCTCCACCCTCCATATTCACAATCCCTGTTACACACCTACAATCATCGCGTACAAGGTCAGTTTCACAAAAATATCTACACTTCTGATCAAACATACTAATATACAATGTCACATATCTATACCCTTCACACAGAGGGTATTACATCATTTATTCATTCAAGAAACATGCAGCAGACATTTATTAGGCACCAGTATTAAGCAAGTGCTGGGGAATACAAAAAAAAAGGCAAAAGATGGCACTTGACTTCACCAAGCTCCCAGTCCAAGAGATGAGATTACCATGGGAACAAGTATAGAGAAGACAGCCCCAGGATAGTGCCTCAGGGAACTCTTCAAATTTTATTCTTTCATTTTGAACTTAAACACCAAATAAAAAGGGCATGTTGATATATAAAGTACACCAGAAAAAGGATTGTACATGAAATTATGAATCTGTGATCTGCAGCTTATTTTTCCTTTTAAGAATATAATAAAATCAGCACGTAGTGTTCAAAACTGTCTTGTTTGCTTGTGTTTCCTTCTGGCATTCCTTCTATTCTACCATGTACTGTCCTAAAAATGCTTTAAAAACCTCTTCCTTTTTGGTCTTTTTCTCTATGCCTAGGCTCCTCCTCCTCCTCCTCCTTCCTTCTACCCCCATTGGAAAAAAAAAGGAAGAAACAAAATCTTCTTAACAATATGTCTAGTCAAGTAAAGCAAATGTCCACATTTGAATGTATCTCTTCTGTACTTTGAGTCCATCACTCTCCACCAGGAGGTGGGTAACAAGCTTCATCTTGGCAGGTGGGGAGAGACAGGATACGCCCATTCTTTGAGAGAGAATTAGAGTCACAGAACTTCAAGAGTGGGATGGGATATCAGAGGTCACGAGCTCAGCTTGTACCTGAGAAAGGACCTCTACACAGCAGACAAAGGGTCATTCAGCCTATGTCTGAAGACTCATTTGTTCCAAAGGAAGCCTATTCTCCTGTTGGAGGTACCTGCTGTAGTAGATGGAGCGCTGGACTTGAGATCAGAAGACCTGGCTTCAGAACCTGCCTCACATGTTAGTGTGGAGGCAGATAATTCCTTGGTCCTTCATTTTTTCATCTATGTATGAGGAGGGAAGGGTAGGAGATCCCTTGTAGGGGATGGGCTCCCCCTAGGAGTCTGTACTATCTGTACATATAAAATGTGGGCTTTGGACTTGAGGGACTTGAAGGTTCCTTTCAGTTCTAAATGGATGATCCTAAGATACAGGATTTCAATTTAACAAGCACTTATTAAGCATTTTCTATACAAAGGCAATAATAAAATCTGTTCAAATAGCTCCTGCCTTCAAGAAGTTTATAGTCTACTGAAAAAAAGACAAAGATAAAAAAGTACCCCAAAACTATGAGGGAGCAATGTGGTGGAGTCTTCTTCTAGGGCACACAATCCCCCACTCACCTGATGGCATAATCTCTCTGTCACACACACACAGTGACACCATCACACAATCACACCCACACAGATACACATGTGGTCACCCTGTTACACAATCTATCACACACATACATGTCACATAATCACACCCACAGAGATATACACGTGGTTACACAATCCCTCACCCAGTGTGTTACACAATCTGTCACACACACAGTCACACTCACACAGATACACATGCAGTCATCCTGTTACACAATCTATCACACACACATACAGTCACATAATCACACCCACAGAGATATACACGTGGTCACACAATCTCTCACCCAGTGTGTTACACAATCTGTCACACACACACAGTCACACAACCTCACTCACAAAGACACATATGTGGTCACTCTGTTACACACACATACAGTCACATAATCACACCCACACAGATACACACGTGGTCACACAATCTGTCTCAAACACAGAGCCAGACAATCACACACAGTCACACAACCTCACTCACACAGATACACGTGTGGTCACCCTGCTACACAATCTGTCACACATACACAGTCACACAGTCACACAGTCACACTCACACAGATACATACGTGGTCACACAATCTGTCTCAAACACACAGTCACACAATCACACACACAGTCACACAACCTCACTCACACAGATACACATGTGGTCACCCTG
>CM053772.1:238310959-238355807 GCA_028658325.1 Potorous gilbertii | reverse complement strand
CTACCGGTAGTTGGATAGCATGCATGTCTTAAGTCCTATGGAGTCATCATTGGTCATTGCATTGATTAAATCTTACATCTTTTAAAGTTGTTTTTTTTTTAAGAACATATTTCCACATTAGTCACGTTGTGACAGAAGAAACAGATTGAAGTAAAGGGAGTCCTTGGGGTATGTGTCATGGGAAAACAGTTTATAGAGTAGTAGGAACTGAAACTAAATTTTAGGAGGCTAAGGAAGGAATGGGAAGTGAAAATAGTTCTGGAAGTCATTGAGAAGATGAATGAATAAGAAGAGAAATAGCAAAACTTTTCCTAAGTAGGGAAGGATGTGTGTTTTGTAGATTGAAGAGTAAAGGAGCCAGTCAGCTGAGAAATTGGATAGGCAGGTGTCAAAGGCAGGGATAAAAGAATGTGTGTGAAAACCAGTGTCTTTCAGGACTTGAAAAAGGATATCTAGGCTTTAGGATCCAACTTAAAGGTTAGTTATTGTGACTTAGAATGTTTAATTCATCTCATGTAGGTTTATAGGGGTGTCTATATTGCCTAATGGAGTTGGGTTGTAGTATTACCTTGATCTGTGCACACTTATATCCAACTTTGGCTTCAATTTCTGTAAAATATATTAGTTAATTTTAAGAAGTATGTGTCTCAAATTCTGTAAATTTTGCTGCTTGAAAATGGGCAACACAGTTATTTGTTTTGTGTTAAGTTCCTTTTTATTTGATCCTTTTAATGTCCTTCATCCTCTATGTAACCTTTTACCCCTTTTTCTTATTTTTTAGGCAGTGTGAAGGAACCTCCGCTAAATAAGGATGTTTCACTTCTTTGTGTTCAGGTGGATTTTGGAATATTAGAGGTTCAGGCTAGGGGAAAGGGATTGGCCACTTTTGATAAGCATGTGAAAAGAAACGTATGCTGTCATAGCCAGATTGTAAAAAAGATCACTTGTAATCTCTTTCAAAAGCCTCTCCTGTCGAAACTTTTAATTGTTTCTTTAAGAGAGAAGGTAAGAGAGTTATAGTTGTATTGTCAGATACAATAAGTTGAGTTTAATTTTGATCTATAGTGATTTTTGAGAACTACAGAGAAAACAGAAAGGGTAAGGAGAAATTTCTTATGATTGTCTTAACTGCTTTTTTATGAAAAAACATAAAGAAAATTTTGTGAGAAATGAGGTGGGGTGAAGGAGAGACAGACTGAGACTCTGACTGTTAAACTTGTTGGCTTGAAAAGTAGAAGAGACTTTTCTTGTCATCCATTGTTGGAAAGAGACTGAGTAAGGTACAAAGAACAAAGAGAACTTCTTTCTTTAAAGAATGGTTTTTAATCTTTTATAAAGAAAATGAAGGTAATTCTTGAAGAAACGTGGTAAGACAAGTAACTGAGAAGTCAGTAATTGTAGTGGTCAAAGGTGACTGATTTTACAGCTAGAATATTGTAAATAATTTGTCTGTGTTAATAAGTTGGGATGGAGGCTCCAAGATAGTTGATTAATGAAAAACATTGCAATCTTGTTAATTAATGAGATTAATGAGATAGCCAGATATGCCTCCGGATTACCCTAGAACTGGAGGTAATGAAGATGAATATGATAACAAGTCAAATAATAGGCTGAGGGATGATTCTCGAGTGAGTGTCACTAACTGCTATGCTTACTTGGTGATGCTTCCCACATGTAATGTTGTGATACTCACAGTGGTCTTCAGGTCATCTCCATTTTATAAATGAGACACTGAGGCTTGAAAGGGGTTAAATGACTTGCTCCCGGTTACACAGGTTGTAAGTGTGTCTGACTCTGTTTAGCATTCTAACCACTCTGTAGCCTAGCCATTATAGAGAAAGAACATTGTTGTAAGTACAGCGATGCCCTTGCATCACAGGAGTGCAGATAATTCAGAGCTAATGGACCTGTGAAGCACAGTCTTTGTTAGACTAAATTTAGGGAGACATAAGCCTAGGTACCTAATATACAGTATTATCAAATCACGAAACATTTAAGCAAATGCAAATAGAAGTCCCCCAAACAAAAAACCCAACCCAACCCGCTTGTAGCTGCCCTCAAAGAACTTACTTTCTAATGGCAGAAGACATCCCAAATGGAAGGCTGTGATTGAGTGGAAAGGGCAAGTCCTGAGAGTCTGGAGTAGAGACTGGAGAGGAGTGAGGTGGAAACTTGACTGGCCTGTTTCATTCCTTAAAACAGAGATTCCAGAGGAACTGACCACCAGGGTCTGCAGGGCCAGAGAGTTATATCTTCCCTGGTGAGAATCCTGCTGGATAGATAGTCTGTAAGTGCTGTATAATTGAGAGGAGATGGTCAAAGTGCTGGATGAAGCCTGACGTGTAAGGTGATTGCCATTGGAAGTAATTAGGGAAAACATCTGAAACTGAGTTGGGCTTTAAAGAATGGATAGAGGGGCAGCTAGGTGGCACAGTGGATAGAGCTTGGGCCTAGGAGTCAGGAGGGACCTGAGTTCAAATATGGCCTCAGACACTTGACACTAGCTGTATGACCTTGGGTAGGAATTAAGCAGGTTGGGGGCAGGGGGGGCGGGCCTCTAAGGGGGACATTCCAGGAATGGGGAACTGCACATGCAAAGAGTTTGAGATAATAAAGTTCAGTTTGGCTAAGTCAGATTCTGTAGAGGTAAGGAGATAAGCAGAGTCTGGCATATATTAAGTGCTTAACAAATGCCTGCTGACTGATCACAAAAATGAGAAGGTAGTATGGTGATAGATAGTGTAGGGCTATGAATGACAGGCAGAGAAAGGCTACTAAACTTTTGAGCATCAGAGTGATGATTTGACCTATATGTGGAAAATTTAGTCTGGCAATAGTGAGGACAGGTTGGAAGGAAGAGAAGTAGAGAGGCTTTGACAAAAGTTCGCATGTGTGGTAATGAAGGTCTTGTAAGTAAGGCAGTGGCATGGATACAAGAGATATTTTGGAGCTAGAATAGGCAGTCCTGGTGACAACATAGATAGGAGAAGGGGGGAAGAGGAAGAATCAAAGATAATCCAGAAGTGATCAATTTTATGTGACAGGGTAAATTGTTGACAGAAATCTTGAAGTCAGGAGGAGTAATAGATGTTATGGGGGAAAGACTAAACCTAGCTTTGGAGATGTGTGTGTGTGTGTGTGTGTGTGTGTGTGTGTGTGTGTGTGTGTGTGTGTTCATTCTCTTCCAGTCACCAGCATTATAATGGAGTTCTATTTCTGGAGCGCATTACAGCCTGTTCTTTTGTCCTCTGCTTTACTTTGAACAGGTGATATATGATCTAATATATGAATGTGTTTAGTTCTGTTGCTAATTACTCCCTTGTCCCTGTGATGATATAAACTTCAGTGAGTTTGAATGCTTAATAAGCATTCTATTGATTGTAGTCAAATTTGTGATTTTTTTTTCTAATTACATAAAAAGAATTTTTAACATTTGTTTTAAATTTATGAAATGTTATTGCAGCATGAATAGCAATCTAGTATGATAATGTTTTCAGTGATGAAATTATCTGAAGATGCTGATAAAGTACATTTAATAAGGACTTGGAAAATGTTGTAATAGTTTTATCTTTGGTGTTCTCATTTATTTAAATTAGGTATAAACTCATAGTGCTTAGTGAATGAGGACAGAAAAGGATCTTAAAATGCTTGAGGCAACAGCAGTTGGAGGGAAAAGTGACTGCTCACTGTCACACAGCTGGTAAGCAATAGAATTGGGATTCAAACGTAGGGCTTCTGACCCTGTTCTTGGCACTACATCATATTCTCTTCCCTCACTTTGCAAATGAGAAAGCTAAGGTCCAGAGACTTGTTGTCAGTTTAAGTAAACTAAAATGTACATGCAAACGTACATTTTAATACCATCTTTACCCACTTGTATTTTTTACTTACCTCCTCTAAATTTGAGAGGAAATAAAGTTTTTTCTGTCTTAAAATTTCTCTCCTGTTGTGTAATTATAAGCACTAAGCAATGAATCTGAAGATTTAAGGACTATGTCGCATAAGTTAATTAACATATGTTTGCCAAAAGTTGGTAGAATGATTAACCACTTTTCATAGCACTGTAATTATTCTTGTCAAGCCTTTAGACACTCCTTTAAAGGTACTTGCTGATCACCACTGAATCCTGGCAGAAGCATAATGGTCCAGGCTACCAGCATTCTCCTTAGTAACATGGCTATTTCCCTATCTTGGTGTATTCTTTCCTCTTCTCTTTTATTGATAAAGTAGTTATGGAATAGTATAAAAAAAGGAGGTACTCATTGTAGTAATACTGTGGTATTCATTCACAGATTTAATTTCTAGTCATCCCATTCTTGTGGAACACTGAAAGTAACTATGGTTAAAGGTGGTGTTTGTCTCACCTTCTCTCACTATTCCTGGAAATGGAGTGGGGATACATTGTGCTTCCACATTGTCATTTCCAGACCTTTCCTCTAAACTATAATCACTCAGTCCCTTCTCTTCCTTAGAGGTCCACTCTGTCCAGGTACACTACCCAGTTCAAGTCCCAGCAGGTCATCCTCATTTTTCTAGGACTTCAGTTTCTGGCTTATTCTTACTCCTACCCTGTATACCAGGAGACTTCAAAATATGCAGATGATATTCTGTTCATTCATTCAGCAAGTGCCTGCCACATGCTAATAAGCACTGGGTGAAGTGATGGGGATTCCAAGAAGGCAAGTACACAAGTAGCCCCTGCCTCTAAGCTGCTTACAACATTCAGGCAACTATGTGGCAAATACAGAAGACTAAATGAAAAGTTGTCTCAGTAGGAAGGCCCTAGCAAAGGGCCTCTGCTAGAAGCTGGAGATACAAAAATGAAATAGCCCCAACTCTCAGTTCGCCTCCATTATATTGGGGGAGACACATACATATATAAATATACACAGACCAAGTGGAATTCAGTCTCTAGAGGCAGAGTACAAGCAGTTGAAGATGTACCAGGAAACAAATTTGTGTTGAAAGTAGTGCTTGAGCTGAGTCTTGAAGGATGTAAAGGATTTTATGAGGTTGTGAGGTGAGAGAAAGCATTTTGGACATGGGACATGGCTTGTACAGAGGCCTGGCTTTACTTGGAAAATTAAGTATCTTGTGCGAAGAACGGAGAGGAGGCCTGTCTGATTAGACTTGAGTAATGGAGAGTAATAGAGAAAGTGACTGGAAAGGTAGATTAGGGATGGGTTGCAAAGGGTTGTAAAACCTCACAAGAGGAGTTTATATTGGATCTCAAAGACATCAGAGAGTGGCTGGGATTTGTGGAGGAGACATGTTCCCACCTATACTTGAGAAGAAGCATGGTAGTATGGTGGGATGAAGTGGAGGTGGGAAAGATGAGGCAGGGAGGCCAGTTTAGGAGGTCTGTTCTCCAGGTGATTGTGTGGCTGTGTGAGTAATAGAAGGAGATAATGCAAAAACGTTTGTAAAGGTAGAAGCAGAATGATTTGACAACTGCTTGGATATGTGAGGTGAAGAGAGAAGATGCCTGACAAACTCTTCATTTTACATTTGAAACTGGGGCCTGGAGAGGCCAGGTGACTTGCCCAAGGTCCCAAAAGTGCCTGGAATTTTAACCCAATTTCTGTCCCTTCAGACCCAGTGTCCTTTCCTCCACAATTGTAGCATTGAGCATGATGTTGAGGTTGTAGACCTGGGAACCTGGAAGGATGTGGTAGCAGTGACAGAAATGGGGATGTTTGAAAAAGTTGGGTTTGGGAAGAAAGATAGTGGAGTTATCTGTTGCACATCCAAATGTCTAACAGAGTTCTGCTGAGGTTGGATATGTTATAGTTCTAGAAGCTTCCTGAGCAGAGATGATAATTAAGGTCAAGGAAACTGAAGAGGTAACCAAGTGAGAAAAGATGGAAAGAAAGGAGAGGTTAAAGCAGAACTTTGGTGTGTTACACCCACAATTAGGAAGTGGGATATAGATGATGAATCAGCAAAAGAGACTGAGCAAGAGTGGTCAGACAGGTAGGAGGAGAACTGGAGCAGTTAAGTAGGGCCACAGAAACTTAGTGGACTGAGAGGAAAGTATGGTCAATTATATCTTACTGTAGAAAGTTCAGGATTGATATTAAGATCATCAGATTTGGCAATTAAGAGATCATTGGTAATTGTGGAGAGAAGTTGGGAGCCAAATTGAAGAGGATTTAGAAGCGAATGAGAAGAGGAGAAGGCACAGAGTTTAGATGGCTTTTTTCAGAGAATTTGACTGAGAAACAGAAGGAGATAAATATCTAAAATCACAGCTTGAGAGAATGGTGGGGCCCAGTAAAGGTTTTTTAAGGACTGGAGAGATTTGAACACATTTGAAAGAAGCAGGGAAGAAGGAACTGGTAGAATGGAAGAGATTAGAAAGGGGATGATAGTGGAGAAAGTCTGCTGGAGAAGACAGAATGGGATGGGATCAAGGGTATATATAGAGGGATTGAACCCTAGCAAGGAGAAGGGCCACCTTTTCATCAGAGACTAAATAAAGGAGGAAATAGTGGAAGAAGAGATTAAGGAGTTGTGAGATGAGAATAGAAGGAGAGCTCTTGGTGACTGACTGACTTTAGTTGATAAAGTATGAGACAAGGATCTCAGCTGTAAGGATGGGGTTGCAAGTGGGGGGTCCCCAGGGAGCGTGGAGAAGGCATGAGCAGAGATTTGGAACAGCTATGGCAGAGAATAGAATGGAGAACCTTGTGTTGTCAACATCAACATATGATAAAACAGATACTTAGTTTTATTATTTCATCAGGGATGTCTTCGGTACTTAGGATGATGAGTCTTACTGAAATATATTGGCTGGAAGTTTTTACTATTCTTTTTTGCCCTTTTGGGTTCTAGATATTTTCCAAGTCTTTGGTGTCATCTTCTCTTTCAGCTACCTTGAGAATTGAGCTGTTGGTGTCCTCAGCATTATGTTACCTCTGTCGTGGACCTCCTTTGGATGTACTTGACCTATTCCAACTACTTTTTCCAACTTAGTTTTCTTGAGTGACATTTCTGCCTCCTCAAGAAGTGTATGTGGGGTTGTGATGAGTCCCTTGTGCTGACTTCACTGTTCTTGATGAAGATTTTGTTATAAAAATGAATTTCAACAAAGAAATCTTTTGGATCTTTTTCGTCTTTTTGTCTGTGTTGTCCTCTGTCTGTTTTCATTATTAAGTGCCGTTGAGATGACTTTATTTAATTGAGTCTCCAAGATTTCTTTAAATTGATTTTTCTGGCCACTACTGCTCGCTATCTTAAAAGCCTATATACAACCCATTGTCTTCCCGTCATCCAGAAGATTTTAAAAAATTGACAAAGTTTTTTTTTTCTTCTTCCCTCAACCTCATTGGGGATAAAAAAAACCAAAACCGAACCCATGTAACATGTGCCAATCAAGCAAAACAAATCCTTCCATTGACTGTTTCCTAAATTGTGTGTGTGCCATCTCATTGCTCAAGTCTGTCAGTTGAGTCAGGGAATCTTCTCCAAGATTTTACAAAGAGTTTAAATTAGGAGAGATTAGGGATCTGTGAACTTGTTTTTAAAAACATTTTGATAATGATTTCAGTATAATTGATTTTTTTTTAATCCTATGTATATTGTGCATTTAAAAGCATTATTCTGAGGAATCTGTAGGCTTCCACACCAGAGGGAAAAAGTTAAGCCATGCATTGAAGCAGCCTTCAACCACTAGATCTTCTTCACTTGGCAAATGTCATGTGTTTGCTAAGCTAAGGCGCTCTCTTTCAGAGACTGTCTCTTCATTATGGCAAAAACAATAGCTAGTGAAATTATTATAATTGATGTCAATATTCTTTCCTTTATCCATTTCCAGTTTTTCATCAATAACTTGCTTCTATCAGTCAAGTCTTAATTGAATACACTTTCTTAGTTTTATTCTGGGTGTTTATTGTTTGATCTTTCCTCTAGGTTAGTATTCTCATCTCATTCATGGACTATAGTAGCCAGCTGGTGGGTCTGCCTGTCACAAATCCAGCTTCCACTCAACTGCCAAAGTGATTTTCCTAAAGCACAGGTCAAATCATGTGACTCTACTCTGCTCCCTGCCCCGCAATAAATTCAGGTGGCTTCCTGTTGCCTCTAGGATTAAATAGATAAAATTTAGACATGTTTACATGTATTTTATGTGATATTTTCACAGTTAATATGTGTTTCATTAACATTATAGAAACTCACTTTCTTGACAGTTAGATGGTACAGTGTCAGGCTTGGAGGCAGAAAGACATAATCTCCCTGAGTTAAAATCTGGCCTCAGGCACCTGTTTGACCCTGGGAAAGTCATTTAACCCTGTTTGACTCAGTGCTTTATAAAATGAGCTGGAGAGGGGATTGCCAAGAAAATACCAAATGGAGTCACAGAATCAGACTTGACTAAACTAAACAACAAAAACAAAAAACTTATTCTAGTTTTGTGTGTAGAGTCTTTCTGGTTTTACAAATGACTGCCAGGAGTATAGATAGTATTATTCTTTTTGTGGGAGGCAATTAGAGTTAAGTGACTTAATCCAAGGTCATACAGCCAGTAAGTGTCTGAGGCTATATTTGAACTCAGGTCCTCCTGACTCTAGGACTGGTGCTTTATCCACTCTACCACCTAGTTGCCCCTGTAGTATTATTCTTAATAGTTTTCTTTTAATAATAATTCTTCTGTAGAACTTTAAGATTTAAAAAGTGCTTGTGGTTGTGAAACATTTTATTGGTCCAGTTTTCAAAAAAAGTATTCATTTGTCTGTTTATTCACTTGCTCTTTTGTTTATTTTTTCAGACAAGGAAACTTGAGATATGTACAGGTAAAGTGACATACTTTGAGTAACAGAATAAGGTTTGAACTAGGATTTGAGCACAGATCTCCTAACTGAGCCACCTAGATAGAGTGCCAGAACTGGAGTCAGGAAGATACCTTCCTGAGTTCAAATCTGGCCTCAGATACTTAGAAGATCCTGAGCAAGTCACTTAATCCTGTTTGCCTCAGTTTCCTCATCTATAAAATGAGCAGGAGCAGGAAATGGCAAAACCCCAAATGGGGTCACAAAGAGTTGGATTTGACTAAAAAATGACTCAATAATAACAAAAATGCCCTCCTAATTGAAGTAGAACAGAAGTCTATTTTCTACCATACTGCTCACATTTTTAAAAAAAGCACTGTTTTTTCTGAAAAGACCGATTCAATGGCAACTAGCAGTTTATCCTAAGATCTTCAAATGGAATACTTGGGATAAAGTTAATAACAACATAGCCATTGTTTTTTATCTGAATTTTTTTTACCTTTTATCTTCCTTTATGTAGTTTTAGTAATTTTGTATATTCTTTGGTTTCCATGTGTTCATTCTGTATCATTTTCAGGTTTTTACATTTTTTTCATTCATTGTTCTTTATAAGAGAAATATATCATTATATTCATATGTTCCCATTTATTCAGGCATTCTTCGGTTATTGGACAGTTAGTTTAGTCCTAACTTGTTGTCAGGTTACAGATAACACTGTTGTGGATATTTCCATCCAGATAGATCTTTTTTTTCAGTCATCTCCTTTGAATGGATGTCAACGCAGTAGTGGCATTGATTGGCATAAATACTTTTGTAACTTTTTTTTTTTTTTTTGGCCTCTAGTCAAAATGATTGAAATAGTTCCTGGCTTTACCAGCAGTGAATTAACATGGGTATTTTTTTTATATTCTTGCCAACATTTTTTTCCTATCTTCTGCCATTTTTGCTACATTATGTTTATATCAGGAATGTAAGTTGGTTCAGTAATAGAAGAATTATAAGCATAATAGAATATATTGATAACAAGAATAACAAAAATCATGGTAATATCAGTAGATTTAGTAAAGGATTTTGATGAAATGCAACAATCATTTTTGTTAATCACTGAAAGCCATATGGATAAATGGACTATTTCTTAATATGGTAAATAGTATTAAAACCAAGAACCAGCCTTAGATGTAATGGGTATAAATGAGAGGCCTTTTCATTAAGATCAGGGATAAAGTAATGATGTCTGATCCCCACTACTGTTGGATAGAGTTCTGGAAGGGCTAGCTATAGGAATAAGCCTGTGGCACCCCCCCCCTAAATATTGGGGGAATTAAGCCTAAGCAGAGGGAAAAAGTATTTTTTGCAGTTGACCTATTTGATAACTTATTTACAACACTAGAGAATCAGCTAAAAATTGAGGTAACTATTTAGCAGAGTTGCAGTGCATAAATCATATCCACCCAATTCATCAGCCTTTTTATCTTTTCACTTAACCTTTGTATAAGATGGGGCAGAGTTTTTGCCGCAATATACTAGCTGCTAGTATGTGCCTCTTTTCTGGTGCCATTCTAATTTAAACCTGTAGGCAAAGCTTTGAGACAAATTTCTTAGAAAGGCACTGATAGAATTAGAAGATGAATAAAAGGGGTGTTTATACCCAACCCCTGAAGGACTGTAGGTTGAATTGTGATACTTTGCCTCTTGAATCAGGAAAGAGGAGAAAGAGAATCACTTGCTTTAACCCAGTCAGGAATAGGTTTGGGGGAGGGATGGGAAGGGGCATGGTGGTGGTGGTGGTGTTGGGTGTCTTTCTTTGAAAAGAGCTTGAGAAAGGAAACTTATAGTGCCTTGGTTTTAAGATAGATGAGAAGACAAACCTGTGAAAAATGTGAATAGTCCCTGATGCATGTTGCTGAGATGTATAGGTACATGTAGCCGAAGTAGCAATGGCAAGAACCACTAGCAGTTCAGAAATCTTAGTGTGTTAGAAGCAGTGTTGGAAGAAGTGATACTAGGGACAGCCACAGTGGTAAGGGGCCAGTGTCGTACTTTTGACCTCTCTCCACTGGCACACAATTTGTTGATAGAGACAAAGAATTATCCTACTACACGCACGTGTGTGTGGGGGTGTGTGTGTGTGTGTGTGTGTGTGTGTGTGTGTGTGTGTGTATTTTCCCTTGTTAATTGAAACATACTAGCAAAATTAAATTATTTGCTGTTTGGTTTATGTTTCCTACCTGGTCTGTGAATTGAGTCTGTTATAGTTGAAAGCTCAAGCAATGCTTTTCTCCCACATTGAATCTGAGCGGTGAACACCCCAGGATTGAATGGAAGATCAATTAAATCTTTTTCCTGACCTCCAGTCTTGAATATCCACAGACATCTTAAACTCAACATATTCAGGATTGAACTGATCTTCTTCTCCAAACCCTCCTCTCTTCCTGACTTTTCTCTTACTGTTTGAGGGTACTGCCACCATCCACCCACTCATCCCCTGTTTCTAATCTTTTGCCATGTCCTGTTAGTTGTATCTTCTCCAAATCAGCTTTCTTAGGACAAAGTAATAAATAGTTCTTCAAAGTATTCTTTGTTAGTTTGGCATATGAAATCTATAAACTCGTTTTGGTAGTATTATACCAAGTAATTTTGTCATTTTTATTATATTATCATGAAATATTCTTCCAGATGTTTCTGTCATCTTTTATTACTTTGAACATTTTGTAATTCTATTCAGTTGTTCAGTTTTCTGTTTTCCGTTGCTGCATTTGTTCTTTCTGAGTCACTTAGCCGTCAAAGCATCCACTGATTATGGAAATTTTTCATCCTTTTCTTTGTTGTCAGTTTTCACGTTCAGTTTCTTGAATTTTTATTTCAACAATTTACTAGAAATTAGAGAATTTTGAGACTATCATTAGGAGAGAGGTCATTAAGAGGCTGAAAGGGGTGGTGGGATAGAAAGGGATATAAGACAAAATTTGAAGGCAAAAACCACAGGATTCATTCATTCATTGACTTGGTTATAAATTAAAATGTTTAAAGAAAAGTCAGCATTTATGTTCCAAATGTGAGATCCTTGTCCAGTGAACACCAAGTAAATATCTTGCCAGAGGGGCTAAATAATATAGATCTTGATATTAATGCTATAAATGAAACCAGAAGGAAAAAAAAAGAATTGGCAGCTAAATGGAGGCTGGATGACTCAAGGTACACTTTTGGAGAGGGAAAGGAAGTGCTTGGTGAAATAAGTTTTGTCAGACTTGCAAGGCAACAAGAAATTTTACTTCATAGGATATTTAGTCACAATCTATCTCAGTACTAATCAAAAGTATTTGTAATAAGACCATCATGAAAATAATCCTGTACGGAGCCCAGGTTTGAATTCTGAAAGATCCCCTGTGAATATTAAATAAAATAAAACTTACTGTTATTATTAGGTTTCCAAATTGCTCTTCAGAATAGTTGAACAGTGCATTGATATACCTGTTTTCCCACAGCTCCCCCAGTGATCATTTTCCACTTTTGTTTTCTTTCCAGTCTGCTGAGAATGAAGTGAAATCTCAGAGTTACTTTAATTTTCATTTTTCCAATTATTTAGTTGGATCATTTTTATTATGTTTTTTAATAGATTTAATTTTTTTCCTTTGAAAATTTGTGTGTGTGTGTGTCTGTCCTTTTGATTATATCCTTTAACCATTTATCATCTGAATCTTATCATCTTAAATCATCTGAATCTGAATGTATTTTTCTCATCTGTAAAATGAGAGTAACTACAGTTGTGCTACTGTCTCACCGAGTGGTTTTAAGTATTAAATGAGAAGTGTATGTTCTTGTAACCTATATGTAAAGCCCTTACAATTTTTATTTTATTAATTTTTTATTTGTAGATTAGCAGTTGTGATAAACAATTTTTCTGTTTTTAATAATCATTTTCTAAAAATAGATTATCCAAAAATGGATAACAAGAGAATTTTTAAAAATCAGGTGATGTTTTTTTTTTTTTTATTCTAATAGTGCTATCTGCAGTGAGGTAGGTGATGGACGATTATTTTAGCAGGCCAGTTTCATCCTCATTTCCTTCTTCATAGGGCTCTTTCTGCTTGTGGAAGACTGGGCTAGGTTCTGGGGTAGGTCATTTACTTAGTTTCCTCCATAAACAGAGCATGAAATTTGCTTTTCATATCTTCATCCTGCCACCATCAATGGACTAAGGCTTTTTCTTCTGTAATAATGTTTCTCCGGATCCATTATAAACAATTTCTTGACAAGATCCAAAGCCTTATCTTAGACAATTTTCCAGACTTTTGGAATGAGTTTGTATTTCCCACCAATGTTTTGATCGTTAAGATACATTTGAGGCTTGTTTTAAAAGTAAGGTGAATAGACACTAAGGCAGATAGAAAGAGTAATGCCTGAAATAAGCACTTGTCTAGCCAGCAGACTCCAAAGAAGTTCTTACTTCAGGAGCCAGAGGCTCCTTATATAGTTTACAAAAGAAAATGGCAAATTTTAGCTGCTTTTAAAATTTTTTACCTGAAATAAATGGCGCAGATGAAATGACAATGTCATAACTGTAGATAACATCAAGAGCCAAGCAGATGTGGTAATAAAAGAGGAATTTGGATTTAACATGAGGAAAAGGAAAGCACCAAGGGAAGCCAAGCAAGAGCAAACTCTAATTGCCAGCCGTATTGCACAAAAGGAAAATGGACTACCTAGGGAAAATTCTGGCTTAAAAAAACTATCACTGCACCCTCAAAAATCTTTAAGATCAGTGGAAAAACAAGGATGCCAATTATCACCAGTACTATCAACATAGACTTAGAAATGCTATTTATAGCAATGAAGCACTGACTCCTCTGTCCCTTCCATAAACGTAGGCAGTGAGGAAAAATGATGGTCTAACTAGAGAACCCTAAAGGGGCAGCTAAAAAGTTGAGACAAGTTCAGCAAATTAGCAGGATCTCAAATAAAATTGTGGAAGTCCTCAGCATTTTTCAATGTTACCAAGAAAACCCAGCACGAAGCACTAGGAGTATGAAACATTTGGGGAGTCTATCTGCCTACAGTGGAACTATATTGGAACTATAGGAATGCAACTATAAACACTCCACAAAAATAGACGTAATGGGAGAATATTCATACTTATAGATAGATTATTCCAGCATAGTAAAGATGACATTACTACTTAAATTCATTTATCTGTTCAGATACACAGCAATCACACTACTAGTCTAAAGGATTACTTCATGCAGTTAGAAAAAAATAATAATGAAATTCACCTGCAAGAACAAAAGGAATTTTATGTTAGAAAGAATTGTACGTTTTCAGACAAGGCTGATGTTTTATTTTTCTAGACTGAACATATTTGTTAAAAAAGGCTACTAAAGGAGCCTGGGTACAAGAGTATTTCATCAGATGATGGCATATATACCCCCCCAAAACAAAACAGCCTTAATAAAACATTTCTTTTATATGCACAAAAGAAAGTAAAATACAGAAGGATGACAAATAGAGTAGCTTTGTTACTACGCAGCAAAATTTAATATGTGCTTCTTAAATTGCATCAAATAACAATTGTTTCTTGCACAAGCCTCTTCCTTTTTTAAAAATATGTTTTTTAATTTAAATGTGTGTTGGTGGTTACTAAGTTTAAATGTAAACCCAAGATGGGCTGGTCATATGGTAAAGGTGAGGTATCACCACTGCACAGACACTCTACCCTGCCAGAAGACAATTGAGGAACCCTTCCCACATGTTGGGTGAACCTTCTGTAGCCACTTTATGGAAGTGTAGTGTATGGATGGATGAGAGTCACACAGGATCAGTAGGCATCACTGGGTAGGGGTCATTTGAATTATTAGAGGGTACTTCCAGACTTAGGAGATCATAGATTCAATTGAGTATTGATAACTGATACAGTTTTTACATTTTCTTAAAGTAGTTTCTTAAAGTTAAAATAGTTTAGCTATTTGTTAAAACCTGATTCATAGATATCTTTTTGAAAGGAGAGGAGGCAATAGGTTTTGATGAAAAAATTTCTGGATTTGGATTTGGGTTCTAATCTTGCTAGGTGACTTTGGGGAAATTCACTTCCCCTCTCTGAGCCTCAGTTTCTTCATCTCTAACAATGAGAATACTGTTTGTACTTCTATCTTTTTGTAAGGCAAGTGCTTTAAAATACATTGAAGTGTTGTAGAAATATGAGCTATTGTGCTAAACAGGGAAAGCTAAAAATACATATAGCTTGTATGCTGACTTATTGTTGCTCAGTCTAGATTAGTAGTTCTCAAACTTTTTAGTCTCATAACCTCCATTATGTTCTTAAAAATTGTTGAGGACTGTCAAAGAACTTTGGTTTATATGGCTTATAACTATTGGTATTTATCATGTTAGAAGTTAAAACAATCAGCATTTTTATGAAAACAGTTTTGATCTGAAAAAGTCTTGGTCCCCAGGGCCATTTTAAGAACTGATGGTGTAAATTGGTGGTCTCACCTTTTTTTGAGTTTGCAGTGTGTATATGTATATATATGTGTGTATGTGTGTGTGTGTATTTGTATGTATATACTATATGTGTAAATGTATGTATACATACACATGTTACAAATTACGTACATGTTGAACTGAACTAATAATTATGTACATTATACATGTACATTGTAAAACACAGACAACAATGAAATAATATTTGGTCTTCGAGTATCTGCAGAGCCATGGAGTTTTATTTGGGGAGAGCTGACATATCAGACCTGGACTTTGGGAGGTTTTACCTATGTAGCTGTGTGGAGAATAGACTGGAGGAGGGAGAGAATTGAAGCAGGGAGACTAATTAGTAAGAAGTTGCAGTAGTCCGAGTGATGAGTTTCTGAGCTAAGGTGGCAGCTCTGAGAGTAGAGAAGATGCAGATGCAGAAGATGTGGAGGGAGAAGTGGCAGAAGTTGGTGCGTGGTTGACTAGTGGGAGGTCAGGGAGAGTGAGGGATCAAAGATGATACTGAGGTAGACAGTCCGGGTGACTGGAAGAATGGTAACACCCTCAGCAGTAATAGGAAAGGTTGGGAAGGGGGCAAGTTTTGGGGAAAAGATAATTTAAAGAGGTCTTTCATGTGTATCTCACCTTATTTATACCTACTCATTCTGTGTGTCTAACCCCAAACCAAAAGGGGCAGGGCTCATACAAAGGGTCATTGCCCTCTCTGTTGGGGGTGGGGAGAGGCAGTTAGTAGCCTCAGCCCAAGGTAATTTGAGGCCAAGGAGTGGGTATGCTGAGGAAGGGGAGACATTTCCCCAGTGGCACCTACAGTATTACTGCAGTAGGGGCTGGAGGTGTGACTTATTTTCCTTAGAAGTGGAGAGATGGGCAGCTTGCATAACGGAGATTGGAATGGCTGAAGGTTAAGGAAGGGATAAGGACCACCCAGCTGTGTTGGTGACAAGCTGAATGATGAATGGACTGTGATGGCAAGGATGGCTAGTGGAGAGAATGCTAGCATTAGAAACAGCTGGGTTGGAATCCTTCTATAGATACTTGGTTCAGCTGTGGAATCTTGGGCAAGTCATTTAATTTCTGTCAGCCTTAATTTCCTCTTCTTTATGGGAATAATAAGCAACATGCAAGGTGCTTTGTGAATCTTTAAGGACCTTCTGCTAGCTATTGCATTATTAGGCTGGTTGATGACATACTTTTGGATGGTGAAATACTTTTGGATGGTGACATACCATGACACCCACTTTGAAGACTACTGCTTGATCCTGTAACAAGTCTCAAAATTTCTTGATATATGCATTTCTTATATGACTTCACTTTTCAGTTTTAATGTTAAAAGTAGAATATCCTAGTTCACAAAACCAGGAATTGAAAAGTTTTGCTAATGATGCTGGGCTGGGAGTCTGAAGGACCTGAGTTCAAATCTAACCTCAGATACATACTAGCTTTGTGACCCTGGGCAAGTCACTTAATCCCTCTTTGCTTCCGTTTCCTCATCTGTAAAGTGAGGGTAGTAATAGCACTTTCTCCCTAGGGTTGTTGTGAGAATCAGGTGAGTTGTTTGTAAAGTGCTTAGCACAGTGTCTGATAACACAGAGTTAAGCTGTATGTAAATGTTAACAGTGTTATGGTTTGGATATCACAGATTGGCTGTTTATTTAATGGCATATATATGAGACTGAGGACATTTATCTGATTTAGGAAGTTAAGGAAAAACCTGTAGTTCTTAACTGTGAGGGAACTTGACTGCTGAATATAGATTTTTTTTTGTTTAAATATTTGAAAGCTAGACATTTTAGTTGATTAACCAAAAGCTGTAAGCTGCTGTGGTTGTTCGTGGTACTATTTTGGACTTTGTGGTTACAGTATGTGGAGAGATCACAAGTAGGTTTGGTCAGTGGAGGCTTTAGAAGATAGTCTATTTAGGAAACACATAGGAATGGGGATTTACCAAGAACATTTTCTTATGATGTAAATGCATGTTATTCCTGCTGTTTAGGATATTAATTTTATCTCTAGTAGGACATTTTGTTAGGACTATATAAAAGAAAGCTGGTGCATGCAATTGCTTTCACAACTGCTGCAGTATGACTTACATATCCCAACCAGGAATTTTCTGGTGCCTCTCACCAGGCCTGATACATGCTTACTAAGTATCTGTTGATGGATTCTAGCTTTTGAATAAAATTTAGAGCCACATACTGTAACTTTCTTGTTTCTTGTTGTAAGAATAAGTCTATGTTGATACAACATTCTCTTCACTTCAGCCCGTGGTGGTGTGATTATATATGTGGTAGCTCCCCATTTTACAGATCAGGAAACTGATGACCAGAGAAATTAATGGATTTGACCCTAGTTGAGCATATAGTCATTAATAAGCCTCTCTGAAGGTGAGATTCAAACCCAGGTCATTTGACTCCAGCTCCAGCATTCCATGTACTGTCACATTGCTTTCATTAGTACACTAAAAGTAGAACATTGGAGCAGGAAGGCCTTGTTACCGTTCATTCTAGTGCTCTCATTTTACAGGTAAGGAAACTGATGCCCCCAAAGGGGAAGTGACTTAGCCAAGCTTCTCTAATGAGATAGTGGCAGAACTCAGACCAGAACTCCTCCAGTCTTCTAGCAGTGATCCCTTTCACCATACTTCATGGCTGTGCTGCCATGCATAAAACAAATAGGAGCTCATTTGTGAAAAGCATGTGCATTTCACTGAAATGAGTTGCATGGGATAGGATATTATTGAGTGAGATTCCAGAGACCACAGAAAGGTGCTTGATCAAGAATATAACTAGATCTAGAGCTGGAAAAAGAACATAGAGGCTGAAGGACCCGAGTTCAAATGTGACCTCAGATACATACTAGTTGTGTGACCCTGGGCAAGTCACTTAATCCCTGTTTGCCTCTGTTTCCTCATCTGTAAAGTTTCCTAATGCTTCCTTCCATTCTGATAATTCACCTCATAAGGGGAGGGAACACAAAATATTCTGGAGTTTTTCAATCTTGGGCTAACCTCCTGGAGCCTCAGGCACAAATCTTATAGACCTGTTGGAAGGAGTTCTCACACCAGTTCAGTCCTCATCACATTAAAGGATTGCTCAGTAGTGAAAACCACACTAAAAGCTTCAATTGATGGTGGTCCCCATTATCCTTCAGTGACAGAGCAGATAAATTGTAGGAGGTGCCCAAGGTTGAGGGTTAGTAGACTTGGATTGAAGGGGAAGTAGAGGAGAGGTCACTTAGGTGGGGCAGAAGATGAAGAAGTACTGGACCTGGAGTTAGGATACTCATCTTCCTGAGTTCACATCCAAGCCTCAGACACTTACCCTGTGACTCTGGGCAAGTCATTTCACTCTCAGTTTCTTCATCTGTAAAATGGGCTGGAGAAGGAAATGGCAAACTACTCCAGTATCTTTACCAAGAAAACTCCAAATGGGGTCACAAAGAGTCAGACATGACAGATTGAATTGGACTTTATTGATATTTTAGTTAAATCTTAGAATGTTAGAATTGGGAGTAACCTTAAAGGTCATCTAACCTAGTCCCTGCTGGAGCTATTCAAGGTCTTGTTGGAGGAGGTCTTTATATAGCTCTCTGTGAGCGGGATTTGAACCTTGGGTTCTGGAATCACACCAGTTAACTTTCTACTTGGTCTCTAAGAAGAGAAGAGGAGGTTTGGAAGCAGGTCAGACTGTAGGCTATTTTGAATACAATGACATTTACTTAATATTTTACTCTATGGAATAGTGAACACCATTGAAATATGGACACCCTTAAGGAACTGTTCTTTGTGCAGATTTTAAGCCTGCTGAAGTTTTCTGAAAGCATTAGGAATTTGAAGCAGTTTTGTTTTGTTAACTAACTAAACTTTAAGTCTCAGGAAATTCTCATAGAAAAGCCGTGGGGCTCTAGCATGTTTGCTGTTTATAGAACGAAGCTGGGAAAATGAGACAAAAGAGAAATCGGAGTTGCTTATTTGAAATCTTGCTGCTGAGATTTGTTTTCGGCTGAGCCTTTAGGTGGAGCAGAGTTTGCTCACTCTCGCCAGGCAGGCAAGCTTGGGGCATAAAGCATTTGAGAGATTTTTATAAAATGTTTTCCTTTGGACTTGAGGGAAAGAGATGAATGTGATCTCGTGTGGTTTTGTTGGGTGCAGGCAGATTTGGTTGTTTGTGTGTTTCTCTCAGTTGCTTTCTGTTCAATAAATGCTTTCAGTTTGCATCAAAACTTTGCAAACTTAATAAGGAGGAAATGGCAAAAAGTAAAAAAACCTCAAATGAGTTTTTTAATAAGCAGATGCTACACCCAATTAAACAAATTGAAATCTGCTGTGTGGTGACCTTTAACCTGCCTTGCAAATGCATTACAAACATGGTGACTCCTCCGTCCTTCCTTGGTACTTGGAAAACCTAGAATATGGGGCTTTTGTGTCATCTCTGAAGCAAGTGATTGGCCGAGTCCTTTCTTCTTGAACTGTCATCGCCTTTTCTCTTGCTTGTAGCAATAGTAATGCTAATGGTGATGTTTCCAAAGCACTAGGGGTAGACTGCAGTGATAATAGCTGCTAAGCACCATTGCCAGCATTATCTCATGTGATCCTCGCAGTCCTGCCATGCATGCTGTTATGAACTCTGTGAGAGGTAAAGGGGCTTGCCTAGGGTCACATGACCTGTGGGGATCAGAGTGGGGATCTCACAGTTTCCCCAAACTCTCATTTTAACTATGAGAAAACTTGAAGCCCAGAGGTTTAAGTAACTTACCCAAGGGGAGTTGAGGTCATAAAATGGAGAGTCAAAAGTTGACCCCAGAGCCTATGACTCCAAATCCAGCACCCTTTTACTGACCCACATGGATCATGGTGTTTTGTGATTCATAACCATACAGCCTCCCAGAGAATAGTGACGTTTACTAGATTTTTAAGATGAAGTTTTATTGCATTTTTTTCTAAACCTCTAATTTTGTAGGTGTAGGCAACTTTTTCTTAAGGAGAAATTCTTTACTATTGTAGAACCACAGTTCTGTAATTTGTACTCTTAAGCAGTTGCCTGAGGGCACTGAAGTATCACTGCAGCTCTAAAGATGGGTGTCTGAGTAAAGATACTGGAGTTAGGCTTCCTGGATGCCAGTGGGTAGATTTTTGTCTCTTGAAAAGATTTTCCCCAAGTTCTGACATGTCAGAGGTGATGACAGAAAACTTGGGCATAGTTTAAAAGATTGACTTGTCCGGTGGCCGCAAACCTGGTGGAAGGGGGAAGGCCCTGGGCCAAGGCCCAGGAGCCCTAGCCTGGCTTCTGGATCCTGTCCTTTAAAAGAAGGGGTTGGATTAGATCCCAGACAAAAGGTGTGCAGTATGGAACTGAGGCAGAAACCGAAGGAGAGATAAGGGAACAGGGAAACACCTAAGTGGCTACTTAGTAATTTGTGGAGGGAGTCAACTAATTACTGGTCGGGGAGAGGAGCTCCAGAAAGGCTTATGGTAGAAGGTTGTTAGAAAATAGAATTTCATATGTCTCAGTTGCTGGGTTTTGGTTTTCTTTCTGCTCGCTGGTCTTCTACAATATATATGGTATGACAAAGTATGAATGAGGAAAATTGGTTATTCTGAGTCCTGTCTACCCATCAACATTTGTATACATATCCCTGAGTAAAAATTCATTAAGATTCTTGGTCTGTTACATTTCTTTGTTTTATAATCTCTCTTCTAAATTTGGGACCTCAGTTGCTATGTAAATTATGGTTAGAGACCAGAACAGATTAGGACCCAAAAATGATCAGGGGAAGCACCTTGCTGGAAACCCCCGTGGCAATCAACCTCTCCCTGTATTTCCCATTTGTATATTTCAATAATGTGGCTCATGCTAAAATTAGACCACAGTTTCGGTAGATAGACAACCTGACTGTAAACAACATAGTTATTAAACAAACAAACAAACAGTAATTTCTGTTGAACTAGGTAAGTGTAGAACATTTTCTCGATTTTATAAGAAGTGTGACAGCAGTTTTTAGTTGGGAAGACTAGCTTTTATAAAGAGTATGCTTTTAAATGTTCAATTTTATCAGGTATTAAATACTAGAACAGTTAGGCTGTTCATACATGTTTTGTGTGTGGTGCAGTAGATAGAGCATAGATTTGGAGTCAGGAAGTCCTGAGTTGAAATACTGACTTCAGATGCCTCAAATACGAGCTTTGTGATCATTTCCTCATCTGTAAAATGGGGATAATGATAGCACCTACCTTATAGAACTGTTGTGAAGAACAAATGATTTAACATATGTAAAGCACTTTGCAAACTTAAAAGCCATGTAGTATGCTAGCTACTGTTGTTCTTATTATTTCAACTAGAGGTGTGAGTGAAAGCCCTGTTCCTCAATATATAGTCATCATGAGTGACAGCATGTCCCAAAAAAATTTATCCTTCTGTTGCCAGTGTGCTCTCTAAACTTGAATTTAGCTTAAGACTGGTCTTCCACCAATAGACAAAAAAATCCTTCAAGTACAGGATGTACTTGAAGTTTTTTCAGCTTGGTGTAGGACCTGCCAGACCTTGTACTTTGTTGGCATAAGAACCTTCAGCCACTTTTGTGTCATGATGGTAGGTTGGAGAGGACTAGTAGAGGCTGCTTCTTCTTATGGACTAATAAATAAACAAATGGACTAGACATCAGTACTAGATAAATGACTTCATTTGAGTTGTGAGAGTGCAACGTTAAATGTACCTCCTGCTACCAGGTTCCTTAACCTCCATTCTCTGATTTTATCACACTGCATGGATAAAGCAAGGAGCTAAGAGTAGTCTATCAGGAAGTAATAAATCTCAGGAGAATTTAGATAACTGTAGTAGGCTGTATTTAAAATATAGCTTCATCATTGCTTAGTCTTTTGTTTCTCTTATGTATAAGGCTTTGAAACAGTGTGAGCTTAATGCTTAACCAGTTAAGAAATTTGTTAACGTCACACTTGCCACAGTGAATGCATGAGGAAATAGAGACTCAGCCTCCAAAACTGGTGGATACAGTTGGATTCTCCTCTTTCATTCATGCTATTGATTCACGTTCACCACTGTGAATAAATATCCGTTTAGATTAGTTCATAAGATCAGCTTCACTTCAGGGGAGCATAAGGAGTTGGAAGGAAAAGGACCTTAGATATCAACTGCTTCAATATCCATGTTTTGCAGATGAGGAAATATAGCCCCTCAAAGTCAGCTAACCTTGTCTGGAGTCATACAAGTAGTCTGTCATAACTCCCAATCCAGTGCTCTTTCTAGTACAGTAATATTCCCACTATCTGCCTTCCCTAATTATCCAGTAATACCCAAATTGTCTTGTGGTCTAGTCTATGGTGGTATTTCCAAAGGGACTTTTTCTACTTTGTGTGAAGCACTACCCTGCTCCCACCTATATCTTCATGGCTTAAGGCACCCCATTTCCCCTATATTACAACTGAGTCAGGAACCAGATTTTTCAGTAGAGTAAGCTTCTTTCTGAATGCAAATTTCTTGCTTTGAATGAAGAGAATGAATTCACATTTACCAATCAAGCAGTATTTTGCTAAACCTAATAACTTGGTTTTAGTCTGTGGACTATTACGTTATATGTATAAAATAAGCATGTGTTTATATATAGATATATGTATACATCTATATATAGTTTAGTTGTATGTTTTTTTCTTTATGTGGCTTACAGTTGATGTGGCAATTCATTTTCTGTGCAGTTAGACTTACTCATATAATGATAGCCTGTAATTTGAGGATTGAAATGGTGTGAGCAAGACCTTAAATGCTGAAAACACAGATGCTTTTTAACTTGATTCCTTAACCTACATTTTTGGGTGTAGGGTTGAAATGAGTATATGAGTATGGTGCCTTTGATGCCAAGCATGTAGTTCTCTACTTATGAAATTTAAATTTATCCACTGACCCAATCTTTGGAAGGTATGTGTGTGTGGGGATTGGTGGAAGGGAATAGTATGTGTCCTAGAAGAGGGTATTAGAGTAACCACTGGATGGTGGGTGGGATGAGGTTGAGGCATGTTTTATAGGCAGAAAATGGTTCTTCAACTGAATAGTGGCATTCTGTTCTTCAGGACTATGAAGACTGACTGGGTAAATAAATAGTCCTCAAAAGGGCTTCTTAAATCTCCTTGGAGGAAAGCAGATATTGATTGGCATGAATTCCTGGAATTACTCTTCTTCACGTAAATACGTAGTTGAGCTTTCTATGTAGAATATTGCTAGCTCTACCTTACCAGCCTTCCAGGGGTGGGAGTCACGTGAAATTGTGTATTTAAAGTGCTTAGTAACCTTTAAGCATAATGGGAACCATTGCTGGATGCTCTGCACTGGAAGTAGAAAGGGCACTGGGCTTACAGAATCCTGGCCCTGTTCTTATTACTTGCGTGGCTATGACCAGTGACTTAAAACTTGGGTTCTCAGTTTCCTGAGGGGGCCTTAGAGAACATCGGGTCCAGCTTGTCATTTTGCAAATGAGAAAACAACCCAGAGTGTTGAAGTAGTTCCCTAATGGTGACACTAGCAGTGAGTGGCAGAGCCAGGATTGGATACCAGCTCTTCGAACGCTGTGTTTAGCTAATGCTCTTCCCATCACCTCAGAGTGTGGTCAGATAATTTCTGTGATCACTTCCAACTCCAAATTCTGCGATCCTCTTAGAGTGATAACAGATTCAGTGTGAAATCTGTGAGCCAATTCAAACATTTCAAAACCCTGTGAATCACAAGAGGTCAAGTTATATTCAATAGAGACTAGCCTAAATCTCTGAAAATTGATTTTCCCCTATAATGATTCCCCTACGTAGCACTGTGAAATTTATAAGACATCTTCCATACATTGAGAAAGCTAGTTGGTTTTAATGTAGGGATTGGGTTCTGGCATTTGGCAAGCTAAGAAAGGTTTTATATTTTAAAATACAAATAAAACTTTATTAAAAAAATCTAAAAATGATCCTTAGCTCACAGCCCATACAGAAACAGGCAGTATGCTGGATTTAGTTGGTAGGAGGTAGTTTATAGACTCCTGGTGAATAAAGGTATGGACCTGGAGTCAAGAAGATCTGAGTTCAGTCCAGTCTCGTACACTTACTGTGTGACCCTGGGCAAGCCACTTAACTTCTATCAGCCCCAGTTTCTCTTCTGTAAAATGAGGATGATATAACACCTACCTCCAGGGGTGTGATTTGTATACAATAAATGAATTAAAATTGCCTTGCCAACCTCAAAGTGGTAAATAAACAATGTAGGCACTAAAGGTATTATTCCCTTAGTGAGATCAAGTGGCTTGCAAAGATTAGAGAAAAGATTTTAACCTAGGGCTTCCTGACCCTGCCATACTGTCTCTCTGTGAATTGTATATGTCTGCCTGTATTTGTGCATTCTGCTTTATTAACCAGAATATTTGATCACTTAATCATTTTAATCACAGGCTTGAAAATTTAGAGATTGTCTGATCCAGCCCATCCTGAAAGTATCAGTCTCCTTCTCAACATCCTTGACAAGTTGTCATGGAGATTAATCAGAACATCCTATTATTCAACCATGGCTTGATATAGAGAATTGACGTATATACCTACTTATTAAAACCTAGTCGGAAAACAAGGTTTGTGCAAAAATGTTCAATTACAGTTAGCTTCTGCATTTAAAAAAAGGATGTATTTGGAATTGGGGACAAGGAGTATTCTGTGTGGTAAGAGAATATTTGAGTTCTTGTGTTATAACTGCACCTTTAAATTTTTTAAGTTTAGGGTAGTTTTCTGAAAAAGTCCCCTTCAGACTAAAAGCAAGACCTAGAGACCTGGTTTCATTCATTCAGTGACAGAAATTTCTTGGATTATGTGTATATGGAGGTCATTTTGAAGAGTGAGGATTTAAATGTAAAGTGGTTCTTGTCTCCCTGGATCTCAGTGCCCCCTTTCTTCCTCTCTTCAGCTTAGTCTTCTATTCCAAGACTAGAATGAGATTGAGTGGCACATAACACACCGGGCTGACTGCGTTTAAGAATCAGCTGAGAGGAGGCTTATTGAGAATCTTAGTGAGTACTAAAATAATAGTTTACATATCTACTTTACAAATAATTTTTTTCACAACTGCCTCATTAAGATGGTATGTCACTATTTGTTATCCCAGCAAGGTTAAGCCTTTAAAGTCAGGGATTCTGACTCTTTAGTTCTCTTTTCAGTATATTAACTGGTTCTCAAAAAGTGATAAAATTGGATAATGCTACTGTATTGGCTAATAAAAGGAATTTATTGATCCGATTTTTTTTTTGTCATTAGTAAGCATGGCATTGCCATTCTAAGAACACACTAGGTTTTCTAAACTTTTTTCAATATTGACTTTTTCAGTGTCAAATCAAATGACGTTAAAACAAAAGTCTTCATTATCTTTATGTATCTAGCCTGGCCTTCGGTATATTTGATTCTTCCCTTCCTTAATTTCTGAGATGTCATTCTGTCCTTGGCTTGCTCTTAACTATGTTCCTTTTCTGTTTCTTATTTCTCTTCCCAACAAGTTAAGCTGCTGTTTAAAGTTCTAGTCTCAGTCTTCCTTTCCACTCTGTCTCTTGACCCATGGCATTCACTCCTTTGGTTTCAGCTATTATGTCTACATAGATAACTTCCCAATCTAGATCTGCTATGATAAAAGCTTGAGGTTTGCATCTCCACTTAGAGACTTCAGGGGCCGCAACACTTCAAACTCGTAGTGTTTAAAGCTAAATTTGGATAATTGTGATGGAATGTTTGTAATTTTCCTTTTTTACCACCCTCCCTGATTCTCTAATGTTACGTATATAAATATATATATATTTATATATATATTAATAAATATATATATATATAATATGCTCTCCTCCTCTATGAAATGCCCCTTGACTTTTTTTTTCTTTCAATCATGCTATTTCTCTCAAAAGTAGCAGGATATAAAACTCTTTTAACAGCAGAGACTTTCATATTTATCTCATTTTCCTAAGGACAGTATCTTGAATGTAGTAGGCCATAAGAGACATTTGAATGTGGTAGGCCATAAGAGACATTTGAATGTTGGCCATCAGCATCTTCTTAAGAGAATTTGAGTTGCAGAGGGCTTTGGAGGTCATTTAATCCAACCCACATGTGAACTTTCATTTTGTGAATGAGTTTGCCAGCGAACATCTGTCATTTCCTGCATTGTACAAGGGGTTGTGAGGTTTTTTGGCTATCTTCAGTGGAAGAAAATCCATTCATGAAAAGGGGATTGGTAATTGCTGAAAAGTGAAAAAGCCAGAGAGGACTAATCACAAATGATCCCTCACATGATGATAATGTCCTTGTTAGAGATGAAAGTGACTGAATAAATCAATAGCATAATGAAAATAAGTTCTTAGCTTCTTTCTTTAAATATTCTAAGTATTATGTCAAATATTCTTTTTAACCTAATTTATTTTGTATACCTCAAATAGGTCTTCATTTTTCAGTTTTAATGGATAATACCATCGAAGAAGTAGCTTTGAGTTGAGAGGGGAAAGGAGGGCAGAAAAGTTGCTTAGGTTCTAATTAGGTTCTCCTAATTAAAAGGCAAAAAAAGCTCAAACTTTTGGTGTATATTTACATTATACATGATAGTTGTAATCTTTCACATGCAGTGTGTGGGCTTTTTTGGTTTCTCTTTTTTTAAAGTAGAAAACCACAAGGTGATTATTAGATGGGTAAATAAATACCGTCACCCTTTTTACAAGAAGAGTCAAATACGGTAACTGTGAGATTTATGGTATTATCTGTAGAGTAGAGTGTTCTGGTAAATGAATTCTCCTAGTTAATTGAATCCCTAAGATCTGCAGAGCCTTGTTTGAACTCTTAAAGCTTTCTAGCATGTTTTGCCCACCTTTTGTTTTCTTTGTTGTTGTTTTTGTAAATATAGTGTATCATAAATAAATTTCTGCCCATGTCTTGGAATACCTCTATCATGACAAATATCATCGGTTACTCAGTAAAGGCCCCCTTATGCTTCATCTAGTATTGGAGATAACTCAGGGTCCTCAAGGTTTGTGTCAGTTTTCTGCAGCCTTTGCCAGCGCCTACCAAACAACCTGTGAGACTTGGCAGTGAACTGCATCTGTTTTCCGTGAATCAGCTTAGTCAGATTTGATGGGGCAGCTTGGTGGTACAGTAGCTAGAAGGAAGACTCATTGAGTTTCTCTTCAGAGGTAAAGTGTTAAGGAACCTTCACTTTAGTCTAACTTAGTTTATTCACCAGTTCAGTTTGGATGAAGCCGTTTTACTTTGTGAAGATAAATGACTAATTTGTAATAGAGAACTATGTGCATTCAGTTGCTGCAGCACAGTCATTGCTCTAGATGCTTAATATGACAGATTTAAACATATAAATAGGATAAAAATGAGTCATATTTTAATTGAAAATTGGAAAGTATGAATATTCATTAGTTGCCAAGTTACCCAAATTCATTTATACAATTCATAATATTTCTATGTTTAAAATATAGGTGGAGGGAAAAATTTAGGATACTATTATCAATTAAACCGTTCCAGAAGTAAGAAGAAGAGTGATCTTGGACAGATGGTTTGTGGATTGGTACTAAGTTATCCACCTATAGGATAATTGTTTATCTTTCTTCCTTGTTACTTGTTAAGCCTTTACTTTATTTCATTAAACTTTGTACCATGATGCAGTGGGGGGAGGATAACAGGAGTTGAGGAAAGGATATAAAGCCAAATTAATCATTTTTCCTTCTCATATCAACTGTGATCAAGTTTTAGGAATTTGAATTACCAATGAATTTCAGTTATCTCTGTTGCTCTCCTTTCTTTATTTGCACAAATAGATTGGAATTAACTATGTAGAGAATTAGTCATCTTTGGAATATTAAATCATTTTCCCAGACCTAGCTCAGATGCTACCTGTTCCATGAAACTTTATGTGATTTCTCCCCCACTCCCTAAAGTTGGAAATCTTTCCTTAAACCTTACATAGCATAGCATTATATCTCTATTAGGCTGTACTCTTCTACTTTAGTGATTATTATATGGTCATTATAAATTGGGATCCTACTAGATTAATTCAAGGACAAGAGAGTGTATCTGATAGACTGTTTAGGGGAACTTGGACAAACCATTTCTCTTTTGGGGGTGGTGTTAGTTGTTTGTGTCAATTATAAATTGAAAAGTCTGGACTTGCTTTCTGATTTCAGTGGTTAGAACATAGTAATACTTGCTTAATCATTACCTACTGAAGTGTTAAAGTCTTGTAAGAACGCTGCCCCTGGGAGTCCATGCTATGAGATGTCTTGTAATAAAGTCCATTACTTACCGTGGTATTGAATTCTGCTAGTAGTGAAATAATCAACTGATCCTGTCCCCAGAGTCCCTCAGACTAGCTTAATACTACTAGTACTGTACAGTTCAGCTTCATTTTTATGCTAAATAGACTTTTGTGAGAGGTTTGGGAAATCAACTACTGTTAATTTCAGTTTTTCTATGGGAGAATAAGCTCCTAGCCCCTATCAGGATCACAGACTTTTGGAACAGCAGTAAATTTGTGAATTGAATAAATGGAGAGGTCCTTATATTCTTCATATTTTGCTTTTACTGACTGGATTTGTTCCTAGTCAGTCCTTAATAAGTGACTGTTTAATAAATAACTGTAAAAATAGGTTTTTGTGGGTTTGACTAGATAGTTGTTGAGCTCCCTTCCGATGCAAATTTTGTAATTCTGAAAAGCTCTGTTTGTCCCTAAAATTTCAGTGTAGTTTAAACTTATTACAACAGCGTTACGATTTTGGGGACACCCTGTACATCAACATGCTGTAATGATTTCAAGTGGGACCTCAGGTGTGTGTCTAGTTTAGATTATACAGAGTTCATGAGACACAGGTTGTCTTCACAGGTATCCCCAGTGGACCACAGTAACCTGCATCTTTTTGGACCTTTTTGGTGCTAGAGCGGAGAGAGACTACTTTAAAGAAGGAAGATCTGTGGTCCCTGCCTTTCATTTTCTTCTATATACGAAAAGAAAACTCTCCCCAGGCATAATTCAAGTGACTCCACCACTCTGTTAGAATGTGAAACCAGAATCTTGGTTTGGCTAGAAAACATTTGATATGAGATTGTAGGGAACAAAGGGTCTCTGTGACCTGGCAGCTGCTTTTCAAAAGTGACATAAGGAAGAGCCTGACTTGTTCCTGCACAGCTGCCAGGAGAGGAATTTGCCGTAATTTCTGGTGCAATGAATAGTCTTCCAACACGTAGTTAATTTAAGGATTTCATAAAATCATAGCAAATAAGAATTAGAAGGGGAAATCATCTAATGCCCCTCCTCTTCCATCTCCCCTCCACCACCCTTTTTACAAATAAAGTAATAGAGGTTTGAGATTTATCCAAAGTCACGAGGCCAGTAAGGGCCATGGTCCCAGGTCTTCTTATGCTGTGCTGCACTGCCTCTTGTGATGATGTGAGAGAGATGCAAAAATAAACAAGAATTCCTCAGTCCTTAGAGACCCTCGTCTTATAAATAGATTTTTATTCCCATCTTACACATGGTGAAAGTGATGCTCAGGGACTATGAGATGATTTGACTTGTTCAAGGTTATGTTCCTAGTAAGTTACAGAAATAGGACTTGAACCTAGGTCTTTGTGCTCTTTGCAGGTTACTGTGCTGTGTAAGCTAGACTGGTGAGCAGTAAATATGGGTGAATGCCTAGAATTTTACAATTTATTTAGGGAGGAAATTTCTGTACATAAAGGGTGATGGGTATAGAGCTGGCTTGGACCCTCCAGGTCATGCATTCCTGCTCCTCATTTTAGAGGTAAGGAAACTTGAGACTCAAGGGAGTTAAATGACTAGGACACTGTAAAAAAATGAATGCTAAATGAGTGGGATAAGGGCTTTAGGAGCTCAGAGGAAGGAGAGATGCACTTCAGTTTGGATCTGCCAAGGAAACTTCTCAAAGAAGGTATTATTTAGGCCATATCTTGAAGGATGGGAAGAATTGGGTTAAGAGGGAAGTAGAAAGCATCCCCAGAGAGAAAAGATCATATAGGTAAAGGTGTTCAAGGACTATTGGGGACTGAGAATGGAACATTTTGGGTGGAGGAGATGGCTTCTCTAAAGGGGAGAAGTAGAAGGGTAATTGTAAAGATAAGTAATTGGGACCAAAGCGTTCCAGGACAAGAAGGCCATACTACATTGCACTGGGAATCAGGAAGCTTGAACTTTAGGTCCGGCCCTCTTACCGGTTAGCAGTGTGATCTTGGGAGAGTCGGAGAGTCTTTAGAGCTATACACCTCACTTCATATTCCCATCTATAAAATGAAGAGTTAGCCTAAATGACTTCTGAGGTTCCTTCTGTGTCTCTCGTGAGCTGGGAAATGATGTGATGACTGCAGTATTTAGGAGATTTAATCTAGTTGCATATGAGGAGACCACTTACTCTGTTGTGATGGTCCAGCTGTGAGCTAATAAGGGTCCAGTTTAGGGTGGTAGAAATAGAAAATAAGAATTGTGCTGGAAACCTAGGTGCTAAGTGAATTATTTGTTCAATTGGATTGAAACAGCAGGACCTAGGCCCTGATTTTGCGGAATGAGAAGTCATATGACTCTGGTTTCAAGCCTGATAGTGAGAATTGAATAAAATTAGGAAGCTGGGAAGCAAGGGCCACTTGGAAGGGAAGATCCTACATTTTGTTTTAGACATTGAGATGGTGGAGTTCACATGAATGAAAACAGGCAGTAGATAGGGCAATTCTGAGCTATTCTGGTCAAAGTCCATGTGGAAGAAACACTATGTCCAAGTCTAGGTACTGTATTTTATTCTCATTTGAACTGGACTTAGGATTTCATTGGAGTAGAGCACTCCTGGTGCAGAAAAGTCCTCTCCCAAAGCAAGTCAGTACTCGCTGTGTAATTTCTCGTCTTCTAGTGTTAGAGTTAGCTGGAGACATGGTAATGGGTCCAGTCACATAGTGAGTGTCTGTCAGAAACAATTCAAACCCAGCTAGTTCTGACTGCTGGTTTGGTCCCCATCTTGGATACTACATTTATTTTAGAAGGAATATTGACAAATGCACAGGGTGAAGGGGACTGGGGACATTGTCTGGGAGGATCAGTTCAAAGGGCTGAGTTTGTCTAGCTTAGAGAACACGAGACAAGGAGAATGTGGTTGCTGAGTATTTGAATTATCTGCTGTGTGGAGAGAAATTAAACAGATTCCACTTGACCTCAGTGGGTCAAAAACTTAAGAGCAGTGGATCAAAGTTATTAGGAGATAAATTTATAAGCATGAAATACAGAAAATGTAGAGCTTTCCAAAAGTGGAGTAGACTGCCTGAGGAGGTCGTATTGACCCTTTGTTTTCTCTTCTCTAAAATGGCAATATAGGTAAGCACAGTACTGGCCTTTATAGAGTCTTTGCAAGGGTTAAATGAGATAACATGGGCTTTGAAAACTTTAAATTATTAGTGGAATGATGTGGTGAGTTTCCTTGTTTCTGGAGATCTGTGAGTGGAGGCTGGATGACTTACATGCTGTGGCATTCCTCCCTAGGTCTAGATTGTTCTAGTTGCCTTCCTCGATCTCTTGTTCCTCCAATAGTCTGTGATGTTATCCACTGGCCTTGTGCAACGGCAGGCCATTTGTTGTGGAAAATCACTTTTGTTGTCTAGTTTAATGAGAATTTGCCACAGTTTGCACCCTTGTTGCTGTGGCCCTACACCCTGGCTCCCCTCTATGAACTGAACTCTGAAGAGCTGACTGAAGACAACCTTGAAAGAGCAAAGAAATCGCTGGCATTTCTGGTTAACCCTTTGTCTGCCTCAAAACTTTACAAAAATACTCAGGGAGGCATGTAAGGAGGAGATTAGGAGAATTTATCATATATTCCTAGTTGTATATGTATACTGAGTCTGCTGAGTTGATTAGTGTTCCTGTCACAGTCTATTTTTTTACTGGACCTATGATTTCATTGATGTAGGGAACTCAGGTTGGCACCTCCTCAGGAGCTTGGAGTCTCCGAGAACTGCCTAGAACACTGAGAAGTTAAGTGACTGGTCTCAGGTCGCAGCCACAAATGGCTGAGGTACAGCCTGTCTCCAGGGCCAGATTTCTGCCCACTGGGCCATAACCCAATCATTCTGAACCTTCTTAATATCATTATTCATCAGTGCTTCAGTGAATGCTGATGAGCGGTCCTCACATCTGCCCGATACTGCATTACAGTACCTATTGGTGTGTATTTTTTGTCTGATTTGAATTTAGCAATGACATAGAGTTATGGGCTCTACTTTTGTTCTCCTTCCAAGATGCAATTGTATTCCAGTGCCCATTTTTTTTGTAACATAGATTTGAGAATGGTATATTGAGGAGAAAGAGTACCGGCCATGAGCCACTCTGAGGTCCCATGACCCTGGTTCTTGTGTTTTGAGGTGGTGGTTGAAGAGTGAATGGGTGAAGTGGGTGGTCTGTGGGCTATTGTCCCCTAGGATTACCAAAATTAAAAGACAAAAATGATCGGAATATGACAGTTCATGAGCAGTTTTAACATTCAACTTGCCCAAACAGTGTTAGGTTGGGTTGGAAAGTTTTCTTTTTGGAAATGGGAAACTCCTCATTTTAATATATGCTCTAGAGGTCTTAGTTTTCCCTACCTGTAAAAGCAGTGATTTGGATTGAATAATCTCTAAAGTTCCTTCCAAGGCTAGTGATCTGTAGCTGCTTACTAAGAAGTTATAGGTAAGTTTGATGTACTGAGTCAGAGAATAATTTTGATTGTAGAAATTGTTAAATGTACCATTATTTGGGAATTTCTCTGCTTAATTATGTAGCAGAAGTCTGTTTTCTATCTGGTTACATTTGATTTAAATTACATGCAGTAGACCTGGGAAACATTTTGTTAGACTAGGAAATGTTTCTAGGCTTCATGATCATCTGGCCTGGAAGTGGATTTTTTTCTTGATTTTCTTTTGGTTTTTCAGTGTTATGTACCAGTGTTTTTCACAGAGTTTTTCCTCTAAGATTTGTAATCCAGCTCAGGGGAAACTACAAGTCTTGTATTGGGATGCCTTCAACTAGAATTTCTAAAACCTTTTTGTGTCCTGTACTCCTCTGGCAGTCTGTTGAAACCAATTATAGCCCTTCTCAGAATCATGTTTTTAAATGCATGAAATAAAATATAAGGAAGTACAGAAAAACCTAATTCTACTGAAATATGGTTATCATCATTTTTAAAAAGTTCTCAGACCCGTGTCTTAATAGCATCTTTGCCACCCCCATCTCGTTCCTACCGTCCAATTTTGGGCAGCAAGGTAAAGGGAACTTGGGGTCAGAAGTGCTGCTCTACTGCTTTTCTAGCTGTGGTGGGTCAAATCATATAGAGCATAGAGCCTAACCCCCTCCCCGGCATCCTCTGAAATGATAGATTGAATTAAATGATCCTTGAGAGGGCTTTCCCATCTTTACCTCCTTATTCAACCCAAATCTCCAACCGACTCTAAGATAGTTTCTCACCGATGATAGTAGTGTGTAGTCATTGCACCATCTTGTGGCCATGCCTAGTTACTGTACCTCCCCTCAAAAATGGAGGTGGGGGAATAGTGGCTCTGCTCAACACCCAGCAAAAATAACATTCATTTCTTCCCACTGGCAGAGTCTCCAAGAATAGGAGTATACTAAGCTGCCATCTGTCCTAGGGGGTAAACCCTTGACTTGGTGAGCTGAGAATGTCTTAACAGTAACCATTCTCAGGGTAGATTCACAAAGGGAAATAAATCCACCTATCCCTGAGTGACCTCTCTCATCTTAAACCTAGTTTCATCACCTCACTCATAGGATTTGTAGTTAGAAGGTATCTTAGAGACCATCTTGTCCACCTCTCTGCTTTTACAGATAAGGAAACTGAGGTCTGGAGATCTGAAGTGATTTAATTAGAAACAGAGAATAGTAGAGCTAGCGTTGGAACCCAGACCCTCTCATTCTAAATGCAGTGCTCTGTTCACAGCTTCTCATTTTTAAATTTCCCTGTCTGTGTGTAGAATTAGCCTGTAAAGGACATTGACTCTAGCAGCATTGTCCTGTCTCAGAGGTCAGGGCATTCCCCACCATACAGGAAGCATCTGTTTTCCTTCTTTCCCTGCTCTTAGGGGAGCAGCACTGCCCACATTCTCTCCATGCTCCGCACTGCCATGTGGCCTTTTTATACCTTTGAGAAAAACTGTATTTCTCTTTCCTGTCAAAATTTCAAGGGACTTCCTATTTATTTAGTAAAGAACCCTGGAATAAGTCAGCAGATCTGGGTTGTAGAGCCACAAAAAGTGAAACCAGGACTAGAATTTGGGTTTTCCCACTAGGTTGCCTTTAACTTCTGTGAACCTAGTTTTGAGTTTGTTACTTATATAGTAATATACCTTATAATTATATTACAGTTACATATTTAAATACTTTAGAGATTCCTAATAGCTTCATGGGAGAAAAAAAATTCATCTCTCAGTAGTTAACCTTGTGATGAGCTTTTGTTACTGTTCAGTCTGTCTGACTGTTTGTGATCCTGTGGACCATAGCACACTAATGCTGTCCATGTGGTTTTCCTTGTGCAGTGGTTTAAGGCAAACAAGTTAAGTGACTTGCCCAGGGTCATATAGCTAGTAAGTGTCTGAGGCTGATCTTAAACTCAGGTCTGACTCCAGTCCCGGTGCTTTGCCCACCCAGCCGTGTGTCTGCCTCCAAGCTGTGATAAGCTTATCCAAAGTGAACAAAGCAGGTGCTCTGATTGCAGATGTACATATATTAGTGCTAGGCCCATATCTTTGATGCTTTTCTAACCTATGGTAGCACCTGCCAAACTGGCATAGCCTTAGAAAACTCCTCATTTTTCTTCTTCGATGGGGTGTATGTAAGGGTGTGTACATACCATTGTATTACAGGAGGGATATTTGATATGTTACAGGTACGAATTTCACAGCTCCACTAACAGTGCATAAGTGTGCCTATTTGTCCTCAGCCCTTCCAACACTTTTTTTGTGTCCAAGGAAGAAATATGAGTTACATTATTTTGTACTTTGTAAATTATTAATGATGTGAGGTTTTTTTAACATATAGCTTGATAACTTGGATTTCTGCCTTAGAAAACTGTTCCTAAGATTCAGAGCTCAGAAAGGATCTTAGAGATCATCTAGTCAGTTGACTCATTTTACTCATTTGGGGCTTCTAAAGAGGAAGGGCTTGCCTTAGGTCACATAGCTAATGTTATGCTAATGCTAACTTACAGTGCTTTAGGATTTACAAAGCATACTCTGTGCATCATCTCTCAAATCTCACAACTCTGGAGAGTAGGAGCCCATTTTTCATTGAAGGAAAGAGGCTCTGGGAAAACTAAGGGCGCAGCCAGGAAGATGGAGACAAAATCTAGCCCTGAGCCTCTCCTGTCAGAGGCTGTGCTCTGTGTTCCTCAGGGAACTCCAGGTGCCTGCTTCCCCAGGAGTTCGTACCCTAGCTTCTGCCTTACTTTTCCTACATGTTCCCAATGCTTTCCAGCTTGGGGGAACTTTGTTGTCTTTTAACTCATGTATATTGGGGATCAGGAAAAGTTATCAATGTTCATATTTATCATCAGTGCTAAGACTGAACAGAGCAAAAGGAGAAAAACTAAGAGTTTGGCTTTGACTCTTGAAGTAGCACTAATGATTGTCATTTACATAAATCTCTTCTCATGTATAATGAATTGTATAACACAATACTAATTATGCATATTATTAAACATGTCAAATTAACATTTATGAGTTGATTACAGTAATAAACTATTTATAAATACTCAGTCTTCCTAATTTGTTCCCAGGGTAAAGTTCCCAATTCAGCGTGGCCCTTATCCTTACCAACACCACCTTCTCTACTTCCTCATCCCTTCTCCATGGGTTTGCCCCTTCATATGTTAAATCATTCCCGAGTTCTAGGAGTATCTCGAAGTCCAGTTTGGCTAGAAGGAGGAGGGAATAAAAGGTGGAAAAAGGGTCGAAGTTAGATTGTGAGAGCCCCGTATGTCAGGCTGAGGAGTTTGTCTTTTATCCTCATGGTCATTGGGAACCACTGATGGCTTGAGAGGTTTGAGGAAGGAAGAATGGAGTGGTCAGATGTGTTTTAGGAATGTGAATTTGGTACCTGTGTGGAGGACGGCTGGGAGAGTAGAAAGACTGGAGGGAAGGAGACACATGAGTAGATGACAGCAAGGCCAGGTGAGATGGAAGATGGGTAGGCATGTAGGAGGTGTGGAAATAGGCTCAAACTGTGTGCTGGGAGGATGGATGGGAGAGGTTTGGACAGGAATGGGGGAGAGGAAGAGGGAGGGACAAGTTTGAGGGAAGGGTAATGACTTTTATTTTGAACATGGATGTGTGTGTATGTGCATGTGTGTGTGTGCGTACACGTATACAGCATGAGCACACAAACTGGGTAGACATGTTGATAATTATTCTTTCAGAATGGAGAAGATAGAAAAATCTCGCTTTTCATAGGATTTTCTGACATGTGGGATGTTGGATAAGGGTTGATAAACAAAATTTTACTGTACTTGAGTGGTACCTGGTGCCTGTGTATATAACAAATTAAATTAATTCTAAATTGGTTTTCTTTCAGTCCTATTTTGTCACAGATTATGATCCAACAATTGAAGATTCATATACTAAACAGTGCGTGATAGATGATAGAGCAGCACGGCTGGACAGTAAGTCATTCCATGTCACTTTTCATTCCTGTCAAGTGTAAAGAGCTTCTCTCTTCAACAGCTTTCTTGCAGAACTCTTTCTCAAGGTATGGAGGGGGCTCTAAGCTCTAGGATAATCTGCCAAACCAGATGGGCTTTAAAGGACTATTCTGACCGAGAACCATCTTAGCTAAATCCAGAGAGACTCAGCCACCATGGCATGCAGACTGTTTATTAAAATATAGAAGGGCTGTGGTCCTCTTGAAATTCTGAACTGTCCCAGTTTAGATTAAGGAATTAGTTACAGAGTAGGAAAGGACCTCTGAAGTCCAGCCTCTGCCCAGATCATGCCCACCACCGACTAGTGGTCATCTACTCGATTCCTGCTTGAAAATGGGAAACTCAGTACCTCTTAAGGCAATGCATTTCTTTATTGGGTAGTTCTGTAATAAGTTGAGCTGAAATATGTCTTTGTAGGGCCAAGGAGAACAAGTCTACTTTTCCTACATGATAACCCCTTAAATATTTCAAGACAGCTACCATTCTGTACCCACTCTGGGCTCTGCTACTCTCTCCCTGAGTCTTAACTAGCTTCAGCATCGTGATCTCTGTCTGAAATGTAATAAGATCCTCAATACCAAACATAATAATTGTACTACTGATTCTAGATTCCCCCAGCATTTCCCACCTTAGGATGGGGGAATACATGATTATTACTCACACTTTTAAAAACTATTCTCATCTGTAAAAGCTGAAATGAACTCTATAGGACTAGGGTATTCATTTTATATGTTGTAGTGGATTAGAATTCCTAGCTCTCAGTCTGTATTGGACCTGTTGTGACTTATTAAGCTTTGTCAGATTTGTTTTTATAGAGAAGCATCCTGGTTTAGCGAGTCAGGAGACCTGTGATGACATCCTGACTAAGGCCTTCCTCCTTAGATTGTAAACTCCTTAAGGCCCAGGGCATCGCACAGGGCCTGGAACATAGTAGACACTTAATAAATGCTTATTGAATGACTACAATCCTTCCTGGCTTTTTGATCATGAATATATTATTTGTTCTTTGGGCCTTAGTTGTCATTTGTAAAATCTGTAAAATATTGTACCAGTTAGTTAGGAGTTGTGAAGAAAGCACTTTATAAACCTGAAATCACTGTTTATATGTATTACAATAATATATTGGTCACTATATTGCTTCTTAATGGAGTTCTTCAGAAAACCTGAACTGTATTTTTGGATATGTCCAAAGTTCAGAAATCCCTGATTTTATCAATATTGCTATTGCTTCCATTGACGTAAATCCTAACCCCTCCACACTCTTAGTTAGATGACTTTTGATGATTTTGGTGCCACCTCCCTCCCAGTAAACAAAATGCTCAGTGTCCCAAACCCCAGATAACACATCAAGTCTCCCCAGGCCTCTCTTGCAAGCTCTCCTGTCAGAGGTTGCCCAGTACTGACAGTATCACCTTTCAGGTGCAAGGATGTACCCAAAAAGGCCTTAATGGAGAGTCTATATTAGACTCTCTGATTGGAAATCAGAATTTCCCAGGGAATTTGCTGGTATCCATTTATTCCATCAGACTATGATTTAAAGTTTACTTAGCTTCAGCTGCTCTGCCTGTTATTTTTATTTTTGTTTTTCCCATGGAAAATGATACCCGAACCTGATGGTTTGTTTCGCATTTCTGAAATTGCATATAGCATTAGCACATATTTGTTTTGATCTCTTGAGACCAGAATATTGAAAAATAATAAGACCTTAAAATTCTCATTGGTAGTAATTTTTTTCATATCTTTGCCTTCAGATTAGGGGTGTGCTTGAGCCAGCTTGTATTCACTTACAAAAATTGATCGTTAAATTTTCATTGTAAATGTCACATCTTGGAAATCCACAAATATTGTAAATTGGGCCTTGATATTTTGTTTTGTTGGTTGTTTACACTTAAGTGATAGAGAAAATGATACTAATGCAGATTAAGTCTAAAAGTGCGCTGTGCTTTTTTGGAAAGCTTTGTTGATTGTTGTAAAGCAGAGTACCATTATTGCACATACACTACTTTTGATTTGGGAAACTCTGTTAATTGTAAATACCTTTTTAATTGGGAAGCCTTTGGTAAGAGTGTGGAGAGGCAGGGAGAAGTCATCTTTAAAAGTGCATATACAACTATGTCACCATTTTATTTTTGTGTAGTTCTGGACACTGCAGGTCAAGAAGAGTTTGGGGCGATGAGAGAACAATATATGAGGACTGGAGAGGGCTTCTTGCTGGTTTTTTCAGTCACTGACAGAGGAAGGTATGTATAAGTGTTACAGTGTTAGAGCAATAAATCCTTCTCTTTTGAATCATGTTTGGATTTTTTTTTTTTTGCGTAAAGGAAAATTTTGAGCATGAAAATAGAATTTATGAATTACTGTGAATGATATTTTTTAACATATGCTCTGGTGTATGTTACCCAACAGTTTCATTTGTATTTTTTGGTTTTAGTTTTGAAGAAATCTATAAATTTCAAAGACAGATTCTCAGAGTAAAGGACCGTGATGAGTTTCCAATGATTTTAGTTGGTAATAAAGCAGATCTTGACCATCAAAGACAGGTAAGAAGGTTCATGACTATTACTCCTATGTCTTGTAATTAGAGTGAATATAAACTCGGGTGTGTGTATTTCAAAGAGTTTGTATCACATGCTTTGAAAATACTGAGTTTGATAATGTAATAAAAGATATATACATTCAGTGAAGAAAAAGAAAACAGACTTTTAGAAAATGTATCACCTTTTGTTGTTATTCATTTTACTAAATTATAGCATATAATTGAAACATTGACTGCATGAGAAGTTGTACTCCTTCCTGTCATCTTGTTTTTCTTTCCCCACAATTATGATCTGGTCACTGAGGCCTTGCGAAGTGAGGCAGTCCTCTCTAATTGGGAGGCCAGTCCTCTGCCCTCTACAATAGTATTGACTTAATTGCAGTTTCTGCCTTTGTGGAGTTTGTCAAAAATGGTTGTTCTCTGATTTTTGTGTGTGTTGATTCCTTTTAGGCCTGTAGCTTATGGAGCTATATATATTTAAGCAACATCTAGTGAAAATCCTATTGAAAATCTTTGCAAATAACTAGGAGCTGTGATTATTGTTGTAGTGATTTTCTCACTAGAGATGTAGCCAGAAGATTCATTTAAGATGGAAAAAAGAGTTTGCAGGCTTTCCAACCTGACAGAGGAGAATAAAGGAAACAAAATGGTTGGTTTCATTGTGTATCCAAACACTGGGCCAACTCCCTTCTCAGGCTTCATGAGGAGGATAAAGCAGGGATTCTTAACCTGGACTCTGTAAACTTGTTAATGTTTTTAATAACTATATTTCAATATAATTGAATTCCTTTGTAATTTTATATATTATAAACATGATCCTGAGAAGACTGTCAAAGGAGACTGATACCAAAAAAGATTATGAACCCCTGCCTTAGATGGTTAAACTTGCCATGAAACTACCAGAGGAAGCAGCCCCATGTGGTAGAAAACATTTGAAATGAACTGAGGAGAGACCTGGGTTCAAATCCCCATCCAGTCATGGAGCTTCCCTCAAGCCCTGCTCACTCAGCTTCTTTGATGATTGGGAGTGGTAATACTGGTACTGCTGTACTGAGAAAGTGATATAAATGTGAGGGAGATGATCCCAGCAGCATTCATAGCTAAACATCAAAATGGAACAAATCTGCCAGTCTCCTCTTTGGCAGTTATAGAGGAACCATTACACTCTGCCACTCCCCTCCCAGTGCATCCTTTGAAGTGATGAAGCCAGAACAAACAGCTAGTCTTCCTATGCACTTACAGAAAAATGTGTGGAGACATCCTGCCTTCTTAAGAACTCTCAAAGAGTGGGTTCTAAAAGAATGGAACAGGTCCCACAATGAAGAAATGGAACCAAGACGACATTCCAATGCGTATTTAATTCTTACCTCCTTTAAATCACTATGCTAGTGGTCTCTATGAGCGTCCTGGATATCCTTTTTGAAAACAAGAAAGGAATCTTAAGCCCCTTAATGTTACAGTGAGGACACTGAGGCCTAAGGAAGTCAAATGATTTGCCCAGAGTCATCAGGACTTTCAGCTACGGTCACTCTTTTCCCACTGACCGTGATTCCTCCTAGACATCCTGTTTAAAACCCACATTAAGATTTCCTATTGATGCCATAGTTCTCCAAATTCTCTTATTTGCAGGTGTTGTAATATTTATTTCATCAAGTCCTGGAGCACCACAAAACTTTTCAGTGAAATCTGCAGTAATGTGAAAGATACTGTTTTAATCATTTACACTTGAAAAACAGAGTGAATAAAAAATACACATTGCCTAGATGATGGTCTGCTCTTGGATGACAGCCCATTGAATTAGTCTTTCCATATGTGTATCTTGGACAAGTTCTACAGATGCATAATGAATGAGCTGGGCCCAGAATGAAGGAGGAGAAAAAGACCGCTCAATGCTTTCAGTGATGCCAAACTGCCTGGCATTGGTAAAGCTCGTCTCTTTAGTTAGTATCAGTGTTCTTAGTGAGGGGCTGTTCCTATCCATCGTTCAACTCCATAAGTTCATAGTTAAACTTGACAAATAACCTGAAGGACAATGGAAGGAAGCAGTTAGGTGTAAACAATCTATAGAACAACAGTTCATGCAAAAAAGTGTCATAAAAGACATTACTGAGGCTATGTATGAGCAAAAAGGGTGGAGACACAGTCATGTAAGGAGAGGGAGAGCCAGCAGTGTAAAGACTACTGAATTTTTATGGGAATACACAAATGAGAATTACGATGAATAAGAAGCTTATAGAACGATAAGATTCTGCATCAGTAGAAGGAGTAGCTATGCTCAGAAAATCACAGAGCCATCAAAGCAAGATAATGTATGTAGATTTAAATCTTTAACTGTAGAGGTCCTTAATATATCTCTGTTTACTAACCTCAGAGGTCCCTAATGCTGAGAGAGAATCTGAGACCTGTGTGAGGAACTATGAGTGTCCTATTTTATGGATGAGAAATCTATGTCTCAGAAAGGGTAAGTGACTTGCCCAGGAATCACATCTATTAAGTGTCAGAGATGAAATTTGAACTTGAGTCTTTTGACTCTTAAGGTTCAATAGCAGGGTCTAACTGTTATTTACCAGCTATGTCACTTTAAGCAAGTCACCTTCCTTCTCTGGTCCTCAGTTTTCTCATCTACAAAACGAAAAGATTAGATTAGATAATTTTTTAAGTTCCCTTGAGTCTTTGATCTGGATTAAATTCCACTGCTGATATACTTTTTTTTTTCACTTTTGGTGATTGTGGTTTATCATTCTATTAATTTTTTTTTGTTTTTATTGTTTAAAAATTTTATTCACTTAACAAAAAAACCCCCACATTTCCACATATAGTAGCCCATAAAAGATAACTGCATATGAATATAAATTTATTACATTTAGCTTGCTTTACATATGTCTATACATACATACACACACACATAAATAAAATTCAGCATGTTGTTTCCAAAGCTGTCCTTCTTGGCCCCTTCTGAACTTCATTCATTTTTCTAATGTACATTTTCTTTTAAATTCTTAGTAGAATCTTTCCTTTTTTTCTTTTTGACACTGTCATTCCTAGTCATCTCTCCTTAAGTAACCTTTCCGTATTAAGAGAAGAAATGAAAGCTTTATTATAATGTAAGCAGAGGCCACATGTTGGTTCTGTGGAAGCTCTGGCATTTGTTATTATAATTTTCTTCATCCGTAAAATAAGAATACACTAGATCGATCACCTTTGAGGTCCTTCTAAATCTGGGATCCTGTGATTATCTACATATTTCCTAGTTCATAAACTTCAATTAACATACCCATGTGAGCAACAGTGGGGCTGTACTTACTAGTCTGAGCCAGTCTTTACCCTGTTTGGACTTCATTCTTCTTGTCTGTGAAATAAGTTTAGATTAAATTAGATGGTTTCTGAGGTTGAATCTCTAAATTCTGCATTAGTAATCTGGTATTTTCTTTATCAGTGAAAACATTATCCCACCTAGACTTTCTTTCCTCTTGTAATGAAAAATGGGTCATTTCCTCCCTAGGAATGGATTCTAAAGGGGTTTCCAGTTGTGAGATGGATCTGAGTGTTGCTGACCTTGTGCCTAATAGCCCACAGTCTATGGGGTGGAATAAAGAAAAACTGCAAGTTTGTACTTTTTCTCAAACATCCCTCTGAAGGTCACTCTTCATTCCAGGTAACACAAGAAGAAGGACAGCAACTTGCAAGACAGCTCAAGGTGACATACATGGAGGCATCTGCAAAAATTAGAATGAATGTAGACCAAGCTTTTCATGAACTTGTCCGGGTTATCAGGTCAGTCCAGAGCCTTCTCACAGGGCTTTACTATAGGATTCATATTTCTGTTTTATAATTTTTAGTTGAAAAGATGTTTCTTTTGTACTTGTTATCAAAAGAAAGCAAGAGTATTTTGTAGCCAGCATCCTTTTGCTAAGCATTAAATATTCCTGATAGGCAGAAGTTAGATTTGTCATTTTTAATATGAGCTGACTAGAATCCCGAGAAATGTAGAATGTCAGACCTGGAAGAAAACCTTTAAGATCATGTAATTCCAATTGCATTTTGAAGATGAAGAAACTTAAGGCCCCAAGAAGGGAAATGATTGGCACTTAGGTCAAGGATGCTGATTATTAGATGAACCACAGTTAGGAACCAGGTCTTTTGGCTCCCAGTTATACTGTAGAGGTGATGCAGTCAATTCCTGGGAATTTATTGGATCAGCGTGATTGCAAGTCAGCCACCAGAAACTTTTCCTTTAATGTTATTTCCTTTCAGGGTCTGACACACTGGGTCTTTATATAGTTTGAGATGTGTGTCTCTCTATTTACTCAGTAGATAAAGTGATTGGTCCTATATGTATGTATGTATATACCATCCCAGAAAGTACTAAAATCAAGCTAGTTAAGATTGTAGAGCTTTGAGAAATGGTAATAGTTATCAATGTATTTTTTTGTACTGTCATTCTACCTTTCTTTTAAAAGGAGCATATTAAAAGAGTCAGTATATATTTTTGGGAATTTTGAAAGAATTGGGTTGGATGAGACATGGGGAAGTTGTTAAAGGTTTGATCATAACATTATCTCAACTTTTAGTTCCCCTAAACACCTGAGGTCTCTTTCATCCCTTATATTTGGAAAAAAATAATAAATTTTGCTTAATTAATTTTCAACACTTTGTTAGAAGATCTTCAGCCATTTAAAATTTTCTGTCATCTCATGATCCGTAATCTTGACATAGAGGTTACAGAAGACCTGAGCACTAGTTTAGCCACACAGGGTTGATCTGAATGATTGCTACAGTGATTTCCAACTAGAATACCCTGGTCCTGTCTTGCCTTTTGGACGCTTCATCTTACCTGCCACCTCAGAGGCTGACTGTTATGAGTCTTTTTGATGAGGCGGAGCTAATTTTTCTTCACACCTTCCCGTACCCAGTACAGCTTGATTGTTTCTCAGAGGGTCTCATAAACTAGTGTTGTGTTTAGGCCTTTTGTTCTCTCTGGGACATCTGCTTCTTTGATTCACCAGTCTCAAAGGTTCTGGTGTCCAGTGTATAAAAGGTCCCTTTCTTTCCTATTTTTAATTGTACCAAAATATCACAAATTTGAAAATCTTCAATTTTTAGAAAAAAACTTTTTATTTTACAGGAAATTTCAAGAGCAAGAATGTCCTCCTTCCCCAGAACCAGCAAGGAAAGAGAAAGACAAGAAAGGCTGCCATTGTGTAATTTTTTAAGAATCCCATGAATCTTAGCTGCCGACTGCCAGAAAAAGCCCTCGTCTACTCCTTTCTTCCCTCCAGTTTACATCCTGTTGGGTACCTCTTTAGCCTTATGCAAG
>CM053772.1:238226340-238310459 GCA_028658325.1 Potorous gilbertii | reverse complement strand
GCAAACCCCCCTGAGAGAAGAAACAGGAACTAAGTGGGAGGTGCAGAGGGAACCTTGCTTTGCCACAAGAAGTGACCACAGTTCTAGCCTGGTAGCTGGAAGGAGTGGGCGGGAGGCGGCTAGGTGGCTACCATTTAGGCTTTGTGGCTTTGAGAGAAGAGTTAGTAACCATGGGGGAAGAAGTTAGTTCTTCCTGGAAGACAGAATCAGTGGGCTGCTGAATACACTATAGTCAACGCAACTAGAACTCAGAAAAATGGAGTCCACAGAGCCCAACAGAGTCACAGGACAGAGGAGTGAATGTGACGCCTACAGGAAGAGGGAGAAGGAGCAAGCATTTACTACATGCCCACTGTGCGCTAAGCCCTCTGCAAATATTGTCTAATTCCAGCCTCACAACCCTGTGTGTGGTAGGTGTTAGTAAGATCTCCATTTTATAGATAAGGAAACTGAGGCACAGAGACTATTACGTAATAATAATAGCTAGCATTTATATAACACATCCTCTGTGCCAGGCATTGTGCTAAGAGCTCTAAAATTATCTCACTTGAGTCTTACAATAACCCTGGGAGGTAAGGTACTGTTATCATCTCTATTTTACAAATAAGGAAACTGAGGCAAACAGAGCGTAAGTGACTTGCCCAGGAACACCCAGCTAGTAAGTGTCTGAGGTCTGATTTGAACTCAGGTCTTCCTGACTGCAAGGCATCCACTGCATCACTAGGTACCTCACTACAGGTGACGATTGGTCCCTCAAGGATGGCCAGATAGGGGAGGAATCAATCCTCAAACGTGATGTTTGTGCTGTGTCTGCTATGTGCCAGGGGCTGCATGAGGGGCTAGAGACACAAATATAAATGATAAGAATCTCTATTCTCAGCCTGCAGTCTATTGGAAGAATATCTTGGGAACAAATAGGAAAAGACTTTCTTCCCCCCTCAGACACCAGGGGACGATGATTAGAGCATGACCAGAAAACACTCAGAGCAGCTATAGAGCAAAAAAATACAAACTTACAAAAATCATAATTTTATTTCATTGTCTTTTGTTTTTGTTACCTTCATTTTGAAATGTCATTCCTCCCACCTCAGTGAGACATCCTATGTAACAAAGATTTTAAAAGAGAGAAAAAAGCAGCTGTTATTTTTTGTTGTTTACACATAATGAGTTACATAGCAAAACCAACCAATGTATTGACCATGTGTGACTCTATGTGCTATATTCCACCCCCATAGTTCCCAACCTCTAAAAATAAGGGAGAAAAAACTGTCTTCCCTTCTCTATCTGGAACAGGTTTCGTCGTTATGATGACAGATTCTGGTTTCATTTTTTTTCTCTTTCCATTCAGACAGTGGTAGTTATCATGTATATTGTTTTTCTGATTCTACTTCATTTCTGCATCAGTTCATAGAAACCTTCCTGTGTCTCTCTGAATTCTTCATAGTCATCATTTCTCACTCCCAGGTCTCTGGACCTCTCCAGCGCAGAGAAAGCTCAGCCCTGACATCCACTTTCCTGTTTGGTGAATCTATAGTCTGGACCCCCATTTCATGAGGATCCCCCTCAAATACTTGCTTTACTCCCAGTTTAATTGACTCTGAGGACTTCTGTCTTCTCACTAGTTACCTTGCCCTGACCCGGGTCCCCATCCCAATCCCCAACTAAATGGGCACCTACTTTGTTTTCCATTGTTTGCTACAACAACAAAAAAATAGCCATAAATACATCATTGTGGATTGAAGGAGCCCTTTTTTCTGCCTTTACTTCCTTGAAACCTAGCAGTGAAATTTCTGGGTCAAAGTGTATGGGCATTTTAGTCCGATTTTTCAAATGCATAATTCCAGTTGACTTTCAATGGCAGCCCAGTTTTTTACTGCAATATGGCTCCATCAACCACAGACCAACTGTAAACTATTCACAATAAAGAGATATTGCATGTTGTGTGTCTTCTTAGGGAATATTTATGTACTTTGGGTTCATGATCTTATTAATGTGGGTTCAGAAAAAAAATGAAATATATCCCACACCAAGACTAAGTCTGAGAAGTAAGTTCAAGGAAGGACCTAGACTCCTAACATCCCAAAGCCACTTTAAGCTTGGGATTTGACAAGCCTTGATTCAGAAGTGGAGCTGAGAGCCACAGGTAGGATCTTGCTAGGATTCCACTATTTAGAAAGCTATTCACCTGTTAACAAAAAAGTGCAGAAAAGGGGATGAAACAGATAAGGTCAAGGTGTAGAATGGTCCAGAAGGCCTCTGAATATGAGTTAATGGGTATAGGCTATATCTCACTACTGCTTCCACATTATTCTAATGCTTTGGCAGATGTGGTCTACTTGGCTTCCTGGCTACATTGTAGACCCTCTGCCATTTGGTAGACATCCCAAGCCCTTTAAAGGCTTCTTATTCTTTTAATGATACTCCAAGACTGTCTCCAGGATAGTCTACAATCTATTCATTATCCAGGAGTGCTGCTTAGGATTCAGTTCAGCAGCTCACCTCTGGTACGAATTCTCTGGGGGTTGGGCAGTCAACATAGTTACTCAGTTCATACATGGAAGGACTAAGGCTCAGTAATGAGATTTGCTTCAGATTCTCCTCATGACTTAGGTGGGGAAATGGGACTAGACCCCCATGGGTCTTGATATTCTCTTCCTATATCTAAACAGATATATTAGAAGCATTTGCCGCCAAGAACTCTAGAGTGTACTTTAGTGATTACCTAGTAAGCGGTGATTTATATGTAAACGGGTTAATGAGAGGAGTCCTTCATCAAACTGATGATTGTCCCAGTTATAGGGTGTGACACTTTGTGTGTTCCTCCTCCGTTGCTGAAGAAGACCATGCCAACAGAGACATGATGACATGACTTGCACTTGACTTTGTTTAGACACATCTAAAAGGTCTCTCCCCATCATCTCACTAAAAGAACCTGGAACTCCATGCTAGTATTTTATTTTAAAAGTTTATATAACTATTCATTTGGGATATTGGTCTGTAATTGTCTTTCTTTGTTCTGACTCTTCCTGGTTTTAAGTATCAAGAACACATATTTATATCACAGAAGAGATTTAATAGAGCCCCTTCTTTTCTTATTTTTTCAGTTTTTATAATATGGGAATTGTTTGTTCTTTGAATGTTTGATAGAATTTGCGTATTGGTCCTCATACAATTAAGCACAAACAACATCAGAATTTGCTTGTAAAATCCATAGGTTTCTGGTTGTCTTTTTTTTTTCCTCAGGAATTCATTTATGGCTTGTTCAATTTCTTTTTCTAAGTTTAAGTTAATTAAGTGGACATAGACCCCTAATTGGTTCTAAGGGACTAGGAGAAGTGCCTCTATGGTGACCGGCTGGCTGGAATTCAGGAGGGTAAACTCTGGTCAGATGACTTGTCCCTCCAAGCTGGGCTATAGAAGGGAGCCAATATGCTAGCTCAGTCTCATTTGTATTTCTTTCGGATTTCCCTCTATTCATAAGATAGACTAATACATGGCAGAGAGAACCTTTGTTCTTAGGACCATTCCTAACTAGAGCAGTGAGATAGTACAGTGAATAAAGCTCTGGACCTGGATTCAGGAAGACCTGAATTCAAATCCAGCCTCAGACACTTACTAGCTATGTGATCTTGGGCAAATCACTTAACCTCTGTTTGCTTTAGTTTCTTTGTCTGTGAAAATGGGAGTAAAAATATCACCTACCTCCCTGGGTTGTTGAGAATAAAATGAGACAATACTTGTAAAGCATTTAGCACAGTACCTGGCTCTCTCTCTCTGTATGTATGTATGTAAATGTATATATGCATATACATATGCATATGTATATACATATGTATGCACGCACATACAATTATACAGATACATTATTATTATACATTAATTTTATTTTGCTTAGGGGCGTGGGCTGTTATTGTCACTGGTGTCAGTGGCAGTGATGCTGATATGCTGGGTCTATATTCCCAAGACCTAACTCTTTGGGTTTACATCTGTCATATTAATTCTTGGCCAAAGTAAAAAGCAATCTGTATAACTTGTCCACATTCTCCTTGCCTTTAGCTGGGAGATCCTTTGATAGGGATGCTCTGAGGGCAGAATCTGGATGTTCTGTGCTGGGTTGCAATGTCTTGATATTGTGGGGAAGGGATTGACGGTTCCGTGTCTCTTTCAGTCACATATCAGTGGTGTTTTCCCTCAAATCCCAGCTGAGATCCTCCTCCATTAGACCATGAATTCCTGAAGATCAGGGACTGTCTTTGGCTTCCCTTTGTACCAGAGTGCTTTCTTAGCATAGTTCAGGGCACATGGTGGGCACCTATAAATGCCAATTGACTGACCTGGTCATAGAAGTCACGGGTATCTGGAGGTTAGGAGGAGGGGTAGGATGAATCTGTCCCCTTGGGACTGGCCTATCTGGGGAGGGAGGAGTTGCTCATGGCCACTTGGGCACTGGTTGGCATTTCAGCTTCAGGGAGAGTGTTCTCCTACACGCCTCCCGGGAATTTCCACCTCAAGGTATTAAGGAGGAGTCTGAAAATACATAATTTCTAGAAGGTAACAGGGCCAAGGCATTGAATGGGACCCAGGAGAGATGTTTGTTGTATCTTCAAAGAATAATTAAATGAATTTCAATGAATATCACTCTGGAAAAAAGCCAAGTTTTCAGAGGGTTTGGGTGGGAAAATGGATAGAGAAAGTTCTAGAAACAGGGTCCAATGAAAAGAGAGTTCAGGATCAGGCTCCTTTTGGATCCTTCCAGACACTACTAGGAGAAACTCTCCAGATGAAGGAACTTCTGAAGAATCTGAGGGGGTGCAGTCAGACCCAGGGGCCTGAGCTTAAGTGACTTGCCTTAAGGCAGCTGGTGGTGCCGAGAATGAAGAACTGGTCCAGGAGTCAGGAAATCATGAGTTCAAATCCAGCCTCAGATACTTAACTAGCTGTATGACCCCAGGCAAGTCACTTAACTTCTGCTGCCTTGGGTCCTCATCTGTAAAACAGGAATAATAATAGTACCTACCTCACAGGATTGTTGTAAAGATCAAATGAGATAGTATCTTCCAAGTGCTTAGTAGAGTACCTGTCACCTAGTAGGCATTCTATTAATGCTTACTCCTCCTTGCTCCTACTATTGGCTCTTTCACATCCAAGACTCATGCACCTGTTTCTTGATCTTGGCAGCTCAACTCTGACCTCTTTCTTTACAGGATTTCTAGGCATCTACTCCCCAACACAGAGGATCAAATGAGTGTTGGACATGTCTCCATCTCAGTGCCTCATGGCTCTGCTTCCTGCCCTGCCCAGGAATGAGTCAGGGGGTCACCGTGCCTGGCCCATATGTAGGTGACTCGTGAATGTTTAGTGATTGAATCAATTCAACACTCATTTATTAAGTGCTTATTTGGGTGAGGCACAGAGTTTACAAAGGGAAAAATGAAATAGCATTTGCCCCAAAGGAGTTCCCATGCTGCTGCGCATAAACAACATGAACCCATTTTAACTCAGTAAGTATGTATGGTGGATAGAATGTTGGACTTAGGAAGGCCTGAGTTTGGACATCGCCTTAGACACTGACTGGTGGTGCAACCTTCGCAAATCAGTGTAAGCTCTCTTACCCTGACAGACTCTCTGCACAACCCAAAGTGCTATATAAATGTTAGCTATTAGAACACAAATAATTAAATGCAAAATACATACCAAAATCTTCAGAGGTGGAATCAGAGAGTCCTAACAGCTAAAGGAGATCCAGAACAGGCCTCCCATGAGAAGGGGCCCCAGAGTGGAACCTCAAAGGATCTGGGATCCAAAGATGAAGAAGGAGAGAGCCTTTCAGATGTGGGGGATGGCTGGAGCTAAGTGTGGAGATAGGAGTGGAAAGGCCACTGTTCCCTGACAGGAAGTAGGGTCATTGGGCAGGAATGTAGGGAACATGAAGGAGTGTAACATAAAATGAGTCTGGAAAGATAGTTTGGAGCCAGAGTGTGAAGGGCTTTAATTGGTAAACAGAGGAATTTGTGTTTATCTGGGAGTCCTGGTTATAGGCTGCACTATGTGGCCCATACTGTCTGTAGGACAAGCTCCCTTCTTCTCCAGGGGCTTTACCCTCCCTTCCCATGGTCTCTGTTTCTCCCACTGGGTCATGTTCTCTCTCCTCACTGGGCCTGTTTGTCCAGAGCTCTGAGATCTCACCTCAACCTCCTACCTCCTCCTCTTGTTTTGATGCTTGACCCAGGGTCCAAAATACACAATTATGCCTCTCATGATAGTGGGTGCATTTCAGATTTTAATGAGTTAGAGGGAATAAGGGAGATGGCTGCCCAGAACCATGAAATTTCATATCGTGGAGGAAGTCACTTCCAGAGGTCTGCAAAGGTGAGTCTCCCACCACATCCAAGGGCCTTCCATTATTGGGTAGATGTAATGTAAAATGTACCTCCATGAGTCAGAGACATAGCAAAGGATCTGCCCACCCCTAAGGTTGTTGAGGTTGAACTAGAAAGTCTCCTTTCCTATCTCAAGGAGGCTGAGCTGGTCACTTCTGAGTCACAGCTATGAGAGCTGGCTCAGAAGTAGCCTTTTACCCCATCCCCCACCCCTGGGAATGTTTGCAAGAGACCTCTTTGGGCCTCAGTTTCCACATCTAGGGTATTTAACTAGCTAATCTCCAAGTTCTTTTCAAGTGGCAATCTCCTATGAGTCTATATAGTAATAACACTTCCTGTTCATATATGCTTTTGAGGTTTGAGAGAGTGAATCATAGTTGGCTAGAGATAAGCTTTGAAGCCAGAGAAATGGTCTAAGACTTGCCTCTGCAACAATTATGGCTGCGTGACCCTGGGCAGGTCACTCTCTTTGTGGGTTTAGAAAAGCTGTTTTATCTGCTTTGGTAGTAACTGCCTGATGGTTGGGGCTGTTGGTAGCTGTGGGGCAAAAGAATTTCTCTGTGTGGAAGAAACAAAATAATGGGACAAAAATGTGAGCATCACCCAGAAGTGGCCTGAGCTGTCTCCAGATGAATCCCTTGTCCAGAGAATTCTCCGGACATCTCTCTAAGATGCTGGATTGCACGGAAGGTGCCAGCCTCCCCTGGCAGAGGGATCCTCTTCACCTTTACCCTGGTGACCAGTGAAATCACAGAGTTGGTCCTTATGCCCATCCCTTTAAGGTTTATGATACATCTGATTTAACAGCCCTATGAAGTGGGTAGAATAGGGAGTATTGTCTCCCATCTACAACTGAGGAAACTAAAACAGAAAGAGGAAGTTACTTGCTCTTGATCAGAAAGCTAGTAAGCATTTGAACTCAGATTCAGGATTTTTTTTTTTAAAGTCAAGTGCTCTTTTCCCTACAGTATGAAAATCTTAGAACTAGAAAGAAATCCAGAAGTTTACCAAGTCCAGTCCTTAGTCTTTAGGCATATCCATCACCTTCCCCCCCCTGAACCTTTCCCTTCCTCCCCCCGTCCACCCCCAGGAAAGAAGCTCATTTCTATAGTTCTTAACCATCTCCAAAAAGAGTCAGTCACCAAATCTTAAGTATAAGTTCTAGGAAGTTACTTCTTATGTCCTACCATAATTCCTCTTGCTTTACTTGGGACATTATGGAATAGAATGGATCCCAGAGAGAGATTCTAAGATAAATGAGTAAGATGGAGGGGAAGGTGGGTGGTGTAGATCCCCCAAATGGCCTGCTCCTCAGAGCCCTAGGTGGGAAACAGGAAATGGAGGGAGTGTCCTTCTCAGAATTTCAAAGGCTTCTAAGAAAGTAAGGCCCACAGAGATACCTCGGCTAGAGACCAGGGTAGTGGGTTGGTGGGGAAGAGTGGGGTAGGAGGAAGAGGAGGAGGAAGAAAAGGGGGTTTCAGTCACCTCTACATATATGATATCATACATAGGCTCATAGAATTTTTAACTGGAAGGAATTTTTACTAACCCCTAGTGCTTTCAGGGGATCCACAAAAGTCAGAACTATTTTCACAACAAAACTAAGATATTTTCATTTCTAATACAGTAAATATCAATAGATATAACCCATAGAAACTAAAGCTCTTTGGGTCCTCAATAATTTTTAAGAGTATAAAGGGGTTTGAAAACAAAAAAAAATCGAGTATTGCTGCCCTAGTTCAATCCTCTCCTTTTACAAATGAGTAAACTGAGCCCCAAAGAGGTAAAATTTGGGGTAACCTAGCAAGTAAGTGAGGACCCTTCCCATAACACCTGCTGACACACAGTATAGGCCAGATCCCTCAGGCCCAGCCCCAGGACACGGGCAGGATGGGTTCAGTGTCACAGGCTTTAGGTTATTGAGTCAAACTACTTTGTCCAAAAACATTAGGGTTAGCCCATTATTTACTGTTCTTTTGGAACAGGAAGACAATGTGATGGGATTTTCACTTTGAAACAGGAGTTCTCAACTTTTCTTTAATGTCATGAATCCCTTGGGAAGCCCATTGACCTCTTGGGCAGTCTGGTGAAGACTAGAGACCTTTTCTCAGAATATGTTTTATAATGCATAACATAAAACACATAGGATTACAAAAGAAACCAATTATATTGAAACACAGTTAACAAAATATTTTTTAAAAATAAGTTCACAGATTCCAGGTTTGCCTTAGAATATAAAACATAGAATGCCAGAGCCATTAGGGAAATGAGAGCTCATCTGCTATAATCCCCTCAATTTACAACTGGGGAACCTGAGCTTCAGAGACAGAATCTTGATAGCCCAAAGCCTCACTGCAAGTGAGAGGTAGAGTTGAGTAAAATCCAAGGCTTCTGATTTCAATCCACTACTATTGCCAACATACCCCACTGCTTTCTGTGACCCTCAAAACCTGGGGTATGCCAGGCCCCACTCATGGCTTCTCTCAGCTCCCTTCCTTAGGAGAAGGTATACTTTAAAACATCCCAGATAATTTTCATTATCTTTCTATCTTGTCCTAGAGTAAAGTAACTGAGAAGAAATTAGACAGATTTTCCCCTACCTTCTTAGTGAAGGAGAAAGGCTAGTTCTCCTTGGGAACTGAAGGAGGAAGGGGTTGGAGTGGGGCCAGGTGATAAGTGCAATCAGTAGGGAGTAGAGGAGATGAAATTGAATGAGTGGAGTGGTGAAGACGGAACAGCTGGGAGAGGGAGGTGACCCAGGGTGGGAAAGAGACGACGAGCAAAGGATAGCTCCTGGAGAGCTACAGGGCAGAAGAGTTTAGTGTCCTGGTCTAGGAGTCTGGAAACCTGGCTTCTACAGTAGTGACCGGTAATGTTTCTATGTCCCTTTCACAGAAACAAGCTACTAAAAGGTCTTGAGAGATTATCTAATCCTCCTCATTTTATCGATGAGAAGCTCAAGGTTCAGAGAGGTCACACAGGGTCATAACTTTAGTGCTAGAAAGAATCTTACAGGTTGTCTAAGTCTTATTTTACAGATGACGAAACTGAGGCCCGAGGAGATTCAGTTGACTAGCCCTTGCTCACACATATGGCAGAGCAGAACTTTGAAACTAGACTCTGACTGTCGATGAAGAGCTCTTCTCACTGTGCTGCTGGTCACTGCCCATCTATCCTGCACTACGTTTTATTTGTCTCTTCTTCCTCCCCACCTCCCTGAACCCCTCTCCCCACCAAGTTCTGAGATCTCGAGCCAAGGTGGAATCCACAATCCCATCATTCCTAGATGGAGAATTACAAAAGTAGTTCTACCCCCATAGATCTTATTCTCCATTTCCCTTAACTTTCCAGACCAGAGTCACTCACAATTCTTTCTAATAGTTTTCCCTACACTGAAACTCCTCAAGGGCAGTAATTGTGCTTTTGTATTTTATATTTGCATTTTCATTTAAGCTCAGTGCTTGATAAGCAGTGAGCTCCCTCCCTCCCTCCTTCCCTCCCTCCTTCCCTCCCTCCCTCCTTCCCTCCCTCCTTCCTTCCTCCCTCCTTCCTTCCTCCCTCCTTCCCTCCCTCCTTCCTTCCTCCTTCCTTTCTCCCTCCCTTCCTTCCTTCCTTCCTTCCTTCCTTCCTTCCTTCCTTCCTTCCTTCCTTCCTTCCTTTCTCTCTTTCTCCTTTCCTCCTCTTTAAAAGCCTGATGCTACTAGGACACATTTCTTCTGTGGGGATTTGGACCACATATAATGGTCAAAACTAATACTCACAATAACCCAGTGAGGTAGGTAGTGCAAATATTCTCATAGATTGTGAACTCATCTAGCACAGGGACTCTCTTTTGCCTTTCTCTGTATCCCCAGTGCTTTAGTGCATAGTAAACACCTAATAAATGCTTACTAACTAAGGAAATGAGACTCAGAAGAGCCAAGTGACTTACTCAAGGTCATACAGGGGCCTAGTCAGGTCTAACCCAAAGCCTCTTACTCCAAGGCCGGTGGCTCTTTAGCTACCATACCACATTCTGGTCCTAGTTCATCCAATAACATGCTGTGTGGTTTTGAGCACTTTCATTCCCTTCACTTTAGTTAAGTAAACATCTATTAAGTGCCTACTAGTTTATTTGAGCACAGGAAGATCTACTCAAGCTTGGGGAGGTGGAAAAGAAGGCAAGAAAGGACTCATGGAGATGACAGGTCTTGAAAGATATAAATAGGAGGAGATGGGCAGCAGGAGAATCCATTTCAGGCATGAGGGATGATATGAACAAAGGTGTGGAGATGGGAAAGGGGAAAAATGGAAAGAGGAAAAACGAGTAGTCTAATTGGGCTAGGAGCCTGGACCTTGAATGCCAAGAATAGGAGCATACATTTTATCCTGAAGGTTTTTGTGCAGAGAAATGCCATGATTAGGCCTGTGCATTCAGAACGTTACCTAGACATGGAAGGGAATCAGCATTTATTTAGTACCTACTATATTCCATACATTGTACTGTTTTTGTTTTTATAAATATTATCTCATTTCACTTCACAACAATCCTGAGAGATAGTATCATTCTCATTTTTAAAATGAGGAAACTGAGGCAGATTTTAATTGATTTACCTAGAGTCACCCAACTTGTAAGGCTGGATTTGAACTCAGGCATTCCTGACATCTGGTGGCTCAGTGTTCTAGAACTGAGTTCTAGAGTCAGGAAGACCTGAGTTCAAATCTAGTCTCAGATACCTTCTAGCTGTGTGACCCTGAGCAAGTCACTTAACCTCTGTTTGCCTTAATCTATAGTAGAAAGAATGACAAACCACTCCAAAATCCTTGCCAAGAAAACCCTGGGGACAATAGTGGTATGCTATGATCTGGGGTCATGAAGAGTCAGATATGACTGAACAACCCTCTTCCTGACTCCAGCACCCTTCAGGGGTCTCATGGACATGATGGGTTAGACAAAGGAGGAGCTGGAGGCAGGAAGAGGCCAAGACCGTGTAACACTGGCCCAGTCTACCCATGCTCCCAAAGTCCCTTACAATAGTAATGCATGTGAGAGATCATCAGTCAATCAACAAGCATCTATTAAATGCCTACTGTGTGCCAGGCATTGTGCTAAGGTCTGAGGATACCAAGACAAAAGTAGAACAGTCTTTATCATCAAGGAACTTAGACTCTATCAGGGGAGAATACAGGTATAGAGATACCAAAGGTATACAAAATATCTGCCAAAAAATACAAAGGAACACAAAACACCCACAAAAAGAAAAAGCTAATTGGAGATAGAGGGAGCAACAGCAACTGAAGGAGATGAACTAAATTCATTAGGAGAAAGGACCTCAGCTGAGTTTTGGAGAATTCTAATAAGAGGAAATGAGGAGAAGGAGAAAAAGCTGATCCTCATGGAGTGACTTTTTTTTCTTCCCTTAGGATTTTAATTTAAACTTCTTTCTATTCTGATCTTGGCAGACAGCAAATATGAACATTTCCATAGACAAAGAATGGAAGAGGGGAATGTATAAGAAACCTCTAATCTGTATTATGTGTGGCTTTTTTGTAAAGCATATAATCAATTTGACATATTAATTCCAAAGCTATCCTGCTGGTCTATATCTTTGGGGGACCTTTTCCCAATGATTTAACTTCCCCAGGCCTCACTTTCCTCATTTGTAAAAGGAAAGGATTAAACTAGATAGCTTCTGAGGTCCCAGCGCTTAGCACAGTGCTTGACTGTTGTTGTTGAGTTGTTTCAGTCATGTCTGACTCTCTATGACCCCATTTGGGGTTTTCTTGGTCAAAATACTAGAACGGTTTGCCATTTCCTTCTCCAGCTCGTTTTACAGATGAAGAAACAGAGGCAAACAGAGTTAAAGTGACTTGCCCAGGATTACGCAGCCAGTAAATGTCTGAGTCTAGATTTGAACTCAGGTCCTCCAGACTCTAGGACCTAGCTGTCCAGATTGCTAGGTACTTAATAAATGTTTATTGACTCTTACTTCCAGCTGTAGAGGGATCTAAACTAGTTATAATTCCAGGGGAACTCATACTGCTCCTGGGAGGCAGAAAGGCCAAAGTTATTATACATAGATAAACTGGGGCCCAAATTAACAGGTGACTAATGTTAGGTCACCCAGTGGGCCAGGGACAGAAGCAAAAGAAAAAAACAGGTGTTCTGTCTCTTAACCCAGCTCTTTCCCCGAATCAGGTTTTCTCTTGAAAAGATCTTGAGATCCTGTGGAAAGCTTCTATCTCTGTTCCCCATCAGTTCTAGCAGCCCTCAGGATGGCCAGAGGAAGCCCTGGGTGGGGAAGGTCCCACCCTTCCGGAAGCTAGGAACAGCTCCTCAGGATCAGTGGGTCGCCCCCTTCCTGCCACACAAGCCCACATGCCAAGGCCACGAGTCATTTGTTTTGCCCAAATTCTGCTCAGATATGATAAATCATTGCCAGGCTGGCTCCTGAAACATGATTCAGCTCCAGGGGGAATACTGAAGCTGCATACTCTGCATGCCAATGGCCTGAGGTCAGACTGGGCTTTGATGGGGGACAGAAGGGACCTGGCCTGAGGACAGACAGACAATGGATCTCTACTTGTTTCCCTCTGGGAACTCCAGGTATGGCTGTCTCAGTGATTGGAAAGGAAAGGCAGGACCCAGTGCATGGAAACTGAAACACATTCATGAAACCCTTACTACATACTTAATGTCCTATGAAAGGGGTACACAATATGCCAAGACATGTTCATTCACTTTGACTGTATGCCCATGTGTTACACAGGATGTAGAGTTTGAAGGGACCTTACAGATTATCTTGACTGATGGTTCAGAGGCTCCATAAGTGTCCTTGAGACCCTGTCAAAGTCCATAAGGTCACAACTATTTTCATAACAATACTAAAATAGTTAAAGGTTTAACATGGTAAATAGCTTAGTGCTGCACCAAGACTTTTGGGACATCCTGTATCAGACACATACATAAAAGTTCTTTGGGATCCTTAATATTTTAAGTCCTAAGGGGTCCTTAAGGGGTCTTCTATCAGAAAATCTGATAAACAATGATCTAATCTAACTCTCTCATTTTGTAGATGAAGAAACTGAAGCCTAGAAAGGTTCAGAGGTTAAGCCATGAGCAGGTTGTCTTGAGCATAATAGGCACTTTTTAATAGATGTTTATTCATCTTAACGAAGTGACTCGCTTTGGAGTCACACATCTGATCAGTAACAGAGCTGGGATTTAAACCCAGCTCCTGTGATTCTTCTAGGTAGCTGAGTCAAGAAGACCTTTCCTAGCTGTGAGACCCTGGGCAAGTCACTTAACTTCTGTCTGCCTCAGTTTCCTCATCTATAAAATAGGGATAATATTAGCACTTACCTTCCAGAGAAGAGGAAATGAGATAATGATTGTAAGGTTCTTAGCTTGTGCTTGGCACACTATAGGTTCTTATCATACAGTGATCATTCTACAATGCCACAATAACACAAAGTAGGCATATATATATATATATATATATATATTGGTGCTTGTGGGTCTTTGTGCGTGTTTCTACACACATGGGTTGGTTCATATGTGTGTTCTTTAATGCGGCCTGTTGTACATGTGAGGCATGGGTTGGAGGTTCAAGACAAAAACTGGGAACAGTCAAGAGGCCAAGGTTCAAATCCTGACTCTTCTGACCTCAGTCAACTCCCTTTCCTCTCTCTTGCTATAAAATGAGGGGGTGGGGGGTGGACAGGATAACTTTTCAAGGTCCTTCCAGTACTGACGTTTCATGATTTAATAGTGCATTCCCACTGGGGGCCATTAAACCTCAAGAATGGCCTGACTCCCTGAGGGCCCCAGAATCCAGAGGCACATGAAGCAGTGGGATTTCTTCCTCTCCACGGAAGACCTTCCCCTGAGGAAGGACTGGGCAGCTTGGTCAGCACAATCCCAAGGGCTGCTGGGACAGGGCTGGGCCACAGTCCAGACCTCAAATTCCCCTCCCCCTCTCAGTACTGGACAGAGAAGGGAGTGAGTGTGGGAGGCAGGCCACTTGCCCAAATGCCCTACTGAGGCTTCAGGTGGGGGACAGGGTGCGCTCTTCCAGAGTTAGCAATAGTATTCTCAGAGGTCAGTGATGCTAGTTAGGACCCGGGACCAGCAAGATCACATGAATCCACCAAGACTGTAAGGAGTCAAAGAACCCATGGATGTCTAACCTGGAGAAGAACAGTCAGAGAATCTCAAACATGAAAATGATTTCAAATGGCCGTTAGTCCAACTCGTCTGTGAGAAGGCACCAGGGAGTACCGAGAAGGGCACTGGGGACCTTAGGCCTATGAAGCTAGAAAAAAACCACCAGAAACTCAGCTTCTTCATCTGTAAAATGGGGGGAGGGTGGGATCTGATGACCTCTAAGGTCCCTGGAATTCTGTGATTCTTCTACAATATCCTTAAAAAGTGATTTTCCAACACAGTCTTCTTATTTTTTAAAGTTTCTTTGTGTTTTTTTAATGAACAAGGAAGCATTTAAATACCTACTATGTGTCAGACATTGTGCTAAGTGCTTTACAGATATTATTTCATTTTATCCTCACAAGATCCTGTGAGATAGATGCTGTAATTATCCCTAGTTGACAGATGAGGAAACTGAGGTAGAGAGAGGTTAAGTGACTTTATCAAGGTCACACAGCTCGTAAGTGCCTGAGGTCAGACACTTTACAAGGACTGGCTCATTTGATCCTCATAACAACCCTGGGAGGTAGATGCTGCCATTGTTCCCATTTGACAGATGAGGCAACTGAGGCAGGAAGAGGTTAAGTGACTTGCCCAGGCTGGTAAGTGTCTGTGGTGCTCTGTGAATGAGCTACCCCCTACATGTGCTCTTTTCTCTGACCGCCAAGGGTCCACTGTACTTCATGACCAATGAGACCATGAAGACTAGCAGGAAGGGCCCTGAGGAGACTTGGATTTGAATCCCAATCCAAGTATTTGATAGCTGGGTGACCTCGGTCCCTTGGACTCTCTGACACTTTGAGCCACAGGTTCCTCATCTATAAAATGGGGATAATCCTTGCCATGATCTAGCTCACAAGAGTGTTGGGTTGAGAGTAGAGGAGGGAAAGCCCTGTGAACCTTTGGAGATCACAGAAACATATGTGACCCATTGTTACCCATCGTCGTCAGAGAACCCTCCCTTCTTTGGGCCTGGTAGTGTCTACAAAGTCGTAAGCAAGGCTCTGGTTGCCATGGCAGCGATGTTCTTGGAGCGAGCTGTCTGTAATGACAGCATTCTGACACATACATGAAGTCTGTCCAATCTGGTGGCGCTGGAGACAGATGGACCCTTTTATCACCAGATACCCTAAGCCTGTTATTTTTGAGAAAAATATATCATGGCCCCCCACCCTTGACTTGGCATATTGCATTTCTAATTATGTGATGAATGAAGTCTTGGGCCCCAGCTGGTCACTGCTCCAAGGCTGCCTTAGAAGCCTCAGGCACTTGTGAGGGAGGGCAAAGTCGGAGAATGAGAAGCAAAGAGTTGCTTGAAGGTCTGTGTCCTTATTGTCCCTTTGAGGAGATAGTGTGGAGAGACAATTCAGATGAGGAATTCATCTGCATTCAACTTCTACCCTGACGCTAGCTGGACAACCTTGGGTATCTGGGCTTCAGTTTTCCCATTTGTAAAATGGTGATAATAGCATCTGCATTGTCTCTATCAAGTGTGTGTGTATGTGTGTGTAAAAGTGATTTCGTAATGGACACTCCATGATGCTTTCTTATTTAGATATATTTCCATTTTACATAAAATCTGGCTCCTCTTTAGGAATACTGGCTCTACTTTGTGAAGGGATGCAGTGGAGGCCCCAAGGGCCCATTGCCTTCTTTCCTTCCCACTCTACTTTCTCCTGATCAGGGAGAGGCCTCTACTGCATAACAGGCAATTTCCTTTTATTATGGACTCTAAATCCATGAACGATAACATGCTAAAGCTGAAAGAGCTCCTTAAGATCATCTGGATTAACCTCAACGTGTCATGGTGGAGACTGAAGCTTCAGAAAGGCGTCATTTGCCCAAAGTCACGTTGCTTGTAAATGATCAAGTCTGACCAAGCCATGCTCACTCTGAGACCAGTACCTTTTCTGCTGTAATGCACGGCTTAATGGTGTTTTCCTTGATTTTGTAGCTTCCTCTGCAAGAAAGGCTATATGAAGTTTTCAATTTTATGAAAATGAAAATTCATTTCGTTTTGAAGATGTTGAGATTTTCCTAGAAATAACCAAGGTCTGCTTGGGGTGTGGCAAATCCAGGGCCCAACAACTCCATTTAGGCCTTAAATGACCTTGTCTGCCTGGGAAAGGAGTGGTCAGATGCAGGACCCTCCCCAAGCAGGGGCTGAAATCTCCAGCACTGCATTGTACTCTCTCTAAGGACTCAGGGGGTCTAACCCCTGGGCTCTGGGTCAACCACAGGAATTTATTCCTTTGACCAAACAAATTAGCCTTTAGGGATGAATCAGTCTCTCTCTGACAGAATGGGCAGCATCAGTGAGGTGCCACACATCATCAATTAATTTAAGAAGCATTTATTAAGCACCAACTATTCAGAGAATTAAGCTCCATATAAACCCAAAATTTAGGTAAGACATGGTTCTGCCCTTATGGGGCTTATAATCTAATAGAAGAATAAGAGACAATGAGAAATAATAATGGACTGGTGACTTGAGGTGGGGTGGAGAAGTTCCAGTACCACAAAGCGGAGTGGGTACTGGCTCTAGGCCAGATTCAGTCCTGGAGGGCTCTGACTCCTCAGAGAGGAGTTTCTGGCTTTTTCTCTAACTTTCTGACTCATTATGCCCCCCCACCCCCCACCCCCATCCTGGGATTGCAGAGAAAATCTGAAGTTCACAAGGGAGCCACCCAGACCAGAAATGTCCATCATTCACCTGTGCTCAGGGAAAGAAACACAAAGCAGCAGAAGCTGCCAGAGACTTGAGATCCCGACTTAGGCTCCTGGACCTTAAGGGCCTATACCTGCTGCTATATTTCATAGATAAGTCCCTGTTCTTTACCCCCTTCCCAGAAAGCTGGTATTGGCTGTGTCCTGACAAAGAGGCAAATTTTTTTTTTAAAGGTAGAGTTTTTCTTCATGATCCTTTTATCTAGCCTATGGAGGGGGGAGATTTTCTTGGCTTAGCTGCCAATCATGTTTAACACAGACTCCCCCAGCAGTGGGAGTAAAGGACCACCCCAAAGCCTCTGCTTGTGCATGCCCTTAAGCAAGGGTTCAGAGCATGTCATATGGAAAGAGCCAGGCACAGGCTTAGCCCCATGCATGCTGCAGGAGATGGCCCTGCTACATAATAATGGGGGCAGGAAGGAGGAAAAAAGCACAAAGTAAAAAGTGCACATCCCAGAATCACCACAAAAAAACCTAACAAGGATGCAAAGAAAAGAAAAGATGGACAGATCTCCGCACAGTGAGTAGTATTTATTAAACAGGCCTTTTTGAAATGGAAATTTATGGCTATCCTGAATCCTCTCTTGCCTTCTGCTATGCACAAGGTGTGCTTTTTTTTTTCTTTTCTTATTATGTCTTTAAGTTTATATTTCTTTTTCTTTTCTTATTATTTTTTTCAGTAATAAGAAAGAAATAAATTAAAAAAGTAACGGGGGCAGGGGATAGAGCACTGGGCTTAGAACCAGGAAGACCTGAGTTAAAATTCAGCCTCAGACATTTATTAGCTGTGTGGCCCTGGGCAAGTCACTTAACCCAGTTTGCCTCAGTTTCCTCATGTAAAATGAAAGAAATGGCAATCAACTCCAGTTTCTTTGCCAAGAAAACCTGAGATGGGGTCATGGCGACTCAGACATGACTGAAACAACTCAAAAACACCACACAATAATATATTAAAGGGGTGACAAAATGCTTCAAGTCGTTTTGTAAAGAACTTTGGAGTTGGACAGGATCTCAGAGGTCTTTCAGTCCATCTCATATCTGAACAAGGTCCCCTCTCCAAGGCGCAAGCAGTTACTTGGCCTCCACTGGAAGACCTCCAGGGAAAGGGAGCTCATCATCTAGTGAAACTATTCATTCCTCTGCTGCACAGCTCTTTTCCCTCTCATACTGTGGGGAAATCTGCCTCCCTGAAATTTCCTCCCACGGCTCCTGGATCTATTTTCTGAAGCCAGGCAGCACAAAGTTAATTTCTCTTCCCAGTGACAGCCTCCAAATGCTCAAAGATGGTCATCACAAACTGTACCCCCTTCCCATGCTTCTCCTATCTTAGAATAGGAAGGGGAAAAGGTGAACTAACCTTGCCATCAGGCCATCAGCCCAATTATTCTGAGGACAGATGGTGCAGCAACATCACCCCCACACCCCACAGCAGCTACTTGAAACTTCATTTATCAAGCAACTTTGGGAAAAGAAGTCCATCCCAATGGTTGTACTCCACCATTAAAGACAGAAAGGCAGACAGTAGGATGTTGTGGGAAGAGCACTGGACAGGGAGTCAAATCTGTGACACTGAATCAGAGATCATAGAGCAGCTGGAGAAACTGAGTCCTTCCCTTCACACACACACACACATACACACACACATAGCATTGCTGGCCCCCTGAAATGTGTGCATTAGGTTCACTCCACAGGCCCAACTATAGACAAGAAAGATACAAAACAGGTTCATGAAAAGATCGTCTTTGTGAAACCACCTTCTTGAAAGGGAATGACCAGTTCTGTCGACCCCACTAATAGGGTTGGCTTAGCTCCTTAAAGATCTGTGGGTTTTTCAGTTTATACTCACCTCCTGACCCAGGGGAACTATTGCCATGGGGTTTCCCTCCCAGATCCACAGGGGCTCAAGTGTCAACACTGCTTTTTATTGTGGGCACTTACCCCAGCGGCTGCTGCACTCCTAAAAGCAGATGCATTTCGGGAATTTAGTTCTTCCCCTCCCCCTTTCCCACTTTGGTTGGGCGTGTTTCTGAACTCATTCATTTACTCTGCTGTAAGTTGTTATTTTTTACTCACCTAGTTTTACTTCTCATAAATATCTGTGGTTACCCAGACGTACATATTTCCGTGTGTCCCTTTGAGGTCTGTGTACACAGCAGAACGGCCCTGGTGGTTTTAGCCATATACAAAGACACTGGAGCTGGGCAGTTTTCCTCCCTAGCTCTGGGTTGAGAATCCTTTGTTGCTTTCTCCAGGGCCATTTAAACCATGTTTTCCTTATCATGTCGTAATTCCCTCCCAAAACATGACATTAAAAGGAAATCCCCAGGTGATTCACCTCCTTCAATCAAATGAGCCTAATTTTGGTTGCTGTGATCCCTAAAGGTTACAGTGACAAGAGACAGAGTAGGCCTTGTTGGGATCTTTTCCTCAGAGGTTGGGGAAAAACTTCTGAACAATGAAAGCCATTCTCAGGGAGCTGGTTCCTCCTCCTTGGAGATCTTTGGGGATATTAGACTGGAGAGTCAAGTATTCGCTGGTCCAGATGGCAGCTTCCTAGTGTGTGATTCTTCGAGAACATTCTGCCTCCCCCTGGAGAAGGCTGTATGCATCCTTTCCATAGTTGGTCCCCAGAAACACTCCCTTCAAGGTCAGCTTGAAGGATCAGGGCAGACTGGCCTTGAGCAACAGCAAAGTTCTTTAGCCAGCTTGCTGCCATGAGTAAAAAAATAGCAGGGTTAAGAGATCCCTTGGAAGGATGGAGTAGAACACAACAGCTAAAAGAGACAAACTCCCAAGATGGAGGGAAGATAGTCTGATATCAGGTCCTCTGGCCTGGTCTGGAATATTGTTGTCCTGAAAAGCCACATTTTAGGAAGGATCATGTTCAATGAGGGAGAGCCATGGACTTGGAGTCAGGAAGGCCTAAGACATTTAATAGCTGAGCAAGTCACTTAACCTCTTTCAGCCTCAGTTTCCTTATCTGTAAAATAGGGACAATAGTACCGACCTCACAGGATTGTTGTGAAAATCAAATGAGACAACGTATGTAAAGTACTTTGCAAATTTTAAAAACACTATATGAGCAATAGCTATCATCATCAAGAGGAAGGTGACTAGGACTCCAGAGCCTGGAGACTTTCATAGGAGAGAACAGTTTAGGGAACTGAGGATTTTTAGCCTGGAGAAGAATAGAAGGTGAAGGAGTCTTTAAATATTTAAAGGGTTATCTTATGGAGAAGAGAGTAGACTTGTTCTGCTTGGTCCCAGAGGTAAGAAGTAGGACCAGTGGATATATTTGAACATAGATCAGAGCTCAGTATGAGGAAGAGATTTTTTTCACCCCACTTAATAGTATTTCATTTTTTCCAATTACATGTAAAGAGTTTTCAATATTCACTTTAAAAAGATTTTTTTCTCCCTCCCTCCCTCCCTCTCCTCCCCCTTCCCAAGACAATATGATATAGGCTATCCATGTACAATCATGTTAAACGTATTTACGAGGAAGGGATTTTTATTAGATCTCTCTGACGATGCTAAGGTTTGAGTAACGTGTGGATCAGAATCAGGTACTTTTCAGTTTCTCCTGTTTGTGGGTGATGTAAGCAGAATAGGGAGACTTTTCTTCTTATTTTAACCACAAAGAACTACTAGCAAACTAACAACAGGCAGTGCCTACTTTAAAAGTGATGTGCTCCAAAATTTCATTTGTAAGTTATCTGGGACTTCATCCTTCCGCAGTAATTGTTTCACCTTATTTTCATCTTATGTTTTTACATCACTTTTAGTTCTGAAAATAACACCCATTCCTTCTCCCCTCCCCAGTCAGCCAATCCTTGTTAAAAATTAAAAAGCCTACAAAGTTCAGTAAGCAGTTCAGTGAAACTGGCACTTTCCTCAGCTCTGATAGTATATGATGTGTGTGTGTGCATGCGTACATACATGTGTGTATTCGGTATGTTGTGTTCCTTCCACTGATGTCACTTCTACAAATGAGAGGGGGAATTATTTGCTTAATTCTTCTCCTAGGCCAGACTCAGTCATCTTAGATACACAGCCTTCAGTTTCCTTTCTTTTTAAAAAATTCTTCCCATTTACATTATTATAATTGTATATATTGGTTTCCTGTTGTTTTCTTCACTCTACCTCAATTTATCTGCCTTCCTATGCTTGTGCTTCATATTTGTTGTTTCTTATGGTACAGTTACATTCACATGCCACAATATATTTTGCCATTTGGCAGGAATTTACCTGGTTTCTAATTCTTTACGAGCACAAAGAAGTGAAAATATTTTGGTGGTAGTATTGTTGTTCAATCCTTTTTCAGTCGTGCGTGACTCTTCATGACTCCATTTGGGGTTTTCTTCGCAGAGATACTGGGGTGATTTGTCATTGCCTTGTTCAGTTCATTTTACAGATGAAGAAACGGAGGCGAACGGGGTGATGTGACTTACCCAGGTCACAGAGCTAGGAAGTGTCTGAGGCCAAATTTGAACTCAGGAGGATGAGTCTTCCTGATTCCAGACCCAGCACTCTGTGCACTTTTGGCGCCACCTAGCTGCCTTATGTTTTGGTGCACTTGTACTCTTTCTCTTGACTTCTTAGGGTCCTCCTGATCTATCTATGGCCATTGGACCCAGCTGGCTCCGGAGGAGAAAGTGAGACTTTGCACAGCCCTGCCTCACTTAAATACAATTCACTTGCAAGTCATGCCCTTGCATTCCTGATGTCACGGTCGTCCTCAAGATGAAGGATAAACCACAGCCTTAGGGCATATGCCTAATAGTATTTCCCACAGAAATAGTTAGAAACAGCAGTCAGGTTCTGAGGATAATCCACAAAAGTCTGGTTAGTTCATAATCCAACATATACTTATTCATTTAACACAAACTTACTAAATATCCATTATATCCAGGCTCAGGGCTAAAGGAGATCCCAAGGACCAATAAAAAAGAAATGATGCAAACGATAACAATACCAATTAAAACACATGATGTGCCCAACAGAGGTCCAAGAATTCAGAGGTTAGCAGGAGCAGGGAAGGCTTTTCAGAGGAGTTATTGGCTTGAGCTGTCGAGTGGCACCAAGGGCCGAGGTTCTAGTTTTCAGTGCACTTTGTGTCACAATCATTTTCAGGTGTGTACCAATATCTTACAGATGGAGCAACTCAAGCTTGAGAGCTGTTAAATTCAGTAAAGCTTCTCCTGTCCCCCAGTTGCCAGTTTGGTGATGCTCAGTAACCCAGGGGTGAGAACAGAGAACCCCAATGGAGGGGGTTAGTCAGGACTAAGGATTAGCAGGCCAGGAATGGTCAAACTCAAAAGTGGAGCAATTCTCAGGTGGTGGCAGGCAGCTTGTTGAAAAGGCTGAATCTAAGTCTCTAAGGTCATAGGATAACAGAATTTACAAGTGGAGGTCACTTAGTTCAAACCCTTCACATTACAGATGAGGAAACTGAGGCCAAAAGAGGAAAAAGTGACTTCAGTTAATAAGGAGCAGGGCCAAGACAAGTTCAAATCTGAGGCAATCTGGATTTGGAATCGGAGAACATAGGTTCAAAGTCCAGCTTAGTCAGTAATATGTTACTTGGGATAAACTATTACCCCTCTCTGGAAATTCCTCATTCATGAAATGAGAAGATTGGAAAAGATGACCTCTAAGTCATGTCAACAAGCATTTACTAAATATCTGGCCCCTTCTGCTGCCATACTTTGGGCCCTAGGAATCCCAGACAGCATGCTTTACAGCTAACTATGCCTTCTCTCCCTTCACACTCTAAGTCTTAGGATGAGATTATGACCTAAGCCTTGGTGCTTGGATGCAGGATGGAGAAAGAAGAACTGGGTCCAAGATTAAATAAATAGTGGAGTTAAATAATGTGGCTTTGTTCCCCTCCCCCTCCAACCACACATATCTCCAGGCTGCCAGACCCATAATGCCCTACTGCAATCCAGAATCACCTTCCTTCCTTTATCGAGAGATTTCAGGAGAAAAACAATCATCCACAAGATGAGAAGCTTGGATTAAAATTCTGCATGTAGCTGAACGATCACCGGGCTCAAGCTTACCAACCAGGTGGCTATGGGTAAGTCATTCCACCTTGGTAGTGTGTTACCTAGGTGGCATAGTGGCTAGTGTTGGACCTGAGTTCAAATCCTGCCTCATTCACTTACCAGCTGTTTGACCCTAGGCAAGCCATTGAACCTGCCTCAGTTTCCTCAGCAGTAAAATGATAACAGTAGTACCTATTTCCTGTGGAGAAGGGGCCGGCTCTCCTTACCATTGCCACTAAAATGGCAGAAACACCAGCAAGCCAAGCTGAAACAGTAAGGCACCCTGAGGGAGACAGGAGGCACCTCAAGGGTTCACATAATCTTTCATCCTTCTTTTATGAGCTTTTCACGTAATAGTGTGAATTAAAATCATCTGTCTGTTTGTATTTTATTCCCCTTACAAGACTGTAAATTTTGTGAAGGCAGAGACTATACCCTAGAGTTTCTCTCTTCTAGTCATTAGCAGGGTTCCGTGCACAGTAGGGTGGGTTTATTTGCACTTTGGCTATAGTTATATTATTACTGAAGGAACCTGATTTTTTTTTTGTAGTTTAAATTTTAATTATAAACTTAATTAACAAATATATTTTAGTATATAAATAACAGGGTATTGTATACGAAACAGTGATCTTGTTGGTTTAATTTTTTTAAAAGATACATTTACTGTCTAGGGAAGTTGGGGAGGTGAGGGAAGTAGAGAGAAAATTTGGAACTCAAAATTAAAAAAAAATGAATGTTAAAACTGTTTTTATATGTAACTGGGGAAAGTATTATTATTATTTTTAACTTATTTTTAGTTTTCCATTCATTTCCATAGGATTTTGAGTTCCAAATTTTCTGTTTCACCCCTTCCCCCAATCTGCCCTCTCTTCTATCACACCCCTCCCTTCCTTTATTGGGGAAAGTACTGTTAAAAAATAAAAACCAAAGGTATACTTAAGCAAGGTTTAATGACAAAATTGCTATTTGTGCCACCATCTGAAGTTTCTGTTTTATTCTATACACTGTCAAATGTTTTTTTGGGTGAATCTCAACTGCTACCTCATTCTCCTCTCCTCGGCAGAAACCTTCCCTTGTCCAGCACGATGATTCAACATGTTAGCTGTGTCTGAAAATGTACGTCTCATTTTGCATTTCAGCTGTATCCCTTGTCTGCCAAGACGCACAAAACATGCTGTCAGCAGTCTTCTAAAGTCATGACTGGGTCCAACCAGTACCTCTTTCAAAGTTGTTCTTAATAATACTATTGTAATTGTGTAAACTGTTCCCCCGATTTTGTTCATTTTACTCTACATCAGTTCAGATGAGTCTTTTCAGATAACCTATTGATTATCATAAACCAAAGGTGAGATCAGGTTATGGGGCTCATCAAGCCTAAACCTTATTTAAAATTTAGGTAGGCTGCAATATCGGTTAATGAATCCCTTGGTAGGGAAGCTCCTTTTAATAGTCAAGAAATGCTTTGAATATTTCATGTATAGTATAATTAATGAAAGAGAACAAGGATTTACAGTGTGGATTCCAAGGCCCATCCTGTCTCCTTTCTGCAGGGTTCAAGGCTTCCAAACTGTTGGCCAGAGAGGCAGGTTCTCACCTGAACACTAATTGGTGTAGAGTATGGAATATGATGGTGTAAAAGAGAATTGGCACGGGTGCCAGGAGAGTTAAGAGGAAGCAGAACACTCCTAGATCTACTCCCTCTCTGAACTTTTCCACCTTCTTGCCAGCAGCCCTCCCATCCTGGAGATGTCTCCACCCTAAGCCCTTCGGAGGCATCCCTACCGCAGACCATGCTCACTTCTCTCCTGGTTCAGCTCACTTTCTAGACTCAATGTGGGTACCCTCTCCTTTTCTCTTAAGGCTGAAATGTGGATAATGGAAGACCTAGAAGTAGAACACAAGTTTTCTGATAGCCAGCTGAATGTGTATCAGCTTACCAGAAGCAGCAATGAATTTATAGAGACAAATAAAATGCCCATCTTTATCTTGCCCAGATCCAGGTCTTCATTCATGGCCATCTCCTGTCCATGCTGCCTACACTTTGAGCATATTCATCTATTCCTAATGTAAGCTTAGGCTCTACTCACAGATCCCCCAGTTCTGTGACATCTATCTAGAGCTACAGACACACACACACACACACACACACACACACACACTGGTTTCACCATATTTGGTCCCCATGACCAACTCCTCACTGTGCCACCATAATGAGTATGTGTCTAAGGAGTTCAGTATAATGATATGTAATGAATATTTACCTTGAGCTTGGGGGTGCTTTTCTTAAAAAAAAAAGATATTTTAAACCAAATGAAAAAATACATTTTCCAAGTTCTACTTCATCCTGTTACGGTCATCAGAATCTCTGGTCTTGAGAGATTTCATTTTGTTTTCCAACCTGCGAATTGCTCCCACTGTTCCACCTCCAAATAGCCCCTTTCCTGCCGTGCTGACAGATGCTGCCAATTAGGTAGGTATCTGTTAGTGCTTGAAGCCCTCACCTACACATGTATTACTTGCCAAGGATACTCTTGGAGGAACGCTTCTACAGAAGAGACAGTTGGACTGGATGACCTTTAAGGGTCTATTCTTGGTATATCTTATAGGATGAATCCCTTCTACAGTATCCTTAATGAGTGGTCATCTAGTCACTAAATGAACACATTTGTTGAGGGAATTGGGAAGAACTGAGACTCGTCACTTAATAATAAAGCAATTTGTTTTGGCTTCACATGACTCTTTGGTTCCTGGAAAATGAAGTGGCTTATGGGTTTGTGTCATAACAAAAGACATCAACAGTAGATTTTCCTTTTATGCAGTTCACATAAATATCTCAGTTCTCATGCTGGCCTATGGAGTGGAATACATTCCAGTCACTGCATGTTGTTCCCTTAGACTGCCTTTGGATCACCCTGAATCCAGTGGGAATATAGGAGCTGGAAGGCAAAGATGCTTGAGGTTTAAGATATATCCTCAGATTTAGCAAAGAGGAAGCAACACTAAAGCCCAGACTCAATCTGATGGTGCCTATCTCCAACACAATGTGGGACACAGAGGAGCTGAGCAGACATGACAAGGTGGAGAGTTTTCTAAATCTTCTCAACCACAGTTTTCATAATATGGCTTTCCTAATTAAGCTAAATCACTATGGACGTACTGTAAATAAAACAGTATACTTCAAAGCCACATGTAAATGATTCTAAAAATAGATAATAGCTTATTGATTCTATCAATCTTCTCCATTAGTGAGGATGATAGAACCGTGTGTGTGTACTTCCGAACATTTCTTCATATTGAAGATGAATCTCTTTTCTTAAGTTAATCTGATACTGACTCCCTGGTGCTAAATTTCATTAAATTACAAAACACATAAAGATTTAGTTCAGTGGTTTCAGCAATGTCAGTGTACAGATGTTAAATGGACATAACCATGTAGGTAAATCAAGGCCTCTTTCTTGATTATACCTCCTTTTCACATTCTCTTCAAAGACTTATGTCTATTCATAAGCAAAATATACTATAAGTATTTTCTTCTAAAGAGCTGACCTGTACCTGGTTCTTGTAATTCATAGCACAGGAGCAAAAGTGCTGAACCAAGGGTAGGGATACCTAGATACTAGGCTTTCCGTCTGCTGTTAAGCAGCTCTGGGACCAGGAAGCATTCCTGTAGGACCCAGAAGCCCACATGGGGCTAATCTCTAATCTTCTTTCCAATTCTAACATTCTCTAAGTCAATGAAAATCAAAAAGTAATCTCAGCACCTGAACCCAAATCCTACCCTATGTCCCTGTCAAAAAAACAAAAAAATACACAAACAGGTAAGTAGCAAATCAAATTATGCATTTATTTATAAAATGACAAAAGTCCTAAGAATAGACAGATTAATTGTACTGTGAAAGTCTTAGTACATGTGGAAGATGTTATACACTTTAAAGACAGTACACAGAATGGCTAAGACCAAAAGAGAAAAATAATTGTAATTTTTAACTCAGTCTTGATTTAAGGTAAAAGTTATAAATTATCTGCTGGAATGCATTCGGCACAAACTCAGATTCTACATTACACAGAGCATGAAGGAATACAAGTTGCCTGGAGTCCAACAAGACACATACCTAAATCTGGAAATCTGAAAAGGCCTTTTCTGACTTTTATACACTAGTTTTCTTCTGAGACAGATTGATCTTATCTCCAAGGCTAAGGGCCATTCCCTGTAAAGAAGAAAGAGCATGTTTGCATTTCTGATACCACATAAAAGCAGTCAGCCATTTGCATGGTGTCTCTAACAGTCACAAAAATAGACTCAGAAGTAGCAGCCACCTAACTCCATCCCAATTCTCAGAGTTCTCATATTGTGTTTATAGAAGGCATAGTTCTGCCAGTGTATGTACAAAGAGAGAGCCAGGTTCTATGCTGTTAGACTGTACTTACAGTATTAGGTCCAATTTTGGACTTGTTTTAGAAGGACACTGACAAACTGGAGTATATCCAGAAAAGGATGACCAAGATGAGGAATGATTAAAGTAGCTGCAAGTGTTTTAGTAGAGAAAATTTAGGACATATAACTATCTTAAAATATGTGAAGGGCTCTCTTCTGAAAAAGGAACCACATTTATTCTGTGTACCTCCAAAGGGGAAGAGAGACTGGGAAAAACACAACTAGATAGTAATTCATATAAAAGTGACCGGGGGCATAGAGGGGAGGCTCTTAGTGAACTGCAGGTTCAAAGTATGACATAAATAGACAAAAAGAGCTAATTTAATTTTTGGTTGTATCAGCACAAACTCCAGGAAAAGGGAGACAACAGCCTACCTGATCTTTGCCATAAGGCAGCAAGGTGGCACAATGGACAAAAGGCTGGGTCTGGAGTCAAGAAAATATGAGTTCAAATCTGGCCCCAGATACATACTACTTGTGCAACTGTGGACAAGCCACCTTCCCACTGTTTGCCACTATGCACTGGAGAAGGAAATGGCAGACCACTCCAGTGGTTTTGTCAAGAAAAACCAATGGACAGTATTGGCATGCTATGGTCCACAGGGTCACCAAGAATAGGACATGACTGATCAACAACATTTCCACCACAGTGAAATCAAATTTAGAGTATTGTGTCCTAGTCACATTCTTAGGAAGGTCACTGACAAGCTGATGAGCATCCAGAAGCCACCATGATCCCAATGGAAAAGAAAACCATGCTATACAAAAAACAGGGTAATGAAGCTTGAAAAAGAGAAGGTTTGGGAGAAGAGGGAAATAGTCATCTGTAAGTAAATGAGATTAATATTAAAGAAACTTTAGTTTCATTCTGCCTGTCCCCAAAAGACAGAAGTGGGAATTACGGGTGGCAGATGCTGAGAGGCAGATCTGAACTACATGTAGGGTAAAACTTTCTAATGATCAGAGATATTCAAAAGTGGAAGGGACTGTCTTAGGAAATACTGAGTTTCTCATAACCGGAGGCATTTCTGTAGAGACTAGATTGACAATTTGTCAGGACTTTTGAGTTGTGAGCTCTGAGTTCTATGATCATCAAGTTAAAATTAAGAGGGGGGAAGAGTTCGGTTCAATGTAAGAAGAAACTTGCAAACAATGAAGGCTCTCCAAGAATGTAATAGGATACTATGTGAACCAGCAAGCACCCTGTCATTAGGAGTGCTCCAGAGATGCTGAATGACCTGGATGCTATGGAGGAAAATTCCTGCAGTGGGTGGGATGCTGGATTAGATCATTTCTAAGATCCTCCTGAAATTTCCTCATTCTCTGCTTAGTGATGGACCTTGGACTCCAGGGATTTATTTCAACTGAGTTATGTGAGAGGCAGAAAGGCTTTACATACAAGGTCCAGAATGATGATTCCCAAAGGGATGCAATGGAAGTGAGTTAAATATCTTGTCTATGAAGAAAATATGCCTGCTATATATCTATGGAACCAGGCAAAGCTATTACGCAGCTATGGAGACAGTAATGAAAATGGTGTTTTTTAGAAACAACCTTCTTTCCTATATCCGAAAAGTGGAAGGTACAAAGACAGTTCAAAGGAAGGATAATCATTACCTGACTCTTTGCACGAATCCGTATGTGGCCAGTAACTGGGGCTTCCGGTCCAAGATGAATTGGCTTTTCAATACTGACATTTGCAAGTGCGTCTTCTCCAAATATGGACCGGGCATAGAGATTGGCAGCCATGAAGCCACAGTATCCGGAAAGGGCCTGAAAGGGAATAATAATGACCTCAACACGTCACCCGGGGCTCAGCGTGCAAGGTCAGGTATCCCACATGGGCCTTTACTGGCAGGGCCAGGAGTCCTATGAGGCAGGCGCCTACGGTGCTACATCAGCCAGAAACCAAGGAAATCTATATTGTGATGAAAAGGACGGTTTATCAGCAGACACATTTTGATTCATATCAGAGTTACTGCAAAAGGGTAGGATGTTTGGGAGGGAAAAATAAGAGGGAGAGAAGGAGATAGAAATTAGGGGAATTGCTAATATTTCTCATAAAAGCAAAAATAATTTCTTATAAAACTCCTCTGGATAAAGTCTCTAGAAAAATGGCAAAGAAATGATTAATGGGGGAAAACCTAGATCGGTCATTCAGTAGGTTAATTTAGGTAGATTCTCATTACAGCAGATGCTCATTAGGAGGTCACCTCAGAGTGTTCAACAGCAAATTAAGACAGGGTGTTACCTTCTCTGGAGTGAGGCACTTCATATTGGTTGACTTCAGTATATGATGTAAATATTCATTTAAATCAATTATATTTGTGTTAACTGTGACCTACAAGGAGGAAAAAAAAATCAATGAGAACAATGGACTGGGAGTTAGGGAAACTTCTATTCCTAGGGCTACACTATGGCTATATGACCTCTGGGCCTGTTTCTTCATCTGTAAAAAAGAGAAAAAGAAATGGGAAATGGGTCTTAGATAAATTCTAAAATCTCAGGTGTAAAATACTATGATCTTAAAAAAGAAAAAAAATTCTCACAATAATTTCTTTTAGTGTTGCAGAAAACAACTGCTAAAAAGGTAAACTACAGCATTATTTTAATTTCACTTTATATCAATGGGGAAAAAAACCCTTTGTTTTCAGAGGAGTAACTATATTCTTCACATTTCTCTTTGAACTGGATGCCAGAATGAATACTTTTTGATAGGGATGACCTTAATAATAAATCAATTATGCTGTGTGCTGAACACCTACAATAGTTGCCAAAGATGGAAGTAAGAACGTATGTCTCCAGAAGCAATTGTGGCATCCAGTTCCTTGTGGTAACTGGATTCAGTCATCTTTCCTACCCTGACTATCTGAGACAGAGCCTGTAACATTTTGATCACCTAGACTAACTATGCAGTGCTAATCTCATGCCTGAGAATAGAAAGTGTTTTTCTGTTTGTTTTTGGGAAACTTGAACCACATTACTGCTTTCTTGGTAAGCCTAACCAACGCTAATTTCAAGGTAGTATGAATGAACTGAAGAAGCTGGAAATTCTCTTTCTGCATCTGTCACTTGCCAGATTACCATACTAACCCCAAAGTAGGGAGGATAGTAAGATCAAGAAGCCCACCACTTTCCCCCATACTAACTTTGTTTTCCCACTCAAATTCTGCCCACATCTGGCGGAACTCGGCATCAGTACAAGAAGCAGGTTGGATGTAGTCCATGATGTCAATATGAATGTCACTGAGGACCACACAGTTTCTGTCACTCGCTGCTCCAGACACATCATATACTGCAGACATAATTTTAAAAATGCACAAAACCCCCACACAAGTGTGAGACTGGCAGGTTAATTCATATGAATGAAAAACATGACTTCAATATGTGCAAAAGCAAAACATACTCTGAAATCTCATTTTTAAGAGGTTTTCTCTTTCATTGAACACTAACTTCATTTTTACAATTCAACAAGCAGTATTAACCAACTAATATGTGCCTTGTACTATGTAATGGCTTTTTACTGATGTCCTCTGATGCCTAATTGTACATAATCTTGGGTTCTTAAAGACTGTTATGAGAGCACACTGGCTGGCCAGTCCAACCCAAGCTGGAAAGGAGTTGAATATGGGCCTGGTAACAGATGGCAGATCTGTCACCTGAGCATCAGGCTAGCTAAGGGCAGACAGGCTTATCACCAGTGCTGGAACCCAAGGATTGATCTTTTGGAGGTGATCAATTCACAAATACAGTTAAGGGATGGAATGACTATGACCTGGGTTGGTGGCCATATCAATGAAATATTTGAAATACTAATGTACTGTGCTAGGTATTTTTGGGAGGGACACAAAAGCAGTATAAAGCAAAGACTCTGCCTCACAGAATAGTGGATCTCGCACTACCACCCACTTATTAGGGAAGACCTGCTTTAGATTCCCTTTTCCATGATGTATGCCCCAGATCTGCTACTGCACAACATGCCTGGCATCTTACCTATATTACCAAAAATAATTCCATTTTCTGTTGAAGCTACTTTAACATTGGCCTTAATATTTGCAAAATCATGAGGTGCAAGAGTCAAAGGAGATGGCTTTTCCACGAGTTTAAGATCCCCTGGAGAAAAAAAAAATCAGTTTGTATATGGTAAAATCTTAGACATCAAAATGTAAATTGCTTAAGTTTTTAGCTTATTCTAATAACAGAAAAGGGGAAATATTTAGTTATGCCATTTTCTTTCATTTTTAAAATACAGCCTGTGCATTTTTAATTGTTTTAAAACTTGGGAACCTCAGAATAATTTTATAGTGATTCCTCATCTGAATACCCAGAGATCCAGGACAATAGGTGCTGGTCAATCACTTCAATGTATGCACATAAACTTCTGACAAAGAAGTTTACTCATGTTAGTCATTCACTCCAAATTAAGGGAGATATCTGACCATTAAAGCAAGGACACAATTGTTTCTACAAAGGTCTTCATACAGATCTCAAGCTGCACCAAAGCAAAAATAGGGAGGACTCCTGTGCTTGAGGACTCCCTCTCTCCATTTCCCTCTGACTTACATAGTCATCCCAGGTACTAAATGATCCCTGGGAATATTCCACATTTTTGCTTTTCAAAGCAAAATGTGAAAAAGAGTAGGGATGTAACTACTTCAAACATGTGCACTATAAGGCAGAGGAAAAAAAGAATCCAAAGGATGAACCAATAAAATCCATCAAAGGGATGAGCATTACAGAGGAACACCTGCCTGGTTATGCCTAAGGTACAAAACAGGTACCCAGTCCTGTACTGAGCAAATGAACAGTTTTAAAAGAGTGAAGTAACAACAAGAATCTTCTATTTCACCTGTTCCCTTCACTGACACCCAGAAAAATCCACACTTACCCAAACTATGAGGTACAATGAACTGTTTAGCTTCAAATGCCAAAAACAGAAGAGAGCCAGTGTGAAAACAGAGACCCCAGGGAACCTGAGCTGCAAGGCTCTGACTGCTATGTGAAGCATTTAATCCATTATCCCAAAAGGCTTCACTGTTGCTTGTTCACTTGAATAACGTCAGTTTAATGAATAAAATATAACTAGAATATATTCAGAAATTGTAGCTTTGTAAGCTACTGATAGATATATTGCAAAGGAGTTCAGACTCAGGAAAATGACATTTTGATACTTTACAAAAGTCCTAGACTAAGGGTTTGTTATAGTTACCTGAAATCTACTAATTAGAATTGTCAATAGAGGAGAACCAGTGCTAAGTTTTAGCTTCATACCTTATAGAGGATATGTCCTTACCTAGTGTGGCTAGTTCTAATGTGCAGTTCTGCAAAGTATCACTGGTCTGGTTTACAACAAGTACATCCAGAACAATGTCATATTGGTTGACGTGAACATAAGCTTCTGCATAAACAGGATCTGAGAAACCTGTCAGCTGGGTAACCTGCCAAACAAAAATAAAGAGAATACTGAATGACTGGATTTCCAAGATATCAATTTTACAGCAAGTACCTGTATGCCAAATGATTACACCTTGTAGACCTCTGACACAGTGTTGCTTAGATCTCTTAAGCTACTCTATGACAGGTGCAATGTCCCACATAAAAATTTTCTAGAATATCTAAGTGGGAAATTAATGTAAGACAATGCAAACCACTCTCCGAGTGGATCTGGAGAACTGAGTTATTTGTCAGTTACAAAAGAATTTCAAACTAATGCATAATTTGAATGTTCTAAAATCTCAATAATAAAATAGATGTTCAGATCTCCATCCCCTTCTAGCTTATCAGAGGAAAGATGTGGCATGTATCTAACAACACTAGAGGAATAAAGCTTAAAAAATTCTAATGTATTCTTCCTCCTCATCATGATTACTTCTTTCTTTCTGAGGGAAAAACAAGAATGTTAGTAGAAAGCAAACAGACTGGGAAGCAGGAAATTTGTTTTTGAGTACGCAACCTGCCATAATTGCATAACTCTGGGCAATAACTTTCCCTCTGGCCTCCAGACTTTGTCTGAAAAATTAAAAATTTGAACTACATGGTGTCTGAAGCCAAGCCCAGCTCTACTATTTTGTATTTGTACCTTCCAGTATAGGTTTTCTGGACACTTTGAGACAGTGGGCATGAACAAACTCAACTCCTGGAATATGGGTAGAGCAGCTTCCTCATTCTGGCTCTAAATGTTAACAAAAGAATGTCAACTTATTTTGTTAGATACCACACTGGGGCTTCCAGATAAGATGGTGACCTGTAAAGTCCCTGAAAACCCACCCCTCTCAAAACTGCACCAGGAAAGAGCTAACGAATAACCAGAGTAATGACCGCGAGACCACAGACGAACACCAGTCAGCTCTTCCATCCAGGTTGGAGATGCACCAGAAGACGCCAAAAGCCTGCATATCCTTGGAGAGGGAATGGGCCAGGGAATGCAAAAAACAGTGCAAGCTCCGGTAAATGGGGCCTGCCCTATCAGAACTATAATGGGGGACATAGCCAGTCTCTGCAGGTCACTACGCAGGGAAACAGAGCAGGACAGTGCATACTTTGGGATCCTCAGAGACACAGCGGGAGACAAGGCCAGCTTGGTATCCAGGAAAATGCACAAAGGCCTTAGACTAGCACCATCTTCAATCTCTGATATCTGACTGTGGTCTGTCAGGGCCACAGCAAGGAATGGAACCAACTCTCAACTTGTAAGAAGACAGTGATAGGGCTGAGGTTAAGACCTATAGTACCACAAGGAGACAAGAGAGAATCCAGGCAGCCACTCCATCCCAACTAAAGAAGGGACAGGACCAGAGTGGGCCTGTCCACCCCGTATGAGACAGTAAGAAAGGGTGGACAGTAAGAAAGGAGTCTGGCCCTGGCCCATAGGCCTAATCCACCGAACCAAGTCAGAGATATGAGTAAATGGAAAACTCCAAAAGCAATTAAAAAAGTACTGAAAGTTAAGAGAAGCCCAGAGGCAACCCTCCCAAGAGATTTTTAAAAAATATTTTACTCTATACCAAGGAAAAATGAAACAAGGAATAAAAAATGGAATTGGAGCTCTTGAAAAAACTACAGGGACAGTAAGTAGCTTCCGCACATAGTATACTGAAATACCTGGAAAGCAGAATAGAGCAAAAAGAACTCAATGATTCCGTGAGACAATTAGAACAGAAGCAAGTTAAAAGACTAAAAAAATTAGAATAGGAAGGTATCTATCTCAAACAAATGAACTAGAAAACAGGTCAAAGAGAGAATTTATGAATCACCAAACTCTCTGAAAACCACGACCAAACAAAAGCTCAGAGTTTTATTTGTTTTTGCACTAAAAACTTACCAAGATTATCTCCCCACCAATTCGGGCAGGGCAGTATAACAGAAAGTAAATGAGATCAAATGCTAGCTTATGTTCTTTTGAAACTAAGGACTTCTAAATGTTTTTGTTGTAATAACAGAAGAAAACTTTTAAAATATTCCCTAAGTCAAAGACCTAAAGAAAAGATGAATCAGAGGACTTGTAATTTTCTCTAACCTTGTTAAGTTTTGATGCCAGCGGGTCGGCTGCTTCCTTCCTCTGTGTATTCCCCATCGCTGCCAGCAGGCTCAGCTGAAACTGGTCCTCCTTACAGTTGATTTCATTTTTGGCAGTGAGTTGCATGAAGGAAATGGGGTCATCAGGCTGGACAGTCACATTCCTCTTTTCAGACTCTTTCTAGATTGAACAAGCACCACAGAGCTGTCCTCAGTATGCTCAGGTTTCCCCTCTACAGGTTCTACGAGCATAGCCCTAACAGTCTGTGAGCACTTACCTTCTGGGACAGCTTCTCTTCCTCCAGTTTAGCAGACAGCATGTGAGAAAGGGACTGCCTGCACTCTTTATTGAAAATATCATTCATTAAAGGTGAACACTCGGACAAGACCTTGAGGCACAGGGAGATACGATCTACATCATCATCTGTAATGGGCTTCTTGGGAAGAGAGGATTTGCCCAAATGAAGAATAGTGGCCATGAGCAGCATAGCTTCAGCAATAAAAGACTACAGTAGAAAAAAGATTGCCTTAGTTATCCACTTCCAATAAAGAACTTCTGATCTTTAACAAACACAGGATAGTAGGAAACAAAGTCAAACTTCTTTACCCTCTGCCTCTTTTTTCTCCATATTCAATTGACAAAAACTTGAACTGGTATCCCGACTGCCTAGAGGTAATGCTCAAATGCTTAGCCTGGCACTCAAAGCTCTCCAGAATCCAACCCCAAGCTTCATGTTGAGGCCTCTCTAAATATTTCAGTTAAACTGGACCACTTACCATTTCCCAAACAGATCCCACACTTTCCCACTTTTGCTTATGCTATTACTTTCAGGTCAAATGTCATTTCACTCTCGTCAATTTTGATAGTACAACCCCTACCAGCTTCCCCCAAGCAGACTTCTCTGGTTCCCTGGACCAGCTCTATGTGCCTCCTCTAAATGCCCATATGCTTGTGCCTGCACTGTCTTAAGGTACATGTTACAATCTGCCTTCTCTCATAATTACTTGTTTCCTTCTCTAAACTGAGTTGCTTGAAGGCAGATCTGGGGCTTTAGACAAGCTTCTGCTCAATGACCACTGTGGGGATGGACTTACATTTTGCTTCTTTTTCTCCTGAACCAGGGCCACATAACGCAAGGCGATCTTGGTCAGAGTTGTGGCAAGGGAGGCTGCAACAAAGAAGTCCCCGTCAAGGAGGAATGCCCGAAGAGGAGGTCTAAGGGGAAAGAAATGAAAGGTAAGCTGAAGATGGTAAAAACATGCCCGTTGGCACTGTAAACCTTTTGGAGAAAGGCTCGTTTCCTGAATTTCCTCTTCTTGAGATAGAAAGAGAAGGAAGCTAGAGCACAAGCCATCAGTGTCTCCACTTAGGCTCTACCATGTCCTTGATACGTGACCTCTTAGAGCCTGTTTCCTTCCGTCTTTTAACTCTTAGTTTCAATTAGTGAGCACTTATTTTCCCCTCCCAAATAGTAGGGAGGGGGTGAGGAACAAATAGGGACTATCAAGGCGAACCAGTTCTCATGTTGGCCAGAAACAGAGATCTATCCCGATCTACACCTGGAACCTTTTACCCATCTCTAAGGAGGTGGGCAGCAAGCTTCCTCACTGGCCTATGGAGCTGTGACTGGCCACTACCCTGGTCACAGTTCTGAAGTCTTCCCAAGACTGTCCTTATCATTCTAAAACTGTTACCGTTCTTTGGTTCTGCTTACTTCACTCTGTATCAGTTCATAAAACTCTTCTCGGGTTTTTTGAAGCCATCCCTTCATCATTTTTTACAGCGCAGTAGCATCACTTATACTAGCAGTCCTAGGTTGATGGTCACCTCCTGAGTTTCTGGTTGCTGGCCTTCACAAAAAGAACTACTTTAGATTTTTTTGTGCATATGGGTCTTTTTCTCTTTTCACTGCTCTGTTTGGAGGTACAGGGGTATGAGTAGTACAACTGGATCAAAGGGCATGCAGTATTTAGTGCCTCTGGGGGTACAGCTTCTGAATGGTTCCCAAAAAGGCTAGACCATTTGTAGTCCCAGTGGAAGTGCCTTCACTCACGTGCCTTTTGTCCCACAGTCTCTCTCCAACAACTTTCATTTCCTGATCTGTCACCCACCAATGTGTCCAGTATGAATCTCAGAATTGCATTAATTTGAATTCTTCTATTATTTATTTTTTCATATGCCAATTGCTCCTTAGAAGACTGACTATTCATACCTTTGGCAATTTATCAATTGGGGAATGGTCTGAGCCTTAGTTTTCTCATCTATAAAATCAAAATAAATTTTACTACCTGTCTCAGAATGGATGGGAGAATTAGAGGAGAAATATAAGCACTTTATAAACTGTATGTAAAACATCTTACAATTTTAAAGTAAAATGTAAATTAATAAAACATTTTTTTCTGAGGTACATGGCAGAGAAAAAAATGTTATTTTCTATAATCAACTGTACATCACCTTCAAGAGCCAAATGGAAATGGAAATAAAAGAATTCAGATTATGATGACGAAGAGTAACACAGAAGAAACCCAAAGCACCCTACATCCCAAATGCTATCCATGTTGCATAAAGGGCACTAGAGATCTTAAAAGACTAGGTTTTCAAAGGGTTCAAGGAAAAGACTAGAAAGGCTTCAGTGTTCTATTATTTTACAAGGGAATTAAGCTGAAGAAGGATGGGATGCTGTCATGAATGAAATTGTAAAGATGTGAAATAGAATGACTCCCAAGAGAATGAAAATAGAGAACTATGCAAAGCAACTGATATAACTGAACAGGGACCAATTCATATTTGGAAAAGACATGTACACAAGATGGTTGTGATGGCCATTAACTGAGAATGAATACTAAAGAGGATCAGAGACCTGAAAGAAAAGCATTAGGACTGCTAAAGCCCAGAATGGACTGTGATTAGTAACAATGCCAAGGACAGCTTTAAAGTTGGATCAAAGCAGGGTGGACTGCTGCTCAGGGAGGAAGGGACGGTGACAGGTGATGGCAGACTGGCCCAACTACTCAACTCTAATTTTGCTTGTTCCCTACTCCAAAGGGTATTATATCTTTGAATTAGGAAGGACAGAAAAAAATGCCTAATGAGGAGTTAAAACCTAAGAATTGTGAGATGGTTAAACAAAATCTAACTACCCTCAATGGACTCATGCCACGAGGGTCTTCAACCTAATAATGAGTCAGTGTCAGTGATCTCCAAGAGATGCTGGAGAGGGAGACAAATGCCACAGGACTTCATAGCTGAGTCTCAGTTTCATCATCTGCACAATGGGTTTTTATGAAATGAAATAAGACAATATCTATAAAGTACTTTATAATAAAAAAGCCAATGTGTTCATAAGTTAAAATCCTTAAGAGGACAGGTGATTTGGTTACCTGTCTTCCTCCTTTTTGGCTGGTCTGGAACTGCTGAGAGCACTCTGAGTAGCATAAGTACCCATCTCGGTTACCAGTTTCTGAACTGGCCCCACATTGATTTCCTCTTCAGGTTTTAATTCACCAGCTTCTTTCTTTATTTCTGATTCCACAATTGGGATCTAAGAATCAACCAGAAACATAACTAGTAACACTTTCAACCACAGAAATAATGAAGGTGGCATCACGCTCCTCATTTTGGATGATGCTCTAAGACAGGAAGTACAATTTTTAAAGAAAAGGAATATTTTTAAATGGAAGGAAAAGGTTATTTGCTACTACTATGATTCATGCTAATATACTCCAACTCTACCTATTCCTGTCTCTCTAGTTCATAATTCTACCTCTTTTTCTTTCCTTCCCTAATCATAAGTAACACCTGTCTCCAGAAGTGTCCGTCTGTCCATCACCTGCACATTTCCTATATACTTTAGATAACAGCTGATGTTTACACAACACTTCATGATTATAAAACGCTTTCACAGACTAATTCCATTTCAATAACTCTCTGAGGGAGGTAGTAAAAGTATTACCATTCCCATTTTGCCGATGAGGAGAGAATAAGGGACTTTTCTAACGTCAGCGGCACAATTCATAAGCTTGCAGAGATCTCTTGTCCAATCCTCTGTACTTTACAGAGAAGGAGATTTGAGACCAGAGAAATTAGGGACTTGGCCAAGGTCAAATAGTAAGACATGATTTGCTCCAGCTCAAGTCTTTTCTTTTACTAGCACAAAATGATTCTTAAATACAATTTTCCATTTCTATAGAATCCAAGAAATTAAAAATCTGAAGGGATCACAAGATACTTTCTTGTTCAATTTTCTCATGCTAAAGACAAGGAAGTTGAAGTCTACCAAAGTTAAGGGATTTGTCCAAAGTCACACAGCTGCTGAGATAAGGACCCATACTCCCAGCTATGGACAATTCCAATCTTACACTGAAAACTATGTTGGGCTTTACTAAAAGCATCTGCCTTTCCAGCTTAATGTATGTACATGAACTTGAGAATTAATCTCAAATAGACAACAAATCTCATAAATATTTTTTAGTATCATATCATCTTCCTGGGAGAGGCAACACATAAGCTACAAAGGTAACTCTGGAGTCAGAAAAATCTAGGTCTAAGTCTTGCCTCTGACTGCGGTCCTGGGCAAGTCACTTATCCTCCAGGTCTCTGGGCCAAGCATCCCACTTAAACAGAACAGAGACCACTGAACCACGCCTAAGAATCCCTTCAAGATACAGCATGCCTAAGTTTTCAAAATGTATCATCTGTTTTTCACTGAATTTTTATTTTACTTTTTCCCAACTTTTGAATTAGTTAGGTAAAACACATCACTGATGAATGTACAAAAGTAAAGTTTTATATATGACAGAATTAGCAAGAGAAAACATACCTCCCCCAAAGACCTGCGGACTTCAGTCATCACACTCTGTATGTCTTCTTTGGTACTACAATACTCTCCCAGGATCCACAAAGCTCCTCGATAAATTCTAACAGAAGGAAAAAAAAAACCCAACAGGTGTGTTAGGAACCCTGAGCCAGTAACTCAATTTAGTGAAGACCTCAACTTAATTTTCAAATTTAAGACAAAAACACAAGATAACATGATTCTAAGAACTGTAGATGATACTGTAAAAAGGGTGCTCTTGCTCTCTCGTGCAAACCATGGTCTCTAGCCCCCCACATATACACAGATTGTATTTCTTTGGAGTCTTTCCATATACTGGAAGATTAACAAGAAAATTATGTTTTTATTCACAATTAAGAACTGAAAACTCTTTCTAAAATGTGATCAGTGCAAATAATAAACATAGGGGTAAAAATTGAATTTCAAAACTTTTTTATAGTGGGCTTCCTTCCATTATTACTTGTGTGCCTTTGAACATGTTCACTAATCTCTGGGCCTCAGTTCCTTCATTTGAAAAATGAGAGGCTGGACTAGAAGATTTCTAAGTTTTTCTTATTTCGAAAACCTACTAAGTAGGACTATACTAAAGTATATTTAATTCTATCACCCGATGACATAATCACTCTGAAAGTACGGTACTATGCTACTGTACTTTAAAATAAAAAAAAAATTCTTCTGAATTTATCAAAAAAGAATTAATTTTATGAATGGGACAGCAGAAAATAAGGGGATGCAAGGTATCAGCTTTTAATAAACTGTGAAAAATATACTGTAGTAGAGAGAAACCTATAATGTACAAATATGCCATTTTACAGTTGCCCTTTACTGGGTGGATATCCTATTTTGGTACACTGTCATGTGTACTTAAATAGAGTAAAATTCAAATCTAACCATTTTTTATTATCAACAGATTACTTTAATAAAGGCACATAATTTTAAATGTAGCTTGTCCTTTAATTTCTGCTCCCAAGCACATATAAAATCTAATATAAAGATACCAGAAAAGTAGTGATACTTAATATTATATACATGCATGTCCATATCTATCTACCTACTTAACAAGATACTATCCTCACTTGAGCTTTTATTACATTTTTAAGGAAGTCAGGTAGGGAGGAAGAGCTAACCCTTTAATTCATGACTCTTTCCCCCTAAAATGACACTGGTCTTCTCTGGGATGTTTATCCTAAATCATTCTTCTGCACTGTATTTGCTATCATCTATAGCAATTCTTAAAATCTTCAAAGAGAAAAATAGACAAAACATTAACTTTATAGATTTGAGAAGATTTTAAACCTACTTGACAGACTTAATAGCATGAAAGACTTCAAGCATTTTCTCAACAATCAGTAATCGGAGATGGTCAAACCGCTGAATAGCTTCCCGGACAAACTCTAAGACGTCAGCGGCTGCTGCTTCATTGTTGTCACTGAGAAACTCCATTAGCTTGAAAAAAAAAAATAGCAGCTACTGTATAACTCAGGAAGAAAGGAAGCCCAAGCCAGAATCCCATTATTTAAGAGAATTAGTGTGCAAGCATTTACTAAGCACCTACTGTGTGCCAGCACCACACCCCATGGTAGTGAACACAGACATTCTACCCCTGTGGTCCCCCAAGATGGACACAGCATTCTCCTGAGGATCATTTGTCTTCTCCAGACCTTGTACCATAGACATAAAGACACCACAGCCCAGAAAAATGACAGGATTTGTCCTGTATCTGGAAGGGACAGAATCTGAACCCAGGTCTTGGGGATCCAAAGAATTGCTTTATCAGGTGAAGAAGGCAAAAGGTCCCACATAAAGTATTGGAGCAGGCCTCTCTTGGGTCTTCTTCCTCTGAAGCCACTGCTGTGGTCCAGAAGGATACAAACAGTGGGATTTGTTTGACATAACTACTGAAAGCAGGCACTGATGGTAAAATGCTTTTCTTGGGTGTATTCACTGGTGGGGAAAAGCACTGCTCATTTTCTTACCACTTACTATAAAAGGGTGGCTAATTTACTACTCAAATATGAATTTCTGTAATTTCATAAATGAAATCATACTAGGACCTAAAAAACCCAAGACATAAAAGATAAAATTTTAGAGAATCACAGATTCTCAGAGTGAATTTTCCTGATCACAGACTTACAGTTTTAAGTACTGAACTTGTCAAACTGCTGAACAGCTTCCTGGAAACCTTCTTACGAGATATGAAAGTAAATCTGCAATATTTATTACCTTTATAATAGTATGCAGAATACAATTTAACCATGTGCTGATGATTCAGGATAATGTGGTGAAACATTACTACCAAAGATAGAAGCTGTCCCTTCCAGGCCCAATGCTCTATGGCCTTTGTGGGCAGCACCAAATGCGAGGCTCTCAGGGGCAGGGATGTATGCTACCATGGCTTCCCGCAGCTGCCCCTTCTCAGTAGCATCTCAGAGAACCTCTTGGCTCTTCGCTCATTTCTGCTTCCATATGTTGCTCAATCTAATCTAGGAAGAGCTGAGGGCTGAGAAACCAAGCTTACTGAATCAGTAAAATGAAGTGTATACATAATTTTAAGTCAAAAGACTTTGACACTTGAGGATAGCTCCTCACTTGTTCTATTCAGAAAAAGCACGGGTTAGTGGCAGGTTATTTTCCTTACTCTCCTTAGGAGGAATCTGACGATGTGCCTACTTAAATATAAAAATGGAAACATCTCTGAGACAGTCAGGTTCCACCTACCACTGGAATGACGTTTGCAGCCATATCTGGAAATCGAACAGAGCAAGAGTGCAGCGTGCGGACAAGGAGCTGTCTGTATTTGTCAGTGTCTTCATGCTCCGACACATTATTGGTTTTAATCACTTCCTTCTTCAGGACAATCACCAGCTACAAGACCAAACACAGTAAGTTCCCAAGTTATATATTAAGGTATGTTACAGTGGATGGAGCATGCTAATCAGAGCTTGTTTTTACCTCTTCAACATTTCTGGAAGACACAAGGTCGAGCGCTAACTGCAGAGTTTTCTTTCGCACTTCTAAATCTGGAGTACTCAACACTCTCAAGATGTCCATAACCAGATCCTAGAAAGAACAACAAAACTCTGTTTAAAGAAACTTTCCTTTTAAAGAAACTTTTATTTCCATACATCAAATACAGAAACTAAGATTTTTAGTGAATGTCTTTTCCGTAAAGAAGCAATGTCATACAGGGAAAGGGTACCAGATAAGGAGTGTAGAAACTCAGCTTTGACCCTGTCCATGTGAGGCTGGACAAATCGCCAGGCTGCTTTGGGTCTCAATTACCTCATCAGCAAAATTAAGGGGCTAATCTCTAAAATAATCTAAGATTAATAATCTGAAAGTCCTTCATATCCTAAAAGTCTATATGTAATAATATTAAGCAAACTCCAAGTATGATGAAGGTAACTGTTGATGAAGAAAGTTTATCTTTGTGAAACACATGTTACAGAATAAAATCCCAATTAATTAGAGCCTACTTAATCAAAAGCCTCAAAAGAAACTTTTAGAAATTTGCATGTCATTCATTCTATTTTTAACAAGAAAGGCAAATGTCAACAAACTAAGTAACATCTGAGATGAAAACAAATTTCTAGGACATGAGTATTGTATTTTGGAATTAGCATAAACTCAATTCAATTCAACAGACATTTAAGTGCCCATTATGTAGAGGGCTGTAACAGGTACTGGTAATATAAAGAGTTCATCAAATTCAATAAACACTTATTATGCCTCTACTATGAGCCAGAGGGCTGCTAGGAGAAGGAAATGGCAAACCACTTCAGTATCTTTGCCAAGAAAACATCAAATGGGTCACAGAATAGGACAAGACTGAAATGACTAAACAACAGGAGACTCCACATTGTCCCTACTCCCTCAGTCTATTCCCTGATGGGAGGGCTGGAAGATCAAGCACTAAATTCCACCCAAAGCTTTTCTTTACAGACCTGACCTCTCCTTACTCTCCTCCCCTTTCCAGCTTTATCTTCCTTCATTAGACTGTAAGGGACTATCTTTTCCTTACTTCTATCCTTAGCACAGTGCTTGGCATATGGTGTTATTCAGCTATTTCAGTTGAATCTGACTCTTTATGACCCCATTTGGGGTTTTCATGGCAGAAGTACTAGCGCAGCTTGTCATTTCTTTAACTCATTTTAGGGTTAGGGTTAGAAAATGAGGCAAACAGTTACTAGTAAAGTGACTGGCCCAGGGTCATAGAGCTAGTAAGTGTCTCACGCCAGATGTGACCTCAGGAAGATGAGATTTTCTGACTTCAGGTCCAGCACTCTATACACTGTACTACCTCGCTGCCAATTGTGGGAGGGGAAAGAATAAGACATGCAGGAGAGACTGAAAAAGGATAAGGCTGGACAAAATGCTAAAAGAAATGAGGACTGAAAAACCACTTTAACTGGGAAAGAGGAAAGGTTTAATGGAGAAAGCAACATCTTGAGCTGGGAAGAAAAGATTTCAAGAGGAAGAAATGTGGAGAGTCCTGAGGCAGAGGCCTCAGTGAATACATGGAGGGAGGAAAATATAAAACTAAATCAGGGAACAACTTGTCTAGAATACTGGTTATGTGAAGGCATGTACAGTGGGGCCGCTTCACTTGTCATTGTTTGGATCTTGATGGCTCAGAGTGGGTGTAAACAGCAATGGTTTCTGTTGAGGGTCTTCCCCTCCCAGACTGTTTTGGTTTTTTTTAACTAGGTAAAAGGGGCCATTCTCTGCCTCATTTCTTACTTATCTTTAATCACTGAACAGGCATTACCTTAGTCAAACTGAGACCTATTAAAGACCTTCATTAAAAAGAGCCAAGGTCTCTCACTGCATCCAGGACCATCTCCAGTTGTCCTGATCTATGTCCTGCCACCAGACCCAGGTGGCTCTAGAGGTGACCTTGCACAGCCCTGCTTCACTTAAATCCAATTCACTTTCAAGTCACAGCATCACTTCCCTAACAACATGGCCCTCTTTGAGAACAAACGATGAACAACAGTGGGATAAGGCTGTGAAGACAGAGGGACCACCATGTGGGCGCCATGTGCTGGGGATGCAAATAGATGCACACTGGACAGTGCCTACCCTTAAAGAGTTTATATTCCAAGAGGGAAAGACAAAATAAAAGAAAAGTTGGAAAGCAAAGAGAGAGAGAGATACATGATGGTAGCATGGCTAGAGACATCTCACAAGGACTCTGGGGGTCAGGAACTGAGCAAGATAAAACCAAACTGGCCTATCGAAGCTTGGTTTTCAGATGGGGAAGAAGAGGAAGTAATGGCCTGAGTGGAGACAACCCAGCAGGAAATGTCTAGGAAGTGTTGGGGAGGCTCAGTCCAAGCAGGAGAAGGCCATGGATGCAGAAGGCCTTACCTATATAACCAAACACTTTGTATTACATCACTAATAAGGAAATGTTTTGTAAGACTGCATGTATATAACCTATATCAAACTTCAGGAAAAGGGAGGGGAAAGAAGGAGGAAGAAAAATTTCTAACTCAAAATTTTACAAAAAATCAGTGTTAAAAATTGTCTTTACATGTAATTGGAAAAAATAAAATACTATTTGGAGCCTGTATTTCATCACCGAAATGGTTTCAGAAAAACCTGAAAAGATTTGCATAAATGATGCAGTGAAGTTAGCAGAATCAGGAGAACAGACATAGTAACTGAGAATCAACTGCAAGAGACTTAGGAACTCTGATCAATACAATGACCAGTCATGACACCAAAAGACTGATGATAAGTATTCAACTCAAGGAGAGAGAGAGAGAGAGAGACAGAGGGAGAAAGCGCAAGAGCAATGATGAACTCTCAATATGGTCTAAGGTGTATTTCTTCTCTTTCTTTTTCTTGGCTTTTTGGGAAGGAGCTGAAGAGAGAATATGGCTAAGGAGGAAGTTTGTTTAGCATGACTATACATACTGTAAAGGATTTTGGGGTTTTTATGCCTTCTCATTGGGTGGGGAAGGAAAGAGAGAATTTGTAACAGAAAATAAAAAAAGTTGATGTATTTCACCCTCAAGGTATTGAGGAGCCAGTGAGGGTTTTTAAACAGAAGAGTGATCTCTGCGCATTAGGGAGGTTATTTTGGCAGTCACTGAGCTCTGAAGTTAGGTGGCTAGGACAATAGTGCCCAAGAGAGAGAACAAAGGCCAGACTGAGGGCACTAGTGGTTTAAGTGAAAGATAGCGGGGAGGAAACTGACAGGGTTTGACAAGTGACTGGACACACAGGGTAAGGAAGAGCAAAGAGATAAGCAGCCATCTTGGAGGTGCAGACTGTTTCATTTGTATCCCCAGTGCCCACTGGGGTGTGTGACACACAGAAGGCCTGGGTGACTGGGGAGATCTGAAGAGCTGGTTTGGGAAGAGTCAATTAAGAACACAGAGAATCTGAAGGGTCCTTAGGACACAGAGGTGACTGACGGGCAGCTGGAAATACAGGACTGGAGGTCAGGAGAGACAGCAGAGATGGATACACAGATTAGGAGATATTTCCACAAAAGTGATGGTTGAAACCACAAACCTTGAATGAGATCACCAAAAGGAGAAAATGCAAACAGAGAAGTGAGATGAGGATAGAGCCTTAAGGGACAGCTGCAATTAAATGAAAATGACCTAGGATGAGAAGGTCCATAAAGTCAGAGAAAGTTTTATTTTCGACCTTGTATCCCCAGTGGCTCACAGCAGGTTCTTAAATGAATGCTTGTTGAGTAAATGAAAAAGGAGACTGCTGGGCACAGCGTGAGGAAAACTGAATCAAAGTCATGTCATGGAAGCCAAGTGAGAGGAGGTTAGGGAGGCTGTGGTCAGCAGCACTAAGTGCTGAAATGTCAAGAGGATAAGGCCTGAGAAGACCCTCAGAGAAAGGCGCACCAAGGACCTTGTGGAGTTGTTTCAGTGCTGGGGAAGCTGGAAGCTGAGGGTTGAAGAGGGCATGAGGGATGAGAAATTACAGATGATCTTTTCTACAAGTTCCACAGTGAAGGTCAGGAGGGCCATAGGATAAAACTGGAAGGGAGAGCAGAATCAAGAAAAGGGGTTTTGTGGATGGGGAAGCTGGAGCATGTCTATGGTTAGAAAGGAAAGACTCAGTAGAAAGTGAATTCTCAACTCACATTGACCACAACTCTGCCAATCCCCAAGGTGTTCACTTGGTCTTGGACTGGTACCAATAGATTTAGTAATGACAATTCACCTCTGTTCATGGAATCCTTCCTCTTCTTCCAAGACATGTCTGAATGAGGACCACCAAGGAGGAAGAAGGATTCTATAGGCAGAGATGAGCTGAGTCATTCCTGCCACCTGAAGACATTCCTGATCTCCTTAAGCTACTAGTATCTTCTTCTTCCCAAACGGGCTCAGAGGTAACGTGGCTGTTCAGCTGTGCCCAACTCTTCATGACCCTGAGAACCATACTGTCTGTGGAGTTTTCTTAGCAAAGATACTGGAGCCAGTGGATTGAGGCCAACAGAGATTATGCAACTTGCCAAGGGGCACACCGCTAGTGAGTGTCTGAGATTGGATTTGAATTCAGGTCTTCCTGAATCCAAGTCCAATGATCTATCCACAGAGTCATCTAGTTGCCTCTTGTAATCAACTACTTTCTATTTATCTGTATTTATTCTCTTTATATTTATTCTGCATATTTATGCATGTACATGGTTTCCCCCCACCCTCCCCCACCCAAGAAAAAACCATATACTCCTTGGGAGCTCAGACTGTTTTTCATTTATTGTATTTGTCCAGTGCTTGGCAGGGTCCCTGGCAGACAGAATGTATTTAATAAATGTTTGTTGACTGACTGATAAATAGCCTTTGCCATCACCAAAGACTGCTCTGAGACTCACCTGTAGCACACGCTCATGAGCAGGATGCTCTTTTAGCTCTATCAATCGATCCAGGACAATGAGTTTGACATTGTTGTCACTCTCTTTAATAATTAAGTCAATGTAACACTGAGCAGCAGCCTAGAGAACAAAAGCACACATATTTAACAACCTACTGCGGTGACTCCCAACCACACACACCAGAAGGACCTAGTCTAGCCCTGCCTGCAAGACTCAGGAGGGTAGCCAAAGCAGCCCAGTGCTTCATCTATTATGTCACCCAGCTGTCTCTAGGCAGGCCACTGAGTGCATCTGTAAAATGGGGATAAGAACATATCCCTCTTAGGATTATCATGAAGATCAAAAGACATCGTATATATAAAGTGTGTTGCAAACTTCTAAGTGGCATATAATCTACATGCTAGCTGCTGTTATTTCCTCTTTCCTAAGGGACAACAGATGAATAATAGCCAATCAGAAGGGAAGAGAGGGCTACTCTAATAACAAGAAGTGACAGCTAAATCTGGGATCAAGGGTGCAAAAGGAAAACCCACCAAAAGTTGGTACATAAAGAAGCCAAGCAGCTTAGTTCCTTCAGTACAGGAGCAAAAGGCTCTCCCAACCTTGATAGAGTCTGAGCATGTCCCTCCAGTGGCCAAGGCTCTGAGAGGCAGAGGCAGGCCTGCAAAAGGTGCTCCAGGTTGTCCAGGAGGGAGAAGCCAGGCTTCAAAGTCCTCCACATAAACTAGTGGGTGACCCTGGGCAAGCCACTCCAGTGCCTATTTCCACACCATTTTGTAAATGGGGGCAAAAATACTTGTGCTAGGTACCTCAAAGGGTTGTTGTGATGAGAGCACTTTGCAAATGTTCAAGTGCTATGGAAACTTAGTGATTTTTTATCATCATGGCCCAGAGTAATCAGGAAATAGTTAAAGTGTCATTAGTATATTGTTTAAGGCAACAAGCATTCTGGAAAGATTTGCAACCAAAATGATTAAAAGAAAAAACAGATCTTGGTGTTTAAAGAGAGAAATACTCAGCTATCCAAAGAACCTGAACATCCAGAATGGCTCATTCCCTAAGACATTTGGAGAGTTGCTCTTTTACTGTATTGCTGATCAAAATTAGGACAGATGGAAAAGTGATACAGGCTAAGGTCACAAATCAGAGCTGAGAAAGAAACCATCCAAGACCTTAAGCCAACCAATGAAACCTTTTCTGTAATCCATTCAAGGAAAGTTTGGAAACCACCTCCAGTAAGGAGGAATGCTGACACGCCATGAGGATACCATCTCTCTTAGAAATCGGACTATGTGGGAAACTGTTTTGACTATGCATATTTGTTAAAAAGATTTGTTTATGGATCCCCATCCCCCGCCCTCTACAACCCTTCCCCCAGCTCGGGGGAAGAGATAAGAGAGAAAAAATGCTTAACAGAAAAATTAAAATAAAAGTTACATAAAAAGGGAAAACAGAAAGAATAATATTACGTAAGGAAATGGCTTTATGTAATTCCTATTCGTTTTTTGTCACATGAATACAAAGTGAACTGTCCCAAGTGACTATAAACACAAAATCCATAAGACATCTCATTTTTTTTACCCAGTATCACCTCAAAAGACACAAAAGACTTCAATACCTTGATTGCTGTTGGGGCACTAGAGAGTGTCACTAAAGTGCCTGCAGCTTCATATTTTACTGCAGGGCTAGATGACTGCAATAAATTGTAGATGCAACGAATAAAACGAGCTCTTTCTGACGGATTTGCATGGCACACCTAGAGGAAAAAAAGGCATGTTTTAATTGACAGTAGGAATACTTGTTCATACAAACAGGAAGTTCCTATACATAGGACTTGATGCTATGAAAGATCACCTTTAAACAAGATTTATATAAAGACAATATAATGGCCAATGTAGTAATGAGTTTGTGGCAAATAACATACTTAGTTACTTTTCATTTTAACATTTACCTTGTATAAAGACTTTTATGGAGTAAACTGGCCATGAAAAAAGCAAATTTTTGTAAATCTAAAACTCTAACATTATTGAAAGGTTAAACCCTATTTAAAACAAATACTCAGTAACTTATCTGCTTTTTTAAGACTGAGTATTTATTTCAGAATTTGTTTGTTTGTAAGTAAGGGACACCAGTCAAAACCCCACTAGACCATGATAGTCTAGAAACTATTTTCTATTAGGCAAACAGGAGGCTCCAAAGAACCCTACTCTCAAGAAATCTTCTGGCTATCCTAGACTACCATTATGCTAATGAAAAACAGCTGTTTGTACCATTTGATTCAATCTTCCCCCTCTCCCCCACATAAACAAGAATTTACCAACTTCAATTTAGTATATTACAATTTATTCCATTCTTGCAGAGATACTTCTGAATTCTTTAGCAAGATAGGGCTAATTAAGCATTTCATGCGAAAATTCAAACTTAACCTATTTCTACTTTTTATAACAATTAGCTGACAAAGTTAAAACGGTAGAGTGAATGTCTCTGGCAAGTATTAGATTCTTTTAACCAAAATGTGACCCTAAGGACAGAGCTGTGAAGATGTCGTACCATAGTCAGGTTAAATGCTTTGAGTTTTACTCCAAGCCCACTCTGAGGCAACATGGCTGCCTTTTAAAATGTCAGTTAGCTTAATGTGATTCCAAGAGCAGACAGGCTGCTTTAACATGATATAAATCTTCTCCCTTACCTTATAAATCAGTTCCACAATGACCAACTGAAGAATGTCCCCAAACGTTTGAACTTGATCAATGCAAGTACTTAGGTAATCCAAAGCTCGATCCTAAACAATTAGAGAAGGTGTAAAACTCTTAGACAAATAATTTTCTCTTTACTCAAACTGGGTTCTCAGGCCTAAAGTCAATGAAATGACACAGACCTCATGTGCTACAAATGAAATTATCTTGATTATTTTCACGTACAAACCACTAATGAAACAATTGTGAATAAACCTTTTGGTTCTAAACTCCATTTTGAGTATAAGAGAAAAAGTATTTCACCTGGTCAGCATGGATGAGCATCATAAATGCATTTCTTTTACAACTTGCATCTTTCTCATTAACCAGGAAGTCATGGATAAGTTCAGGAGCATCAGGTATAAGATGTTCAAAATTCCTTTAAGTAAAATGGTAGAAAAACAATACTGAGACACCAAAAGAAAACCCCTCTACATTAGTTGTTTCAGTAATACACTAGACTGCAAGGTCTCCAAATGTCTGCCCCAAATAGGCCAGCAGCAGGTACAATTTATGAATGTAATGATAAATGGTGAAGCTAACGTTCTACAACATGCTCCAGTACTCTACACAGTAATCCCCAAATCAGTAATTTGTCAACTATTAGGGATGCAGCACAGAACCAGGAAGGAAGTATAAAAAGGTCCCTGAACAGAAAAACATTCATGTTCTAAAGTACCTCTCTCCATAGGCAGGGTGCCAACCAAGTCCTACTCTGAACCAATTTCTTCTTATTTTACATACAGTGTCCCTTCAAGAGGCAGGCTCACAGCAAACAGAAGCGAGACAGCCTGGCAGCAAAGTAGGAGGCAGAAAATTTCAAAAGAAAAGACCCTGGGATAGGAGTAGTAGAGGGATAAAGAGCTGTCCGCACGGCCCCAGAACATCCCTATGCCACAAAACACAGTCCTCAGTGGTAACTGATGGTCAGAATACTGACTTGACACCAGCTCATAGAGGTTTTCCATATCTGGCAAGCCTCACCCAACTCTATAATACACCTACAATGAGTCCTGAGTGAACTCTCAAGTGCTCTGAAGGGTTGAAGCCATGGACTTCTGTAAAAGACAGAAGGGAAGATAGAACTACATGATAAGAACTGCATTATACTCTTGTGAAACAAACATTCTCAGAGTGAAATTTGTACCTACTATAGAAAGAATGTACTTTTAAAAAAAATTTTAAATTAATTGCAAATAGTTTACATTTTATTTGGAATTTTTTCCCCATATTTTACTTGTTGAGTGTTAGTAAATTTATTTTAAAAAGTGGCCTAAGGAAGAAAGAAGGAGCCAGTATTGGCTCTGTGGGGGGAGAGAAAAGACTGCCCAGTGCTCCTAGAATTAACGAAATGAAAGATAGTGTCAGCTCCTTTCCCCACTTACTCAGGCTTGCATTGCAGTAGAAGCATGAACATGTATGTACCTGTAGATGGTATAGATGGCCAGGACAGCATTCCTCCGGACATAGCTGTGCCGATGTTCCAAGCAGGCTCGGATAGCCGGCATCAGAGGCTCCAATAACTCAGCTTCTTTCAGTTTGCAAAGAAAACGAAGTGTGGAGCCCCGAATAAACTCATTAGGGTGTTGAAGATCCTGAAACACAAGTTCAAACAACAGATACTCCCTTTTTTTTCTGGAGTCCTCATTTTTTAAAAGGAAATGCTCATCCCTCAAAGTCTCTTTTTTAAAATGCTAAAGCCACCAAAGAAGTTTTTAATGTCTTAATGTTTTGAAGGGTGTAGGAAAAAAAGTGTGACCGCTTCCATATCAAAGGAAATATGTTGGTCTCATTTTAACTGTTGCTTATATGAATCAACTTACACTTCTGCTATCTATGTCCTTAGTGTAAGATAACTTTATAAAATCTCTGTGTTAAACACATTATTTTTCATTCATAATATGTACATAGGAAATTCCAGCAAAGACAACAAGAAATGAATTCTTTCACTTCACAAATAGGAACTTAGTTCTGAATATCACTATATTTTTCTGCTCAAAATGAAATTTTAAGGAAATGACAACTAATTGTTTTAAAAAAATCATTCAGAAAAAGGAGCAAAAACGGAACCTAATTCTAGTCCTAAAACACACCGATTTACCTTTCGATAAGCATCACACACAAGGATCATCTCGTGTAAAAGTCGACCATCGGGAGTGGTTTTGGGAACAATTTCCCAAAACACTAGGAGTAACTTTTTTATGGTGTGATCCTGCAGAGGCAGCACAAAGCGAATGATGGTCATCAGGAGTCCGGGAAGCTTTTCACCATTCAGGATCATGATGATTACCTTCTTCAAAGCCTCAGTCTTTGACTTCACATCTCCCTTTTCTAATTAAAAGCAAAAGTTAAAAAAGAATGCACGATAGTTTTAGGAACAAAGTTTTTAAAATAACCAAATGAAAACCATCAAACTTCAGCCAACAAAGACCAAAATCTGTTTCACGAAAAATTCAAGCTGTAAAGACCTATGATAAATACCAAATAGGAAAGAGTCACATGAAATTGAAAACACAAATGAATTAGTGAGAGGGTCTTGACACAATGAAAGAGGTTCCCTCCACCACTTACTTAGGTAAGTCCTCCTCCCTCTTTTGTTCTCAACTTCCTCATTTGTAAAATGGAAGGAATAGTACAGACGACTGCTAAGGGCCCTGTTGTAGTCCTAAGATACTGTGACTTTGGGTAGAGAGGTTTGCTTCAATATGGGCAAACACTTAGTTTTCAGAAATCTGTGAACATAATAAATTGCTGGTAATTGGGCTCAGAAACAGAGACTGATTAGAGAGCTCCATGAAGCAATATTCAATGAACTTGGGAGGCTTTCCTTTTTCCCTTCTTCAGCTATGACCCTGAATCTGAGAACTGTATGTACTGGCTTGGCACTAAGGAAGACACCAAGTCCAGAAAACATCACTAATATTTTAGTTTTTCCATAATTTACGTTTATTGTGTTCTTGAATTTTTACTACTATTTATAACCTAGCAAAACTATGAGATGCAAATTTCCTTAAAAATTGTTAGTAGCTTACTATTCAATGTGTAACAAAAAAAGCTGGGCCATTTCCTCACTTCAATCAAAGCTGGATTTGCCTTCTTTATGTACCGTCCATTGCTTCCAGTTCTGCCCCCTCCCAGAACAGGAAGCTAACTCTCATGAGCTGCCCCCACCTCCCCTTCCCAAGTTTTTTCTTCAGAATATACATAGGATTACAGGATCAGAGCTTTAGCAAAGCAGGAAAGAAACTCAGAGACCATCTAGTTCAACACCTTAATTTTATACATAAGGAAATGGAGGTAATGGGCAAGCTACATGATTTACTCAAGGTTCCCCAAGCAGTAAAAACCATAAGCAGGATTTGAACCCAGGTCCTCTGACTTCAGGGTCATTTCCCCAGTTGAACCAATCTTCTTATGGCATGATCTTAAGGCTCTCTGCTGCCATATTCAAAGTATTTTCCAGTCTATCTTTGTAAAAGATGGCCTACAGACTTGCATACAATATTCCACATGCAGCTTGACCACAACAGAATACACTGGAATTGTCATCTCCTTTTCCTTATGTTTTGCAGTTCCCAATGAAGTCCAAGACAGAATTCATTTCATTGGCTGCCATATCATCCTAGTGACATATCAAGTGAAACTGCAGTTCATTAAAACCTCCAATCCCTTTTCCTCTGAACTTCTGTCTAGCTAAGGCTCCTATTCACATAGTGCCAGTCCTCCACCCCCTTGAATTTCATGCTAGGGAAACCATTTTTTGGTGCAAAACTTTATCCCTATTTAAGTTTCAGTAGATTCTATGCAAGAGTCTACCTTGTCAAGGTATTTCTGAACCCTGACTCGACCATCCAGTAAACTTTCTATTCCTGTGTCACTTGAAAATCTGCTAAGCAGTTCTTCTCTGTGTTTACCGAAGTCAGTAATGAAGATGGTCAACAGCGCAAAGCCACTGTGTCCTGGGGTATCAGAAAATGCCTTCTAATGACTAATTTTTACATCAGGCCATTCAAACAGTTCTGAATTAAAGAACAGTGTAAGAATTTGCTCAGTGCTCTACCTATCTGTCTCTATCTCAGAGGGAAAGAAAAGTCTCCCCATTAGTCACTTGTAATCTGTCTTTTCCAAACTAAAAATCATTTTGCTAGGCAGAGAAAAAGAGAGGTAAAATAACAGTTGAGCAGCTCTCTAGTGACTCTTCCTCTACCCCAGTCCTGTCTTCTTAGCTCCTCTACTTTTCCCAAATATGGCTTTAAAAAAAATCACCCCTTTCTGCCATCCTTCATCTCCTTACAACTTTAGCTCAATCGGAGTGTTAATGCTGTATTCAATTCAAGATGTCCAAAACAGAACTCATTATAATCTTTCCCCTAAACCCAGTCCTTTCTGAACTTTCCTCTTATTGTTGAAGGTACTTCAACTCTTCCAAACAGCCAGGTCTGAAACTTTGATGTCATCTTTAACTCCTCTTTCCTGTCTTTAACATATCACATCGGTGGACAAATCTTACCATTTCTCTCTCTACAGTACTACTTCACCTCTTTTGTACAGGACCTCATCACTTCTGGCATAGACTATTCAAGTAGTCTTCTAACTGGTCTCTTCTGTCTCGGGTCTCTCCTCACTATAATTTATCCTCCAGAGCTGACAAAGCGATTTTCCTAGAGTTGGTAAAACCATATCATACACAATTTCCCCCACCCCCCACCCCTCTTCACAAATCTCATGGCTCTCTATTACTTTTAAGATCAAATATAAAGTTCTTTTTTTGTCATTTAAATCTCTTCACTACCTCTCCAGTCTTTTATGTTCTACTCTCCTCCACACACTCTATGATCCAGCCCTGACACACTTGCTGTCCCTCACATACAGCATGCCTTTTCCATGCCTCTACACAGGCTGTTTTCCATACCCAGATGCTTTTCCTCCTAACTTGCAACTCTAGGGAGAACACCTGTCTTCATTTGACTCAGCTTAAGTACCTCTACAAGAGGACTTTCCTGGTACCAACTGCCAATGCCATTGCTTCTAAGACTATCTCCCATCACATACTGATCTTGTGTGCACTGATCTATGTATGCTACATCTCCCCATTAGAAAGTTAAGTTCCTTGTGGGTAGGGCTTTGTTTGCTTCCTTTTATTTCCAGTGCTTCGTTCAGTATTTGGTACATAGTAAAACTTCATAAATGTTTGATGATTGACTGAAACTCAATTACATGTGCTTGATTTTATCTTTTGCCATGTCTTTTAAAAATTCAATTTGATGGCTAGGTTCCCACCAGTCTCTTTAGCTATCTTCCTTCTTTTCTCCTTATGAAAACCATTTCTCACAGTCTTCAGAAGCTTACTCTGAGAAGTTTCCATCCCCTCCAAGTTCCTATCCAATTTTCCCAGTAGAACCCAGTAGGATCTTATTTGTCTTTGGTTCTAACTCTGAAATCTATTTCTCCAAAATCTAGGGTGAATGTTAGAGTATTCTTCTTTATCATGAATTCTAAGACTGAGTGGTCACATTCCCCCAGGGTTCTCCATATGTCCATCTCAGTATCAAGTTACTTCTGTTGGTAAGAATCAGATACATAACAGAAATTTCTCATGCTGAATTTCTTCAGATTTTAAACAGTGAAGTTATAATAATGGCAAGTCAAGAAATTGTTGTTGCTGTTTTTGGAATCAATAGTTCTAAAAGAATCTAGATAACGGACCCCTCCTCTTTCCTCACTACCATACCATGCCTCTGTGCCAGTCTCATGATCTGTTTCCTAAACTGCTCATCTATTTCTCTTTTTAATCTGTAACACGCTATAATGACCATGATATTCGAGCCCCTCCCTGCTCTTCTTCACCCAAACACACTGTACCACTTTTCCCTCATCTAGGTGCTGGATATATCCTCACACCAGATCTATGAGGTCTTCCACGTGGAAGCTCCTATAAGTGCAGATCAGCAATTGCTCAGTGACTTACACAAATGCTTGGGGTACTGAGGGGTGATAGATGTTGTCCTGGGTCACAACAGCCACTGTGTGTGTCAGAGGCAGGACATGAAGCCAGGTTTGAAGTTACCTCTTTACCTGTCCTGCTTTGAATAAGATAAATCCTTATCTTTGCCAAAATCTAGCCATAAGATTCTCATTCTGCTACTTACTATAAATGTATGGCTTAGAAAGGTCATTCAACACTCCTCTGTGCCTCAGTTTCTGCAGAGAATTAAGGCAGAATGAGAGGAAAAATACAGAAGTTTGGAGTTTGAAAAAGTTTGTGTTCAAATTCTTTCTTTGACATGAAGTATTTGTATTGATAACCCAAGTGTTAGTGTACTTGTCTATAGAGAGGGATAATGATACCTATCAGGATACACACACAGACACAGACATGCACGCACACGCACACACATGCACACAGACGCACACACGCACAGACACGCACACACACACAGACACGCACACACACACAGACGCGCACACACACACAGACACGCACACACACAGACGCACACACACAGACGCGCACACAGACACGCACACACACACACAGACACGTACACACAGACACGTACACACACACACAGACACGTACACACAGACACGTACACACACGCACACACCCAGACACACACACATGCACACAGACACACACACGCACGCACACACAGATACGCACACAGACACATGCACATGCGCACACACGCACACGCGCACACACACATGCACACGCACACACCCAGGCACGCACACACACACGCACACGCACACACACCCAGACACGCACACACACAGACACGCGCACACACACAGACACGCGCACACACACACACACGCGCACACACACACACACGCACACACACACACGCACACACACACACACACCTGTTTGCAAACTTTAAAGGTTCAGAGTGATGCCAGTTACTGTTATAGTTATTATTCCTGCTACCTTTCCTTCTAGCTCAAACCTTTTGATATTAGGTGAGAAGTCAATCTCCTTTGGTTTACCTAAAGTAATATAAGAAGACCACACAGAGGTCTCACAAAGACAAGACAGTTTCAACCTTGTACACACACCATCAATTACCCATCGCTTCTTAATAAGAAGAGAGGACCTTTAAAAATTAAGGTTGTGTTTTTTGGGAGGAGAAAGGGAACAAGCATTTACATAGCTCCTACTTGTTGCCAGGCACTATGCAAAGCCTCTTGCAAATGTCTCAGCACACAGCCCATCTCTTGTGTTCTCTTTGCATTATTCAGATCATGTCCTACTTTCAAATTTCAATCCAATTTAAAAAATATTTGGTAAGCGCTGATATATGCAATGTACCATGAAGGTGCTGGAAATTTAAACAAAGAATAATACATGCAAAGTCTTAGCCCAAGAGGTTTTCCTTTTTAGTGACAGATAATCACAGAATATTCAGAAGCACTTTTATTAACCTATTTATACATGGTTTTCTTCATATAAAAACTCTGGATTAATCCCATACATTAACTTTTCCTTTATGTCTCTTCATGTTGTGGTGATGACCCTGGATTCACAAAGGCTGTGTCAACACGATTCAAGCTCTGGCTTACCAAAGAGAAAAGTTGCGAAAAACTGCTTTTTATCACTGGAAAACCAGTTTAGCAAGGTTCAGAAAAGCACATCCCCAGAAAATTAGTCAAAGTGTAACAAACTTTGTCCCACAACTCATGAAGATGGTACACTAAATAAACCTTAAGTAGGATTGTGAGCTATGCTGATAATGGCGGGCCACAGACAGATGAAAGCATAGATCTCTTGTACTGAAATCAAACAAAAATCTACTGTTTCCAATTATAAATTACCTCCATAAACAATTATGTCTATGTCAAGGTTTCCCATCCTTCACTTACCAAGGTCATTTTTTAAGATAATTTCTGATGGTGGTTCTGAATCCATTGGTACGTTAATTAACGTATAGCATACATTTTCTGCAGCAGTCATGGTGTTTTGTTATAGGTACTCCACAGTGCAAGTGTTTTTGATGATAAATATCAGAAATTCTAGAATAAGTACAAGATATCATTACTTATTAAAAGTTTCAAAAAGTCAACAAATATAATCCTAGCACTGGCAACTAAAATAATACTCAGCTCTGCTTAATAACTTTAAAATAATCTTAAGATTGGCCTGGTATAGCATCGCATGCCTGTGAATCTTACAACTGAGGAAGCTGAAGATGCTGGACCGCTTGAGTTGGGAAATGCTGAGCTAAAGTAAACTGGGCATCAGTACCAATATGGGAGCCTTGGGAGGAAGGGGGAAGAGCCACCTGGCTGCCTAAAGAGAGGACAAAGTGACCCAAGTTGGAAAAGCAGCAAAATCAAAGCCTCTGGGCTGATCCGGGCCAGGACTACCCTGCGTGTGGCCAATGCCCTCCCAGCCTGGGCAAGGTAGGGAAACACAGTCTCCATATTTGAAAATAATTGTAGTCTAAGATTCCAAGGAAGTTATTTCATTGGAATGAATACAGGGTCACTTAAACATGCGCCAGGCATGTGTACAGAGTCCTGTAAAAAACAAGTTTCTGCCCAGTCTAGCCTTGGAGACTCGCAGCCCTCAGATTAGGCTGCAGAGAAGGTGCCCAGCAGCTGGGGACAAGGCCAGACCCTGTCCCCACAACCTTGCAGGGTCCATCAGGATCCACGCCGTTCAAGGGGTTTGGGAGACGCCTGCATTTCCTTCCCTATGTGAGGGGCTCCTTCCTTTACAAGCTGTGAGACCCCAGGCCCCTCACATTCCCTTTCCAAGGTAAAATGGGGGCAATTTTTCTTCTGCCTACCCCCCCTTTTTCTTTACCCACTTCAGGATGGTTTTGGGGAGATTTCTAAGAGCTAAAGGAACAAAGGATATTTTTGTGGATGATGAGTAAGTATAGGGACGGTCGATGAACGCGCATTTATTAGGCGCCTGTTGTATGCCGGGCGCTGGGGATATAAAAGCTCCTCCACCAGCTGCAGTCTAGGGCACGCTGGGTGCAAACACCATCCGGGGGAATGCCAGGGAGCGCCAGGAAGAGCTGCCCTGCAAAGCCTCCCCTCGAGGGGAGCCGGGGGCACAGAAGGGAAGGGAGAGCATTCTGGGCGGCGGGGACGGGCGGGGGAAAAGCCTAGGGTCAGGAGATGGCCGTGGGGGTCGCGCAAGCCAAGGTGGAACGGGGTGGGGGGGCTGGGTGGGGCGGCTCCGGCCCAGGCAGGGAAGGCTAGGGGTCAAGCCCCGGCTTCCCCGGCCGTGTCAGCACCCCCAGGATCGGGGGTCGGAGGCCCGACAGACGTCCCCCCTCCCCCACTCCCGCCCCCTGCCCGGCCTGGGGGGAGGGCTCCGAGGACAGGGCCGAGCAGGCCCGGGGACGCGACCCCGCCGAGGGCCGCCCTCCCGCCCCTTCCCAGCGGAGCGGCGCGGCCCGCATTCGGGTCTAGCCTCGACCCCTACCCGCTACCCGGCCCGGGGCGGTGACGGCGGCAGCAACGGCAGCGGCGGCTGCGGCTCCTCAGGGTCCCGGGCTGACGTGGAAGGGATGAAGACCGAAGCCACCTAGTGCCTACGGCGGCCCGCAGAGGACACGCCTACTCCCGCTGCTCAGCTTCGCCTCCCACGTCCCAGGCCCCGCCTCTCACGTCCCAGGCCCCGCCTCTCACGTCCCAGGCCCCGCCTCCCACGTCCAAGACCTCGCCTCTCACGTCCAAGGCCCCGCCTCTCACGTCCCAGGCCCCGCCTCCCACGCCCTATTCCCCGCCCCTCACGTACAAGTCCCTGCCTCCCACGTCCAAGACCTCGCCTCTCACGTCCTAGGCCCCGCCCCCTGGTACATCTTCCTTAGGCTCAGCGCGGCTCTGGCTGTGGGATCCTGGCAGCGCAGCCTGCCCTGGGCCCCGGAGAGACCCGGAGCGGAGCTGAGAATAGCAAGAGTAACTATAATATAACGTAATGCAACATACAACATATAATGAATACAATGTATCATATCGTTGGGCGGCACGGGGCGCAGATCGCTGGGCCTGGAGTCAGTAGAGTCAGTGCAGCTAGCCGGGTGACCCTGGGCAAGTCATTTAACTCTGCTTGCCTCAGGGTCCTCTTCAGTTGGAGAAGGAGATGGCAAAGCACTCCGGTGTCTCTGCCAAGAAAACTCCAAAGGGGGTCAGGGAGAGTGGCACACAACAGAACAACAAGCCTTATATTTCCTGTTTATATCATGTCAGATTCTTCCCCGCTACTGGATGTGTAACAGTAAGCTCTTTCAAAAGCAGAGAATGTTTCATTTTTCATATCTGTACCCTGTGCCCTTAGCAATCAGTCAGTCACTTCCTAAACATTTATTAAGCACCTACCATGTGCCAGGCATTAAGCTAAGCACTGGGGATATAGTAACAGGCAAAAAAAGATGGTCCCTGTCCTGGAGGCTCTGCACATGGTAAGTGCTTAAGGTTTTTGTTGAATGAAGGAGTGAAATAATAGTGATAACAGTCATTACTAACATTTGTATAGTGCTTTACTGGGTTAGTGGTGCCTGTCAGTAGCTGCTGCAAGAAGGTTCATGATAGTTGGAATTTTCCTGCTTTAGTAGAAAACTCAAAAGAATTTGTATAAAATGCTTAGTATATGCTAGAGACAGCCTCACCACTTGGTGGGATCTTGCTTTTCTCTCTCTGGTAAGCATTCCCTAGTCATGGCTCCATAAGTCTCTCCAGGACTACTGGGGGTATTGAGGGCCCTCCTGGCCTGATACATGCTGTCCTCGCTTCTCCTATTACTACAGCTTCTCAGCACCCAACACCTTCCTCCCCAGGACAGAATTAGCAGCATGGAGTATATTTCTGTTGCCATCAAACTTGCTGGCCCTGTGTGAGAATTGCCAGTGATTCATTACACTGGATTAACACTTTCAGGCAAAGGTTTTATTCCCTTGGCAGATGTGAAACTATCAGAATAGTTTGAGAAGCTTTTGTGCCCTCCCAGGCATCCTCTTGGAAGGTGCCTAGCATCCCTTTCTTCCTTAGCTACATAAGGCCTTTCCCAATAATTTTATCTTTTCCCTCCTAGGGGCAGCTAGGTGGTGCAGTGGATAGAGCAGGAGTCAGGAGCATGTGAGTTCAAATCTCACCTCAGACACTTGACACTCACTAGTTGTGTGCCTTGGGCAAGTCACTTAACCCCGGTTGCCTCATTCTGGATCATCTCCAGTCATCTTGATGAATATCTGGTCACTGGACTCATATGGCTTTGGAGTAGTGAGGCTGGACATAGGGTTATAGGAAGACTACAATACATTCAGAGTAATGAAAACTTCTTATACTGTTCCAAATTTTGGATATCCCTTGACACTGTCCATTGCCACTAACAGCTCAAGCCTGCGCACAAGTTTCTGACCTCTGACCTGACCGTGCTAGGTCACAACCCTGATCATCCAAAGCTTGTAGAAACAAAACTTATTGTTTCCCACAAGGTATCAGCCCTTTCTAAGTCATCTTATTATCAAACAGGTACTTATTACCTATTTTATCTTAGCCTCCAAGTCTACTCATTTGAGATTTTAAAGAAAACACTCAAAATTCATTCCAATTCTGGTACAGTTTTCACACTTTTTCCCCCATCATTGTTGCTAGTCATGTCTCACTCTCCCTGACCCTATTTGGGGTTTTCTTGGCAGAGATGCTAGAGTGGTTTGTCATTTCCTTCTCCAGCTGATTTTACAGATGAGGAATCTCAGGCAAACAGGGTTATGTGACTTGCCCAAGGTCACACAGTGTCTGAGGCTGAACTCAGGTCTTTCTGACGAGGCCTGGAGCACCTTTCACTGTGCCACCTTGTTGCCCTCCTGTCACAGGGCAGTTAAGAGTCATTTCCAAGGTTCCTTCCAACTCTAAGACCTAAGATCTCTGAGAAATGGTCATTCAACCTCTGCTTGAAGACCTTCAAGGAAGATCATGTCTCAAGGTAATCCCTTTCCCTTTGGCACAGCATTGTTACAAAGTATTTATTTAAGTACTTGCTTCTGTAGCTTTCAACAATTGTTTTTGATTCAGCCCTCTGGGGCCAAAAAACCCCTAAATTGATTCCCTGTAACACATGGCAAAATAATTTCGGACGGTATTGATGAGCAGCTATGATAAAGCCTATTAAATATTTCCTTCAGGCTAAATCAGCCCAGTACTTTCAACCAATTCTTAAAAGTTAATTTCAAATCTTCCCACCATGCTAGTCAATCTGTTACATATAAATACTAGTAAGTAGTGAGTAATAATGAACACAGTGCTGCACAGATTACATAGGTTTCCAAAGTGCTTTACAACCTGTAAGGGAGGTGATATTATTCCCATTTTATAGATGAGGAAAACTAAGGTCCAGAAAGGTCAATTCACACAGCTAGCTAGCAACACACAGTAAGGCGACTGTAGCAGGAACAATAGCCAGGCTGCATCTTACAGGGGCTGCTACTCAGGATGATGGCTGAGGGAATTGCTGATCCCAAGGCTCTTGGTCTCAAGAGTTCTGGGCTGTTTCCATTGGGGCTTGAGGGGAGATGGTGATCAGGGTGGAGGTTTGCTGCCTATCTCTCCCTTAGGGGGCCTTGCTGCTTCAGCTAGGATGGCGGTAGGTGGGGATGGTAGACCTGTTCTCCACCGGAGCTGTTTCCCAGGAAAACAGCTGAGGGTACTGGGCTGGAAGCATAGCTAGCTATTTCCAAGGCTCCTAAGTTCAAGGTCTTAGGATGTTTGCATTGGTCTGAGGGGAGATGGGAGTGGTGCTATGACTCACCTGACACCCACTGGCTTGACTTCGCTTCTCTAAAACCTGTTTCTTCATCTCAAAAATAGGACTCTCAAAACCTGTACCACCCTCCTCCTAGGGTTGTTGTGAGCAAAATCCTTTGTAAACTATAAAACTACTTAGACGTCAGTGATTATTATAGGCAAACTAACAAATAATCCTCGTCTTTGGTATTAGTCTTTGGGTCATATGAGTTTTTTTTTTCTTTACAAGACTGACTTTCTTACGAGTGTTTATTTATGTCTAATAACTTAGCACAGTGGTGATAAGGGGTGGGTCACATGTTTAAGAACAGAAACTAGAGATTATATCCTTTCACCTAGTGATCTCACTGGTGGGAACATACTAAGTAAATGACAAGGGAGAAGACCCAAGAGTACAAAAGATTTGTAGTACTGTTATTTATATGACTGAAAAACTCTTAACTACCCAAATATCCATGGACTAAGGAATGGCAGAATCTGTTCCCCAAGATTGGAAAATGTTCCCAACCTTATCTCTGCTTCTCAGACAGCCTAATTTCCTTCACAGCTCATGTTCCATATTCTACTTTTCCATGATGTTTACTAGAATGATGGCTATTCCCTTTAGAAAAAAATGCCAGTTTTTAAAAGAATGGGCCCTAGATAACTGGGGTGGTTTCCTCCCACCCCAGACCTTCTATTCCAAACTACACCTGTCAGCTGGTCAAGGAATTTCCAGCCTCACTGCTCTGTCATCCTTATTTGAGGTCTGAGAATGAAGGTAATGATATATTCTTTTTCCCTTTTAGTTCAGCAAATTTCAAGAAAATTAAAATCACAGACATTAACAATGGATACAGCAAGTGACAAAGTGTTTTTGTCGAAGCTGTCAAAGAAAAAAAATACTACAATCAGTTGAAACAATTTTATTTCACAGTTGCCTTTAAAATCATAAAGACAATATGTTCTTCATATAAAAACAATAGTGCTGATACCCCATTCTTTCTAGAAAATGATTACATCCTCCCTCTTAAAGAAAATGCACCTAGTTATATATAACCTTTTAGTTAGGTTTCTTGGAAAAATCCTTCCAGGACTGATTCCTAAGAACATCTCATTCTGTATTTCTGCATCTGGCTGAAAGCGTGGATAATAACTGCCATATGGACAGAAGTGTTCCTTTTAGACTTGCTAACACAGACATAGACTGGCTTAGACAGATCAGTGCTCCATGGGCTCATCAGCCTTCTCTGCAGGTTCCTCAGCAGGCTGAGCAGGCTACAGGAGATAACACAAAGAATACATTAAGTCAAAAGCAACCAAACAGCAGGTAGTTCATTCCATGCAGTAAACAAAGCCACATTCTGAATCATATGGGGTCACTTCTGTTTTGTAAAATTATATATTTATCAAATATTGACAATAACTGAAGCCTGCTCACAAACTTCCACTAACACATCACATTGCTGACTCCTACTAGTCTCAGTTCATACTGATCTCACTTCCTATCTTTTTCTTCTGGTATTTTCCTTCTTATTTTAATGGAAGTACTTTGTCATTCCTACATGAAACTACTTTAAACTCATTCCTATCAAAACAGAATTTACATCTGCCTATTTCTTAATCATCATTTAGATTGAAATCTGATTATATTTCTGCAAGAAGTTAAAAAAAAATCTTTCTCTGTGGGGCTACAAGGTATTTTTTTATGTAGGAAATGAGAGAAAAGAAAGTCTTGTTTGCAAGCAGCTCTATGACCTACCTGTGCTTTTCTCTGTGGTCTTTCTTCAAGACCTTCCAGGAAAGGAGACACGTCATCATCATCATAGATTGTGAACTCCAAGTCCTTTCCAACAATTCCAATGGAAACATTCTGGGAAGCAGAATTTTAAAAATATCAAGACACTGTGTTAGCTACAAAACCCCTCATTAACTGGTATTAAACTGACTACTTCATCTAGAAATGGAAACAAAATGTATGGATCATGCCAAAATACACCTGGTTAAGAAAAGAATGAAATTCTTTATTGGATTTAATGGGCTTTGTCTCATTATAAAAAAGGGGATGGACTCAAAAGAGATGGTTTTACAAAAAAATAAAAATCTATTTAAAAAAATTTCATCATTTATGAAGTTATACTTTTAAAAAATATACGTATCTAAATATATTTTTTGATTTTTGTCAATTATTAGATAACCTACGTGTGAAATTTACCAACTCTGTGCATGAAACTTTTCAGTCATTAATATCTAACAAATGGAATAAAATTTTTGATTTATGAGCTAATGGAAAAAACAATCTGGGACTCCCTACAACACTAGATAGACCACAGTAATAATTCATTACATTACAAAACTTAAAATACACACAATACTTTCTCATGAAAGCCTGTGCTTGGGAAACTGAGACCCAGGCAGGTTAAGTGTTTTACTCACTTACAGTCTTCTAGCTAGTAATAAGGTAAGTATGACTGGGGTGTGGGGGGGTGAGGGGGGAAAGGAGGTTGGAAGGTCCAAGTAGTAAAATGACATGGTGAGATGCCAAGAAGCCAGCTTACCTCTTCCCAAGCTGAAAGAAATATAATCTCTATTTCAGTTAGTAATAGAAACATAACTGAAAAACTGAGATTTACCTTTGTAGTTAGGTCCTGTTCTGCAGGAAGTGTTTCCCGTAAGGCACGAAGACCATGTTTCACCAGCTCATTCAAATTGCCTAGATGGGGAAAATAAATGATGCTGCTTTACAAGTCAAACTTCTTTTATCAGACCTGTCATTTTAGGTCCATGTTTTGCCCAAATACTTAGCACTCTTCAGGCAAACCAGACACCAGAATCAGTAACAAGTCATGAGTACTTTACACAATCAATCATAAAGATTACCTAATAATCAAGATTAGGAATGCCTTCTGGAGAGAATACCTGATGGTTTCTTCAGTTTGTGTTGACTATGCTAGGTTAAGCTGAAGTTATGGACCACAAAAACATGATCTTATTATATAACTGAGCCATAAAAATGAGCTTGCTGAGTGAGTCCTCCTGGTCTTGCTTCTCTAGTTTCTTTCCAAGGTGCCCATATACATGAAGATCAAAATGGGCGCAGTGACAAAAAAAAAAAAATCAGATAAAAGGCTTAGGCAAATTTAAGAAGCTCTGCCTCGGGTCTTTCCTTCCACACTAGCTTTCCCTCCAAAGGGAAGTACAGCTTTAGGTCAATCTCATCTCTTATCTTTCCTTTTTATTGTCTTTCTCCCTCAAGGATGATGGGTTGGAAGGTATGATTACTGTCAGAATGTGGCCTTGGCTACCAATGGGAGCAGAACCTCAGGCTTCTTGAAGGGCCTTTGGGTAGAGAATAAAGACCTGAGTAGGCCTGGGGCAGGGAAAGGTAGGTAGGCCACCTCTGTGGCAGGACACGTCACCACAGAGAATCTTCTTATAAGGCTCGTTATTTTCTTCATTAAGGAGACTGTAGCTTTCCCCTTCTTATTAAGGAATTGAAAAAGAAGAAGTCTATGACTTACAGTCACTGAACTTGGACATACACCTCTCCAAGTAGGTACGGGCCGACTGAGAGCGGGCTCCAATGGACATAGCCCGACAGTCAAAGTAGTTTGCAGACGGACAAGTTTGGAAGATGTGAGGACCCATATCCTACAAAAAGGAAGAGAACACAATAACTGCTTCAGCTAGATATGCATAAAAAGAAATTCCATGATGTTAATGGCAAATTTGGGCACAGTGCTATTAAAAGAGATACTGACAAGCTTTTAATTTCTTAAATACAAAGTACATGGTATTTTACTTTGGGTAATTTGGAAAAACGATGAAAAAATACTATTTTATTTAAATAAGAAAACAATAATTTATGGATAGACTACAAATGCTTCAAAAGGAGACAAATTACAGCAAACCCCCAACCAGAGTTAGCTAGCTCTGTTTTTGTTATGCAAGAAATATGCAGGGCTTGTGTATAAAACATGCTAGCACCAGAGGTTTAGTATTAGACACTCAACTCAAGATGCTAGGTGATGCAGAGGACAGATCACTGAACCTGAAGTCAGAAAGGCTTAAGCACAAATCTCAGACATTTGTCTGAGACATTTGGTAGATGAGTGATTCTAGACAAGTCACTTAACTATTTACTGTCTCAGTTTCCCCATCTGTAAATGAGGAATACTAACAGATCTATCTTCCAGGACCAAATGAGAGAATAACTGTAAAGTATGACACAAAGCTAAAAACATGATAAAAAATGTTAGCTATGATTACAGTTATTGTTTTCTGAAGCTACTATTCCATAGAATTACCAACGAAGTTCAGAATGACAGTTCAGTTGGAACAAAGCATCCAACATTAAGAATTTATTGTTTTTGAGGATACTGTACCTACTACAGCAGAAAAGAGGACTCACAGTTCAGAGAGATTTTCAGTAAGAGTGGTTGAAACAAAAATTTATGTCTGGTTAAAATGAAGTTTAACAAAAATTCAATTAAACTAACCACCCTATTCTCTAAACATTTCAGTTAATCAAAGTTTGAATGTGTCTTTTTGCTTACTATACATGTGAATATGCAAAATAGCTGAGATTTCTGTTAGCAGCACATGACCTTCTGGTATGGGAATTCCTTCCATTTGCCTCATAAGGGCTTACCAGAAAAGTCCAAAAGAGTTGCCTGAGGCACAGAGGGCTAAGGTGATTTGTCTAATGTTTATTAGACAGAGCCAATAAGTACAAGAAGCAGGATCTAAACCTGAATCTTGATGATTCTAAGCTCAGTACTCTATCTGTAACCACAATGCTTCTGATTATCTCTCTCTCCGTCTACTTATGAGACAAAGTCATAAAGCAAACCTACTTCAAACAGTTAATTTCACTCAAATGAAATGAGTTTATACTTACATCATAACCAGCGATGAGCAGTCCCACGCCATATGGTCTCCGGCCATAACGCTGTGTCGGTATCTGGGTCTCTTAATCTAGTTAAAGACTCTTTCCTGATGTGGATAAGCAGACTATGTTTCTTTTCAAGATGCCTTCCTTAATCTAAGGAAACATCTGACTCTAGGGATGTCATGTTTTAACTTTCAAATTTTATACCATCTTTATGAAAAACAATAAAGGTTCTCCTAATATACAGTATATATTTTTGAAGTCATCTCATTTTTTGTTTGATAAAAACACAATGGTCTGAGACCTCTCTTTAGACTGAAATTCAATATTTTGGGGTCTTCATCAAACCCAGGCACAAGTCCTAAGGACTTTTCTCTCTTTTCTCATGCAAGATGCCATTACATAGTGTTGTGTTTTCAGGAAGAATGAATATTACATACTATTTGGGAAGGCCTTCTGGGATTTAAAATCTCCAGTTTCCACATGGGTCCAGGAACAGTATATGCATATGTATGTATGTATGGGATTCTAGGGAACATTTATGGTTTCCAGGAATGTGGACAGAGGCAACTAAATCCCTTGTCCTAAAACATATTCACAATCGACTGTACATTACCCTCGGTATTCATACCCATAATTATTAACACAAAAAGATACTGCTTCCAATTAGAGACACTAGACGAGACACTGGAAGAGGTCTGTCAAACACAAATCTGGAATCTAGACACTCCTGACGCATGAAGTTGCTAGAAAACAAACAAGAAAGCTGGAATTTTAGATCCCAATACAGTTTCTCCACATTAAAACATTAGTTTAACTTTGCCATGGCTTTGGGGGATTCTTTTCAGACACTGACAGGAATCAAAGAGATTCACTTCCTCAAAGTGCCTTTTGAAGCCAACAGGTCAGAATTATTAGATTAAGTAAAGTTAAATGAACTGAATATTCCAGACTAGGAGTTCTTAACCTGGAGTTCATAGATCCTCTAAGGTGCTGATATAAACCTGAATGGGAAAAAATTACATCTTTATTTTCAGTGACAGCTAAATGACATTTAGCATTTCTGTCAATGATTTTAAATTGTTATTCTAAGTCCACTGGTTTCATCAAACTGACAGAGGGGTTGGTGACCCAATAAAAGTTCTTGAGCTACAGAGACAGACTGTCTTCACCCAAGAATTCCAAGAGAACTAAAAAAGGAAATTGTGTAAGATGATGGGATGGAAGGTGTTACAAAGTGTGCCGACTTCTGTCTTGCTGCTGCTCCTATACAAAAGAAGAGTGTTAGGAGACAGGGGAGTCTACTGCTACACCTGACAGTAACTAAACAAACAATTTATTTAAGGAAAAGGTAACATGACTTTTGAAAGGGAAAAATAATACCTGACTGATCTGCTTAAGCTTTTTAATGGGACAAAAACTGCTGCGGTTTTCCCCCTGCCAAGGTGACTCTCCTTCTCAACAGTCTTTGCTGGATCACCACCTGTGTGCCACACCCAGGGGTCTCTCTCTGGGTCTGTTTCCCTCCATGCTGCTGTGGACATCTTTCTGCTTTCCAAGGGTTCAAGCATCACCTCTTTGCTAAACCTACATATCAAACCTTAGTTTCTACTTCTTAACTCCCTAATCACATTAACAGTTGCTTGCTGGGCATCTACTAGATGTCCTAAAGGAATGAGGCTCAAACTCAATGTTAGCATGGTTAGGGAATAACATATTGGACCCAGAGTCAGGGATACCTGGGTTCTAATCCCACCTTAGAAACTTACTTAACTGTATGACTCTAGGCAAGTCACAACTTCTCTAGGATCAGTTTCCCTCACCTGTAAAATGAAGGGTAGGACTCAATCTCTAAGGTTTCTTACAGCTCTAAATCTCCTGTCTATGTAAAAAATGGCTTGCCCTCTTCCCCAAACCCTCCTTCTTCCCAACTTCTATATTTCTGTTGAAGGCATCACTTAGCTCCAAATCTAGGAGTCGCCTTTGATTCCTGGTTCTCCCTAAACCCCAAAGTGCCTTCTGTTCTCTCTGCAGCACTTACACACTATCCCCTTCTTACTGCTAACTAATCCATCTCCTTGGTTCAGGTTCTCATCATCTTTCCTGGACTCCTGCAGTATTCTCCTAGCTGACCCTTCTTCAGCAGATTCCCTCTCCTCTCCAACCTCCATAAAGATGCCAAACTAATATTCTCGACATACAGGACTGATCATGCCTGCTCCTCAAGAAACTTCAGCAGCTCCCTACTGCCTCTAGGACCAGATACAAAGTCCTTTGTTTGGCATTTAAAGGTTTTCCAATCTGACTATAACCTATCTATCCATACTAATAGCACATTACTCCCCCTCACTCACAAAACACTCCAACCAGACCAGCCTGTTTCTGGCTCATGACCACATTCCTCCCCCTCTCCTGCCCCTTGTCCCAGAATTCTCTCCTTCCTCACCTCTGCCCTCTGAGATCCCTGGGGCTCCTCAAGGTCTAGCTGAGGAACCATTACTTCCACAAAGCCTTTGACCATGCTCTCTCTCAGCCCCAAAGTACACCATTCCTTTGTGGGGCTTTCATATTTACTTACTGAAGCCTCTTGAGTGCAGGGGCTGTTTTATTTTTGCATCTTCAGTCCTGGGCAGTACTTTTTATTGGTGAGTACTTAGTAAACGTTTGTGGAATGGGATCGAAAAGTATGTACATGTTCAGAGACAACCTTGATATAGGGCCTGGGATACACAATGCCTTCTGCTACTTCCTGTGAAGGTGAGAAGGACTAGAAAACAGGCATGGCTCTGTGTACGAAAGGACTTCAATCAGATTAATGGGAGGAGCAGTAGAAAAGGATATGAGAAATACAAAGTGCTATGTGATCAGATGACAAGTCAAAGTCTATGAAAAATTAAGGTGCTCTGGGTTTGTTGGGGATAGCTGAGTGGTTCAGGAGTCTGTGAGCAGAGATACAAAAATACTTCCCTACTCCAGAGGGTGATAAAAGCAGGCTTGCCCACCCCAGAGATTAGTGTTAGGGTTGCATTTATTTGTAACTTTTATAAATAATCTAGAAGAAGCAAGTACACGGTGAACTTTCCATGTCTGCAGCACACGCTGAGCTCTCCTAAGAGTGAAATGCCAAGCCATAGTGTTGAGAACTTACACATTGGTATGCTATGAGTCCTCAATCAATATTGGCTGAATTTTATTGAATAGGAAGATCTGCTGAGGATGTGTGAACAGACAGAAGAAAGCAGATGAGCTTCCTGACAAGCAGAGGCAACGTAGTGTGCTTAAGGAAAACACTCCTAGTGAGACTAGTAACACAAAGCTGAGGAAAGGGGTGGAGGAGCTGCTGCTCAGAGTTCCCTTTAGGCATCAGCTCAACGTGTTGCCGTAGCCAAGAGAAAGCCAACATTTGAGTGGTGCCTGCTAGCTCCTGGGCTGATAAAAAGTTTAGCTAGGACAGAATCCCTGGCCAAGAAAATGTTGGGCATCAGCAAAAACTTAGGAACCAGAAAAGACAGATGACACTACTATACTATCTGTGTAGGATATCCTAGCTGTGTAGCATGGTACAGCTGTCTTACATGAACAGTTCTTTCTGCTGCACCTTAACAAAAGGGCTGTTGTTCGTCCTTTGTTTTTGAGGAGAACCACTGACATCAAGGGTGATATCTTGAGTCTGGGGAGAATGGGACTGAAGTGAGGCAGGGCTGCACAAAGTCATCAGCCTTACTCTCTCCTCCTACATCATCAAAGTCTAGTGGCAGGACAAGAGCCAGAACTAGTGTCCATGGCCTAGGATGCAGTGAATGACATGGGCATCTTTAATGCCTGACCAAGCTGAGTGCTCCAAAGCACCTACTTCAACTGCCTTCATGGCCAATGGGACAAACTGTTCTCATCTGTCCATTCTTTAGGGGCAAGTTCTCACGTGCTTGGGGTAGACATCCCCATATGCTTGGGGTAGACATCCCCATAACTCACCAATGGGTTTGAAGTATGGTGATCACCCTCACTCTCCTTTAGCCCGTCTGCTGAGATAGTTTTAGTGGGTGTGGCTGCTGCACATGCTACAGCTCCTTGGGGCCACAAGTGAGAGTTGGGTGAAGGTGGACACCACAGGTATGTGAGTAGCCCTCAAACCAGAAGTGCTAGTTCTTCCTGAATGCCATGGAAAGAAGTTCCAGAGGAAAGCAACTGAAGAGATCAACAAAGCAATATGATGGAAAAAAATGCTGGACCAGGAGTCAGGAGCCCTGACTTCCAATACTGAATCTGTCACTAATGAGTTATATGACTTTGGACAAATTCCAAGAAGACTGAATTAAGATTCTATAGTTCTAGAAAGAGTATTTTGCCTAAGAACATACTTAAAAAGTGGTCAAAACTTTGGTGTGGAAAGGTGAGTAAGACAAAAAGGATATGAACAAATCTCCAGAACTACAGCCCAAATACCCTAAAACTCAAAAAGACTGAACACAGACTTCTCTGATAAATCCCAGAAAAACAGGGAGCAACCTTTGAAGCTTGAAAGAATTAGTTTCACTGGCATTCTGGAAGACTGAATTGTACAGCATGATACTCTGAGAATTGCTACGTTACAGGGTGACAAAACAAATTATGGGAAAATATATATGATATGCAACAAATGTTTACTGATACACATACATGTCCAGGAAGAGTTTACATAACCTCTTATGGATCTGTAATCCATGAATTTAAGGGAAGCTGGGAATATCTGAAAAACATCTTTAATCTTCTGAAGACAACTAAGTCCTCCCACAATCCGTTTTCTTGGTGCTAATGTCAAACTGAATGAAGTTTTTGATTCAAAATGATATTTTTAAAAAGAACAGAGATACTCTGTATCATGCAAAATATTTCTGGTAAAGGAGTCCTCCACATCTCAAAATGTAATTTGGATTAATTTTACAGGTGCAGAGAAATAAAATACTGACTAAAAGATATATACTCAAAAAGGTGAATGAAGTGTTATGCTTCTTTAAACACTACTGTGTGTGTGTGTGTGTGTGTGTGTGTGTGTGTGTTTCAAGAGTTAAAGATGAAACTGTTGTTGCCTGGGGAAGATGAAAGCAAACCTGAGGCTTTCACTTCTCTTTCTATTACCAAGATGAATTATTTGAGTAAGTGTTTTGGCCTTAATCAAACAACTCAGAACCAACTTCCTCACTATCTGTCTGGTTGACCTACAGGAAGGTGAAGTTCTCTTCTAGTAACATCTAAATACAGCTGTCATCACCCTGGGCTTAATATTGCCCTCCTTTGGTACCTCTAGGCTGGCATCAATTACCTTACCATTTAATTTGTGCTAAGACCATCCAACCTACTGCCCTATGGCTCTGCTCAGAACCACCAAAATTCTCTGGTACCACATGCTGACCTGTGGGGGTCAGCTCCCTCCCTTCCTTGCCCCCATCCTCCTCTGTCTTAACCTTCCATTGGACCCTCTGGAACTCTTGTTCCATTGTTCACAAAATTCCTTTAGACCTGTGACCTCACAAAAATGACGTGGAAAATATTTAATTTTTTATTTGCAAGTTATTTTCTCCCCATAGAATATTGTCTCCACTCTTCGAGGACAGGGAGAGTTTCATCTTTATCTCTGTATTCCAGGTGCCCAGAACGGAACAGTGACTGCCATATAGTAAGTATTTAATAAATCCTTGTCGAATTCTTGCTCAAAGCTGGGACTTCATCCAGGTGTGTGACAGCTGCACATGGATTAGCTAGCACTGACACAGCACTATGAGGCTTGAGGGGGCTTTACACATGTTAATTCTCACAAGAGCCCTGTAAGGAGGTGCTATCAGCCCCATGTTAAAGAGGAGGCAGCTGAGGCTGAGGGAAGTCACATGCCTTGTCCAAAGTCCCACAGCCAGTAATGATAACTCACATTTCTATAGCACTTACTCTGTGCTAGGCCCTGTGCTAAGTGCTTTACAATGACTGTCTCATCAGACCTGGGAGGCAAGTGCTATCATTAGGATGAGGAACCTGAGGCAAACAGGGATGAAATGACTTGCCCAGGGTTCCACAGCTGGTAAAAGTCTGAGTCCGGATTTGAACTCAGGTCTCTCCCCCACAACGCCTTCCAAAGAGCTCTCAAGAATAATCATATTCCTTCAAATGCCCACAAGATCATAGGATTTGGGATTAGAAGGAACCATAGAGATTGCCTACAGGAGTGATGTCAAACTCCGTTAGAAATGGATCCCTGTGCATAGCACATCCACTTCTATTTGCCAATTACAACTGGGTCTGGTTCAGGCTTAGGTAGCCTGTGTGCATGAAACACCTCTGATCTGGTTCAACCCCTTTAGTTTAGAGAGCATCCTGCACCTGGCACTCTGTCAAACTGCCTCTTTCTCCACAGTTGTTAAATAATATCATTAGATGCGGTTTTGGTCATCTCTCAAAAACATAAATGCTAATCTGAGTATCACTTGGCCAAACTTGCCACTATATCATTTTAAAAATGAGATTATTATTCTAGCATAGAAATAGCCCAAAAAACATTCTGTACTCACCACAAGAGTCTAGCATCAGCAGTAAGCCCAGCAATTGAGATTCCAATATGATTATCAACATGCAGAATTTTTTTCTGATGAGCTGCCAGTTCTGACTGTGCCCTCTACAAATGCAGAGGCAGTAAAGAAAAAGAAAATGAATGACAGTCTGGTACGGTTTATTCTGCAGTGAAATTTAAAGTTATAGTGGTTTTTAAGAATGTGAAATATTTACACTGAAAATCTGACTTTCTACTTTACTTACTTTCAAAGCAACCAGTACAGCATGGGTTTTGGATTTCAGGCCCACAGTAGCTGAGCCTTGTTTGACAGCTTCCATTGCATATTCTATTTGATGAATTCTGCCCTAAAAGAGAAAAAAAATTGTTACTTAAAAAAAGCAAATATCCTAGAATACTTTACAAGATTAATGTATTATTTTGTAGTTGAATCAGGTCTTTTAACGTTTTGGTATTAGCTTTCATTTTAGTAATAAAGATGAAGTTCCAGAAACGTCTGCAGAAATCTGTCATTTATTCAGTAAGATTAAGCCATAACAGGATCTCATAAGACACATTGTGAATATATTCTTAATACTACCAAGATATTGCCAACAATTGAAGGAAGGGAATTTTATTTTTACCTGAGGGCTCCAAACAGTGACATCATTGTCATACTGGTTTCGAAACTGAAAGCAAAGGAAAAACTGCATTAAATATAAAGGGCATTATTGCAAACCCTAGCTGCTGAACTGATAACACACAGCCTTTCTTTTCTTGATTAACTTTTAATATTAGTTTCAAAATATATTTCATTAAACATTTCCCAATTACATTAAAAAATTAACATTCATTTTTAAAAATTTTGAGTTCCCAATTTCCTCCTTCCCCCATCCATCCAGAAGGCAATCAATATATTAACCATACATATTAAGTCATACAAAATCTCTTCATATACCTATGAAACACATACCCTTTCACAAACTTCTACCATATCCTAACTCAGTTAAGAGCATTCATAGGTTCAAAGCATTCAGAGCTAGAAGCGACCTCAGGAGGTCTTTTAGATAGGAAGAAGCAGAACCTGAGAGGATGACTCTGCTCAAGGTCTCACAGGTAGTAGGAGTCTACCTTTGGGTAACTGAACCCAGGTCCCCTAACTTCACATAAGGAGTTCTTTTCACGCTACTGGGAGGGTGCCCCCAACCCACCCAGGACAAAGAAGGGGTGCAGGGAAAGGCAGAATCTAGCCTGACTCTCGGAACATTTGACAACAGCGTGCAACGGGAGGAATACATTCATTCATTGGAAGCACCAATGCTTAGGTTTTCAGGAAACTGACAGGCCATGCGGACGGAAAAGGCCACAGACCACAGCAGCCTGCTCTGAGGAGCAGCCCTGGGACGGTGTCAGAAGCTTTCGGGGGCCCCAGTGAGGGCAGGTTCCTGGAGAGGAACCAGATGAAGGAGAGGAGGGGGAGGTAGTGTGGCAAGGGGGGGTCCTGGGGCTCTGCTGGGTCACCTGGTTGGCCATTTTCCTCTCTGCTCTGTTTCCCATACCATAAACAATGACCAGGACGATCGTAGCTAACGTTTACACAGCGCATTGCAACGAGTATCTTCTTTGGGGAGCAGGGGGGTTTCTTCTCCAAGGCCCTGCCTGGCATTCAGTGATGGCCCGAGGGGTCATAGATCCTTGGGGACAGTGACAAGGGGCTCTGGGTTAGGCCCTTCCCCGCTCTGGGTCTCAGTTTCCCTGGAAGGCCATGGGGGATGGACAGGAAGGCTGGGTCGCAAAGCGGGGAAACTCGTGGGGGGAGGGGGAAACAGAACCCCCCGGGGGGAGGAGGAATACCCAGAAATTCCACCCGCGCTGGCCCCGGCGGGGCCCCCGGGGAAGCAGCGGAGGCCCAGGGCCCGGGGCCGCCGGCGGGAGGGCGAGCAGCAGCAGGCCGCGGGCGCCGAGGCCGAGGCTGGGCCGGCATCCGGGGCGCCGTGCTGAATCACGGCTTCCTCACCAGGCCGAGGAGCCCGGCCCGCCGTGCCTGCCGGCTCGCCCGGCCCCGGAGGAATGCGCCCGCCGGCCCAGGCCCAGGATCCCGCCCCCGCACCCCTTCCGTGCTCCCCGGGACGCACCATTTTCTCGGAGCTGGCGGAGCGGAGACCTCCAGCGGAGCGGCGGGACCAGGCGAGGCGGCGGCTGCTGCTCGGCGCACGACAGAGCGGGCCTGCGGGGCGGGGCGGGGCGACGGCGGCTACGGCGCAGGCAAGAGCAATCCAGGAAAGAGACATCGATCGACCCCATCTCTTTTCCTCCCTCCCTCCCTCCCTCCCTCCCTCCTCTCCCCCCAACCCCTGCAGGAACGGGATCGAGGCTAAGGCTGGGCGGGAAATCCCCGCCCTTCCGCCACGCCCTTCCGAAGCGCTCGAGGCCCCAGCCTCCCTCACACTGCGGCGGGTTGTCTCCTCGGCCAGCTGCCCCTAGCCGGGCTTGCAGCGAGCGCAGGCTCCAGTACCCTCCTCCCTCAAAGGATGGAGGCCTGGATGATTTGGGAGGGGCCTGTGCAGATTTCTATCCCGAGGGATGCCGGGTATTTATGTGTGTGTCTCCATTCACACCTATGGATAAATGTCGTACCTGTTGTAACCTTCGAGGGTCACAGAAACAGCAGCCGTTTCCTATTATATTTAATTTGGCCAAGTAGGGAGAGTGACGGTACACAATGCTGAGATTGACGTCATACATTCCCGATATTCAGAATCGCCATTATGTCTTGAGTAGGTAAACGTACCGTTGGTGCCCAGCCCAGGGGGTAGATTAGAGGCTCCTGTGCCAGGGCTAGCACGTGTTAGTGTGCGCCCGTGGCCTTGCATGGCTACGTAATTCTAAAAATGTAAGTTACAAATGTTCAATGATCCCCACCAGCCGAGGGCGTCTCCAGATGGGGCTTCTTCCAGCGATGAAATCCTAGAGCCAGATGACAGGTCGGTGAATGGATACAGTTAGCATGTTGTTATATATAGATTTTTGTTTTTATGTATAGCTATTTAAGGAGATAGAAAAGCAGCACAAGCAGCTAGGGTCAACAAGCATTTATTAAGTGCTTATTATATGCCAGGCATTGTGTTCAGTTCTGGGAATACAAAGAAATGCAGAAACAGTCCCAGACCTCTCAGATCTTACAGTCTAATGAAAGAGACAAGCTTGTGTAGATATATATGCTCTAAAGAAGACCTTCCCTCTCCTCCTTAGATGATGAACTTGAAGGTAGAGACTCTTCCTTGCTTGTGTTTCTAGGGCTTAGCACATAGCAAGCACTTAAATGCTTGTTGACTTAATTCGGCATCTTTGCCGTTACACATTTAACTGGAAAATGTCAAGATCCCGCTGTGCTCATTGTTTTATTAACAATAGGAAAGCATTTGATTGAGCAGAGCAAAACTGTAAAAGCTCCCCTCTGGTAAGGTTGGGCTCATATACCTGTCAAAATTATTCATGAGTTTTTGAAAGAGAACCTTCCAATCATTTTCCAACAAAGTAGAGATGTTTAGTGCTGCTGTTATGTAGAAGATCCAATGGAGAGTCCCAGTCAAAGAGGGATTTCCTATACAGGGGGAAGTCCTCCAGACACTTGTTGGTGGATGATCAGTTCCCAGACTATTCCAGAGCCTCCTAGATGAGATCCATAATCATTTGAGTTTTGCCCAACTAGTCACATACCAAACACCAAGTGGATGAAGAATGCCTTTGTCCAGACTGTTATTTGCAGCTGGAAGATAAACTGGTTCTTGCCTGTCAGTGTGGGGTTTTTCCTTCTCACTGAGAGCTCCATTGCCTCTCCTCATCAGTACTTTTTCAGGCTATTTCCCTACTTTGACTTCACTTTCCTCCCTTTCCAATACCAAGCCTGTGTTACTCAGTTCAACTACTTGGATTACTCTCATCTTCTATGTCTTTTCCACCTACACATGTGCTAAATAGAGCTGGAGGAAATTGCATATCAGTGTCCATTGAGTTCATCATAAGTTTGTGTTATCCAACTCCATTTCTGTTATTCCTCCTTAACTGATTGATTCCTTATCTCATTCTGCACAGAATCTATTCCAAATCTCCTTTTCTCTCCTTGTTTCCCATTAGGAATATCAATTTGGTAGAAATATGTTTTATAAAATTGCACAAGTATAGCCTATATCAGATTGTTTGCTGTCTTGGGGATGGAGCAGGGAAGGGTGGGGAAAAAATTTGAAACTCAAAATCTTATAAAAACAGATCTTGAAAATTGTCTTTACCTGTAATTGGAAAAAATAAAATACTATTTACATTTTTTAAAAAAAGAAATATCAATTTGTGTAGAGAATGGAGTAGGGAGAGGTTTGTTGCAGAGAGACCAATTAGTAGGATGCTGGTATATCTAGATAAGAGGTGATGAGAATCTAAGGTAGTAAGTAGCTGTGTGAGTAGAGAATGGATCAGATGCAGAAGATTTGTGGAAACAGAAAGAACAAGATTTTGCAGTAGGTTAGATATGTAAGGTGAGAGGCTGTGGGGAGTCAAGGAAAATGCTAAAGTTACAAACCTTGGAGACTGGAAGAATGGTAGTGCCTTGGAAAGAATGAGAGACTGTTAAGAGGAGTGGTTTGGTGGGTAATATAATGGGTTGAGCTAACGATGGATAAATAGATTTGTGAGTCACCTGCATAGACATGATAATTAAGCCCTTGAGTAGTAATAAGGTCACTAAGAGAATGTGTGTTCGTCCTTCGTTGCCAGAGAAGACCATGCCATCAGAGAAATAATGACATGACTTGCAACTTGACTTTGTTTTGAGTGAGGGAGAGCTGACCAAGAGAGAATATAGAAAGAGAAGAGGATTCAGGATAGAGCCTCGGGGAACACCCATAGTTATAAGTGAGAAGTCAGCAAAGGAGACTGAGAAGGAGCAGTTAGGTAGGAGAACCAGGAGAGCATAGTATCATAAAAGTCCAAAGTAGAGGAAGTACAAGAAGTGAAGATGGTCAAAAGTGTCCAATTCAGCAAATGGGTCTAGAAGGATGAGGATTGAAGGCTATCAGATCTGGCAAATAAGTGATGGTTGGTAATTTTGCAAAGAGCAGTTTCAGTTGAGTAATAAAGTGAGGAGACAAACTGCAAAGGATTGGGTGAGAGAAGCAGTAAATAGCAGTATGTGTATAAGTAAGTAATAAGTGTAAACAGCTTTTTCTAGTTTGACTAAGAAAGGGAGATGAGATATAGGATCACACATGTGAGAGTACTGAAGTCTAGTACAGGGTTTTGTTTTGTTTTGTTTTCCTTAAGGATGTGAGAGACTTGGGTATGTTTGAATGCAGTACAAAGTGGACAGGGAGAAATTGAAGATTTGAGAGTGAGGATGATAGAGCTTATAATATGAGGGAGGGGACAGAATGAAGGACACATTTACAAGAGCCAACCATGTTAAAAAGGGCCACTTCATGAACAGAAATTAGAAGAAAGGTAGAAAGTGAGGGATGATCTGAAGATGAAAATTGTAGAAGAAGGGTGGAAGTTAAATGGCCTCAATTTTCCCAATAAAGTAAGAGGTGGGGCCCTCAGATGAAAGGGTATAGGGGTATTGTTGGCAAGTCAGATGATATTTCTGCCCTGCTCGATAAACTCCAGTGACTCCCTGTTTCCTCTAGAATAAAATAAAAAATTCCTTTGTTCATTTTTTAAAGCCTTTTCATAACCTAATCTCAACCTGCATTTCTACCTTTACAACATCTCTGTTACACATATCCTTCTCTCCATTCACATTATCACCACCCTGGTATAGGTTCTAATCATCACATGCCTAGACTATTGAAGTAACTTTCTGGTTGATCTCTTTTCTTCAAGGGTTCTCCCATTCCAATCCATCTTCCATTAAGCTGCCAAAGTGATTTTCCTAAAGTGCGGATCTGATCATGTCACCTCGCTACTCAATAAAGTTCCATGGTTTCCTATTAACTCCAAGATCAAATATAAAATACCCTGTTTGGCATTTAAAGCCCTTCACAAACTGATCTCTTCCTGTCTCTCTAGTCTTCCTTCTTAGACTTTAGTTCTTCACGCATATTTTATGCTCCAACAACTGCTGTTCTATGCACACAATGCTCTATCTCTTGACTATGGATTTCCCTAGCTATCCCCCATGTTTGGAGTTCTCCTCTCTGTTACTACTACCTACTAGCTTCCCTTCTTTTCTTCAGGCTTGCTCAGATCTTATTTTTTTTAGGAATCCTTTCCTGGTTCTCCTTACTCCCTCATACTAGTTTCTTCCCTGTCAAATTACCTTTCATCCGCTCTATTTATGTCCTATATGTACATAGTTGTTTTTGAGTCCCACCCTCATTCCTCGAGAGCAGGAAACATGATTTTGCTTTTTTGTTTTCCTCCTATCCCCAGTACTTAGAACAATTCCTAGAACATAGTAAATGCTTAATAAATTCACGTTGACTGACTGACTATCCTTGCAAAGTTATGTTACTCATCTTCTCAAAACTCTGAGATCCAGTCACCCCAACCTGTCTATTCCTCACATAGGCAATCCCATAAACCTGAAATTTACTCCCTTTTTTCCTCCACTTCATAGAATTCCCCCTCTTTTTTCAAGATGCAGCTCAAGCTATCACCCACTACACAGGCCTTTCCTCATTTTTCCTTCCCTACAATTATCATGTACTTTGTATGTTTTATTCTTTCTATTTATTCTGTGTATGTATATGCATATATATCTGTATACACATATAACTATACATATGTATATCCATTTATTTATTTATTGTCTCTCTGTTAGAATGCACACTCTTTGAGTATCTACAGGACCTGTATGTCACAGTGCCTCATCCATCGTAAGCACTTAATATTTGTTGAATGATTATTATATAAACTGTTTTATATGTAAAAACTCTGTTTCATTATGCAAGTATGCAAATATTAATGGTAATTCCTATTGTATATAAGAAGATACTTGTTCAGGTATAGGTTGAACTAGTTGATCCTTAAAGTCTCTTCCAATTCTGAGATTGGTTAAAGTTTCTTAGAGTACATTTCAGCAGAATACGAGGACAATAGATAAAAATTACTTTTTTTCTGTCTTATACTTCATACTGTCTGAGAGTAGAACAGAATACCTCATAAGGTAATGAGTTTCCTCTCACTGAATGTCTTTAAATTGCGCTGGATAAAAGCTCTTGTCAGAGATGCCATAGAGGGGATTCCTGTTCTGGTAGGGATTTCACTGGATAGAGATCCCTTTCCAACCCTGAAATTCTATGGTTCTGATTCTTGTATATGGAAGTTCTTCACTGATATTCCCTGATTTTCCCTCAAAGTGTGATGACCCTGACTCCTTGAGCCTTATGCCATTGGAGTACAAGCTCTAGTAAATTACCTACCTAGCTGTAAATGTTTTGAGCAAAGTCCTGCTAACGGATTCAGTATTACTTAAGCATTACCTTAGACGATCAACAGAAAGTTGGCCAACAAATGATAACAACAGCTGTCTTTTGTATAATTTTAAGGTTTGTGAAGTGTTTTAGGTATTTTATATCACTTGATGATGACTTCCAGGTTTGTATTTACATTCTCATCTTTTTTCTTTGCTCTGGACACACATCCCTAACTGCTTGTTCGATATCTCCACATCTCTATCCTAGTGGTATCTCAAACTGAACATGGCCAAAGCAGAACTTACGTTTCCTCCTAAATCAAGGGTTCAGAACCTGCAGCATTGAGGTCACACATGTGGCCCTCTAGGTCCTCAAGTGCAGGCCTTTGACTGAATCCAAACTTCACAGAACAAATCCCCTTAATAAAAAGATTTGTCCTATAAAACTTGGACTCAGTCAAAAGGCTGCACCCAAGGACCAAGAAGGCCTCATGTGGCCTCGAGGCCACAGGTTCCCCACTCCTATTCTAAACTGATCCCTCCTCATAATTTCCTTATTTCTATCTAGGATCTGCCATCCTGCAACCTAGGAGGCTCCCTTGACTCTTCCATTCTCACACCCTACATCCAGTCAATTGCCAGCTTGTTGATTTTGCCTCTTCATTCCTTGGGTTCCCTCTGTGTGAGATGGCTCGAATCCCTACTTAAATTAATTACTCAGAGGTCTCTCAAAGTGATGACAGAAAGTTGATTTATTCGATTCTCGAGAAGCAGGGCAGTTCCTGTACTGGTTCACCTGGAGCAGGAAAAGCTGAAGACAAAGGAGAAGCAATGATATATATATATAGACTCTAACGCAAGTCCCTCCCTCCCCACTGACCATTATCCTCATTAGCTGAGAATATGATTTTATATTCTAGACGCGAAATCTAGCCAATCCCTTTTGAAATGAAGACATCGAAGAATTATGTGAGTTTCATCCAATCATTGGGACCCTAATGTACTACACAGTTTTATATCCTTATATGGAATTATTTCACTCTACAAATATTGTAACCTTGAGCCTCTCAGTCTTACCTCACCCCTGGGAGAAGAATTACAATCTGAGAAGTCTTCACTAAACCTATTCCACTCACCTCTTTCTACTCAAACAATAAGTACCCAGGAAAAGTCCTTATCTTCTTTTATCTGAACTATTGTAATAGCTTCTAATTTGGTTGTCCTCTTTGGTCCTCCACACAATTACCAAATCAATATTCCTAAAGTGTAGGTCTGATTCTATCACTCCTTTGCTCAAGAAGATTCAGAGACTCTCTGTGGCCTTCAGATTAAAATACAAACTCCTGTATTTGTCATTTAAAGCTATGGCATAGTCTCGCCCCAGTCTATTTGTCCAGGTTGACTATATGTTTTTTGCACCAACCAGACTTGCCTCTTTGCTTTGCTATTCCCTGCATACAACATTGTATTTCTTGCCTCAAAACCTTTTCAGAGGCCTGGAATTCTTTTTTTCCTCGCTTCTGCCTCTTAGAATTCCTAGCTCCTTTAAAGACTTCTTCAAGAGATCACTTCTTATTCCTCCTGCTGTTAATACACTCTTTCGTCTCCACCAAAAAAAAAAAAATTACTGTGTATACACTCACATATATCCTATATTTACCTACCTGTGAGCAGGTAAGGTCAGGGATGGCATTATATTTATATTTGTATCCCCAGGATCTAGGACAGGGTATGGCATTTAGGATCTATGACTCTTAATAAAAGTTTGTTACTGAACTGATACCCAAAAACGTCTCCTAATGTAGTAGTCCACGTTTGGGACAGTATAAATTTTCAAGGTGGAGCTCA